>OU343225.1:126124297-126208223 GCA_910596185.1 Chrysanthemum makinoi
ATTTTTAAGTAATCATCGTCAATATAATATAATCTACAACATGATGGAGGAAGTTAAAATAGGTTGATGGTACCGCCAAAAGAACACATTCACAAACTTCATCAACAGTTAAGTGATCAAAATGCCCATAAAAGTATGGCTATGATCCTTGACTTGTTTGGGTCAAGGACCGTTTTCCTTTGGTTCATATTGCGACCGGATGAACCATTTATATGATTTGGTGCGCTTTTTGATGAGTTTGCCATAGACATGATAGGATTAAGCCATGAACATTGTCTCTGATAGTTCTTACGTTCACCCTAGGTGTTTTGTTATCAATTAAATGTAGACATTTATGGCATGTCATGAAAAGATTAGGTAGTCTTAATAATCCCGAATAATTTCATCATTGCAAGAACATATATGATAGGAGAATTATATATCAAAAATAAACTATCGATATAGATATAATTAATACTTACTTTTTCATGCATGTTGTTTTAAAGATTCAATAGGGCATACAACAACTTATATGTTCAAAGAAGATGACAAATCTGCAAAAAAACACCGCTAACCTACAAAAGAAACCAACATATGCATACAGTAACAAAGTTGCATCATTAGTTTTGAGACACAAAAGAGATGCGTTTTTCAATATGTGATGAGTCTAACAAAAACCCTAAAAGGCTATATTATGGAACTATATTTAAGGAAAAGATATCTATGATATTTATATTTAAATCACTAAGTATTATATTTTTGGTTTTGCATGATATAATTCAAAAAAATAGTTGGTCTAGTGGTAAAATATGTGTTAAATATTCATGCAACCCATGTTGAATCCACACTATGATTTTTGGGAAAATTTTATTCCGAAAATTAAGAATTAATCCTAAATTTATGTGATGATGTGGCATTAAATGATGACATGGAAATATGGCATGTATGGGATCTTAGAAGTGGCATTTATGTGGCATCTCTCTTATATATAATGTGTGTGTGTGTGTGTATATATATATATATATATATATATATATATATATTTTGAGGTTAAAATGAAAAGATTTTTATAATAAAGGAATAGAAAAAGCATGTCATCTAATTATAGTTATCTACTTTACAAAAATTTTTTACGCTTTGCGAGCGACATAATCTAAGTATAAGTATAAAACAAGATTTTACACATTAGTGATAACCCAAAAGACTTTTCAATGCTTTTTTTTACTAATTATTTTACTATAGGAATCAAAGTGCAAAACCGATATCATGTAGCATCGACCCTACACATCATTGACTAAAAGGACCACAGATATATGCATATATTATAGCCACATAATACTCTAAAATCTAGATAAGAGTCGTTTGCTAAGGACATTGACTTGAAAAAGACTCCGTTAATAGACTCCGTTAATCTAAATTGTCATTTAACAAGAAACAACAATTAGTTTAGCCATTGTATACATTGAATTGAAAAAGACTGACATACTATATATATATATATATATATATATATATATATATATATATATATATATATATATATATATATATATATTGAGGTTAAAATGAAAAGATTTTTATAATAAAAAAGAAAAGCGTGGAGATGACATGTCGTTTCTTGTATCCAGCGCGTCGTATAACATAGGTCACACCCACCCTTTTCGCACGAAAAACCCGCTAAAAAAATATTTTTTTGGCAATTTTTCGCCAAAATTTATTCTTGCATCAGCGGTTATAAAGTTCTTGCATCACAATCAATTCACGATCGCAGTAATTTATAACTTTAATAGCACTAATAAGTTTTGGTGCATCTTTATTATAAGTTACTGTATCATAGTTAATACTTAAGTGCATCAACTATGATGCATGATGCAATAACTTATAACCTTGATGCACTAAAATCGTAATTGTGATCACGATAACTTATAACAATGCACTAAAATCATGATTGTCATGCAGTAACTTTATAAGCTGTGATGCGATAAAAAAAGTTGGCGGGAAAAAATATATATTTTGGCCAAAAAAATCTTTTTGGCGGAATTTTTGGGGGTGTTGGAGGGATGGGTTGTGCATGGTGAAGTGGCAAGGTGATGTGGCATGGTGATGTGACCGTAATACGCTCCTTCATATTCTTTTTATTATAGAATCTTTTCATATAAACAATATATATATATATATATATATATATATATATATATATATATATATATATATAGGGTAAAGATCAAATAAAAAACAAATGTCCGTAAAAGATAAAGATTTTTTTCAAAAAATTCGAAAATTTCAAAAATTCTACAAGATCGGTGAAATAGTTTCATGATGAATTGAGGATTTAAAGAGTTCATGCTTAATTAGTGATTAATGATGATATAGGTGTTTTAGATGTTTTTATTATGATTAGTGATAAGTATAGATGTTTATGTCATGAATTCAAGTAAGAAGAAATTTAGTAGAAATCATGGTACAACTTTTAATGAATTAGTGATAATTGTGATATAGAATTAATAAGAATATTGAGATATTTGCAGTAAATAACTAGTTGATGATTGTTGTTAGTAGTTATTGAAGTGTTTGGCATAATGATTTATGTAGATCAAGTTCAGTATTTAGAAAAGATGCTAATGCATAATTGATGATGTAGTGACTCCTAATATTGTTAGAACGATTATTTTGTGTTTAGGCGATCATGGAAGTACATGGAAAGCAAGAAGAATGCCTAAACAAATGCGAGGTGAGTAACGGATTAGTAGCAAGATTGTAGTTTAGTTATGCCAATATGTTTGTTTTTAGTTTCATATTTAATGTAACGGTATAACAATGGTACTAGTTTGAGTAGACGTTAGTAGCATTCTATATGATATTCAGGGTATAAAGGAATCTCAGAATTGTTTCGATAGTTATAGAAATGGCATAGTTCATTTATTAGATCACATTAGAGTGATATGTATTGAGGTGTAATTTTGTACGTTCTTACTGGTCATTCAGCCTCTAAATCGTGTATATTTGACCATTTGTTACCTTAAATAATTTCTATTTTAGTTTTATGTACTTAGGATGCAGTTCTTTGGAAAAATTTTGAGCTCGATTGGATGGAAAAAGCGAAGAAAACAAGAAAACACCAAAGGCGTCCGCGAGAGGCCTCATGCGCATCACAACCACAGCGTGTACCGTCACCTAAGGGGTGTGACCATCAGATGACTAGAGACGGTTTACCCTGGCGACGTCAAGACCAAATTTATTAAGGTTGACGACGTCACAAATTCAACGCTGCACTCATAACTATGTTGGTTGAAAAGATACCACCCTAGAAGATGGTGGTGGCGGCGTCACAACCCTAACGTGGCCGTCACAACCAGAAAAACTATAATTATTATCGCATTATTTTCATTATTCGTGTGGTTTTGTAGGAACTTACACCATCGAGATTAATCACTAATTAAGCATGAACTCTTAAGGCTACTAGATAAGTCTTAATTTCCTCTATTTCTCACACATCACACGTACAAACACACGTGTAAAAATGGGGATAATTCCCTGGACCTTGAGTGTTATAAAGCTTAAGGGTAGTTTTGTAATTTCATACTATAATTCTTACTTTACACTGTTAGTCCCTGCCGTTAAATCTATCACATTAGAAGTCTTTTTCCGTTGAATGTTTGCACTTCTGGTCGTTATTTCGTTAAAAACTTAACTAAACTAACATTCTAATATTCCATACACAATATTAAATTGTCTATAACCAAACTTTAAAATTTGGGGTGTTACATGTCAAATAAGTTTTATCAAATCACTCCAAAATAAATTTCTATTTATTATATAAAAGATTCAGAAACAATGATTTTTTTTTCTAAAAGTTGAAAGGTTAAAATACTTAGGAATTTGAGTTTTTTTTACCTTATTAATAGAGGCAACCGAGTGTGGAACCGGGGTGTCTGGGAGGTCGAGACATCCATGGATTTGTGGCATAATGTTAATTTTGTTAAAAAATCTTGATTTTTCTTAAATGCACATGGTCCTTAAAAATTGTGTTTATAGTATTGTTTAGTTTATTATAAGTGCACAGTGGTTTTGTGTCCTGGTTCCGTCCCTGGAGTCAACTACTTTTGTAGCATGTTAAATGACCAGGTTAATTGTAAAATAATATTAATTGATTCATGTCCTGCCTATCTCATTGTAGCTTAAGTTAAAATTACTCTTCTTTACATTGTATATCACTATGACTTCTATCTAAGTACTTATTTTCGTTTATTTTACATTTTACGGAGTATTAAATATCATTTGTTTTTTAAAGATTGTTGTGTTTAAACATGTAGGAGGCACAATTTCACAACCACAATCAAATCAACATATAGTTACAGGCTTACAGCTAAGAGCACACGGTGTGGATATGAATCACACGCCAAATGCTTCCAAAAGTTAAGTGTTAGCGTGCCAAATGCTTACTATGCAAAATGCCAAACTCACGTTAATAGGACTTGAGCCAATGAAATGGCTTGAAAATGTATTGTGCGTTATTTTTTTTTTATTTTTTTTTTTATTTATTTATTTTTTATTGTGAGTGAGGATGTAATTTTAGTGGGGTATTTTGTAGGACCCAATAACATGTTAATGATGTGTTATGAGGGAAGTTGTTTTAGTTATTGATGTGTTATTGGGAAGGTGATGAGGTGGCGCTGAGATGACATACTAATAACGTGTTATTTGTTAGCACCATTCATTCTGCTCTAATTATATACGCTACATATATAGATAAAATAAATCACTTTTTTTCCATCACTCATGGCCCCACATATAGCTATTTTTGAACATTGATGGTTACGTGAAATGATTAAAGAAAGATGACTATGTCATTGACCAACTACCTTGATATAATCAGCAATTTAGGTTGTAAACACTGTTATGTTGTAAATGAAAAGCAAATGGAATGTATTCGAGGAGTTCTAGAGATGAAATCATTTATACATGTCGCACAGCTTTATAAGTCCCACATGATATTGCGGAATAGTAACCAATGTTTGACTTCTAAATTCTAAATTTCTATCAATATATCAGTGAAATAGATTTTTTTTAAAAAGGTTGAATAGGTAATAAGTCAATAAATTTTCGCGAAATATTAAAAGGTTAATAACTTTATTATCTTGTCAAGAAAGCGATTCTAGCTAAAAATCTTTCATAGTCGAAATAAATGTAAACTTTTGACTTAAAGCTTTCTTGTATAACTTTGGCCTTAAATATTTTTATTTGTGTTATATAATACTTGATAAAAATTATACCAATTTAAAGTACATTTAAACACAATTTTCATGTATTTTGTATCAAGTATTATATAAGATAAACAAAATATTTAAGGTCAAGTTGAATAAGTACTTTGAATCACGTGGACATTTATTTAGGAATGATAGTAACTCTTTTAGATTTCATTTTGTCTTTCTTTAAGTATTATTATATTATAATTTACCTTTCTAAATTTTTCGAAATTTTTTTCCAAAATTTTTTTAATTTTTTGGAAGTACTTTTTTGAAATTTCGAAATTTTTTTTGAATTTCTTTTTTGAAATATTTTTGAAGGGTAAAATGGTCATAATATGATCATAATACTTAAAGAAAGACAAACATGTCAACTTTAATGTCTAAAAGAGTTATTTTTAGTTATTGCACGAGCTACTAATCCTGACAAGTATAGTGCTTTAAAACGTTATTAGCCCAATATTAAAGGGTGTTGTTAGCGTATGTTAATTAAATATATACTATTCAATGAACAACTACTTGAATTTATTCACATATTTACTTGGGGGTACACTAGCGAAAAATTTTGAGCAATTTACTCTTGCTACTTGCTAGTAACTAAACGAATATCTGCGTATAGTGGCTGTTGTATAATAATGATTGTTATATTTGTGAACTTATTATTCTGGTGTAGATCCTTGATGCAACACTTATATTTTAATTTGTAGTCATTGACTCATTGCAAGAAAAAAAAATTATATATTATAAATGAAAAATAATAAAAGTTTAAGAACTAAAATATTTAAACTATTAATTTAATTGAGAATGTTGTTACCATGTTGTAATAATAGGATATTAGTAGTAATTGAACGATTTTAAATTTTTAAGTTTTGAGAAAAAAAGAGCTTTTTTTAGACGTAGTAAAGAAGAGATAAGTATAGAGATTAAGTAATCATGTAAGATTGTCAAAGGTTTGTAAAGATACATTCTAATCTAAGTTGTAAATAAAAAAAACAAAAGGAATATATACTACATTTCAAAAAGCATCTTAGTGTATTAAGTTATAATGACCTTTTTTATAAAGAAGTCTTTGCTCAAATACAAAAACTCTTTAAATAGCTCAAAATCAATTAAAAAGACTTAAAATAGTCAGGAGAAAGGTTGAAATAATATGACTATAACTTGAATTTCCCCAAATCCCCAACTTATAGCATAAGAAGTCTTCAATTGCAATGGCAAAAAACTTATTTAAATGCTTTTTTAAAATAGTAACAAGCTTTTCAAAAATCTCTCTTTAAAGATGCTCTAAAAGCCCTTATATGAGGTAATGCACACTAGTCACACCATCCATGCTGGGAAAATTTAATAAATACTGTAGCTTTATAAAATGTGCAGGTTACTGATGTAAAAGTAACCATTTGTTTTAAAAAATTTCAAAAGTGCGGCGATTTTTAGAGCGTTTTGCAAGTTTAAATGTCAAATATTCAAATAACAATTAAAAAAAACAGATTCTCATTACACATAGCTATGAAATAGAAGCAATTTAAACAAACAAAGATTAAATAAGAACAAAATATTTTGTTGATTTTCCATTTAATATACAATTTGTATGAATGCAATAATTCAAGCAATATAAGCACACAAAACATAAGTCCAATGTTCTAAGTACTCAAAGTAAGCATTTAAAAAGTTTTTTTTTTTTTTTTTTTTTGGGTGCCGGTGTTTTTTTGTTTATGATCTTTTAAGGGTGGTGGTTTTTGTGAAAAAGCGACGTAACTTCAGATAGTTCAGCAATTTGAATTATTTAAGAATTTAGAAGTTTTTGTTTTACCTTAGTTTGGCGTAAACAATAAACCTGCATGAAGATACTTCAAATAGATGTTGTAACCTTTAATTCTAAAAACAAATGAATTGACATTTAAGCTGAGTTTTAATCAACAGATAATAGAGAACATTATCGAAACAACCCAAAAGTGCAACTCGATTAATATTTTGACACGCATCCCCTTTTGAATTTGAAAAATATTAGTAAATGTTGAGATGTTTTTTCGTGACTATAATGCTATTGAATTTTAAATATTATTTTTTAATTAAAAACAAAATTTAATCGCACAAAAGTAGAGTAGCAGTAAGTCGCACAAAAAGTGTGGGACCATGGTTTCACTTTTGGAATATCTCATGGAATTCTTTAGATAATTTATCTAATTCATTGATCGATACTTGAGGAAAAGAAAGTTAAATATCTCTATTGAAAATTGTACTGAATAGTCGTGATCTCTTTTTGTTTTTCATTGACAGTGGATTATATATGCGATTCGTAATTAACAAGATATTTTGGGTTAAACATCCCATTTTTTAACTTTAGTTTATGTAATGTTTGATTGTGAATCACCTTTTTTTAAGCTTTTCAAAATATATACCGTTCTAATGCATCTTCATCGTATATTTATTATACACACATTTTCGTTACCATCTAAGTGTATAACAGTATGTATATACATACAAGCTTTCCTGTTCTTGTCTGTTTATGCTTTCAAGTGTTAGGGTGATGTAGAATATTTGACTTAAGTAAACATGAGGTGTAGTAGAAGGCAAAAGGCATGATTGAAATGTGAAGGTTCACATGATTTACACCCTAACTTCGGTGACTCAACATAGGCGGAGATCGAGAGAAAAAGATGAACCTTTTTGCCCGAGTGTATATCTTTATGTAATCGTGAATACATCCGGTAATAATCACTGCAACAAAGAATGCAATCATACATGTTTTAATTTGTTCTATGCTTCATGAAAATGCTTAAAAAACCTAAGTTTTTCATACTAATAAGTGTGTACAAGTTTGTTAAATTTATAGTCGAAAAATATCAAAATTTATAGAAAATTTTACACTTATATTTGTGTAAAATGTTTGATTGGCATTTAGCATAAACTTGTTTACTTAAGAGTGTAGATATCTGTTTGTCTTAACTTTTTCCACACGAGAAAATGTAAAGAAATTAAATATCGCAAATATGTAACTACCCTTTATAATGTGAACAAATTTTGTATTTGTTTATGTTTGTAAATTTTAAAATCACAATTGTATGTTTGAAATTAATGAAATTCTTTATATCTTAGGCACTTATAAAGGTAATAATTTTATACATGTTTGTAAGAGCGAATTATTTAACAATAAAATTCGCATGTTTTAGACATGTAAATAATATAGTGTGAGTGAATGACACATTTTATTATGATCAATGTTGCAAAAATCGTGAATTGGTAGTCGGGCGGTCGACCACCCTGCAATGAGTAATTGGTCAAGTCGGGATTAATCGGATTGACATTTCCTGCAATTTTTTGGTATTTCTGGAGACCAAACTAAAAATCTTAACCGATTCCAAGCCTGCTATGTTTACAAACATCAATAAAAGGCTACAATTCTGATTATGATGCCCCTTGTGCGTTATAAGTGAAATATACGATCCCTAAATTAAGTATAATGCCTAAATTATTATTATTTTTAAAATGACCAATTTGCCCGTCGGCCGATTTTTTTACCGATTCGGCTGATTTTTTGACTGCTTAGTGTCGATTTTTATCCTAGGTCGATTTTTCGACCGATTTTCAAAAATCGACAAGGTACTCGGCCGATTAACGATTAATCGGGCGAGTTGACCGATTTTTGCAACATTGATTATGATACATGTTTTTTGTCTCTATCCATAGAGTGTGCATATATATATGCAAAAAGTGTAAATTGACATGAACACTTTGACTCTGGTGATTTTTTTACCAGCCATTGTCCAACCCCACAAGGAATAACTTCGACAACTCTCTTAGCCCAGTGGGGCAACAACTGGTGTGAGAATGAGTCGAGATTCGAACCCTTTACCTTTTATCTATAAAATCTCTCCAGTGGGTCAATAACTTTTTCGGAGGTGGGTATCAACTGAGCCAAAGCTATTTGGTGAGCGTGCTTATATATACACATGTGTGCTTTGAGAGTATCACTTCACATCAAACAGTTATACTTATAAATAAACACTCAACCACAAAAAAAAAAAAAAAAAAAAATATACTAAAAAAACAAAAAAAAAAAAAAAACCCTCGAAAGATGGCTTCAGGTTCTAAGTCTCGAAAAGGTGAGCTTGCAAGTTCTTCATTGTTTTATTTATTTACGAAATAATTTTGTCTAGTGTGTATTGATATATAGGTTGGTAGATTTACTAGGGCTTTTTAATGTTTTTTGTTTTCCACATTTATAACGATTTTATACCTTGGAATTTTATGTCTATTGGTGATAGATCCTGTGACAAGTGATGTAGTAGCAGTATCTCCCAACACACTATTGGATGCTAGAAGGTATGTTTGTGACACATGCTGCAAAGGTTTCGTTAGAGAGCAGAATTTACAACTTCATGGACGAACCCACAATCTTTCTTTCACCCTCAGGAAAAGTTCGTCGAATGCACCAAAGAAGTTTCTATGCCCCGAGCCCACTTGTATCTACCACAACCCTTCACGCGCAATAGGAGACATGGGTGGTCTGAAGAAACATTATTTAAGAAAACATGTTACTGAAAAGAATCACAAGTGTGACACCTGCTCCAAGGCATACGCTGCTGAAGTCGACTTAAAAGCACATTTGAAGATTTGTGGTAAAAAGAAGCACAAGTGTTCTTGTGGCATGAAGTTCCAAAGGTAGATTTTTTTATCGAGTTGAATTACCTTTTTATTGTATAGTTTTTTCAGTCTAAAACAAATCTAAGGGGAAGCTTACAATATTTGATTTGTTTCAAAAATTGGAAAGTTAGAAAATTATTTACTTATTTAATAAATTTCATTATTATTTTGCAGAAAATGTGACTTAAATCTTCATATGGATCGTTACTGTAATGCAAGAATGTCTAATGGTTCAACCGGCTATTCATCAAGAACCGACATAGGAAACAACTCAATCAACGTCTCGGGAAACAACAACACTGAGAGTTTCATAGGCTCAACTTCATCATATCCACCAACGTTCAACATGAGACACAACCCAGTCCAAGTCACTATCAACCAGAACAACAGCACCCTCACAACTCAGTCAGAGTCACCATCAGTCCAAACACCTTTCACTTCCTACCCTACCATCTACCACTACGAGGCTCAGTTGCATGATTTCGTAGCACATCAAGGGAGCCTCATGACAAACCAGTTCATGGGCTCAAACTCGGGCCAGAACTTTCCTACTTCCTTCATTCCATCAACTCAACAAAACCAACATGACTTTCAAAACAACTTTGATAAAGAGTTTTATACACAGCCACTAATGGGCAACAATGTCCCTATAGACAACGTTGATTTCTACGGTAACTTCAATGGTGGATCGGATCCCTACATGATGCCAACTATGCTAAACACTAGTTTGAATGATGTGATGAACAGTGGATATGGGGGAGGGGTTGGATCATTCAACCAAGCTTATGGTCAGGGTTACTGTGGCTGAAAAGTATTGCAAAGCGTTGATAACCTGCAACATAGACACATTGTTATTTTTGGATTTCTGTCTTCCTAGTTTACTTCCAATAAATTGGTTATGGGTGCATGTTATATTAAGTACAGTAGTGTTTTGTTAGGTTCTTTGAATAAGTGTCTTGTTGCAGTGTTCGAATAATTTCGAGTATGGATAATATATATGAAGTTTAAGGTATAAGTATTTGCATTTTGTTTTCATAATAAAATAATATCCTTACAAAAACGGGCATTATTATCTGTGACATGCATGTTATGCAACTTTTGTTTATTTCAATTCTCTTTTTACGTTAAATAATTTGGGACTTGCCGATAACTAATATCCCAGAATGGAGTTCCTTTTTTGGCATAATGAATACGTATTTGTTAATATAAATGAATACGTATTTGTTAATATAAATAGAATGTAAAGGTACATCACATGAACTGAATAATTAAGCCGAACAAAACAGACACTCATGAGCTAGCTAGCTTGTTACTGAAGGTTGATATTCCAGCCGCTTGAATTGATTAACCCGGAGGACGATGAGTTTTTGGTTAAAATATACAAAATATAATGATTTCCATACCTAATAAACGTCCTAAGATTGAGTGTGAGATTAGGAGAGAGGATATTAATTTTAAGATTGAGGGTGAGGCTGCATAGAGGGTTTATCTAGTGATTAATCGGTTAGGATTGAAATCAGGGGTCTATAATATATGCAATGAAAAACGTGATCTATGATGTAGAGAAACTTCAGAACATTTCCTTTTCCTCTGGTTAGTAAAGTAAAAAATGTAAACATGGTTTGGTTTGATTGGATTTCTAGTCCTTAATCTATTTCTTTCTCTGAAGTGTAAATCTCATCTAATTTTTTTACTAGCTTGATGCATTTATGTCATTAATGAATAAATAAAAGGTGTTTAGCCATCTATATAGTACTAGTTGGATTCCCGCGTATAGCGGCGCCGATAAATATAGTTATATAATAAATATAGTAAATTAATTGCTAACCCAACTCTCCTCCATGATCCTCTGCATTTTAGTGAATTCATTTCCAACACTTCAAATGTATATGTGTTAGTTATGTATTTGTTTGGGTTTTCCGTATCTTTCCCGTGACATTATTATTAAAATATAAAAAACTTTCACAATCTATTACCCGTCAAACACTTTCCCAAAAGTAAATGATTTTGATAAATAAAGTTTGTATTGATTGAAATAAAGTTAAAAGTTATAAAAATTTGAATTAAAATAAAATAAACCTACCAAAAAATGTAAAAACTAAAAAACTCATAAAAATATAATATTGAATTAAAGAGCACAAAATTTTAAAAAATATGATGAAATTAGATAATAAAAAAATTAAACGAATTAAAAGATATTTAAATTAAAAAATAAAGGTGATTAATTAGTTAATAAGTGACACGCGTCACCCAATTATTAGAGCTTCTTAGTTTAATTTGTTAGAGTTCCTCCCTTTTTGTTATTTTTTAGTTAGAGAAGTGACACATGTCACTCAATGATTGGAGCTCTTTATCTTAATTTTTTGTTGAACCCACAACTTAAATGATTTATATAGTAGTATAGATTTATAAAGAGTGAATAATCATTCTTGAAATCTTAATCTTAAATTAATGTAATTTACTTAAATTACGTTTAAGCATCCTTTAATACACTTTAAGTTTAATCAATTATAAACTTGACAACTCTTAAAATACACAACACACACTTTGTATTTCAAAAAATGCACGTTTTGTATAATTATTTGCCGCTATACACCGTCGCTTTGCGCGAATATACATCTAGTATCATATTATTACCGAGATGAAGATATTGATTAATTTTATCTTCAACACCTATGCCAGTATATCTAAAACTTACCAATGCACACTTTTGAAAACCAACTAAAAACACCTAACATATGCCCGTTTGTATATAACTAAACCCCATGAATGAATATGAAAGTAGATGGCTTCCCTTACCGAGCCTCTCTCTGAGGGAGTTCCGAGATCGTTAAGCCTTTCGTGAGGGATCATTATTTGTTGGATCGTCACACATAGAGAGCAAGGTCCAGTTATCGAGCCTCTCTCTGAGAGAGTTCCGAGATCGTTAAGCCTTTCGTGAGGGATCATTATTTGTTGGATTGTCACACATAGAGAGCTAGGTCTAGTGGAACCCAATAACATGTTATTGGCTGCCACCTCAGCGCCACGCCACCATTTCGTCAATAACATATCAATAACTAAAACAGTCTCCCCAACAAACAAAAAAACAATAACACTTATTGGTGCTTGTAGATCCCGCAAAAAAACCCCATAAAAAATACTCATTTTACAACAAAAAATAATAATAATGAGAGAGAGAGAGAGAGAGAGAGAGAGAATGCTGTTGGTGGGCTAGGTGAAGAGGCGAGCGGTTAATCGCTTCTTGCGGTCTGTGGTGCCATTCTCGTTTTTGGCGAATAGGTGACCAACAACGGCTTGCACCGTGCACTCTTAGGCATGTCACATACACACGGGAAGAATAAAAAATAATTAAAAAAATTGTGTAACAAGTCATGTTTACAAATTACAATATGCACTTAATACCTTTTAGTCATCGGTCCGCCACTACGCATACATTCCTTACAAGACAATAATCTAACAATGATCCGTTAGGTTACGAGATAGAAACAACATTTGATCATTAAGTGTCAAGTTTGAGAGCGAGGGGGAGCAGGTTGTTGACAAACTTTTTTTGGTATAAACGTAACCACATCCGGAGTGCTAACTTGTTAGAGAACCAAGGCAAATATCATCCAAAAACGGACGTAAGCTTTTGGTCCCCAAACATTATTACTTTTTTTCTACATATTAAACTAGCTATGTCAAATGTAACGGCAGTACTCAAATCCAGACATATAGTTTCCGTATATCACACGCCTTTCTACGTCATGGTAGAAAAAGTTTAGCCACAACCTGATTCGCACCCGTTATCATTTTTATCAGATTTAAGTGCCTTTCAATATGCATAATCTTAGATCAGTTTACTATATAGGTCTAAGTTTACAAAATGGAAAAATTTTCATTATAACATAAAAAATTCTCATATATTAAAGGTTGTTTTGAATGTTGAAGGTGCATAACCCAATTCTACACCAAGCAATTCAGTAGGACCAAAATACAATTTTCTTTTACCGTAGATAAACACAAATCTATTTTTTGTAACAGTATTAACACTAGCAAATCACACATCTAGAATTTCTATATTTTTTTCTTAACCTCTTAATAGTAAAAGTAGTTACAGTAAATCATTTAACAAGTTTACGATTGGATCTTTGGTACTTAAATACATCACGCTTCTTCTTTTCAATTTTGGTCCTTACTGAGATAGGATGTTATCTTTAAATTGGATATACCGTGTATTTACACTTGTAAGCTTCTATTCCACTCTCTCTTGTAATTATTGTAGCTCCTTGCTAGTTTTAATTAAAACCGTCATTAATTTTTTTTTACAAAATGTTACAATAAAGTATGTATTACTACTTAATAGACTCCTCCTCATCCGCAAATAAACTCTTAAGTCATTGGGCTACAAAGATATTCTGGCTCCTTGTCACCCTCCTCCTCATCCAGCATGAAACCACCCCCCATTTTGAGGTACTCTTTTAGATAATTCGGACCTCGGGTCGTCTTCTTTATTTTGAGACCAATCTTTATACTGATTCAACATCATCGGGATGGATTCCGCTTTATCTTGGGATTTGTGATCATTACTCCCACCTACACCTATAGATTTAGTATTGACCAACATTTCTTCCCGATTGGAAGGCTCTTCATTGCCAACCAACGCTGATGCTTGACCTTGTGGTTATCGCGACTTCTTAACTTCGTTTTGACTGACAGAACCACAAAAAAATGATAAAAGGTTAGATAAATAAGTAAACATATCTAAAATCAATGAATCTTATTATGTAACCCCAGAGTTCTAGAATTAAACAATAGATCTTACCTTTCGTACTCCATGTTGCCCTTTAGTATGTTCATCGTCCACTTCTTGCACATAGTCACTGTTGTTTTCATCATCGAAACTCGTTCCAGAAAGTTCTAGATTGTTCTTTTTCCTCATACCTCTTCCAGCTCATTGGCTTCTTCCCCTCTGCCTCCGCCTCTAACACTTGAACCTTTTTTGGTCTTTTTCCCGTCCCCTCGGAAATTAGAAATTCATAATCCTCATAAAGCTGCTCTTTTTCCACATCATCTTTACCCTTTTCGTGATCCACTTTCTTTTTCTTCTATCCATTAGCTGGATGTAGGTCGTCGTGATCTATCATTTCGAGCTTTGCTCCCATATTCCTTTCACAGCTTTTCTTATTCTTTTGCTACTAATTTTTGCAAATCTTTCATTAAATGTGTGAAATGCCTCCAAACGCAATTGAGTCTGACAAAATTAGACTACATGATTGCAATTCGTGGTCAGTTTCATCTTAACTGAACTTGTACAATAATAAGAAATGCTTTAAAGGGGACCTCATGTTTGTTGTACTCCTTTAGAACATGTTGTAACAATTCATCGGCTTTCTGGGAACCCCATCCAAACTTTTCAAAACACAATCTGTACAAAAGCAGAGATCATTGGAAACCAGGCAACTCAGATTATTTATGAAAGTACTTCAAATAGAACTCACTTGCGGAGAACAAAAAGATCAGGCTTTCCCCATGAAAAAGGCTATGTTGACTTGTCTACTTGTGGAGAAGCATATGCAGAAATTACCACATCACATGGAAATGTAGTAGGAATATTCCAATTTTTGTTCACATTTCTCTATAATCAAAATATAAAAACAAAAAATCAATGACGAAGAGGAAATGGAAAAAACATAATAGAAAAAAAGTAAAAAGTTAATACATGCTTATCCATGAAAATCTGCTTCATCCTGTTGATTGCATCAATGGCTGTAGAAGCTTCTTCAGCACTGATATTTGAACCTTTCTTCCTCGTACTTGAGCCTTCTTTAGCATTGACCTTCCCAAGGATATGATTTAGACTTTAAAACGTACACCTTCCAATCATATATGGCTTATTTGATGAAATGTGTTGGAAACTGATTCCATTTTGCAACAAATCAGTTAACATATGGATCAATATATCATATAAATATTGAGGTTTTTTATCTAATCGGTGTGTAGTGACGAGAGATATCAGCTGATAACGGGCATACTCATTTGACACCTAACGTTTTGCCTAAATGACACAATCATAGATAAATAGTGAGACTAAGTTAGGGTAAAGTTAACAAATGATTTGAATATGATACCACAAAAGGTGTTTCTTCTCTCTTTTTTACAATCACAAAAACATTACAAATAGTATACATTCAAAGGCTAATTTCTTAGTGTGTGCATTGTTCGTAAACAAATTAATCGTTCTTTATAACATATATTCAATAGCAAAATATTCAACTACCCTTTTTCTTTCACAAACAAAATATTCAATAAACCATCCTCCACAATCCCTATTTTTCTTTTCATAAATCAAAATATTCAACATAACCGGTGTAAACTTGACAATTAAACGTACCTATTTTGGATGAGTTACAGAACATTACAACATGATGATTAAGGTTTAGCTAATGGTGTACACCATGTAGCAGACAGAGCATCTTGCTAAAATCCTTTGAACTCATCAAGAGGTTCGGGATGATCATGAAAGAGCGAAGCTACCTGCATATATTATGAACATTACGAAGTAATGAAAATCAATGCAATGAAATCAATCACAAGTTCACAACTACTATGCAACATTCTCTCTAATAGCTTAGAGAAAGACAAATTACAGTTCATTGTATATAGTTCATTATTGAAACTAAGAAAAATTATAGTTCACTACAGAAGCTAAAATGACAATTTTGACCCATTTACATTTAGGTAGTTGATTCGAGTATGTTTATAACGGGTTAGGATACCCCTCGTCTTGAATTTGCACGCAGTTGCAACTGAATTTGTGCGTACTTGATTTGTATGCTTTGAGTTTTATTTGATGATGTTGAGTGCTTCTAGATTGGGTTTATACATATGACTTTTATTAGGTTATTAAAAATATATTTACTTTGATTGTGTTTGGAAACAAAAAAGAATCAGCAAAAAAGCTTACTTTTGTTGTTCAACTTTAGCTCGAATCTTTTCTTCCAGAACAGATATTTCAGTCTCAAGACTAAACATTCTGTTAAGGGCATGCATATTCTCGAGAGTCTCATGCAAAGTCCTATCATCACTTCCGTCATATCTCAAATGCTGCAATGGACCATGAAGAAGCTTGTTGACTATACCACGGCTCAAAGTTTCAACGGATTTCCTTGTATTGTTGTTTACGTTACCTATTTTCTGCAAGCATTTTTTTAAATCACTGGTTCTGATTCTTTCAGCATATGCTCTTAATTTTTGGATTGTAGGAACGGTTTCAAGTGAATCTCTCCATGCTTCTGACCCGTTTCCCGACCATGATGGCATGCTTGAACAGCCCACTGATGTTTCTTCCGAAGCCTGCAACTCCTTGAATAACTTTAGTAACTTGTTTGACTTGGGCAAGAATTTGGCCTTCTCCAGGAACCAATGATTCGAGTCCTGCTGATACTTCAAAGATGTGGTATGTTGCATCTTTGTTGTATAAAAGGAAACGGTGCTCAGAAATCTCGGAGACTGAGATTCCTCCAGTCTGAGGTCAGACACAAAGGTTTTAGTTTTTTGTCATTCTAATCAACATAATTATTTAGTTCAAAAAATATAACTACTTGGAACTGATTTATCGGGGGTGTTTGTATTGCATATTCAAGTAACAAATTCTAGTGTTCGAGTATCCTATCGCGGGTTAGAATTTATTTGATTAAATTACATATGCTGTAATTTTAACCTTATTAGTAGATACCTTTGACATCCATTCAGTGACTTCTTTAACTCCACGCTGCTGAGACAAAGCGACAACATAAATCTCTACAACATTTAACACTTCCTTGGGAAATGCATTTAAAACTTCCACAACATTGACAACGCCGATACCACTACATTAAGATGCAACATGTAATCAGAGCACGGATATAAATCTGGAATATAATCTACAATGATGTCTAGCTTAAAAGCCCATAAATGACTACAGTAATTATAAGAGAGCCACATGTGTACTTGAGGTATTTATATTCAACTCATGTATGTTTAAACTCTCGGGATGGTGGGAGAAGAAGTCGAGAAATCTCCAGTCCTTCTGGATGTGTGAATGAAAGTTACTACAATATTTTCAATGATAAAAGAATTATGAGTAGTACATACCTGTTCACATCTTCCCAACAAACACTCATCTCCTTTATATTCCTAAGCATAAACAATGCCAGATTCATTAAATAATATAACCATCAATGCATGATATAAATTGATCTATGTTGCACAATCTTATTAAGCAAAACCTACATTTAAATATATAAGGTTCTGGTGTCGTTATCCCTTTACCAACATACCAGAATCCTGTACTTTCTCATGTGATATCATAATAGAAACAATAGAAAGATCATATATATCCTTGAAGTTTGTATAAAAGAGATGATTCAAAAGTGTGGTTTTTCCTGTATGAAACATATCAATATCAGAAGTTGGAAAATAAAGCTGTATAAAATAGATAGAGTTCAGAATCAGATGATGACGTTCGTAATTGTTGGTGGATACCTTCGAGATGGATGTGCAAATCGGCTTTCAAAAGTTCCATAGGACGCTTAACATCTATCCACGATAAAACACTACCGAAAAGAGTATCATTGTCCATATAACTTGCCATCCCTCTGATTAAAGATGCGGCATCAAGCTTTTCAGCACTTAAAACATATTTTATTGGATCTTTGGTCGTTTGATAGTTCGTTCCATATGCACGAATATGGAATTCAGCTAGCAACGGGATGAAGATACATAATGCCCATGCCGAATCTTGATATTTCTTGATTTCTAATTTATCTTTAACAAAATTTTGCATAAAAGTAGGCGGTACTTCCTTAAACATGGTATACTCCTGATGATAAAACCATCCAGCAATAAATGCTTTCATTCGTAGAACAGCCTATTTTTTAGCTTTGTCGTTATCCCATCCAAAATCAAGAGCTTGAGACTTAGCTAACACGTAAACTCCCATGGCTGCCATATAACCAGGGTTATATACCTTTATGCCAACTGCTATATGCCTGATGGGTCATTCAGATATCCTCCAGTTGCTAGGTATACGCATGTATTGGTTTGTTTCCAAATTCCCTAATAAATTCATTTTCAAAGCTTTTTTAGAAGATTCAGCATGCGTTTTAACACTAAAATCCTCCAGTGGGACGTGTATGTCCCCTTTAAAAAAATCATCTTCGTCATCGTCTGCATCTACATCCTCTAACATCATCATAAGTGAATAACTCTATTTCATAATAGAAAACAATTAGTTATTGGTGTATCTTTTATAAATACAATACGACAGCAAATGTTACGCTTACATCATCTGATGTGGTGGAATCCGATTGTGTTTTACCCTTCCAACGACCACCAACAACGTTAACCATTAATCGATAATTATTAACTTTGTCAACCAAATCATCTGGAACTGGGTGATTTTCATCTAGAGCTTTATTAAGCTCAAGACGGTCCACCTTTTCACGATTTTTCATGAACCTAGTCCAGATATTAGAAGGTGAATCTTTACCGCCATGCTGGTATCACTAAAATCAGTATAAAGTTAAATGTTAAAGCTGATTTTTCTTACACATTCCGTAAATCTCGCAACATAAAAGTAAAAAATATACGAATTTTGTATATTAAGAACGTTTTTAGAAGCGACACTGATGTACAAAACATAAAAAGTTCTTTACATATATTCTTGTGAATATTTCATTGCCAAAAAATGAAGAAACAATTAAAATCACCTTTTCCACCTTTGTTGTTACTCATTGATGGTTGTTTGACATAACTATAACCTAATTAAACAAAAAACCTAAATTAACCAATCACAAATCATTGAAACTGAATAAAACTCACCATGAAATCATTGTTTTAGGATTCATTACAACCACATGTGTTCAAAGAAGATGACTAACATGCAAAAACCTGCACACAATATATATATATATATATATATATATATATATATATATATATATATATATATATATATATATATATATATATATATATGCATATAGATGAATGTATGTGTAATTTTTTTCCAGTATGTTTACATATTTGATTAGGGTTACCTTGTAGAGATAGATGAATATATTTTTTTCCAAAAATATATATTTAAGGAAAATATATATGTATAATAAGTTTTAAAAAATATAATTATTATAATTTTTGTAGATAATTAGTTAATATAATTTTTGTAGATAAATTGTATTTATTATGGGATTCCAATATAATTATAGCCATTTATAGATTATAATATGCAACATAATTATCAAAATAAATTGTTGCTTAAGTGGTAAACACACAAGTTATTTATCCAAATGACTAAGGTTCAATCCTTGCATGGGTCATTTTTTATAAAAAATTTTCAAAAATAATTACTAAAAATCCGAAATTTACAATTAGTGCTTAGGTGGATAAAAATATTGCTTAGTTGGACAACAAATGCTTATGTGGCATGAAATTTGATTATTTGGTATTGAGGTGGCATTAATGCCAAATGCCTCATGTTATATAATATATATATATATATATATATATATATATATAAACAAGGGACAACACTAGTATATCACACATCTAGAATTTCTATATTTGTTTCTTAACCTCTTAATAGTAAAAGTAGTTATGGTAAATCGTTTAACATGCTTTTATGACATGTATGGTATTAAGCTCCAACACATTGGCAGGAAGTAATTTTGTTTTTGTAGGAGTTTAATGTTACGTTTTGAGTAGTGGTTTATTTTATTGTTTAGAGAATAGGAAGTATCTTGTTATTTAAGCTTTTCAACCTATGTAACGGGCTGAATTATGGGATTCACCCATATGCTTTGTACTTAAACGTTTTTTGGAGTAATATATTTACCGGGTCTTTTGACCTCTTACCCAAAAAAATAAAGCATGTATGAATGTACAGTGATTATCGGGCAGAAAGTTATAATGTAATTGTTATAGTCTAGGCCTACTAATGCAGTCTAGTTCTCTATAACCATGACTCTGGTACCAATCTGTCACACTCCAAGATCTCCGTGAAAGATATCGAGCTGTAACTATCATGCCACAAAGTCACAAGTTATAAAGAACAACCTCAATATGAGTCATCTGAAAATATATGTCTGATTACAACAACAATGTTTACAAAAAAGAAAAATTTAGAGTATACAACAAAATGAAAGAGATCTTTATACATAACCAAATGCTATTAGTAATGCACAAAAATCTTTGACATAATGAGACTACAAAATGTGACTCTAGTATGATCCTCCAATGCTATCCATGAGACTGTAGTTTAAGGACCTAAGAAATACATGCTAAAATGATTAACATAAAGTTGGTGAGATTATTGGTTTAAGTAAACAATAACGTTAAGTAAATGTAGAATACACCACAAGATTTAGATGACTATTGTAACACATATGATATCAAGGAAAATATTATTATTTCACTAAGCTCATGACACCGAAGCCTTAACGATATATTTATAGTTGTTTATTCTTTGCCCCATTAGGTGCTTTGCCAAACATCTAGTAATCCTCAAATGAAACACATCTGTTTGACCAGTTGTCGTGACCAACCCGGACGGGGGTGTCAACCTCAACGGATCTATTCACAATATTCATGCTTACTACGTAATTAACGGTTCATGATAGTGGGGACTTCATGGCAAATGCGGTAACTTAGGCAACACGTAAAGGGTTAAGTGCTTGCGTCCATATGTAAAATGAGCAATTTATTCTCACCTCAAAGTAGTTCAAAACGAGTGTCACACAAGTAAAAGTGGGGATATGTAACTCAACTCAACAAAGTAGTGATAACGGAAATAAATCTGCAAGCTCGAATAATACAAAGTATCCTAACCGCGACCTAATTCAATAAGATGCCTTAGGAACAATACGATATGTTCTATGGAAAACTAGAAGGGGGGTTGAATAGTTTTACCGATTAAAACTTCGTTTTAAATTATTTAGATCAACTTATGTCAATCTATTTGATTGTGTGTGTTGGATGATGATAGATAAAGTATATAAACAAATGATGCAAAGATAAAGAGTAAGAAACACAAAACCACGAAACGAGTGTTTATAGTGGTTCGGATACAAGGACACCTTCCTTGCCCTACTCCACTCCCCGAGTCACCTACTCGAGAGTTCGTAAGCACTACACAACACAAGCTCCTTAACGTAGCAAAGAAGCCTTCACAACGTCGCCTACTCTTTATCTGGTACAAGGTTAGACACCGGGTTCTTCCACGAGATAGAACCAAACCTATCACAACGTCGCCTACACATTATCCGGAACAAGGCTAGATACCGAGTTCCATTACAAAGGAGGAACTACTACCCAACACTACACAACAACTATCCCAAAAGAGACATACTCCTTATAACAACATCATAAAGGATCTCACTATCCTTTAACCTAAACTAACCTATCTTGTACATCGATGCACCATATCGAATGTACACCCTTGGCACCTTTCACTAATGCCTTTGACACAAACCTTTGGCACCTTTCACTAATGCCTTCGATACGAACCTTCGGCACCCTTCACTAATGCCTTTGACACGGACCTTCAGCACCCTTCACTAATACCTTTGACACAACACTTCTAAGGAGGGAGGAAAGAACTATCAATAAGATAACTTATGTGGTCTTGATGATGACGAAGCTTGGCAACCCATGGAATTAAGCTTGATCGACTTCTAGAAGTGGTGATCTTGCCTTTAAGAGGAACCTAGAGAATCACAAAAACACAAAACTACATAGAAAGATCCTTTGGATCTGAGGTTAGAGAGTTTACAATACTAAAAGAGAGTATGTGTAAAAGGAATGAGTTGCAAAAGAGAAATGGCTCACTATTTAATGGCAAATTTCTTTACTGTTCCCCGGATCCCAAGGATCCCTCCCCAGAGGGATCCGGCTAGTGCAATCCATGGGATCCGCCAGACTAGGTCAGTTTCAGTATGGATTTTGGGTTGCAAACCGGGTCATGGGTTATGGGTTATGAACCATGGGTTATACAAGCTGCAATGTATCTAGACATTGGATCATGGGTTATGGATCAAGCTCCATGGGTATGGGTCATGGAATTTGGGTTTTACCCAACTACATTCAATGTATCTAGTCAATGGGTCAAGTATGTTAGTGCAAATATTATGATATTTAATCTATACATTCTCATTCGTTTTGTTGATGACAAACATGTAACTTGTAATACATAACGTAAAATGTATAAGTTACTTATAATTATATTTTGTCCCAACATACTCTCACCACCTCTCGACGACTCAAGTCCTTGTATGCTACAACACAGGTTCGTACATGTTTGTTATGTTGCGCTATGATCAAACCCCTAACAAATCATTAAACATGTTTAGTTAAATAGTTTATAAAACACTTAACATAAGTAAATGTGTTGGGTAAAACCCATGACCCACGACCCAAGACCCATACCCAATGTCTAGATACATTGTACCTTGGTGGGTACTCAAAACCATGACCCATAGCCCATGGTTTCAACCCATAAACTATGGGTAAAGAGGAGCGTGCACGGATCCCTCAAATGACCCACGGATCCCTTGGAATTACAAGGGCGGATCCCTCCGGAGGGATCCTTGGGGCAGAACATGGTTTTGGTCTTTTTTCCTATAAATAGCAAACCACTTCTTACCATTTCTTTACACCTTCACACATAGTTTCTCTCTACCATTTCTAGGATATTTAGATCATTAGGAAACATGTAAACCACCCTCATCTCATATGATCATAATGCTTCTAACTCTCATTTGTTGTAAGCATACTCCTGAAGTGATCCTCCAAAGCAAGCTTAGAGATCTTGCTTTCTTACCTACTGAAGTGATCACCCATCACAAGATACAAGCACATGAAGATCTTCTACAACTAGCTTGGGAAACTTGTCATCTTCATTCAAAGAAGACTAACTACATCATGCTTTGGGTTCTTGATGTTTAGTTTAGAATTTCATATCCATTAGACACATTGTCTTGGATATTGTCTAGTATCATATTCTTGTATCTATGACTAGACTAGATGGTTTATGTGTTTGTGCCATAAAACACAAGGTTTGTTATGTTGGGACACAAAACATAACGGGTATCATAGATGTGTTATATATCTATGACTAGAATAGATGGTTTATGTGTTTGTGCCATAAAACACAAGGTTTTTTATGTTGGGCCATAAAACATAACGGGTGTCATAGATGTGTGGAAGACATTAGTAAAGGGTGCCGAGTAATCTAACCAATTGCATTAGTGAAAGGTGCCTAAGGTGTACATTCGATATAGTGTGTTTTGATATTCAAGATAGAGTAGTATTGGATCCAAGGATATTGATATCCTTGATAATGTTGTAATAAGGAGTTGGTCTCCTTAGGGGTATAGGTGTTGGTGCCTGTAGATCCCGCAAAAAACCCCATAAAAATACTCATTTTACGACAAAAAATAATAATAATGAAAGAGAGAGAGAGAGAAATACCAACAATGCCTGTTGGTGGGCTGGCTGAAGGGCGAACGGTGTCACTGCCGGTACAGCAGTGCCATTCCTGCGTTTTTGGCGAATAGGTGACCAACAACGGCTTGCACCGTGCACTCTTAGGCATGTCACATACACACGGGAAGAATAAAAAATAATTAAAAAAATTGTGTAACAAGTCATGTTTACAAATTACAATATGCACTTAATACCTTTTAGTCATCGGTCCGCCACTACGCATACATTCCTTACAAGACAATAATCTAACAATGATCCAGTTAGGTTACCTGAGATAGAAACAACATTTGATCATTAAGTGTCAAGTTTGAGGAAGCAGGGGAGCAGCTGGTTGTTGACAAACTTTTTTTGGTATAAACGTAACCACATCCGGAGTGCTAACTTGTTAGAGAACCAAGGCAAATATCATCCAAAAACGGACGTAAGCTTTTGGTCCCCAAACTTTATTACTTTTTTTCTACATATTAAACTAGCTATGTCAAATGTAACGACGACGTACTGAAATCCAGACATATAGTTTCCGTATATCACACGCCTTTCTACGTCATGGTAGAAAAAGTTTAGCCACAACCTGATTCGCACCCGTTATCATTTTTATCAGATTTAAATGCCTTTCAGTATGCATAATCTTAGATCAGTTTACTATATAGGTCTAAGTTTACAAAATGGAAAAATTTTCATTATAACATAAAAATTCTCATATATTAAAGGTTGTTTTGAATGTTGAAGGTGCATAACCCAATTCTACACCAAGCAACTCAGTAGGACTAAAATACAATTTTCTTTTACCGTAGATAAACACAAATCTATTTTTTGTAACGGTATTAACACTAGCAAATCACACATCTAGAATTTCTATATTTTTTTCTTAACCTCTTAATAGTAAAAGTAGTTACGGTAAATCATTTAACATGTTTACGATTGGATCTTTGGTACTTAAATACATCACACTCTTCTCTTTCAATTTTGGTCCTTACCAGAGATAGGATGTTATCTTTAAATTGGATATACCGGTGTATTTACACTTGTAACGCTCTATTCCACTCTCTCTTGTAATTATTGTAGCTCCTTGCTAGTTTTAATTAAAACCGTCATTAATTTTTTTTTACAAAATGTTACAATAAAGTATGTATTACTACTTAATAGACTCCTCCTCATCCGCGCAATAAACTCTTAAGTCAGTGGGCTACAACCAGATATTCCTGGCTCCTTGTCACCCTCCTCCTCATCCGCGCAAAACCCACCCCCCATTTTGAGGTACTCTTTAGATAATTCAGCCTCAGGGTCGTCTTCTTTATTTTGAGACCAATCTTTATACAGTTCAACATCATCAGGATGGATTCCGGTTTATACTGGGGATTTGTGATCATTACTCCCACCTACACCTATAGATTTAGTACTGACCAACATTTCTTCCTGATTGGAAGGCTCTTCATTGCCAGCAACTTCTGCTTGACCTTGTGGTTATCGCTGACTTCTTAACTCGTTTTGACTGTCAGAACCACAAAAAAATGATAAAAGGTTAGATAAATAAGTAAACATATCTAAAATCAATGAATCTTATTATGTAACCCCATAGTTCTAGAATTTAACAATAGATCTTACCTTCCGTACTCCATGCTTCCCTTTAGTATGTTCATCGTCCACTTCTTGCACATAGTCACTGTTGTTTTCATCATCGAAACTCATTCCAGAAAGTTCTAGATTGTTATTTTTCCACATACCTCTTCCAGCTCATTGGCTTCTTCCTCTACCTCTGCCTTTGCCTCTAACACTTGAACCTTTTTTGGTCTTTTTCCCGCGTCCCTCGGAAATTAGAAATTCAGAATCCTGATAAAGCTGCTCTTTTTCCACATCATCTTTACCATTTTCGTGATCCACTTTCTTTCTCTTCTATCCATTAGCTGGATGTAGGTCGTCGTGATCTATCAGCTCAGAGCTTTTGCTCCCTGCTATTCCTTTCACAGCTTTTCTTATTCTTTTGCTACTAATTTTTGCAAATCTTTCATTAAATGTGTAAAATGCCTCCAAAAGCAATTGAGTCTGACAAAATTAGACTACATGATTGCAATTCGTGGTCAGTTTCATCTTAACTGAACTTGTACAATAATTAGAAATGCTGAAAGGGGACCTCATGTTTGTTGTACTCCTTTAGAACAGGTTGTAACAATTCATTGGCTTTCTGGGAACCCCATCCAAACTTTTCAAAACACAATCTGTACAATAGCATAGATCATTGGAAACCAGGAAACTCATATTATTTATGGAAGTACTACAAATAGAACTCACTTGCGGAGAACAAAAAGATTAGGCTTTCCCCATGAAAAAGGCTATGTTGACTTGTCTACTTGTGGAGAAGCATATCCATAAATTACCACATCACATGGAAATGTAGCAGGAATATGCCAATTTTTGTTCACATTTCTCTATAATCAAAATATAAAAACAAAAAATCAATGACGAAGAGGAAATGGAAAAAACATCATAGAAATAAAGTAAAAAGTTAATACATGCTTATCCATGAAAATCTGCTTCATCCTGTTGATGTCATCATCGGCTGTAGAAGATTCTTCAGCACTGATATTTGAACCTTTCTTCCTCGTACTTGAGCCTTCTTTAGCATTGACCTTCCCAAGGATATGATTTAGACTTTAAAACGTACACCTTGCAATCATATATGGCTTATTTGATGAAATGTGTTGGAAACTGATTCCATTTTGCAACAAATCAGTTAACATATGGATCAATATATCATATAATTATTGAGGTTTTTTATCTAATCGATGTGTAGTGACGAGAGATATCAGCTGATAACGGGCATACTCATTTGACACCTAACGTTTTGCCTAAATGACACGATCATAGACAAATAGTGAGAATAAGTTAGGCTAAAGTTAACAAATGATTTGAATATGATACCATAAAAGGTGTTTCTTCTCTCTTTTTTACAATCACAAAAACATTACAAATAGTATACATTCAAAGGCTAGTTTCTTAGTGTTTGCATTGTTCGTAAACAAATTAATCGTTCTTAATAACATATATTCAATAGCAAAATATTCAACTACCCTTTTTCTTTCACATACAAAATATTCAATAAACCATCCTCCACAATCCCTATTTTTCTTTTCATAAATCAAAATATTCAACATAACTGGTGTAAACTTGACAATTAAACGTACCTATTTTGGATGAGTTGCAGAACATTAGAACATGATGATTAAGGTTTAGCAAATGGTGTACACCATTTAGCAGACAGAGCATCTTGCTAAAATCCTTTGAACTCATCAAGAGGTTCGAGATGATCATGAAAGAGCGAAGCTACCTGCATATATTATGAACATTATGAAGTAATGAAAATCAATGCAATGAAATCAATCACAAGTTCACAACTACTATGCAACATTCTCTCTAATAGCTTA
Organism: Chrysanthemum makinoi; assembly: GCA_910596185.1. NCBI lineage: Eukaryota > Viridiplantae > Streptophyta > Magnoliopsida > Asterales > Asteraceae > Chrysanthemum > Chrysanthemum makinoi. The sequence continues at coordinate 126,152,094 of OU343225.1, forward strand.
GAGAAAGACAAATTACAGTTCATTGTATATAGTTCATTATTGAAACTAAGAAAAATTATAGTTCACTACATAAACTAAAATGACAATTTTGACCCATTTACATTTGGGTAGTTGATTCGAGTATGTTTATAACGGGTTAGGATACCCCTCGTCTTTAATTTGCACGCAGTTGCAACTGAATTTGTGCGTACTTGATTTGTATGCTTTGAGTTTTATTTGATGATGTTGAGTGCTTCTAGATTGGGTTTATACATATGACTTTGATTAGGTTATTAAAAATATATTTACTTTGATTGTGTTATGGAAACAAAAAAGAATCAGCAAAAAAGCTTACTTTTGTTGTTCAACTTTAGCTCGAATCTTTTCTTCCAGAACAGATATTTCAGTCTCAAGACTAAACATTCTGTTAAGGGCATGCATATTCTCGAGAGTCTCATCCAAAGTCCTATCATCACTTCCGTCATATCTCAAATGCTGCAATGGACCATGAAGAAGCTTGTTGACTATACCACGACTCAAAGTTTCAACGGATTTCCTTGTATTGTTTTTTACGTTACCTATTTTTCGCAAGCATTTTTATAAATCACTGGCTCTGATTCTTTCAGCATATGCTCTTAATTTCTGGATTGTAGGAACGGTTTCAAGTGAATCTCTCCATGCTTCGACCCGTTTCGACCATGATGGCATGCTTGAACAGCCCACTGATGTTTCTTCCGAAGCCTGCAACTCCTTGAATAACTTTAGTAACTTGTTTGACTTGGGCAAGAATTTGGACTTCTCCAGGAACCAATGATTCGAGTCCTGCTGATACTTCAAAGATGTGGCGTGTTGCATCTTTGTTGTATAAAAGGAAACGGTGCTCAGAAATCTCGGAGACTGAGATTCCTCCAGTCTGAGGTCAGACACAAAGGTTTTAATTAATTGTCATTCTAATCAACATAACTATTTAGTATAAAAAACATAACTCCTTGGAACTGATTTATAGGGGGCGTCTGTATTGCATATTCAAGTAACAAATTCTAGTGTTCGAGTATCCTATTGCGGGTTAGAATTTATCTGATTAAATTACATATGCTGTAATTTTAACCTTATTAGTAGATACCTTTGACATCCATTCAGTGACTTCTTTAACTCCACGCTGCTGAGACAAAGCGACAACATAAATCTCTACAACATTTAACACTTCCTTGGGAAATGCATTTAAAACTTCCACAACATTGACAACGCCGATACCACTACATTAAGATGCAACATGTAATCAGAGCACAGATATAAATATGGAATATAATCTACAATGATGTCTAGCTTAAAAGCCCATAAATGACTACAGTAATTATAAGAGAGCCACATGTGTACTTGAGGTATTTATATTAAACTCATGTATGTTTAAACTCTCGGGATGGTGGGAGAAAAGTCGAAATCTCCAGTCCTTCTGGATGTGTGAATGAAAGTTACTACAATATTTTCAATGATAAAAGAATTATGAGTAGTACATACCTGTTCACATCTTCCCAACAAACACTCATCTCCTTTATATTCCTAAGCATAAACAATGCCAGATTCATTAAATAATATAACCATCAATGCATGATATAAATTGATCTATGTTGCACAATCTTATTAAGCAAAACCTACATTTAAATATATAAGGTTCTGGTGTCGTTATCCCTTTACCAACATACCAGAATCCTGTACTTTCTCATGTGATATCATAATAGAAACAATAGAAAGATCATATATATCCTTGAAGTTTGTATAAAAGAGATGATTCAAAAGTGTGCTTTTCCTGTATGAAACATATCAATATCGAAGTCGGAAAAATAAAGCCGTATAAAATAGATAGAGTTCAGAATCAGATGATGACGTTCGTAATTGTTGGTGGATGCCTTCGAGATGGATGTACAAATCGGCTTTCAAAAGTTCCATAGGACGCTTAACATCTATCCACGATAAAACACTACCGAAAAGAGTATCATTGTCCATATAACTAACCATCCCTCTGATTAAAGATGCGGCATCAAGCTTTTCAGCACTTAAAACATATTTTGTTGGATCCTTGGTCGTTTGATAGTTCGTTCCATATGCACGAATATGGAATTCAGCTAGCAACGAGATGAAGATACATAATGCCCATGCCGAATCTTGATATTTCTTGATTTCTAATTTATCTTTAACAAAATTTTGCATAAAAGTAGGTGGTACTTCCTTAAACATGGTATACTCCTGAAGATAAAACCATCCAGCAATAAATGCTTTCATTTGCAGAACAGCCCATTTAATAGCTTTGTCGTTATCCCATCCAAAATCAAGAGCTTGAGACTTAGCTAACACATAAACTCCCATGGCTGCAATATAACCAGGGCTATATACCTTTATGCCAACTGCTATATGCCTGATGGGACATTCAGATATCCTCCAGTTGCTAGGTATACGCATGTATTGGTTTGTTTCCAAAGTCCCTAATGCATTCATTTTCAAAGCTTTTTTTAGAAGATTCAGCATGTGTTTTAACACTAAAATCCTCCAGTGGGACGTGCATGTCCCCTTTAAAAAAATCATCTTCGTCATCATCTACATCTACATCCTCTAACTTCATCATAAGTGAATAACTCTGTTTCATAATAGAGAACAATTAGTTATTGGTGTATCTTTTATAAATACAATACGACAGCAAATGTTACGCTTACATCATCTGAAGTGGTGGCATCCGATTGTATTTTACCCTTCCAACGACAACCAACAGCGTTAACCATTAATCGATAATTATTAACTTTGTCAACCAAATCATCTGGAACTGGGTGACTTTCATCTAGAGCTTTATTAAACTCAAGACGGTCCACCTTTTCACGGTTTTTCATGAACCTAGTCCATATATTAGAAGGCGAATCTTTACTTGGAGGTGCACCCGCCATGCTGGTATCACTAAAATCAGTATAAAGTTAAATGTTAAAACTGATTTTTCTTACGCATTCCGTAAATCTCGCAACATAAATGTAAAAAATATACGAATTTTGTATATTAAGAACGTTTTTAGAAGCGGCACTGATGTACAAAACATAAAAAGTTCTTTACATATATTCTTGTGAATATTTCATTGCCAAAAAATGAAGAAACAATTAAAATCGCCTTATCCACCTTTGTTGTTACTTGTTGATGGTTGTTTGACATAACTATAACCTAATTAAACAAAAAACTTAAATTAACCAATCACAAATCATTGAAACTGAATAAAACTCACCATGAAATCATTGTTTTAAGATTCATTACAACCACATGTGTTCAAAGAAGATGACTAACATGCAAAAACCTGCAAAAATAAAACAATATATGCATATAGATGAATGTACGTGTAATTTTTTTCCAGTATGTTTACATATTTGATTAGGGTTACCTTGTAGAGATAGATGAATATTTTTTTTTCAAAAATATATATTTAAGGAAAATATATGTATAATAAGTTTTAAAAAAGATAATTATTATAATTCTAGATAATTACTTAATATAATTTTTGTAGATAAATTGTATTTATTATAGGATTCCAATATAATTAGAGCCATTTATAGATTATAATATGCAACATAATTATCAAAATAACTTGTTGCCTAAGTGGTAAACACACAAGTTATTTATCCAAATGACTAAGGTTCAATCCTTGCATGGGTCATTTTTTATAAATAATTTTCAAAAATAATTACTAAAAATCCGAAATTTACAATTAGTGCTTAGGTGGATAAAAATATTGCTTAGTTGGACAACAAATGCTTATGTGGCATGAAATTTGATTATTTGTGTTAATACAAATATCGTCATTAAACGTTATTTATATTTTTGATCTTTGCCTAAGTTTTGTTAACGACAAAAGTAAATTTAATTTATAAAAGCTTAAAGCTTGTCAAGTTTAATAGATATTTAAACAAGCTTTTTCAAACAATATATTCATCATTCAAGCATTTACATTTATGATTAGTAACATCTTGATATGACTCTAATCATTATGTATGATAGTAGTTTTTAGAATGTGTTAGGTTCTTAAAACCAAACACTACTTAAGCATTTGCATATTTCTAAAAATAGAAATACAACATATGACATCATGTATTGTATCATGGAAATCATTGAAAGATTCCATTAGATATTTTATGTAGATTTGTACTCTTCACATCTTGCACAATCTCACTTAGATAGAGTTGACTTTGGCAAGATTTGATATCTTGGTTGTCAGACCGGCGGTACCAAAATGGTACACAGGCGGAACCCTTTTAAGGGTTTCGCGGTCCGTGGACGCTCCTGTCCACTTTGGCTATAAATAGCAATGCCAAGCCAAGTAGTTTCTCATCCCTTTCTAACATACTCGCATACATATCTTCTCTAACCTTTCTAACTCAGTTTCATATCATATTAGTGATCTCTTTTGTAGCAAAGAAGATCAAGTCATATTCAAGCTTCAACGAGAAGTTGGAAGTCTTGTTTGTTTAGTGTTGTATGATCTAGTGTTGATTCATACTTCATTGTTGTATCAAACCATCATAATCTTGTGAGTGTGAGTGGTTAGTATTTTAGTCCTCAAAATACATTGTGTGTGGGAGTGGTTGTACCCTTGGAAAGAACTCGACATCTAGCTTAGTGTCGGAAATAGTGTAAGCGAAGTGTAAAGGTTTTCTCCGCCGGTGAAAGGAGCTTGTTGACTAGTGAAGTTAAACTCTCGAGTGTGAGACTCGGGAGTGGAGTAGGGCAAGGAAAAAGAGTCCTTGTAGGTGCGAACCACTATAAACAACTTGTTGTGGTTTGATCATTTCTTTCCTTATTTACTTATTACTTATTGCTTGCATATTTCATTAACATACTTAAGATCAATATCAATTGATCTTTCAATAAGTTTCAAAACAAAGTTTTAATCGGTAAACTATTCAACCCCCATTCTAGTTTTCTACAATTGGTATCGAGCCTCGTTGCTCAAGAATTTCTAAAATAACTTGTATTTTATAAACTTGAAACGATCCATGGATTCTGAAAACTTTAAAGAAGGGCAATCTATGCAAAGACCACCACTCTTTGAAACCAATGGATTTATATATTGGAAAAACCGTTTGAAACATATGTAAAATCAAAAGATATAGATCTTTGGTTTATTATTGTTAAAGGAGATTTTAGTTCTACAACAAAGGATATTTCCGTTGATGAACAAAAGAAACTAGTTGCTAAAAATAATGAAGCTAAAATGATGCTTTATAATGCTTTACCTAGAAAAGAATATGAAAGAATTTTTATGTGTGAAACCGCCAAAGATATTTGGGAATCTTTAATTGTTACACATCAAGGTAACTCACAAGTCAAGGATAACAAAATTGATCTTCTTGTTCAACAATATGAACAATTTGTTATCCCTGAAGATGAAACCATTGATTGTGGCTTTGCTCGGTTTAACACTATCATTACATCACTTAAAGCACTTGATGAATCTTTTCGTAGTAAGAACTTTGTCATGAAATTTCTTAGAGCACTCCATCCCAAATGGAGAGCTAAAGTGACCGCTATTGAAGAATCAAAAGATCTCTCAATAATGTCACTAGACGAGCTAATTGGCAACCTCAAAGTTCACGAAATGGTAATGGAAAAAGATTCAGAGATCATCAAAGGAAGAAAGGAGAAGATCAAATCTGTTGCTCTTAAAGCAAAGGCGGAATCAAGCGATGATGGTGAATCTTGTTTCGATAGTGAAGATGAGGAGTATGCCATGGCCGTTAGAGATTTCAAGAAGTTCTTTAGAAGAAGAGGAAAGTTTGTAAGACAACCTCGAGAAGAAAAGAAGCCATTCCAAAAAGATCGAGATGATAAGAAGATTAAAGGTGAAAGAAAGTGTTTTAGATGTGGTGATGCAAGTCATCTCATAGGAGAATGTCCCAAGCCACCTAAAAGCAAAACTCAAAGAGCTTTTGTAAGTGGTGCTTGGAGTGATAGTGAAGACGATGAAGAATCAAGCAAGGAAGAGATCGCCCTAATGGCACATGAGTCAAATGAGGTACTTTCCGACTCTTCTTATTCTTCTATAGATGATGACACTTTGCAAAAACAATATAATCAATTGTGTGAGCTAAGTCTAAAAAACATAACTAAAAATAAATTTCTAAAAACCAAAAAGGAGGTTTTGGAAAATGAGGTATATGAGTTAAAAGAAAAAGCAAAACGACTTGAAAAAGGAAAAGCAAATGACGATGATTGTAAATCATGTCAAGAGCTTAATCTTGAAATAGAAAAACTAAAGCTCACACAAGAAGTCTTAATAGAAAATAATTCTAAGTTTAAAAGGTTTAACAAAAACATCGCTCTTGCTGATGAAATAGTTAAAATCCATAAAACACCAAGAAACATGAATGGGCTAGGTTTTAATGAAGTATTAATTCCAAAGAGTCAAAACAAAACGGCCGAAAAGGGCGAACATTCTGTCAAAATGCCTGCTGATGCACACGGACCGACGGAACCAAAATAAGGGTTCCGTCCGTTGTGCAAAATGGTACCGTGGGTACCTCAGCAAAACAGAATGTTCGCAATACGGACCATATTGAATTTGTTAAAGTAACAAAGAAAACCAATGATAATGTTAAACTAAAACCAGCCATTATATCAGGAGTAGGACTTGTTAAAAATGAATTTAGATCAAAAACTACTCAACAACGATATAAAACTTCCTTTGCCAAACGCCCCTTTCCTAAGAGCAACTACAACGTTCAACCTAACTACCAACACAACGGTTGGAATCAAAACTTTCCTAGACCATATCAAACTTCCGATTACATGCCATGGAACCCTTACCCATCATTTCCATACATGAATCAAATAAATGGTATGTTTAACCCAAACGGACCCATGAGATATTGGGGACCAAATGTTTGAGTTATTTGCTTCTTAGGTATGCTTGAAAGTTGGATTGGAACCCGATGAATGGATAAAAGATAGTGGATGCTCACGACACATGACGGGCAACAAAGTCTCTTCTCATCATACCAAGAGTATGACGGAGGTAATGTCACTTTCGGTAGCAATCTCAAAAGCAAAATCATTGGCAAAGGTACGATTGCTCATAACTCTCTAACTATTGAAAATGTTGCTCATGTGGATAGGTTAGGATTTAATCTACTTAGTATTAGCCAACTATGTGATAAAAAGTATAAAGTACTATTTGATGAAAATGGTAGTAAAATACTAAAAGATGGTATCACCATAGCTAAAGGAGTTAGGAAAAATAACATATACGTCATGAAAATAGATAAAACATATAATGACAAACTTTGCCTAACAACATTAGACGATAGCTCATCTCTTTGGCATAGACGCTTAGGTCACGCTAATATGAGACTTATACAAAACCTATCTTCAAAAGAGTTGGTTAGAAATTTACCAAAACTAAAATATGACCAACACTTTTGCGCTTGCAAAATTGGTAAACAAACACATAGTAGTCACAAATCTAAAAATATGGTGTCCACATCTAAGTGTCTAGAATTATTACATATGGACTTGTTTGGACCATCCGCTATAAGAAGCTATGGAGGCAACTTATACACTTTGGTCATAGTAGATGATTACTCAAGGTTTACTTGGACGTTATTTTTGAAAACCAAAAATGAAGCTTTTGATAAATTTGAAATACTTAGCAAGAAAATTCAAAATCTTCTAGGTGTCAAAATTGTGTCGATCCGAACGGATCATGGTCGTGAATTTGACAACGAAACTCAATTTGGAAACTTTTGTGATACAAATGGTATAACACATAACTTTTCCGCTCCACGAACACCTCAATCAAATGGAGTAGTAGAACGTAAAAATAGAACAATTCAAGAAATGAGTAGAACAATGCTTAATGAACAAAACATTCCTCAAAAGTTTTGGTGTAACGCCGTTGATACTTCTACATATATTTTAAATAGAGTCCTAATACGTCCTTTCCTAAACAAAACACCATATGAACTTTATAAAGGTAAAAAGCCAACATTAGGATATTTTAAAGTCTTTGGTTGTAAATGTTTTATTCTTAATACTAAGGATTATCTCACCAAGTTTGACCCAAAGTCTTATGAAGGTGTATTTCTTGGTTACTCTCAAACTAGTAAAGCTTACATTGTCCTTAATAAAGAAACAATGATAGTCGAGGAATCGTTGAACATAACATTTGACGAAAGTCCACCTCCCTCTAAGACATCACCTTTGGTAGATGATGACTTAGTTGAAAGTCAAATAATAGAAAGTCAAATTAATAATAACAAGGAAGATGAACCATCAAATAAGGAAATTGTCAACATCAAAGAATCTAAAAGTCATCCATTAGAAAAGGTCATAGGACAACTTAATCAAAGAACCTTAAGGTCACAAGCTCAAAATCAAAGTAATCATTTTTGTTTTGTATCCACCATTGAACCAAAAACCATAAATGAAGCTATAAAAGATGAATCATGGGTAATGACCATGCAAGAAGAATTAAACCAATTCGTTAGAAATGATGTTTGGAAACTAGTTCCAAAACCCAAAGATCAAACTATAATTGGAACAAAATGGGTCTTTCGAAACAAAATGGATGAAAATGGTATAGTATCTAGAAACAAAGCTAGGCTTGTTGCACAAGGTTATAATCAACAAGAAGGAATTGACTATGATGAAACTTATGCACCGGTAGCTAGACTTGAATCTATTAGAATATTACTTGCTTATGCATGTGCTTATGACTTTAAATTATTTCAAATGGATGTTAAAAGTGCTTTCCTTAATGGGTTTATTAACGAAGAAGTGTATGTTGCTCAACCTCCCGGTTTTACCGACTTTGAGAAACCACATCATGTCTTCAAACTCAAGAAAGCATTATATGGCCTTAAACAAGCACCTAAAGCTTGGTATGACCGTCTTAAGACTTTTCTTATTGACAACAAATATACTATGGGATTAGTAGATAATACTCCTTTTACTAAGAAAAAGGAATCGCAAATTATTATTGTTCAAATATACGTTGATGACATTATATTCGGATCAACTTGTCAAGAACTGTGTAATGATTTCTCTAAAATCATGCATGACGAGTTTGAAATGAGTATGATGGGTGAGTTAAACTTCTTTTTAGGACTTCAAATTAAACAACTAGAAGATGGTATTTTCTTTAACCAATCTAAATATATAAAAGACATGCTTAAGAAATTTGGTCTTGAAGATTCCAAACCAACTAAAACACCCATGTCCTCGGACACTAAACTCACCAAGGACGAAGAAGGTGAATCCGTAGATAACACTAAATATAGAGGAATGATTGGTAGCCTACTCTACCTTACGGCTAGTAGACCCGACATTATGTTTAGTGTTTGTCTATGTGCTCGCTTTCAAGAAAATCCAAAGGCATCACACTTAGAAGCATTAAAAAGGATTTTTAGATACATTAAGGGAACAACGTGTTTAGGATTATGGTATCCCAAAGGAACGGGTATAGAAACCATAGTGTATGCCGACTCGGATCATGCCGGTGATTATGTCGATAGAAAAAGTACAAGTGGTATTTGCACTTTTGTTGGACATTGTCTCACCTCATGGTTTGCAAAGAAGCAAACGGCTTTAGCCATCTCTACTACTGAAGCTGAATACGTCTCAGCCGGAAAAGCATGTCAACAAGCTCTTTGGATGAAGCAAGCTCTCGTAGACTACGGAATTCATCTCAACGACATTGTGATACTTTGCGACAACAAAGGAGCCATCGATCTCAGCAAGAATCCCGTTCAACATGCTCGTACAAAACATATTGAAATTCGTCATCACTTTCTTCGCGACAATGTTCAAAAAGGTAACATTTCAATCGAGAAAGTATCCTCCGAAGACAACATTGCCGACATCTTAACTAAACCTCTTAAACGAGAACCTTTTAATCTTCTTAGACTTGGTTTAGGGTTAATGGAACCAAACATGTAGGATAAACATAGCCTAAAACATTAGAATAGTCAAACCAAAACATTATGCCTTATATCTGCTACTGTAGCCACGGCACCAAACGACAACACGGACGGAACCAATTATTTGGTGCCGTCTGGTCCGTGGTGCCTATAGAAGCAAAACTGCTATATACATAACATCTTCTTCCTCACAACCCACTTTACCAAAACGTGTAAAACTTAAACCAAGCTCATTATTGTCATCTTCCCACTTACTAATCACTGAAGATAACATCATTGTAAGTATCCTAACTACATTTCATCTCTTAATTCTGAGTCTAAGATTCTTATTTATGCACAAAACTATCACAAATTATTACATGGGGTTTTATGTATGTTTTTATACCAAATATGAATTCAATTGGCAAATTGCATAACTAGTCATTCAAATTAGGTGCTACATTATCATATTGCATAAACAAATCATGTTTCCCACTAATTAATAGATAATAAATATAAGGCCTTATTCAAACAACCAAACACCCCATGTCAAAAGTTTTGAAAAGCTTCTCACTTGTAGAAAAAAAAATTTCATTGCTAATACAAATAGAAACGTTAAATTTTCATCACTTGCATGCTCTTGAATACTAAAGGTATTGCATAACTAATATGCATTCCCGGGTATATTCAAATGAAGCCACATTGAATTAGGAGCATTTGGGTTATCTCATGGTATTTGCCAAACACCCCACTAAAACCATCTTTGTGCATAAAATGAGTCGAGATAACCGCAACTCCAAATTGTTTTCATATAGGCACACACTAGAACCAAAAACGTTAAAACTTATTCTCATTATTTAACATATTAACTCTTGTCCTTAGGAATAACCATGGTAGCCGCAAGATTCTATGATCACAAAGACACCCTTAACTACATTCCCAAACACCACAAAACCAAAGGACTTACCAAAGAACAAGTAGAAATATTTAGGGGTCTAGAATCAAGGTATTTCCATGAGGGTAGAACCATTCACTCATCCTTCCTTGAAAACACCAATCTTCGTGAAGAACTAGCCGCCATTCAATTCGATTGTCTTCTTGACATCGATGAACCAATTTGTCCTAGGTTTGTGTTAGAATTCTATGCTAGTGTGACCGGCTTTAGTGATGAAGACGATGATGAATTTTGTCTTAGGTTTAGAATTAATCAAAACGACTACACCATCACCTTAGCCAACTTTGCTCAAGTGCTAGGAATTCCCAACCGAGGAACTTGTCTCTACTCGGATAAATGGTCACTCACCGCTCTTGATGCTATCAATGACCGCTCTCTACCCTACCAAACCCGTTTGGCCGACAAGGATGTCATCCGTGAACACCTTTTTAACCCAAAAGTGACACAACCCGAGTTACCCGAAAGGGAAAAGAAGTAAACCGAGATCCATATGGAATGGAGCTAAATGAACTTAAACCCGAATTTAAGAAATGGGAGGAGCTACTTAGAGCCAACGTCATTAGCACCATAGGAAATAGGGATCACATTAATGCTTGCCTTTGTCATATGCTCTACAACTTGTCCACCCGTCAACCATTCAATTTAGCCTACTACATAGCTAGGAGAATGATTGATATTCCAACTCAAGGATCGGTTGCTCTTCCATACGGGATGCTTCTCACCCGTCTCTATAGAAACTTCGCTCCAATTCCACCAACTCCAAAAGGGATGCATCTACACTATGAGCTCATCCCTCACATCTTTGTACCTTTGAGTGATGCAAGAGTTGCTAAGACAAAAGGCAAGAGAGCAAAACCTCCAACTCCATCATCATCATCATCAAATAGCTCCGAAGATGGTCTTCCAAGCTCTCGGCTTCCGCCTCATGAGTATTATGCATCTCTTCCCGAAATAGAGAATGAATCAGCAGAATTCAAGCAAACTAAGGGAATGTTCAAGTGTCTTGGTAGGATGATGAGCAAGATTTACAAGAAATTGGACAAATAAGGATACTTTAAGGAGTGTTTGGAACAATGCATTATCGTTAATGTTTGATACTATTTAGTTGCTTTTATTATGTAGGATGATAATATAACTTGAAACAATGGTGTATGCTAACAATCTCATGCAGGGGGATAGCACAAGTATGCTATCAAATTTTACCCATTTTCACTATATTGTGAAAATCAATAAGCCTTGCTCAAAATCTATGCTCCACTATGTTTACATATGTGCTATTTACTTTTCCTAACTAGAAATGTTTAGTATAACAGTTTTTGAGAAAAATTTCAGGTTTCGGAAATTTCCCTGACACCTAAAAACGAACTCTGTCCATATTTCAGCACTCCACGGATCAGACGGCACCATAATTTTGGTACCGTCCTTTATGTAATTTGGTACCGTCATACCTGTACAGACGGACCAGACGGCACCCTCTTTAGGGTACCGTCCGTGTATAATTTTGGTGCCGTGGATCCTCCAGGTAATTTTCTGAATTTCGACTCTTTCGTGATTCCAAATTATCTTCCATCACTTATAAATCAATCTTAACTAGTTTATACTGGTATTAGAACTAGTATTATGTACTAAGGTGTATAAGAAATCCATTTCCCACCAAAATTCAAAAATTTGAAAAATCCACCCAAGGAGCCCTTTGGCATAAAGGAAGGAACCAAAATTTTGGTACCTTCAAATCCGTGGGTAATCTGAATATTAGGAAATTCCACTCACTAGAACACATTTATTGCATATCTTTTCTTCTTCACTCCATCTTCTTTGTATGGATTGACTTGGGTGATATGACTAGCATTCAACCCACTTCCAAATCATGAGGAACCTCATCTCTTCAATGGTTCAACATCAAATCAAACACATTTCTCAACATTTTTTTTAACCTCTATAAATTGAAAGGCTTTACCATGATCATCTTCACACCTTCCTCATTCTCATTACTATCTAGCAAATAAAAACCCAAGTTAAAAATGACTAAATCATCACCAAAACCTTGCAAGAAAACCGCTAGAATGAGCGTAAGGCCTTGTTGTTTTGTTTATCTTAGCTCATCATCCGAATCTTCACCACTTACAATTTCATCTCCCATTAGAGATGATACACTTCTTACCTTAGCTACACCCACTTCATCACACATTGTGATCACCACTCCACCACCAACAAAACCACCTACTTCACCTCCACCCGCACCCATCCAAACATCCAAAACACCCTCACCACCTTCACCAAGGTCTCCCACTCTCACTCCCATGGAGTTATTTTCAACTCCACCAACATCACCAAATCCTTTTCTAGAGGACTTGGAAGACTTGCCTCCTAGGCCAAGTCATCCACCACCATTGCCATCTTTTGGCACAATTGAGCGAATCGCTCATGAGTCACCTCGGTCATCCATTGACCCAAACGCCCCATTAGGGCCAAGACCTCTCCTTTTCCACCCCATTCACAAGGACATTCATGGTCCTTTATACGGGGATCATCCACTTCCATCATCAATGTCTCCTCATATTGAGGACATTCCGGAAAGCATGTGGGATGACAATCCCACTAGAGAGGAGATTCAAGCCGAACTCCACAACCTCCACCAATTCAAAGGCATGGTGGATTCTCACTTAAGTGAGACAATGCAAATGAAAAATGCTTTGCTTGCATCCATCATGACCACTCCAAACATTCCCAACACCACCAACACATCCACCATTCCACCACCACAACCTCCCCAAACTTTCTACCCTCCAAGGCATGGTTGCTCAACTTGTGAGCAAACGGGTCAAACCGTGGAACGGACCCGGGTTATGGTCCATGACTTCCACGAAGAAATGAGGCTCATCCTCAACCACATTCTTGAGCGTCTCAACGCTCTTTCCTATCCACCATCACTTTAGGATGGTTTTAGAATAGTTTTTAGTTTATTTTTTCTTTCTTAGGATAATTTTTACTTCTTGTACTCAAAACACATCATTGTGTTCTCTTTTCATGATCTTTACTCATGAAAAATTTTAACTAATGAATGTTGTTTATTATATTGTTGGTGTCATTACATAGTGTTTGGAAATGCTTGTGAATGATCATTATTACTAACTTTTTTTGTAGCTTTATTTTCACAATCCATGAATCTTCCCATTAAAGCACCCAATTAAGGGGAGCTTTGAACAAGGGGGAGATAATAGCTCGGGCTCATTACACATAGCCTCCTCTTTTTGTTGAGACAAAAGGGGAAAAATATAGAACTTTGAAATTATTTACATTTGACTTTTCTGAAAAAGTCAAACTGCATACATTTGACTTCCTAAAAGTCAAAAAGGAACCCTCATTGATAATACTTGACTTTTCCTAAAAAAGTCAAACTGCATACTTTGACTTTCTGAAAAAGTCAACTTCATACATCAACTAGTGAATACTTTGACTTTCATAAATAGTCAAACATCATACACTTGCATTACTATTCTCTTTTCAAGTTCTAAAACTAATATTTTTATAACTCTTGTACAAACTTTGTATCTTTTATAAAAATAAAATTTATATTTTGTCCTCAACAAAAAGGGGGAGATTGTTAATACAAATATCGTCATTAACGTTATTTATATTTTTGATCTTTGCCTAAGTTTTGTTAACGACAAAAGTAAATTTAATTTATAAAAGCTTAAAGCTTGTCAAGTTTAATAGATATTTAAACAAGCTTTTTCAAACAATATATTCATCATTCAAGCATTTACATTTATGATTAGTAACATCTTGATATGACTCTAATCATTATGTATGATAGTAGTTTTTAGAATGTGTTAGGTTCTTAAAACCAAACACTACTTAAGCATTTGCATATTTCTAAAAATAGAAATACAACATATGACATCATGTATTGTATCATGGAAATCATTGAAAGATTCCATTAGATATTTTATGTAGATTTGTACTCTTCACATCTTGCACAATCTCACTTAGATAGAGTTGAATTTGGCAAGATTTGATATCTTGGTTGTCAGACCCGGCGGTACCAAAATGGTACACGGGCGGAACCCTTTTAAGGGTTCCGCGGTCCGTGGACGCTCCTGTCCACTTTGGCTATAAATAGCAATGCCAAGCCAAGTAGTTTCTCATCCCTTTCTAACATACTCTCATACATATCTTCTCTCTAACCTTTCTAACTCAGTTTCATATCATATTAGTGATCTCTTTTGTAGCAAAGAAGATCAAGTCATATTCAAGCTTCAACGAGAAGTTGGAAGTCTTGTTTATTTAGTGTTGTATGATCTAGTGTTGATTCATACTTCATTGTTGTATCAAACCATCATAATCTTGTGAGTGTGAGTGGTTAGTATTTTAGTCCTCAAAATACATTGTGTGTGGGAGTGGTTGTACCCTTGGAAAGAACTCGACATCTAGCTTAGTGTCGGAAATAGTGTAAGCGAAGTGTAAAGGTTTTCTCCGCCGGTGAAAGGAGCTTGTTGACTAGTGAAGTTAAACTCTCGAGTGTGAGACTCGGGAGTGGAGTAGGGCAAGGAAAAAGAGTCCTTGTAGGCCGAACCACTATAAACAACTTGTTGTGGTTTGATCATTTCTTTCCTTATTTACTTATTACTTATTGCTTGCATATTTCATTAACACACTTAAGATCAATATCAATTGATCTTTCAATAAGTTTCAAAACAAAGTTTTTAATCGGTAAACTATTCAACCCCCCTTCTAGTTTTCTACAATTTGGTATTGAGGTGGGATTAATGCCAAATGTCTCTGTATATATATATATATATATATATATATATATATATATATATATATATATATAAACAAGGGACAACACTAGTATATCACACATCTAGAATTTGTATATTTGTTTCTTAACCTCTTAATAGTAAAAGTAGTTATGGTAAATCGTTTAACATGCTTTTTATGACATGTATGGTATTAAGCTCCAACACATTGGCAGGAAGTAATTTTGTTTTTGTAGGAGTTTAATGTTACCTTTTGAGTAGTGGTTTATTTTATTGTTTAGAGAACAGGAAGTATCTTGTTATTTAAGCTTTTCAACCTATGTAACGTGCTGAATTATGGGATTCACCCATATGCTTTGTACTTAAACGTTTTTTGGAGTAATATATTTACCGGGTCTTTTGACCTTTTACCCAAAAAAATAAAGCATGTATGAATGTACAGTGATTATCGGGCAGAAAGTTATAATGTAATTGTTATAGTCTAGGCCTACTAATGCAGTCTAGTTCTCTATAACCGTGGCTCTGGTACCAATCTGTCACACTCCAAGATCTCCGTGAAAGATATCGAGCTGTAACTATCATGCCACAAAGTCACAAGTTATAAAGAACGACCTCAATATGAGTCATCTGAAAATATATGTCTGATTACAACAACAATGTTTACAAAAATGAAAAATTTAGAGTATACAACAAAATGAAAGAGATCTTTATACATAACCAAATGCTATTAGTAATGCACAAAAATCTTTGACATAATGAGACTACAAAATGTGACTCTAGTATGATCCTCCAATGCTATCCATGAGACTATAGTTTAAGGACCTAAGAAATACATGCTAAAATGATCAACATAAAGTTGGTGAGATTATAGGTTTAAGTAAACAATAACGTTAAGTAAATGTAGAATACACCACAAGATTTAGATGACTATTGTAACACATATGATATCAAGGAAAATATTATTATTTCACTAAGCTCATGACACCGAAGCCTTAACGATATATTTATAGTTGTTTATTCTTTGCCCCATTAGGTGCTTTGCCAAACATCTAGTAATCCTCAAATGAAACACATCTGTTTGACCAGTTGTCGTGACCAACCCGGACGGGGGTGTCAACCTCAACGGATCTATTCACAATATTCATGCTTACTACGTAATTAACGGTTCATGATAGTGGGGACTTCATGGCAAATGCGGTAACTTAGGCAACACGTAAAGGGTTAAGTGCTTGCGTCCATATGTAAAATGAGCAATTTATTCTCACCTCAAAGTAGTTCAAAACGAGTGTCACACAAGTAAAAGTGGGGATATGTAACTCAACTCAACAAAGTAGTGATAACGGAAATAAATCTGCAAGCTCGAATAATACAAAGTATCCTAACCGCGACCTAATTCAATAAGATGCCTTAGGAACAATACGATATGTTCTATGGAAAACTAGAAGGGGGGTTGAATAGTTTTACCGATTAAAACTTCGTTTTAAATTATTTAGATCAACTTATTTCAATCTATTTGATTGTGTGTATTGGATGATGATAGATAAAGTATATAAACAAATGATGCAAAGATAAAGAGTAAGAAACATAAAACCACGAAACGAGTGTTTATAGTGGTTCGGATACAAGGACACCTTCCTTGCCCTACTCCACTCCCTGAGTCACCTACTCGAGAGTTCGTAAGCACTACACAACACAAGCTCCTTAACGTGGCAAAGAAGCCTTCACAAAGTCGCCTACTCTTTATCTGGTACAAGGTTAGACACCGGGTTCTTCCACGAGGTAGAACCAAACCTATCACAACGTCGCCTACACATTATCCGGAACAAGGCTAGATACCGAGTTCCATTACAAAGGAGGAACTACTACCCAAAACTACACAATAACTATCCCAAAAGAGACATACTCCTTATAACAACATCATAAAGGATCTCACTATCCTTTAACCTAAACTAACCTATCTTGTACATCGATGCACCATATCGAATGTACACCCTTGGCACCTTTCACTAATGCCTTTGACACAAACCTTTGGCACCTTTCACTAATGCCTTCGATACGAACCTTCAGCACCCTTCACTAATGCCTTTGACACGGACCTTCAGCACCCTTCACTAATACCTTTGACACAACACTTCTAAGGAGGGAGGAAAGAACTATCAATAAGATAACTTATGTGGTCTTGATGATGACGAAGCTTGGCAACCCATGGACTTAAGCTTGATCGACTTCTAGAAGTGGTGATCTTGCCTTTAAGAGGAACCTAGAGAATCACAAAAACACAAAACTACATAGAAAGATCCTTTGGATCTGAGGTTAGAGAGTTTACAATACTAAGAGAGAGTATGTGTAAAAGGAATGAGTTGCAAGAGAGAAATGGCTCACAATTTAATGGAAAATTTCTTTACTGTTCCCCGGATCCCAAGGATCCCTCCCCAGAGGGATCCGGCTAGTGCAATCCATGGGATCCGCCAGACTAGGTCAGTTTCAGTATGGATTTTGGGTTGCAAACCGGGTCATGGGTTATGGGTTATGAACAATGGGTTATACAAGCTGCAATGTACCTAGACATTGGATCATGGGTTATGGATCAAGCTCCATGGGTATGGGTCATGGACTTTGGGTTTTACCCAACTACATTCAATGTATCTAGTCAATGGGTCAAGTATGTTAGTGCAAATATTATGATATTTAATATATACATTCTCATTTGTTTTGTTGATGACAAAGATGTAACTTGTAATACATAACGTAAAATGTATAAGTTACTTATAATTATATTTTGTCCCAACATACTCTCACCACCTCTCGACGACTCAAGTCCTTGTATGCTACAACACAGGTTCGTACATGTTTGTTATGTTGCGCTATGATCAAACCCCTAACAAATCATTAAACATGTTTAGTTAAATAGTTTATAAAACACTTAACATAAGTAAATGTGTTGGGTAAAACCCGTGACCCACGACCCAAGACCCATACCCAATGTCTAGATACATTGTACCTTGTGGGTACTCAAAACCATGACCCATAGCCCATGGTTTCAACCCATAAACTATGGGTAAAGAGGAGCATGCACGGATCCCTCAAATGACCCACGGATCCCTTGGAATTACAAGGTCCGGATCCCTCCAGGAGGGATCCTTGGGGCAGAACATGGTTTTGGTCTTTTTTCCTATAAATAGCAAACCACTTCTTACCATTTCTTTACACCTTCACACATAGTTTCTCTCTACCATTTCTAGGATATTTAGATCATTAGGAAACATGTAAACCACCCTCATCTCATATGATCATAATGCTTCTAACTCTCATTTGTTGTAAGCATACTCCCGAAGTGATCCTCCAAAGCAAGCTTAGAGATCTTGCTTTCTTACCTACTGAAGTGATCACCCATCACAAGATACAAGCACATGAAGATCTTCTACAACTAGCTTGGGAAACTTGTCATCTTCATTCATAGAAGACTAACTACATCATGCTTTGGGTTCTTGATGTTTAGTTTAGAATTTCATATCCATTAGACACATTGTCTTGGATATTGTCTAGTATCATATTCTTGTATCTATGACTACACTAGATGGTTTATGTGTTTGTGCCATAAAACACAAGGTTTGTTATGTTGGGACACAAAACATAACGGGTATCATAGATGTGTTATATATCTATGACTAGACTAGATGGTTTATGTGTTTGTGCCATAAAACACAAGATTTTTTATGTTGGGCCATAAAACATAACGGGTGTCATAGATGTGTCGAAGGCATTAGTAAAGGGTGCCGAGTAATCTAACCAAGGGCATTAGTGAAAGGTGCCTAAGGTGTACATTCGATATGGTGTGTTTCGATGTACAAGTTAGAGTAGTATTGGATCCAAGGATATTGATATCCTTGATAATGTTGTAATAAGGAGTTGGTCTCCTTAGGGGTATAGGTGTTGGTGTAGTGTTGGGTAATAGTTCCTCTATTGAAATGGAACCAGGTACTTAGCCTAGTACCTAATAAAGGGTAGGCGACGTTGTGATAGGATTAGTTCTCCTTGGAGTGAAAGAACTCGGTGGTTAGCCTAGCACCAGATAAAGGGTAGGCGACGTTGTGTTAGGTGTGGTTCACCTTGGTGTGAAAGAACACGGTATTTAGCTTTGTACCGGAAAAAGGTATAAGCGACGTTGTGAAGGCTTATCCGCCATAAGGAGTTGGTGTAGTGTTTGCGAACTCTCGAGTAGGTGACTCGGGGAGTGGAGTAGGGCAAGGAAGGTGTCTTTGTAGCCGAACCACTATAAATCCTCGTGTTGGTTTGTCTATCCTTTTACTTATCGTTTTACTCTTATTCTTGCATTACATTGTTTATTTTCTATGTGGTTGATGTCTATATTTGTGTAACATACTTGGTCTTTCATATAGTCATAAACTATATTTAACACTTTACATATTATGACACGCTTGATCAAGAAAAAGCAACCGGACTAATAATGGTGAAACTTGAATTATAATGAACCATTAATCTTGCGGAATCTTATGTGATATTAAGGGGTTGGCCTTACATGCCGTAATGCGTTAAATGCATCCTCGCGTCGAGATTAGCAAATGCAATGGTTTATACTATATTTGATACAAAATTTAATTTTTAAACGGAAACGTATTCACCCCCCCCCCCCTACGTTTTCACAATTGGTATCAGAGAGGGTTGGCTCTAGTTTTAAAACAAATGGTTTTCAAAACTAGGAAGGTCCTTGTATCAAATTTTTGGTGAAGTCAAGCATAATATGAAAAGTGTTTTGTTGATTTTTTTTCTTTGAAGTTTTGTTGTTAGATATCTTGTCAATCAAGCTTGAATAAAGGTAAAAATGGATAATATAACTTCCCTAAAAAGTCTAAAAAGGTTATACCTTTTCGTCGGGTCAAAACGTGCATTTTTGTAATTCTGTGTCAGATCCGCGGATCCCTCAGGTTATACTGGACGGATCCCTCAAGCAAGGGATCTGTGGGATCCGTGGTACAGAAGACAGTTTTTGTCTGAATTTCAAAAATTCATAACTAATTAACCGTACGTCATTAGAAGTCGTGCCACCTATCATTTTAAAGGTATTTGAGTCTACTTTCATTTAAAAATGATTTCATAAACTAATTCAAAACAAAAATTTACATAATCATTGATTTAGAATAGAAAGTCATTTTTTGGTTATAACTTTTGATCTAATTGGAGACGGATGTTTTCGTTTTTGAACAACAATGTGTCCTCTTTTGAAATTAAGGTTTTGATCATATTTATATATATAAAAGAAACTAATCAAGCTTGGTATACATTATTATATTTAACACAAAGCGATGAAAAGAACTTTCATATGCTATGCTATATGATAAATTGTCTTCCTTGCATTACTTGATTATTTGCTTATCTCAAATAGCTTTTGTGCTTGTTTGATTGAATAATATATGTGGTTTCCTTACCTTGCTATTCATTCTCTCGTTTGTCGATTTAGTAATATTCTACTAATCAATGTGCTATTTGAAGGAGTGTTTGTGATAACATCTAGTTGTGTCGAAAATGTTAGGTTAAATACTTAGATAAGTCATATAAGTTGAAAAATGTTTAAAACATGTAATACACTAAATGGCTTTTTGATTGAGTTTGTCATATGTGCAACATAAATGTTTTATGTGCTTATATGTTTCCTTGTTTTCTTGTATCGTTTTCTAAGAACAACAAGAATGTACATCGGATCATAACCTACACTTGTGTTGATGATGTACTCTCCCGTTTTACTTTTCATGATCGCTTTCCAAGCTTCATAGTAGGATTGACAACTTGATTATTTCATCCGATATACTCAAGTAAATTATTTTGCAACGCAAATATAATTTTTCATATCCGAAATTCTAAACTCGAGCTTTCCAACAACATATGTTGAACTAGCTCATCCAACCATTTTTTTGTTCACCATATGGACAATTTTTTTTAACATGACACCTTCGTCACCTTAGTTGTTTCAAGTATAATATTAATAAAAACGAAGCAAAGTATCATCATTGTTACTCTTCGATAGGCCATTGTAGGAATATATATTTTCCTAACTTGAGAATGAATACTAGAGAACTTATTGCACTAGAAACTCAATTTGACCTAACGGTTGAATTGCTTCCTTGATAGAAGTTGGGTATGTGGAATCACCTGTAAAAATGGTCGTGTTTAGCCGTAATTGAGCACCAATAGTAATAGTCTCATATTCATTCTCTCGCTTGAGAAATTTATACTCCTATGTTTTCCTAAAGTAAGTTTACAATGGAAATACTTTGCATTGTCTTAGGATTACTAATCAAACAAGTTGTAAAATTAATTTTTATTTTAGTTAATCACAACCACTTGCCTCATCAAGCGATTATCTTGCTTTGATCGAGAAGAGCTACATGACTTCATGGACGAAGCTCATTGTATGCTAATCACCATCCATAATGACTAGATTGTCCTAAACTAGCACCTCACAACTCTTTTGTCTTGAACACCCACATGTGCTCTTTTCTTTCTTGACACATACCTTGCATGTCATTGTTAGTGTAAATGATTTACTAATCTAGACCGTAAATCTATTTTGGGCTTCTTGAATAGTGCTTGTTAAGTTTGCTAAACCTTTGTGTCATTTGTGAGCTCGATCTCATTTGATTGCTTATATGTTATCTCTACATGCTCTCCTTTCTTTGCTTAAGGTGTATACATGTATACTTGCTGTAGAAATCATTAGTTTCATAATTCGAAACATAGAGCAAAATTCTGCAACTATTCTGTTAAGAAAATCTGTCTCTGACGCTGGATCCCTCATATTTAACTAGACGGATCCCTCAAGTGAAGGATCCGTGGGATCCGGGTGGACAGAAGTTCCTTGTTAGCCTCCTTGCATCAATCCAATATTCTAGACCTTATTGGACTAGTTAAACATGCTACATTAGGATCACTTAAACTTTCTTTAGGCTTAGTTGATCTCAGATTCACTCATGGATGATTTAGGATCACATTCAAAGTATTTTTGATTTATCATTACTTCAAAACTCACCATCTTTCCGGTCCAATGTTTACACATTGCTCCTCTCATCTCAAAACACCTAGTTTGATATTTATCTCAATTTCAGCAGATTGATTTTAGTCATCCTTACCTCAAAATAGGCCAAAAATTAGCTTTTAATTTCTTATGATTTTTAAGGAATTTTCCAAATCTCTCTTAAGTCATCATCTGATCTCTAGGATCATTTAACACCACTTGACACTCTTAAATTTCTTAGTGTCATCTTTGATCATCCACTGGTGCTCATAAAGCCCCATCTCTTTCTATAAAAGGCAATCATTAGCTACCATCAATCATTTTCTCTTGATCATTCAAGTCCATCTTCATGTAAGACACTTAATATACTGAGTAACTTAGGATATGTAGGTGCTAGACCTTGATAGAACCCAATCACCTCTTTTTTACCTCATATGTTAGCCGGATTCCTAGACTTAAGCTAGCCGGATCCCTCTAGTGAGGGAACCGGTGGAACCATGGAACAGTAGGTACATTATCTCTTTAGATAATCATTTCAAATTTCCTTTTTCCACACAAGAACTTTTTCTACACTTAGGATTATCATTTTCTTATATGTTTATAAATGAGTTACATTTATATGATCTTTTACGTGTTCTTTTCGTTTCATGATTTTATGTGAACAATTTATCCATTTGTATAAATGTTTTCCTTTTGTACTAATTCTTTTGAATTCTTGTAGGATGAAAATGGTCGATTTCATCATCAAGTCAAGTTGTGCTCATTCGCACATTTTGTTTTCCTAATCTTGCATCATCCTAACCATCTTACTTCACTTTTATCACTACTCACAAAGTCATCATGTTTACCACCTCTATTGAGTCATCAACCAAGTCAAAGATTCACCTTGATACCTTTCATCGTTGTGTCAAAGGTCTAGTTCATGAACTACGTGATGAAGTATGTTTCATGTTCTACCACATCCTACTTTTGTCAACCACAATCTCAAACCACAAGCTACTTGTGTCAACCACATCCTACAAGTATCTCACTACCACTACAATTCATGGTCGCTCAACCATCCTCCACAAACATCTATATTGTCAAAAGCCAAGTGAATTTCGTAATGAAATACGTCTCATCCCTAAGCACATTTTTATTCTTACCTTGAACAAACCTTACAACCTCTAAACCAACCATGATGATGCAAGTAGTAGGATTATTCTCTTTTTGACACTAATCCTTTCTTTGTAGGTTCACATATATACACTTTGATGTGTATGGGATTCTCGTCTATTTATGGACGAAATTTTACACTAATTTTTTTTTGTAGGTTCTTCTTGACGCCCTCGAGGTAGGGGGAGCTTCCGTCGAGCATTTATAAAGTGCATCATATGACTTACTCGTCTAAGGACGAATATAATTTTTCACTAACTTTTTGTTTTGTAGATTTTCAAAACACACTAGGAGAACTTGGCACTCTCATTAAAGGGGAGTTTTTGGTCAAAGCCAAAACATTGCAAATTTTGCAATAATTTCATCTTAGCCTTCCTAAAATACTTGACGCCCTTAAGAAGGGGGAGCAACCGTCAAGGGGGAGCATGCACACATTCATTCTTCAAAATTCCTTTATGTTTCAACAAAAGGGAGATTTCTTTCTCATCATATATTTTTTTAACACTAACCTTGATGTAGGTTAAGCCTCAATAATTTGATCCATTGAGCCGTTGGCAATAATGGTTACAATTCAAAGGATCTTTTTTTTTTATGTGATTCTCTTGGTTCCTCTTAAAGGCGAGATCACCACCTCTTGAAGACGTGCAAGCTCAAGGTCATGAGTTGCTAAGCTTCGTCATTAGTGTTTAGTGTTGAAGGTATTGGCGTGGTGTGCCAATTGGAGCAATAAGGTGTTTTTTACTTTAACTTCACTAAGGATGATGCAAACTTGCCATTCTTGGGAGAAATTAAGTTTAAACTCCAAGGACACACCCTTTTTGTTTCGACAAAAGGGGGAGAAGAGTGTAAACGGAGAAGGTAATGTATAGGAAGTACGGACAAAAGTAACTTTGACATTTTACCTATCTATTACGTTTACATATATTTTGTCATCATCAAAAAGGGGGAGATTGTTAGTGCAAATATTACGATATTTAATCTATACATTCTCATTTGTTTTGTTGATGACAAACATGTAACTTGTAATACATAACATAAAATGTATAAGTTACTTGTAATTATATTTTGTCCCAACATACTCTCAACACCTACTCAAGTCCTTGTATGCTACAACACAGGTTCGTACATGTTTGTTATGTTGCGTTATGATCAAACCCCTAACAAACCATTAAACATGTTTAGTTAAATAGTTTATAAAACACTTAACATAAGTAAATGTGTTGGGTAAAACCCATCACCCACGACCCAAGACCCATACCCAATGTCTAGATACATTGTACCTTGGTGGGTACTCATAACCATGACCCATAACCCATGGTTTCAACCCATAAACTAGGGGTAAAGAGGAGCGTGCACGGATCCCTCAAATGACCCATGGATCCCTTGGAATTACAAAGGCCGGATCCCTCCAGGAGGGATCCTTGGGGCAGAACATGGTTTTGGTCTTTTTGCCTATAAATAGCAAACCACTTCTTACCATTTCTTTACACCTTCACACATAGTTTCCCTCCACCATTTCTAGGATATTTAGATGATTAGGAAACATGTAAACCACCCTCATTTCATATGATCATAATGCTTCTAACTCTCATTTGTTGTAAGCATACTCCCGAAGTAATCCTCCAAAGCAAGCTTAGAGATCTTGCTTCCTTACCTACTGAAGTGATCACCCATCACAAGATACAAGCACATGAAGATCTTCTACAACAAGCTTGGGAAACTTGTCATCTTCATTCATAGAAGACTAACTACATCATGCTTTGGGTTCTTGATGTTTAGTTTAGGATTTCATATCCATTAGACACATTGTCTTGGATATTGTCTAGTATCATATTCTTGTATCTATGACTAGACTAGATGGTTTATGTGTTTGTGCCATAAAACACAAGGTTTGTTATGTTGGGCCACAAAACATAACGGGTATCATAGATGTGTTATATATCTATGACTAGACTAGATGGTTTATGTGTTTGGGCCATAAAACACAAGGTTTGTTATGTTGGGCCACAAAACATAACGGGTGTCATAGATGTGTCGAAGGCATTAGTGAAGGGTTCCGAGTAATCTAACCAAGGGCATTAGTGAAAGGTTCCTAAGGTGTACATTCGATATGGTGTGTTTCGATGTACAAGATAGAGTAGTATTGGATCAAAGGATATTGATATCCTTGATGGTGTTGTAATAAGGAGTTGGTCTCCTTAGGGGTATAGGTGTTGGTGTAGTGTTGGGTGGTAGTTCCTCCATTGAAATGGAACTAGGTACTTAGCCTAGTACCTAATAAAGGGTAGGCGATGTTGTGATAGGATTAGTTCTCCTTGGAGTGAAAGAACTCGGTGGTTAGCCTAGCACTGGATAAAGGGTAGGCGACGTTGTGTTAGGTGTGGTTCACCTTGGTGTGAAAGAACTCGGTATTTAGCTTTGTACCTGAAAAAGGTGTAAGCGACGTTGTGAAGGCTTCTCCGCCATAAGGAGTTGGTGTAGTGTTTACGAACTCTCGAATAGGTGACTCGGGGAGTGGAGTAGGGCAAGGAAGGTGTCCTTGTAGCCGAACCACCATAAATCCTCGTGTTGGTTTGTCTATCCTTTTACTTATCGCTTTACTCTTATTCTTGCATTACATTGTTTATTTTCTATGTGGTTGATGTCTATGTTTGTGATACATACTTGGTCTTTCATATAGTCATAAACTATATTTAACACTTTACATATTATGACACGCTTGATCAAGAAAAAGCAACCGGACTAATAATGGTGAAACTTGATTTATAATGAACCATTAATCTTGCGGAATCTTATGTGATATTAAGGGGTTGGCCTGACATGCCTTAATGCGTTAAATGCATCCTAGCGTCGATATTAGCAAATGCAATGGTTTATACTATATTTGATACAAAAGTTTTAAGTTTTAAACGGAAACGTATTAACCCCCCCCCTCCTTCTACGTTTTCACAAAGTACTTAGATTATTACCCATTACATTGCCCATTACAATATATGTTATGCACATTTCCATATTATGTAAACACTAGTTGTTATACATATGTATATCTATAAAATGTAAACACTATTTCTTGTTTAGTATTTTATTTGAAAATGTAAGTATGTTAGTAAACTATTGGCATAAACCATTTACGTATTTTATTTGTTTCGTTAAAATGGTTTTACGTTTGTTATCAATAAAACAATAGAAGATCGTCAAATATAAATAAACGTTTTTATGGCTTATTTGTATTAACAATCTTCTCCTTTTTGTTGTTGACAAAACATAAGATTATTTTAAGGAAAAACTAAAATTCGTAGGAGTTTGAATTGTAGTTTTTACTCTCTTCTCCCCCTTTTTGTCAAAACAAAAAGGGCGTCGAAAAGGAAAAGAAACTAACACATTGTTTTTAAGAAAAACGTGTAAAAAGCAATAATATGAAAATTAGAGAGTTAGAGAAGAGAAGAGTTATCGTCTTAGCTTCCCCTTGACGGATGCTTCCCTTTGTTGAGGGTGTCAAGTAATTAGGAAGACTAAGCGAGTGTTTTGCAATTATGTTTGCAAAAGGTTTCGTCTTTTGACGAACATGCTCCCCCTTGACAAGTGATTCCCTTTGTGAGGGCGTCATGTAATAACGAAATCCTAAATGAAAGTATTGCAAGTGTTTTTGCAATTGTTTTGCTTTGACTAAAAGCTCTCCCCTAGTTGAGGGTGTCAAAGTCTTTATGTGTATATTGAAAATCTACAAAACAAAGGTTAGAAAACAAGTATATGATGCATAATTTCCTTGAAATGAGACTCAAGTCAGTAAAAAGAAATGTTTCTGTTGCACGGATCCCACGGTTCCTTCATAGAAGGGATCCGTCTAGGAAAAAGTCAGGGATTCGTCTTCCTGCATACTCATGACAACAATGTAGATGTAAAAAGTGGTGTAAACATCAACAAGAGTTATGCATTAAGGTACCAAACATAGTATCAATACCACATGGAATACAACATGTAATTTCATTCAATAAAACGAGAGACATGATGTACATATCTCTAAAACTAAGTGAATGACAAAAGCATTTAGTACATTTTCTAATAATTTCTAAGTTGTGCCAAAAACTAATAAAGAGCATCAATGTGCTTGTAATCTAAGGACTAGTAGACTTGTTGATTTGGTCGAATTGTTCAAGGAGATGATTAAACATAAAATGCAACTCATTTCATACTTCTTGAACAAGTCCTTGGGTAAGTTGACAATTAGAGCAATTATTGTCATGAGTAGGAAAATGAGGAGGTGGAATGTTTTGAGGAGGTTCCAAAAAGGATGGTGAGATTTGTGGAGGTGAGTTTAGTGTCATAGGATGTGGTTCAACTAAGAATGAGGGTGATGATGTATGAGTTGGTGGTGAAGATGGGAAGTCCTCTATATGGTTTTGGTGATTCCTTGGTCCTAAAGATGGACTATTTGATGGTGAAGGTGGTTCCTTATTTAATGAGAAGGTTGGTAAATGAAAAGTCCTAGGTGGTGAGTCTTCTAAAGAGTAAAGAGGCACAGTAAAAGAGTGTAGTCTTGGTTCTAGAAATAAAGGCTTAGGTTTTTTACTTGAGTTAGGTGTGTTTGGTTTAGTGTTTGATGAAGGCCTTTCCAACTCAAGAAGTCGAATACTAATCCTAGCGGTTCTTTTAGCTTTGGTTGGTTGAGTTTGTTGAGGAGGGATTCTAGTATTTGGGCTCTTTATGGGTGATGACTCGGTAGATAATATCTCATGAACCATATGTGCATTCTTCTTGGAGGAACCTTTGGTTGAAGAAGTTTTGCTAGATGCTTTAGTCATGGTGAAAAGAGAGGATGTAATGGATGTCTTATCTAGTGATTTTTGAATGGTGGTTTAGATACATAAGCACACTTGGTTTATAAAGGATGAAATTAGGTTGGTGAATTAAATTCTAGACCACTAAGAATTTTGGCATGCACTAAGGTCAACTATGGTGTTGTTCCATCCTAAGGAGTCATTTAAGGCAAGGTAAAGTGTTTAGACTACCAAAAAGAGTTTGAATTAGAAAGGTGACATGATCATAATCTGTTCTGAAGACTCGGATCCCACGGATCCCTAACATTGGGGATTCGTCTAGTTATAAACTAGGGATCCGTCTCTCAGACAGCAAAGTGGTGAGGTGATTATATTCTATTAAGGTCAAGTACCTATAAATCCTGAGTGTTTGGGTTCCCTAAGATGTTTTAAATGGCATGGGACTTTAATATCCAACCATAAGGAGTGAGAATACCTAATTATGGTTTTTGATAAGAAATTAGACTTTTTATGAGTGCAACTAAGTGTTTATGCATGACACTAATATTTTGAGGATGAAAAATGAAGCCAAATGATCCTAGAGATCAGATGGTGACTTAAGAGAAATTTGGAAAATTCCTAAAAAATCAAAAGAAATGAAAAACTAGTTTTTAGCCTATTTTGAGTGACTAAAATCAATTTGTTAAAATTAAGAGAAATAACAAACTAGGTATTTTAAGATGTGAGGAACAATGTGTGAGTATTAGAGCAGAAATATGGTGAGTTTTGGTAAAGTGATAAATCAAAAACACCTTGAATGTGATCCTACGTTAGCTATGAGTGAGAGTGAGACCTTCTGATCTTGAGGAAGACTTAAGTGATCCTAAAGTATCATGTTTAGCTAGTGTGATAAGGTCTGGAGGATTGGATTGAAGTGAAAGTGTAGAAATCCTATGTCTGTTTACCCGGATCCCACGGTTTCCTCGTCTGAGGGATCCGGCTAGTTATAGCTCAGGGATCCGGCTACTGCTGACCAGTAGCTTCACAGCAAATGTGCAGAATTTGTACCTCTTAGGAAATACTCAACCTAATCAATTCTACATTAAGTAATCAAATATGCAAGTAAGGTATATCACGTATGACAAGTAAGAGTGACTAAAAGGGTAAGCTAATATGAGCAAGACCGGCTTCTTTATTTCAATCAAGTAGTCGTAAAATTCTCATTTGGGTCGCCTAAGTTAGGGTGTCATTGTTCATGTCATGCCATCTACTAAAGCTAAGTCCTAAGTTACAGAAATATTGTTTAAGATATTTTACAGACCATTGTTCGAATTTTAAGGTCCATGACCTTACCTTCCCTTTCACTCAAAATCCTACTCCATCGCCTCCAAGCTTCACTCTTCAAACCTTCACCCCTACTTCTTCTTCTTTATAAGGAAGTTAGCAAAACATATGAACATCCCCTTTGTTTGTTGAAATTCTTGTGATAGGCTCTGGATGTCTGGCAGTTCCTCAATGTATGATATGGGGTCAAGTTGAATGTTGCCAATGGGGTTGCTTCCTTCTCCCTCTCTTTCATCTAATGAGTCCGTCGGTGGGTGAGGTCTCTTGTCTTCAACCATAAACCTTGTAGTCTTCTCATCGGACAAGGGCATCATGACCTTGTTGCAAAAGATGTGGTCATCGGTGTAGGGAGATGGATCTAGAGCAAAGACGAAATTGGCTAGGCGAGTTAAGAGCATGTCATAGGGGAGCACCATCTTGTCTATCCTTGATACACTTGTCATCCGTTATGTAATAAGAAAGATTGAAGTGAGTCCCGGTAACAAGGCAATAGATCATGTAGGCAAGACAAGCGTTGGGATGATCCTTATTTCCCACCAAACAGAGGACGTTCTCCCTTAACACTAGTTTCCATTTCTTGTACAATGAGAACATCTCTGAAAGCTCCATTTGAAAGGGATCCTATAGATGACCTTCGACTTCCTAGTGACCCTAGACGGGGAGGCTCTTTGGATGAAGACGGTATCTCTTACTGTGGTAGGATCCACGAGAGGTGTGGAATAGACCAGATGCTCATCGACCATGTTGTGGAGGTGGGCTAGAGACCACTCATTTAAATACAAGCATGCCCCTCGGCAAGAGATACAGAGTATCCTAGCAAACTCCTCGAGAGTGAAAGTATATCCTTGCTCATTGATGACAAAAGCAATCGAAATGGTTCCATTTTCATTTCTTATGATCTTCATGCTCTTGTAGAACTCTAGGACAAACACCGGACAAATTTTTTCATTGATGGTTAAGAGGCATTGGAAGTTGATTCCCGTAAAGACTTGGGGAATGTCATTGTTGTTGATAAATGAGGGTTCAACTACACGCCCTTCGTGGAACAACCTCTTTTGCAACAATTTGAAGGCCTTTCGGTCCTTGGGGCTTAAACCATCCTTTCTATGATACATCAGAATGTAGTATGTCGTGTCTTGATAATCTTGTTGCCTTGAGCTCGGCATGGTTGATCCTAAACACCAAAACCACAATGTGGTGTCATTTATGTGAATAGTGTCCTAATTAGGTTCATCACAATTGCTCAATACATCTTCATTGAATTCAAAATAAGTTTTTAATTTGTATTAACAATGTTGATTCTTTGATTTAGTTTATCTTAGAAAACAATGTGATACCAAATTGTGAGAAACCCATTTGAACCCAAGTTCTTAAGATGAAAATTGTAGTTCTAGGAATTAGAGAATGGAAATAACAATGTAGTGAAGATTATACTTACACAAGTGATTGTTTCTTTTGAAATGATGAGGAATTAGCTCTTGTGAACAGTAACTTAGGGTTTATGTTCGTGAGTGGGAGAGTAAAGTGAAAAAGTAAAACTCCACAGTGATCATCTAGCACTTATTCTGTCTTCTGATATGCCGGTTCCCACAGATCCCTTGAATGAGGGATCCGGCTAGTTCATTCGCAGGGATCCGGCAGATCAGTAGAACATTTTAAGTGAACTTTGATAATTTTGATACGGGAGTATTAATTTTTGACTAGTGTTGGTGTTTTTGCTCTATAACTTAAGGTTGGTTCGGGGTTTTGACGAGTTTTCGTGTTTTACTAGTCCTTTTTGACGAGATTCCCTTTTTATAAATGAATCATAATTTGGGAAGTTAAGAATTATGAAAAAAAATACTATTTTATCATGATATAAGAAGTTTCACATGAACACTATTGACATGGATGTAATGCCAACAACCTTATGTGAGAAATGATGATCAAGGCTTCCGAATAGCAAGATATCATTATGAGGTAAAATGACTAGTTTGTAGTTTTGTCTATAGAGATCAACCAAGAATGCTATTCTTGATGATGTGTTCAATATAGATAACAACTTTAATGATATTGTAGTATACGCGTTGAGTCTACGATTCTTTATGTGTTATAAGAAATGATATTATTAATTAAGCTAGGAATTATACATTAATAATTTATCTATAAGTAATTTAATAAGGAACATACCTTTGCTATATATTCTTTTTATGATTTAAAAAATCATCGACGAGAAATTCTTCATGATCTTCTAAGATGCCCAAATCCTAGTATGGATAATTCTCAACAAGGAAAATATTAGAATGATATATCATTATCCAACATTATAAAATATGATGATTTCTAAAAGTGTGAATTTTTGTTTTAAGAAATTTCCTTCTTTGTAGTTTTTAAACATACACGGATCGTATCAAGTCTTTAAAGTACAATATACTCTAAGAAACTTGGTAACGAAGCTCTGATACCAATTGTGGAAAACTAGAAAGGGGTTTGAATAGTTTTACCGATTAAAACTCCATTTTAAATTATTTAGATCAACTTATGTCAATGTATTTGATTGTGTGTGTTGGATGATGATAGATAAAGTATATAAACAAATGATGCAAAGATAAAGAGTAAGAAACACAATACCACGACACGAGTGTTTATAGTGGTTCGGCTACAAGGACACCTTCCTTGCCCTACTCCACTACCCGAGTTACCTACTCGAGAGTTCGTAAGCACTACACAACACAAGCTCAGTAATGTGGCAGAGAAGCCTTCACAACGTCGCCTACTCTTTATCCAGTTCAAGGCTAGACACCGGGTTCTTCCACAAGGTAGAACCAAACCTATCACAAGGTCGCCTACACTTTATTCGGTACAAGGCTAGATACCAAGTTCCATTACAAAGGAGGAACTCCTACCTAACACTACACAACGACTATCCCAAAGGAGACATACTCCTTATAAGAACATCATAAAGGATCTCACTATCCTTTAACCCAAACTAATCTATCTTGTACATCGATGCACCATATCGAATGTACACCCTTGGCACCTTTCACTAATGCCTTTGACACGACCCTTTGGCACCTTTCACTAATGCTTTCGACAAGAACCTTTAGCATCCTTCACTAATGCCTTTGACACGGACCTTCAGCACCCTTAACTAATGCCTTTGACACAACACTTCTAAAGAGGGAGGAAAGAACTATCAACAAGATAACTTCTGTAGTCTTGATGATGACGAAGCTTGGCAACCCATGGATTCAAGCTTGCTCGACTTCAAGAGGTGGTGATATCCCTTTTAAGAGGAACCTAGAGAATCACAAAAACACAAAACTACATAGAAAGATCCTTTGGATCTGAGGTTAGAGAGTTTACAATACTAAGAGAGAGTATGTGTAAAAGGGATGAGTTTCAAGAGAGAAATGGCTCACTATTTATAGGAAAATTTCTCTACTGTTCCCCGGATCCCACGGATCCCTCCCCAGAGGGATGCTGCTAGTGCAATCTAAGGGATCCGCCTGAGTGGATCAGTTTAAGTCCGGATGTTGGGTTGCAAACCGGGTCATGGGTTATGAACCATGGGTTATACAAGATGCAATGTATCTAGACATTGGATCATGAGTTATGGATCAAGCTCCATGGGTATGAGTCATAGACTTTGGGTTTTACCCAACTAATTCAATGTATCTAGTCAATGGGTCAAGTACTTAGATTATTACCCATTACATTGCCCATTACAATATAAGTTATGCACATTTCCATATTATGTAAACACTAGTTTTTATACATATGTATTTCTATAAAATCTAAACACTATTTCTTGTTTAGTGTTTTATATGAAAATGTAAGTGTGTTAGTAAACTATTGGCTCAAACCATTTACGTATTTTATTTGTTTCGTTCAAATGATTTTACGTTTGTTATCGACAAAATAATAGAAGATCGTAAAATATAAATAAACGTTTTTACGGCTTATTTGTATTAACATGTTCTATATGCATATGAGTTTTTGAAAGTTTTATCTACCATATAAACTTGTAGTGGAGTTTATAAAGTTTTCACGTGTGGAAAATACTTAGGAAGAAAAAGTAACCATTTATTTTTATACTATATTTCCAAACAGTGCGCTATTCAGGAGTTTTACTCGACTTCAAACGGCTATAACTCACTCGTTTCTTATTGGATTTTCCTCATTCAAAGCCTAAATCTTATGTTTATGTGTCTCATTTCATGAAACATGGCCTTGTTTAGTAAAATTAAGTTTTAGACACCCAAAAAGACTTCATAAGCCACGGGTCTCAAGCGACAGTTTATACCGAAAACTTTACCTAACTTTGTGAAGCTATAACTCCTTCTTTTCTTACTCAATTTTAACAAAACTAATTCTAAAACATAAGTATATGTCTTAAATTTATAACCACTATAACAACATTCCTAGATTCTAAATTTAAGTCCCCCAAAAGTTTGCTACTTGCCGCAGTTTTAAACAACAAGGGTTATTGGACAACCTCTTTTGTGAAATTGTTTAAAAATAATAAAAGAATTCTATAATTTATAAATTTTGAGAGTAATCTATCTAATACATTTTAGTACACTATGGTGCAAAGAAATATACCAAAACAGTTCCTTAAGATGGTTAAAACTAGCTTGCCAAGTAACCCATTTTCTGGACAGATTTACTACATATTACAACTAAGTTTAAATCAAATTTCCACACTACAAATCTACAAAGGTGGTATAAAATAATATATGATATGTTAAATATATGTAAAATAGGATATCATGAGATACTTACACGAATGATGGTGTATTTGGAGGTCAATAAGTGCACAAGAACTAATCCACAAACTTAGAAAACCCTAATTATTAATGCCAAACCCTAACTTTCCTTAACAACCTTAGCAACCCTTAAAACTTGTTGAAAACCCTTTGAGACTAGCTGATGTAGAGAGGAAATGAGTGTGTTTGAATGTGTAAAATGATTATAAGAAGAGTCTTACGTATAGGAAAAAAGTAGAGGTCACTAGCTAGTTACTAGTTTTGTTAGGTTTAGAAAATATATAGGTGACATGTTATGAGAATGAGAATATAGGAAGTAGGGGGTAGGGTGGTGTAGAGGAGTGAAGAAAACAAGGGGGAGTTAGTTTGGTTTGAACTTACTTAGATCTTTCATAGATTTCAAGATATTATGACACATTTGGTAAAATATTAAGAGTTGTAAGATTTTTGTGATGATTTTAAATATAAAACAAAGGGGGCTGATTTTTGCTATATAAATGGGGAGGGAAAATAGTTTTTGAAAGTATATATATAAGTTTAAAATGTTAGTAGAAAGGTGGTGGGGGTATTGGGTATGTTGTGCATGCATGCTTGCAAGTTAAAATACTTACACTGCAAGACTTAGAATATTTATGTCAAAGTTGTAAAATTGAATGCATATGGTTTTAAAATCATGCTCTCGAGAGTATTAATGTACTTTCCTAACGTAGGATAAACTTAGTCTAGTGATGGAATACGTTCAAAGATGTTTCTCGTTATTCGTGGGATAACCAAACGGTTGTGAGTAAAGTTCAAAGTTTACGTGTTTCGTATAAAACGTTCAAGTTTATGAATAAGTGTTAACTTGAAAATGTCAGTTGTCACAATCAATTTTCGAGTTACTAACATTAGATTTGGGCCAAATTGTTAATACCCCATTAGCAAAGTCAATGACACTCATGGCAAGCCTCAGAAAGGGCCTTCCAAGTATCGCACATGGCTTAGTATCGTCTTCCTCAGGATTAACATAGAACTCTACCAAGAACAACTCTCTTTTCAACGAAACCAACAACTTTTACATCATAATTTTGTCACCATCCTACATCTCCTCGCAACTTAGAACGAGTTTGACAGAGAACTCATTACATAGTAAATTCTTGTTGTAATCCAAATCAGCAACAACATCATACGTATATAATCCCTCCACGAAGCATGGAGTTATGAATTTTTCACACTCTCTTCCTTTCCATCTTATACAAGGAATAAGCCCTTGTTACTTCTTTCAACCATTATCTGTAGTATCTTGTTCCTCTCGTAAATCAAAGTCTTCTTAACTTTCCAATAACTCATTCAACTCTAGATATCCTTCATCCTCGTTTCTCATCATTCTCCCTAGGCTAGTGTTAGGATCCACAGCTAAAAGTGCTAAAAACAACCAAATCATGAAGGAAAACATTAATAGGTTAGTATCATCAAAACCAAATACACATTTGCATTTCAATTGTCTTAAAAGACATTTATAAGTTAAGAATCTTTCTCATTTTAATGTCACAAAAAATATTTTATGATTCTGTGAACAATCAGTCTTGAAAGTACGGCTTGCATTATAAAATGCGCGCCGGTTACGCGATGTAAAAGTAACAGTTTGATTTAAAAATTTCCAAAAGTGCGGCGGTTTTTTAGAAAAACTGGTGTGCTTACAGGTTTTTGCAGGTTTAATGCTGGACAGATTATTGCAGTCCACTAAACACGTCAGATATTCAAAAAATAATAAAAATAAAATAAATAAGCAGATTCTCATCACACATAGCTATGAAATAGAAGCAATCTGAACACACAAAGATTAAATAAGAACAAAATATTTTGTTGATTTTCTGTTTAATATACAATTTGTACGAATACAATAATTCAAGCAATATAAGCACACAAAACATAAGTCTAATGTTCTCGGTACTCAAAGTAAGCATTTAAAACGTGTTTTTTTTTTGGGGTGGGGGAGTAGACTACAATGATTTTTTTTTTTTATGATCTTATAAGTGCGGAGGTTTTTGTAACAAAGCGGAGTACCTTCAGATAGTACAGTAATTTGAATTATTTAAGAATTTAGAAGTCTTTGTTTTACCTTAGTTTGGCGTAAACAATAAACTTGCATGAAGATAATTCAAATAGATATTGTAACCTTTTATTCTATAAACAAATGAATTAACATTTAAGTTGATATTTAACCAACATATAATAGAGAAATTATCGAAACAGCCCAAAAGTGCAACTCAATTAATATTTTGACACGCATCCCCTTTTTAATTTGAAAATTATAAGTGGTTGTTGAGATGTTTTTTTAGTGCGACTAGTGACTATTGTGTTTTCGTGCGATCAGTTTTGTTTTGTTTTTCTTTTTTAAAAACAAAAACAATATAATTTTTTTTATTAAAATACAAAATTTAATCGCCCAAAAGTAGAATAGCAGTTACCCACAAAAAAAGTGTGGGACCCGTAGTTTCACTTTTGAGCTATCTTGGGAATTTTTTAGAAAATTTATTTAATTCATTGATCGATACTTAAGGAAAAGAAAGTTAAATATCTCAACTGAAAGTTGGAACAAATTTGAATAGTTGTGATCACTTTTTGTTTTTCATTGATAGTGGAATACATATGCGATTCGTAATAAACAAAATATTTTGTGTTAAACATCCCATTTTTAACTTTAGTTTATGCAATGTTGATTGTGAATCACCTTTTTTCTTAAAGCTTTTCAAAATATATACCGTTCTAATGCATCTTCATCGTATATTTATACACACATTTTCGTTACCATCCAAGTGTATAACCGTATATATATATATATATACATACAAGCTTTCCCGTTCTTGTATGTTTATGCTTTCAAGTGTTAGGGTGATGTAAAATATTTGACTTAAGTAAACATGAGTTGTAGTAGAGGGAAAAAGGCATGATTGAAATGTGAAGGTTCACATGATTTACACCCCTAATTCGGTGACTCAACATAGGCGGAGATCGAGAGAAAAAGATGAACCTTTTTTTGCCACGAGTCGTATCCTTATGTAATCGTGAATGCATCCGGTAATCATCACTGCAACAAAGAATGCTATCTTACATGCTTTAATTTGTTCTATGCTTCATGAAAGTGCTTAAAAAACCTAAGTTTTTCATACTAATAAGTGTGTACAAGTTTGTTAAATTTATAGTCGAAAAATATCAAAATTTATAGAAATTTTTACACTTATAGTTGTCTAAAATATAATGTGTGATTGGCATTTAACATAAAATTGTTTACTTAAGAGTGTAGATATCTGTTTGTGATGCTTAACTTTGTACACACGAGAAAATGTGAAGAAATTAAGTGTCGCAAATATGTAACTACCCTTTATAATGTGAACAAATTTTGTATTTGTTTATGCTTGTAAATTTTAAAAAATCGCTTATTGTATGTTTGAAAATAATGAAGTTCTTTATATCTTTGGCACTTATAAACGTAATAATTTTATACATGTTTGTAAGAGCGAATTATTTAACAATAAAATTCGCATTTTTAGACATGTAAATAATATAGTGTGAGAAAATGCATTTTATTATGATACATGTTTTGTCTCTATCCGAGTGTGTACATATATTCACAAAAGGTGTGAATTGGTAGGAACACTCTGATTTCGAATGTCTTTTGGCGCAAGTCATTATTCAACTTCGCAAGGAATAGCTCCGACAACTCTTTTAGCTCAGTGAAGCACCAATTGGAGTGAGCACGGGTCGAGATTCGAACCCTTGATCTTTTATCCATAAAATATCTCCAATGAGCTTATAGATTTTTCGAAAGTAGGTATCAACCGAGCCAAAACTATTTGGTGAGTGTGAATATATATACACATGTGTGCTTTGAGAGTATCACATCACATCAAACAGTTATACTTATAAATAAACACTCAACCAAAAAAAAGAAAACTCAAAAGATGGCTTCAGGTTCTATGTCTCGAAAAGGTCAGCTTGCAAGTTCTTCATTGTTTTATTTATTTACGAAATAATTTTGCACTAGTGTGTATTGCTATATAGGTTGATAGATTCACTAGGACTTTTTAATGTTTTTTGTTTTCCACATTTATAACGATTTTATAACTTGGAATTTTATGTCTATTGGTGATAGATCCAGTGGCAAGTGATGTAGTAGCAGTATCTCCCAACACACTACTGGATGCGAGAAGGTATGTTTGTGACACATGCTCCAAAGGTTTCGTTAGAGAGCAGAATTTACAAGTTCATGGACGAACCCACAATCTTTCTTTCACCCTCAGGAAAAGTTCGTCGAATGCACCAAAGAAGTTTCTATGCCCCGAGCCCACTTGTATCTACCACAACCCATCACGCGCAATAGGAGACATGGGTGGTCTGAAGAAACATTATTTAAGAAAACATTCTACCGAAAAGAATCACAAGTGTGACACCTGCTCCAAGGCATACGCTGCTGAAGTCGACTTAAAAGCACATTTGAAGATTTGTGGTAAAAAGAAGCACAAGTGTTCTTGTGGCATGAAGTTCCAAAGGTAGATTTTTTTATCGAGTTGAATTACCTTTTTATTGTATAGTTTTTTCAATCTAAAACAAATCTAAGGGAAGCTTACAATATTTGATTTGTTTCGAAAATTGGAAAGTTGGAAAATTATTTACTTATTTAATAAATTACATTATTATTTTGCAGAAAATGTGACTTAAATCTTCATATGGATCGTTA
Organism: Chrysanthemum makinoi; assembly: GCA_910596185.1. Taxonomy (NCBI): domain Eukaryota; kingdom Viridiplantae; phylum Streptophyta; class Magnoliopsida; order Asterales; family Asteraceae; genus Chrysanthemum; species Chrysanthemum makinoi. The sequence goes on from OU343225.1 coordinate 126,191,465, forward strand.
CTGTAATGCAAGAATGTCTAATGGTTCAACCGGCTATTCATCAAGAACCGACATAGGAAACAACTCAATCAACGTCTCGAGAAACAACAACACTGAGAGTTTCATAGGCTCAACTTCATCATATCCACCAACGTTCAACATGAGACACAACCCAGTCCAAGTCACTATCAACCAGAACAACATCACCCTCACAACTCAGTCAGAGTCACCATCAGTCCAAACACCTTTCACTTCCTACCCTACCATCTACCACTACGAGGCTCAGTTGCATGATTTCGTAGCACATCAAGGGAGCGTCATAACAAACCAGTTCATGGGCTCAAACTCGGGCCAGAACTTTCCTACTTCCTTCATTCCATCAACTCAACAAAACCAACATGACTTTCAAAACAACTTCGATAAAGATTTTTATACACAGCCACTAATGGGCAACAATGTCTCTATAGACAACGTTGATTTCTACAGTAACTTCAATGGTGGATCGGATTCCTTCATGATGCCAACTATGCTAAACACTAGTTTGAATGATGTGATGAACAGTGGATATGGGGGAGGGGTTGGATCATTCAACCAAGCTTATGGTCAGGGTTACTGTGGCTGAAAAGTCTTGCAAAGCGTTGATAACCTGCAACATAGACACATTGTTATTTATGGTTTTCTGTCTTCCTAGTTTACTTCCAATAAATTTGTTATGGGTGCATGTTATGTTAAGTACAGTAGTATTTTGTTAGTTCTTTAAATAAGTATCTTGTTGCAGTGTTCGAATAATTTCGAGTATGGACGATATATGAAGTTTAAGGTATAAGTATTTGCATTTTGTTTTTCATAATAAAATAATATCCTTACAAAAACAGGCATTATTATCTGTGACATGCATGTTATGCAACTTTAATTTATTTCAATTCTCTTTTTACGTTAAATAATTTGGGACTTGCCGATAACTAATATCCCAGAATGGAGTTCTTTTTTGGCATAATGAATACGTATTTGTTAATATAAATAGAATGTAAAGGTGCATCACATGAACTGAATAATTAAGCCAAACAAACAGACACTCATAAGCCTAGCTTGTTACTGAAGGTTGATTCCAGCCGCTTGAATTGATTAACCCGGAGGACGATGAGTTTTTTGGTTAAGATTTCCATAAGTAATAAACGTCCTAAGATTGGATAAGATTTTTTTTTTTTTTTTTTTTTTTTGAACAAAGATTACATTTCATTTCACTCCTCACAAACGGAGGTAATTTGAACACAACAAGTTACATCGAACATAAAGGGCAAAATCGAAGCCGACTTGCCAAACAAAATACACGAGGCAACAAGTTAAGCCAAAAGAAAGCATACACCTTAATAGTTGTGACAGACCATAGCAACACCGTACAAGGGTGGGGGGAATCACCAAAGTGAGCTTAAGGGAGACACAACCATACAAAGATGTAGCTTGACAAAAGTACACAAAGTACAAAAAACATACATAGAAGATAAAACTAAGCATCCTAAAAGGAGCTAGAACAAAACCCAACAGATCTAGAATCAAAACCCAAGGCTACAACAAGCTATCGATGGCAGACCACAACATATCTGAGCAGACTGAGTAGGCAGCAGCAGCGACAACAACGGCAGCGGCGAGAGATGACAGATCTGTGAGTGAGGCTTTTATTGTGGGAAAATAAAGTACAAGAAAAGATCCGGACGGCCGGTCGAAACCGACCGCCGGAGAAATGATTGGATTTCGGTGGATGAGTTTTTAGAGAGAGGTAAGAGATTTACAGAGAGGTAGGAGAGAATAGGGAGGGGATAAGATTGAGTGTGAGATTAGGAGAGAGGATACTAATTTTAAGATTTGAGGCTGCATAGAGGGCGGGGTTATATACATGCAATGAAAAACGTGATATGATGTAGAGAAACTTCAGAACATTTCCTTTTCCTCTTGTTAGTAAAGTAAAAAATGTAAACACGGTTTGGTTTGATTGGATTTCTAGTCCTTAATCTATTCCTTTCTCTCAAGTGTGAATCTCATCTAGTTTTTTACTAGCTTGATGCATTTATGTCATTAATGAATAAATAAGGTGTTTAGCCATCTATATACTACTTATAAAGAGTGAATAATCATTCTTTAAATCTTAAATATTAAATTAATGTAATTTGCCTAAATTACGTCTAAGTATCTCTTAATACACCTTAAGCATATATAATCAATTATAAACTTGACAACTTTTAAAAATACACATTATATTAGTTTTAAAAAACACACACTTTGCATTTCAAAAAATGCACGCTTTGTATAATTATTTGCCGTTATACATCGTCACTTTGCGCGAATATACGTCTATTATCATATTATTACTGAGATGAAGATATTGATTAATTTTATCTCCAACACCTATGCCAGTATATCTAAACTTAACAATGTACACTTTTGAAAACCAACTGAAAACACCTAACACATGCCCCTTTGTATATAACTAAACCCCATGAATGAATATGAGCGCTGAGTAGATGGCTACACTTGTCGAGCCTCTCTCCGAGAGAGTTCCCAGATCTTTAAGCCTTTCGTGAGGGATTATTGTTTGTTGGATCATCACACAAAGAGAGCTAGGTGCAGTGGAACCCAATAACATGTTATTGGGTTGCCACCTCAGTGACACGTCACCATTTCGTCATAACTAAAACACTCTCCCCAACAAACAAAAAACCAATAACACTTATTGGTGCATGTAGATCCCGCAAAAAACCCATAAAAATACTCACTCACAACAAAAATAATAACAGAGAGGGCTTGAGGAGAGAGAGAGAGAGAGAGAGAGAGAGAGAGAGAGAGAGAGAGAGAGAGAGAGAGAGCATGTTTGAAAGCGAAAGGGGTGCCGATGCCGGTGCAGCAGTGCCATTCCTGCGTTTTTGGCGAATAGGTGACCAACAACGGCTTGCACCGTGCACTCTTAGGCATGTCCTACACACACGAGAAGAATAAAAAAAATAAAATTTTGTGTAACAAATCATGTTTATATATTACAATATGCACTTAATACCTTTTAGTCATTGGTCCGCCACTACGCATACATTCCTTACAAGACAATAGTCTAACAATGATCCAGTAACTTTACCCGAGATAGAAACAACAATTGATCATTAAGTGGCAAGTTTGAGGAAGTGGTGGAGCCGCGGGTTGTTGACAAACTTTAGTTGGTATAAGTGTAACCACATCCGTTGTGCTAACTTGTTAGAGAACCAAGGCACACATCATCCAAAAATGGACGTAAGCTTTTGGTCCCCAAACATTAATACTTTTTTTCTACATGTTAAACTAGCTATGTCAAATGTAACGACGATGTACTCAAATCCATACATATAGTTTTCGTATATCACACGCCTTTCTACGTCATGGTATAAAATTTTAGCCACAGCCTAATTCGCATCCGTTATTATTTTTATCAAATTTAAATGCCTTTATGTATGCATACTCTTAAATCGGTTTGCTATATAGGTCGAAGTTTAAAAAATTGGAAAATTGTTCATTACAACATAAAAGTATCATATATTAAAGGTGGTTTTGAATGTTGAAGGTGCATAGCCCAATTCAACACCAAACTATTCAGTAGGACCAAAACACTATTTTCTTTTAATGTGGATAAACACAAATCTATTTTTTGTAACGTTATTAACACTAGCAAATCACACATCTAGAATTTCTATATTTGTTTCTTAACCTCTTAATAGTAAAAGTAGTTACGGTAAACTGTTTAACATGTTTACGATTGGATCTTTAGTACTTAAATACATGACGCTCTTCTCTTTCAATTTTGGTCCTTAGCAGAGATAGGATGTTGTCTTTAAATTGGTATACCGGTGTATTTACACTTGTAACGCTCTATTCCACTCTCTCTTGTAATTATTCTAGCTCCTTGCTAGTTTTAATAAAACCGCCATTAAAACAAATTTACAAAATGTTACAATAAAGCAATGTTGCAAAAATCGTGAATCGGTAGTCGGGCGATCGACCACCCTGCAGCGAGTAATCGGTCAAGTCGGGATTAATCGATGATTAATCGGATTGACATTTCCTGCAATTTTTTGGTATTTCTAGAGACCAAACTAAAAATCTTAACCGATTCCAAGCCTGCTATGTATCCAAACCTCAATAAAAGGCTCCAATTCTGATTATGATGCCCATTGTGCGTTATAAGCGAAATATACGATCCCCAAATTAAGTATAATGCCTAAATTATTATTATCTTTAGAATGACCGATTTGCCCGATTCGGCCGATTTTTTACCGATTCGGCCGATTTTGACCGATTCGGCCGATTTTTTGACTACTTAGTGTCGATTTTTTTCCTAGGCCGATTTTTCGACCGATTTTCAAAAATCGACAAGGTACTCGGCCGATTAACGATTAATCGGCCGAGTTGACTGATTTTTGCAACATTGCAATAAAGTATATATTTACTTAATAGACTCCCGTTAATCTAAATTGTCATTTAACAAGAAACAACAATTAGTTTAGCCATTGTATACATTGAATTGAAAAAGAAGACTTCAGCATATATATATATATATATATATATATATATATATATATATATATATATATATATTTATATTTTGAGGTTAAAATGAAAAGATTTTTATAATAAAAAGAATAGAAAAAGCATGTCATCTAATTATAGTTATCTACTTTACAAAGGAATTTTTTCGCTCTTGCGAACGACCTAGTCTAAGTATAAATATAAAACAAGATTTTACACATTAGTGATAACCCAAAAGACTTTTCAATGCTTTTTTTTACTAATTATTTTACTATAGGAATCAAAGTGCAAAACCAATATCATAGCCACATACGACCCTACACATCATTGACTAAAAGGACCACAGATATATGCATATATTATAGCCACATAATACTCTAAAATCTAGATAAGAGTCGTTTGCTAAGGACATTGACTTGAAAAAGAAGACTCCCGTTAATAGACTCCCGTTAATCTAAATTGTCATTTAACAAGAAACAACAATTAGTTTAGCTATTGTATACATTGAATTGAAAAAGAAGACTCAGCATAATATATATATATATATATATATATTGAGGTTAAAATGAAAAGATTTTATAATAAAAAGAATAGAAAAAGCATGTGGAGATGACATGTGTCATTTTGCCACATCACCAAGCCACGTCATGTAACATGGGTCACCCCCCCCCCCCCCCCCCCCCTCGCACGAAAAAAAAATTTCCCGCTAAAAAAATATATTTTTTTTTGGCAATTTGTTTCTGCCAAAATTTATTACTGCATCACAGTTATAAAGTTACTGCATCACAATCAGAATTCTGATGCAGTAATTTATAACTTTAATACACTAATAAGTTTTGGTGCATCTTTATTTTAAGTTACTGCATCATAGTTAATACTTAAGTGCATCAACTATGATGCATGATGCAATAACTTATAACCTTGATGCACTAAAATCGTAATTGTGATGCAGTAACTTATAACCTTAATGCACTAAAATCATGATTGTCATGCAGTAACTTTATAACTGTGATGCAGTAAAAAAAGTTGGCGGAAAAATATATATATTTTGGCCAAAAAAAAATTCTTTTTGGCGGGAATTTTTTTTGGGGGGATGGGTTGTGCATGGTCAAGTGGCAAGGTGATGTGGCATGGTGATGTGACACTTGTCACCTCCACATGCCTTCATATTCTTTTTATTATAAGAATCTTTTCATAATAATCCAATATATATATATATATATATATATATATATATATATATATATATATATATATATATATATATATATATATATATATATGATAAAGATCAAATAAAAAGACAAATGTCCGTAAAAAGATAGAAAAAAAAATTTTCAAAAAAATTTCTCAAAAAATTTCAAAAAAATTCTACAAGATCGGTGAAATAGTTTCATGATGAATTGAGGATTTAAAGAGTTCATGCTTAATTAGTGATTAATGATGATATAGGTGTTTTAGATGTTTTTATTATGATTAGTGATAAGTATATATGTTTATGTCATGAATTCAAGTAAGGAGAAATTTAGTAGAAATCATGGTACAACTTTTACCGAATTAGTGAAAATTGTGATATAGAATTAATAAGAATATTGGGATAATTGCAGTAAATAACTAGTTGATGATTGTTGTTAGTAGTTATTGAAGTGTTTGGCATAATGATTTATGTAGATCAAGTTCAGTATTTAGAAAAGATGCTTATGCATAATTGATGATGTAGTGACTCCTAATATTTTTAGAACGATTGTTTTGTGTTTAGGCGATCATGGAAGTACATGGAAAGCAAGAAGAATGTCTAAACAAACGCGAGGTGAGTAACGGATTTGTAGCAAGATTGTTGTTTAGTTATGCCAATATGTTTGTTTTTAGTTTCATATTTAATGTAACGGTATAACAATGGTATTAGTTTGAGTAGACGTTAGTAGCATTCTATATGATATTCAGGGTATAAAGGAATCTCATAATTGTTTCGGTAGTTATAGAAATGGCATAGTTCATTTATTAGATCACACAGAGTGATATGTGAAGGTGTAATTTTGTACGTTCTTACTGGTCATTTAGCCTCTAAATCGTGTATATTGACCATTTGTTACCTTAAATAATTTCAATTTTAGTTTTATGTACTTGGGATGCAGTTGCTGGAAAAAGGACGCGTTTTGAGCTCGATTGGATGGAAAAACGAAGAAAACGAAGAAAACGCCAAAGACGTCACGAGAAGGCCTCATGACGGCATCACAACCATAACGTGACGCCGTCACCTAAGGGGTGCTGACCATACAGTGACTAGAGACGGTTTATCACTGACGACGTCAAAACCAAATTTATTAAGGTTGACAACGTCACAAATTCAACGTGCACCGTCACAACTATGTTGGTTCAAAAACAGTACCCTAGAAGATGGTGAGCTGACGGCGTCACAACCCTAATGTGACGCCGTCACAACCAGAAAACTATAATTATTATCGCATTATTTTCATTATTCTGTGTGCAACTTTGTAGGAACTTACACCACTGAGATTAATCACTAATTAAGCATGAACTCCTAAGGCTACCAGCTAAGTCTTAATTTCCCTCCTATTTCTCACACATCACATGTACAAACACATGTGTAAAAATGGGGATAATTCCCTGGACCTTGAGTGTTATAAAGCTTAAGGGTAGTTTTGTAATTTCATACTATAATTCTTACTTTGCACCGTTAGTCTCTGCCGTTAAATCTATCACATTAGAAGTCTTTTTCCGTTGAATGTTTGCACTTCTGGTCGTTATTTCGTTAAAAACTTAACTAAACTAACATTCTAATATTCCATACACAATATTAAATTGTCTATAACCAAACTTTAAAATTTGGGTGTTACATGTCAAATAAGTTTTAGCAAATCACTCCAAAATAAATTTCTATTTATTATATAAAAGATTCGGAAACAATGATTTTTTTTGTCTAAAAGTTGAAAGGTTAAAATACTTAGGAATTTCAGAGTTTTTTTTTTACCTTATTAATAGAGGCAACCAGTGACGGAACCAGGGGGTGTCCTGGGAGGTCCCTGGACATCCATGGATTTGTGGCATAGTGTTAATTTTGTTAAAAAATCTTGATTTTTCTTAAATGCACTTGGTCCTTAAAAATTGTGTTTATAGTATTGTTTAGTTTATTATAAGTGCATTTGGTCGTTTTGTGTCCTGGTTCCGTCCCTAAAGGCAACTACTTTTGTAGCATGTTAAATGACCAGGTTAATTGTAAAATAATATTAATTGATTCATGTCCTGCCTATCTCATTGTAGCTTAAGTTAAAACTACTCTTCTTTACATTGTATGTCACTATGATTTCTATCTAATTACTTATTTTCGTTTATTTTACATTTTACGGAGTATTAAATATCATTTGTTTTTTAAAGATTGTTGTGTTTAAACATGTAGGAGGCACAATTTCACAACTACAATCAACATATAGTTACAGGCTTACAGCTAATTATATACGCTACGGATCATGATCCTCTCATGTTCACTTGAACATGAGAGGTAATGTTATGCTTAATGTGATTGTATATTTGAACTAAAATAAAATAAATGTTTTGTAATAATAACAATGTACTATCACAACAAGCATAACATTACTTCTCATGTTCAAATGAACATGAGAGGATCCTTTTCTATACGCTACATATATAGATAAAATAAATCACTTTTTTTGCATCACTCATGGCCCCACGCCCCCACATATAGCTATTTTTGAACATTGATGGTTACGTGAAATGATTAAAGAAAGATGACTATGCCATTGACCAACTACCTTGATATAATCAGCAATTTAGGTTGTAAACACTGTTATGTTGTAAATGAAAAGCAAATGGAATGTATTCGAGGAGTTCTAGAGATGAAATCATTTATACATGTCGCAACTCTTTATAAGTCCCACATGATATTGCGGAATAGTAACCAATGTTTGACTTCTAAATTCTAAATTTCTATCAACATATGAGTGGAATAGATTTTTTTAAAGAAGGTTGAATTGGTAATAAGTCAATAATTTTTCGCGAAATATTAAAGGGTTAATAACCTTTTAAAGCACTATACTTGTTAAGAATGGCAGTTCTGCGTAACGAACTAAAAAAATAACTCTTTTAGACAATGAAGTTGAAATTTTTGTGTTTCTTTAAGTATTATGACTATATTATGGCCATTTTACCTTTTTCTAAATTTTTTTCGAAATTTTTTTTTCAAAATTTTTTTTGAATTTTTTTTTCGAAGTACTTTTTTTTGAAATTTCTGAAATTTTTTTCGAATTTCTTTTTTTTTTTGAAATATTTTTCAAAGGGTAATATGGTCATAATACTTAAAGAAAGACAAACATGACAACTTTAATGTCTAAAAGAGTTATTTTTTTAGTTCGTTACGCAGAACTGACATTCCTGACAAATATAGTGCTTTAAAATGTTATTAGCCCAATATTAAAGGGTGTTGTTAGCGTATGTTAATTAAATATATACTATTCAATGAACAACTACTTGAATTTATTCACATATTTACTTGGGGGTACACTAGCGAAAAATTTTGAGCAATTTACTCTTGCTACTTGCTAGTAACTAAACGAATATCTGCGTATAGTGACGGTGTATAATGACAGATTGTTATATTTGTGAACTTATTATTCTGGTGTAGATCCTTGATGCAACACTTATATTTTAATTTGTAGTCATTGACTCATTGCAAGAAAAAAAAATTATATATTATAAATGAAAAATAATAAAAGGTTAAGAACTAAAATATTTAAACTATTACTACCTCCGTCCCAAAATTATAGTCCCCTATTGACTTTTTCGGTCTTTCTTTTTCAACTTTGACCTTAAATATTATTGTTTGTGTTATACAATAGTTGATGAAAAATATACTAATGAAAAATACATTTAAAACACAATCCATTCATATAATTTACATCAAGTATTATCTAACACAAACAAAAATATTTAAGGTCAAAGCTGTAAAAGAAAGACCGAAAAAGTCAATAGGGGACTATAATTTTGGGACGGAGGGAGTAATTTAATTGAGAATGTTGTTACCATGTTTTAATAATAGCATATTAGTAATTGAACAATTTTAAATTTGTAAGTTTTGAGAAAAAAGAGCTTTTTTTATACGTAGTAGAGAAGAGATAAGTATAGAGATTAAGTAACCATGTAAGATTGTCAAAGGTTTGTAAAGAGACATGCTAATCTAAGTTGTAAATAAAAAAAACAAAATGAATATATACTATATTTCAAAAATCATCTTAGTGTATTAAGTTGTAATGACCTTTTTTATCAAAAGCTTTTATAAAGAAGTCTTTGCTCAAATACAAAAACTCTTTAAATAGCTCAAAATCAATTAAAAAGACTTAAAATAGTCAGGAGAAAGGTTGAAATTATATGGCCATAACTTCAATTTTCCCAAATTCCCAACTTATAGCATAAAAAGTCTTCAATTGCAATGGCAAAAAACTTTTTTAAATGATTTTTTAAGATAGTAAGAAGCTTTTCAAAAATCTCTCTTTAAAGATGCTCTAAAAGCCCTTATATGAGGTAATGCACAGTAGTCACACCATCCATGCTGGGAAAATTTAATAAATACTGTAGCTTTATAAAATGTGCACCGGTTACGCGATGTAAAAGTAACCATTTGTTTTAAAAAATTTCAAAAGTGCGGCGATTTTTTAGAAAAACTGGCATTTTTGCAAGTTTAAATGTCAAATATTCAAATAACAATTAAAAAAAAATAGATTCTCATCACACATAGCTATGAAATAGAAGCAATTTAAACAAACAAAGATTAAATAAGAACAAAATATTTTGTTGATTTTCCATTTAATATACAATTTGTATGAATGCAATAATTCAAGCAATATAAGCACACAAAACATAAGTCCAATGTTCTAAGTACTCAAAGTAAGCAATTAAAAAGTTTTTTTTTTTTTTTTTTTTTTTTGGGTGCCGGTGTTTTTTTGTTTATGATCTTTTAAGGGTGGTGGTTTTTGTGAAAAAGCGACGTACCTTCAGATAGTTCAGCAATTTGAATTATTTAAGAATTTAGAAGTTTTTGTTTTACCTTAGTTTGGCGTAAACAATAAACCTGCATGAAGATACTTCAAATAGATGTTGTAACCTTTAATTCTAAAAACAAATGAATTGATATTTAAGTTGAGTTTTAATCAACAGATAATAGAGAACATTATCGAAACAACCCAAAAGTGCAACTCGATTAATATTTTGACACGCATCCCCTTTTGAATTTGAAAAAAATTAGTAAATGTTGAGATGTTTTTTGCGTTACTAATGGCTATTGAATTTTCGTAAATATTATTTTTTTAATTAAAAAAAAATTTAATCGCACAAAAGTAGAGTAGCAGTAAGTCGCACAAAAAGTGTGGGACCATGGTTTCACTTTTGGAATCTCTCAGGGAATTCTTTAGATAATTTATCTAATTCATTGATCGATACTTGAGGAAAAAAAAGTTAAATATCTCTATTGAAAATTGTACTGAATAGTTGGGATCTCTTTTTGTTTTTCATTGACAGTGGATTATATATGCGATTCGTAATTAACAAGATATTTTGGGTTAAACATCCCATTTTTTAACTTTAGTTTATGTAATTTTTGATTGTCAATCACCTTTTTTTTAAGCTTTTCAAAATATATACCGTTCTAATGCATCTTCATCGTATATTTATACACACATTTTCATTACCATCTAAGTGTATAACCGTATGTATATACATACAAGCTTTCCCGTTCTTGTCTGTTTATGCTTTCAAGTGTTAGGGTGATGTAGAATATTTGACTTAAGTAAACATGAGGTGTAGTAGAAGGCAAAAGGCATGATTGAAATGTGAAGGTTCACATGATTTACACCCCTAACTCGGTGACTCAACATAGGCGGAGATCGAGAGAAAAAGATGAACCTTTTTTTGCCACGAGTCGTATCTTTATGTAATCGTGAATACATCCGGTAATAATCACTGCAACAAAGAATGCAATCATACATGTTTTAATTTGTTCTATGCTTCATGAAAGTGCTTAAAAAACCTAAGTTTTTCATACTAATAAGTGTGTACAAGTTTGTTAAATTTATAGTCGAAAAATATCAAAATTTATAGAAAATTTTACACTTATATTTGTGTAAAATGTTTGATTGGCATTTAGCATAAACTTGTTTACTTAAGAGTGTAGATATCTGTTTGTCACGCTTAACTTTTTACACACGAGAAAATGTAAAGAAATTAAGTGTCGCAAATATGTAACTACCCTTTATAATGTGAACAAATTTTGTATTTGTTTATGTTTGTAAATTTTAAAATCACAATTGTATGTTTGAAAATAATGAAATTCTTTATATCTTAGGCACTTATAAACGTAATAATTTTATACATGTTTGTAAGAGCGAATTATTTAACAATAAAATTCGCATGTTTTAGACATGTAAATAATATAGTGTGAGTGAATGACACATTTTATTATGATCAATGTTGCAAAAATCGTGAATTGGTAGTCGGGCGATCGACCACCCTGCAGTGAGTAATCGGTCAAGTCGGGATTAATCGGTGATTACTCGGATTGACATTTCCTGCAATTTTTTGGTATTTCTGGAGACCAAACTAAAAATCTTAACCGATTCAAAGCCTGCTATGTTTAAACATCAATAAAGGCTACAATTGATTATGATGCCCCTTGTGCGTTATAAGTGAAATATACGATCCCCAAATTAAGTATAATGCCTAAATTATTATTATTTTTAAAATGACCAATTTGCGATTCGGGATTTTTTACGTTTGGCGATTTTTTTCGCTTAGTGTCGATTTTTATCTAGGCGATTTTGACCGATTTTCAAAAATCGACAAGGTACTCGGCCGATTAACGATTAATCGGCGATTAATCGGCCGAGTTGACCGATTTTTGCAACATTGATTATGATACATGTTTTTTGTCTCTATCCATAGAGTGTGCATATATATCTACAAAAAGTGTAAATTGACATGAACACTTTGACTCTGGTGTTTTATGTAAGTAGATTGTCGGCCATGAGGAATAAGCTCGAAATATTCTTAGCCCGGTGGGGCAACAATTTGGTGTGAGCATGAGTCGAGATTCGAACCCTTTACCTTTTATCTATAAAATCTCTTCAGTGGGTCAATAAGTTTTTCGGAGATGGGTATCAACTGATCCAAAGCTATTTGGTGAGCGTGCTTATATATACACATGTGTGCTTTGAGAACATCACTTCACATCAAACAGTTATATATACTTATAAATAAACACTCAACCAAAAAAAAAAAAACCCCTCAAAAGATGGCTTCAGGTTCTAAGTCTCGAAAAGGTGAGCTTGCAAGTTCTTCATTGTTTTATTTATTTACGAAATAATTTTGCGCTAGTGTGTATTGATATACAGGTTGGTAGATTTACTAGGGCTTTTTAATGTTTTTTGTTTTCCCACATTTTTATACTTGATTTACTCATATCAAGGTGGGCAGTAACAGCTTCAAAATTATCAAGCTATGCAAAACTTAATACAATAGATTTCAACGGCTATTCATCAAGAACGACGCAAAAACAGCACAAATTGCGCATACCGAAACAACAACACAGAGAGTTTGGCCGACTCCAACACCGCTCCTCCACCAGCGTTCAAAGCCAGGGAACCCCAGCAGTCAGTCACGCTCAATGAGGAACAACAGCACCACCTCAGCTTTCAGTCAGAGTCACCATCAGTCCAAACACCTTTCACTTCCTACCCTACCATCTACCACTACGAGGCTCAGTTGCATGATTTCGTAGCACATCAAGGGAGCCTCATGACAAACCAGTTCATGGGCTCAAACTCGGGCCAGAACTTTCCTACTTCCTTCATTCCATCAACTCAACAAAACCAACATGACTTTCAAAACAACTTTGATAAAGAGTTTTATACACAGCCACTAATGGGCAACAATGTCCCTATAGACAACGTTGATTTCTACAGTAACTTCAATGGTGGATCGGATCCCTACATGATGCCAACTATGCTAAACACTAGTTTGAATGATGTGATGAACAGTGGATATGGGGGAGGGGTTGGATCATTCAACCAAGCTTATGGTCAGGGTTACTGTGGCTGAAAAGTATTGCAAAGCGTTGATAACCAGCAACATAGACACATTGTTATTTTTGGTTTTCTGTCTTCCTAGTTTACTTCCAATAAATTGGTTATGGGTGCATGTTATATTAAGTACAGTAGTGTTTTGTTAGGTTCTTTGAATAAGTGTCTTGTTGCAGTGTTCGAATAATTTCGAGTATGGATGATATATATGAAGTTTAAGGTATAAGTATTTGCATTTTGTTTTCATAATAAAATAATATCCTTACAAAAACGGGCATTATTATCTGTGACATGCATGTTATGCAACTTTTGTTTATTTCAATTCTCTTTTTACGTTAAATAATTTGGGACTTGCCGATAACTAATATCCCAGAATGGAGTTCCTTTTTTGGCATAATGAATACGTATTTGTTAATATAAATGAATACGTATTTGTTAATATAAATAGAATGTAAAGGTACATCACATGAACTGAATAATTAAGCCGAACAAACAGACACTCATGAGCTAGCTAGCTTGTTACTGAAGGTTGATATTCTAGCCGCTTGAATTGATTTACCCGGAGGACGATGAGTTTTTTGGTTAAAATATACGGAGTACAAAATATAATGATTTCCATACCTAATAAACGTCCTAAGATTGAGTGTGAGATTAGGAGAGAGGATATTAATTTTAAGATTGAGGGTGAGGCTGCATAGAGGGTTTATCTAGTGATTAATCGGTTAGGATTGAAATCAGGGGTCTATAATATATGCAATGAAAAACGTGATCTATGATGTAGAGAAACTTCAGAACATTTCCTTTTCCTCTGGTTAGTAAAGTAAAAAAAGTAAACATGGTTTGGTTTGATTGGATTTCTAGTCCTTAATCTATTTCTTTCTCTGAAGTGTAAATCTCATCTAATTTTTTTACTAGCTTGATGCATTTATGTCATTAATGAATAAATAAAAGGTGTTTAGCCATCTATATACTACTAGTTGGATACCCGCGCATAGCGGCGGCGATAAATATAATTATATAATAAATATCATGGTTGTCAGGATCCCGATCCTGATCTTAGGATCTTACGATTTTACGATACTGTAAAGCGAAAACGATCCGGATCCTACATAGGATCTTTGCAAGCTTAAGATCTTATAGGATCCAGATCTTGACCCAAGTGATCTTTACGAATCCCAATAGATCCGATCACTGTTTGCCGGTTACAAACTAAAAACTACATATGGGTTGTGAAAATTCATATGTATAGTATTTGATTTGTATAAAATTACATAAACTATTAAGAAATAACATTAGAGTAGGATCTTTAAGATACGATCACGATCTTCGATCCACGATCTTTACCGAGAACAAAAGCGATCACGGTAGGATCCCGATCTTGACAACCTTGATAAATATAGTAAATTAATTGCTAACCCAACTCTCCTCGCAATTCCCTACCAACTTAGTGAATTCATTTCACAACACTCCAAATGTATATGTGTTAGTTGTATGTATTTGTTTGAGTTTTCCGTATCTTTCTCGTGACATCATTATTCCCGCATATAAAAAGACCTTCACAATCTATTACCCGTTAAACACTTTCCTAAAAGTAAATGATTTTGATAAATAAAGTTTGTATTGATTGAAATAAAGTTAAAAGTTATAAATTTGAATTAAAATAAAATAAACCTACCAAAAAATGTAAAAACTAAAAAACTCATAAAAATATATCAAAATGGATGTTGAATTAAAGAGCACAAAATTTTTAAAAATATGGTAAAATTAGATCATAAAAAAATTAAACGAATTAAAAAATATTTAAATTAAAAAATAAAAGTGATTAATTAGTTAATAAGTGACACGTGTGACCCCATTATTGGAGCTTCTTAGTTTAGTTTGTTAGAGTTCCTCCTTTTTTGTTATTTTTTAGTTAGAGAAGTGACACATGTCACTCAATGATTGGAGCTCCTTATCTTAATTTTTTGTTGAACCCACAACTTAAATGATTTATATAGTAGTATAGATTTATAAAGAGTGAATAATCATTCTTGAAATCTTAATCTTAAATTAATGTAATTTACTTAAATTACGTTTAAGTAACCTTTAATACACCTTAAGTTTAATCAATTATAAACTTGACAACTTTTAAAATACACAACACACACTTTGTATTTCAAAAAATGCACGTTTTGTATAATTATTTGCCGCTATACACATTAAACTGCTTGTGAATATACATCTAGTATCATATTATTACCGAGATGAAGATATTGATTAATTTTATCTTCAACACCTATGCCGATTATATCTAAAACTTACTAATGTACACTTTTGAAAACCAACTAAAACACCTAACATATGCGTTTGTATATAACTAAACCCCATGAATGAATATGAAAGTAGTAGATGGCTTCCTACCGAGCCTCTCTGGGAGTTCGAGATCGTTAAGCCTTTCGTGAGGGATCATTATTTGTTGGATCGTCACACATAGAGAGCTAGGTCGGTTATCGAGCCTCTCTCCGAGAGAGTTCCGATCGTTAAGCCTTTCGTGAGGGATCATTATTTGTTGGATTGTCACACATAGAGAGCTAGGTCTAGTGGAACCCAATAACATGTTATTACAACCCTGGTAGCCACGCCACCATTTCGTCAATAACATATCAATAACTAAAACAGTCTCCCCAACAAACAAAAGAACAATACACTTGTGGTGCACTTAGATCATAAAAACCCCATAAAATACTCATTTTACAAAAAAAATATTGAGAGAGAGAGAGAGAGATACCAACAATGCACATTGGTGGGGTGAAGGTGGCAGGTGTGCTTGCGGTGCGGCGTGCCATTCACGTGTTTTTAGCGAATAGGTGACCAACAACGGCTTGCACCGTGCACTCTTAGGCATGTCACGCTAGCAGGAAGAATAAAAATAAATAAAAATTGTGTAACAAGTCATGTTTACAAATTACAATATGCATAATACCTTTAGTCATCGGTCCATACTCGCATACATTCCTTACAAGACAATAATCTAACAATGATCCAGTTAGTTTACCTGAGATAGAAACAACAATTGATCATTAAGTGTCAAGTTTGAGGAAGCGAGGGGCGTTGGTGACAAACTTTGTTGGTATATAAGCCAGGACTTTAAC
>OU343225.1:126208323-126227723 GCA_910596185.1 Chrysanthemum makinoi
TTTAACCTAAGCCTATTACCATGGTAAGAGAATGGACCGAGTTAAGCTTCCAACATGGTACTTCAGGTATGGTATGCTCTAACCGCGACTTTGTGAGTATGTTAGTGCATTGCAACCATCTCCTATCAACAATGATCATTTCTTTAGATCCGCGTAATGGTACCTCTTGCAAAATACCCTCTAAGCGCTTCATGGGGTCAATGGAAGAAACCAAAGCTCTCTCGGACTCTCGGAAGGAAGAAGAAGAAAATGAAGAAGAAGAAGATGTCGACCTCATAGCCAACATTGAATTGGAACCCTTTGATTACTACGAACAACTTCCAACCATTCCAAGAAGCGAATTCAAACAATTGAGGGACATGATTCAAAATCTTGCTTACAACCTCACAAAGTCCTCAAAAAGGAAAAATAATGTGAAAGAGACAATAGGAATACGCTTATTTTTAACTTAACTTATGTGTGAATGATTATGTTTTAGCACTTTGGTTTGTGGTAATTTGAATATTATTACCTCTTTCATTATTAATGAGTGTTACTTTGTGATGACATGCTTGTTCTTGTTGTTTAGTTTAACGGTTAATTAGTGTGCAAAATACATTATTATACGTGAGGATTCCGATATCACGGATGCGGATCCTAGGATTAGCCTATCCGGATCCCTCAAAGGAGGGAACCGCGGGATCCATGACATCAGATCAGCAATACAGCATCCCTTACATCAAGATAGCTTACTAGATAACATCACATTAACTAAACATATGATATTAGAATCCAACTAAGTCCACTTCAAGGATGAGAAAGGCTTAGACTCACTTATAGCTTACATAAGATCTTAGTCAAAATGTATTTTGATTTATCAACACATCAAAACTCACCATATTTCCGCTTCAATACTCACAAATTATTTTTCATCTTTCAAAACACTTAGGTGGACTTATTGAACAATTTTAGGAAATTGTTTCTAGTCATCTTTATCTCAAAGTGGGTCAAAAATTAGTTTATCAATTCTTGTGATTTTTAAGGATTTTTCAAATTTCACCTCAAGCTAAAATCTGATCTCTAGGATCATTTATTATGACTTGACACCACCAAAACTCTTAGTGTTATCCTTGAACATCCATTGGTAGTCATCTAGTCCCATCTTCCTTCCATAAAAAGCAATCATTTGCTATAACACTCACTAGTCTTGATCATTCAAGTGTACCCTCATCTTAGAAACTTAGGAGGGTAAACACTCAAAATAATATAGGATCTAGCTTTTAGAAACTTGATTTCCAACTTGTCATGCGCTAGGCGGATCCCTAGGATTAGCCTAAGCGGGATCCCTCAAGGGAGGAACCGGGGATCCGGAGTGACGATTATGTCAAATCTAGCCAAAACAATCATTTCAAGCTCATCTTGCTCACTCAAACCTCCCATCTCATCTTAAATGAGTTCCTAGATTAGTGAAACTCTAAACTTCAACCTTGTGCATGTTAATCATCACATCTCCAAGAATCTTAGTGGCTAAAGTTTTAAATGCACTTGCCAAACTCTTCCCTTTAAAAGCCATATTGCTAGAACACTTTATTCATCAAACACAAACATAATTATCAGCAATTACAACCATCTTCCTTAGTCATTCCATCATGAGAAAGGCTCTTAGTGCTAACTCATCCACCCAAAAACCACCCAAGAAACTTGCTAGGGTCATACACGAAGTTTCCTCAACCGAATCATCTCTGGTTAAGTCCACAA
Source organism: Chrysanthemum makinoi (assembly GCA_910596185.1). Taxonomy (NCBI): domain Eukaryota; kingdom Viridiplantae; phylum Streptophyta; class Magnoliopsida; order Asterales; family Asteraceae; genus Chrysanthemum; species Chrysanthemum makinoi. The sequence continues at coordinate 126,210,061 of OU343225.1, forward strand.
ATGCTAGGATTTCCCCTACACCAAAGAAACCAATCAAACTAAAGAGGATTGTTCCCTCAAGGATTTCATCACCAAACTCTAATAAACCAAACTTACCCTCCACAACTCAACCAACATCATTAGTACCTAGAGCCACCTCACAATCATCTCCACATTCTCACAATTTAGAAGACTTACCTCCTTGGCCATCTCACCCTCCACCACTACCAACAGATTCACTTGAAAAGGTTGGTCAACAAAATCAAAGTGTTAAATCAACACTTGCTCCAATATCAACCTCTCTTATTCCCCCCAATAGTCCATTTTGGATTATGAGAAGACATCAAAGTCAACCACCCGACAACATGGAAGTTGATGCTTCTTTACCTCAATCCTCAAACATTGTAGAGCCATCACTTAATGAGCCTCCACCAATTCCTCCTTCATTTGAAGATCCTCAACCCACTTCACTTGAAACTTCAAGAAGCACAAAATTATGACAAGGATTGTTATCATTGTAAACATGTTGAAAGGTTGATACATGAACTAATTGAAGACAACGTTTCATGTTTCATCACCTCCTCGAACGTTTCGAAGAGGTCAACAAGCCTAAACTACAATGAGCATCTTAGTCACAAGCTCAAACTTAGAACATTTAGGAAACTTTTCTCATCCATGATCATCATCAAGCTTTTAGTTGAATCTAGAGTTCGGGTAACTCATTAGCATTAGTAGCAATTGTATGGCTAGATCATTCTCTTAGTTTTAGAGATTTGTTTGATTATCTCTTGTTTTTTTATTGAATGAATATCTATATGCCATAATTGTTTTGTGCTTTGTGCTTGTTATATCATACACATATCTCATCTCCTCATTAGCATTGATTGGCACATTCTCATTATTGAAGAAACTGTCAACAGACAGCCGGATCCCTACAAAATTCCTAGACGGATCCTGATAACGCTACACGCTTCGTTCGGGGTCAAAGGAACTTCCTTTTCGTCGAGCAAGTTTTCAACACCCTAGGCAGTGAACCTAATCGTTGTAGTGTAGTATTAGGGTAAACCGAATTGATATCGTTCTATAGGGGAATAGGAATGCTAGTAAGAAGTTACTATGCTAAGGTTGGGGTTGAGGAAGATTATTTTTATCTTTTTATGTTTTTTTAGGAAAATGGAAAGGTACGAATCTCGGGGTTTGGATTTGGGGGTTGGTATTTCTACCGATTACTTCTACTTATCTAATTATCTAAACTAAGGTATATGTAGTCTATGTCTAATTATTGTGTGCTCGTATGATGATTTAAAGATGTGTTTACTTAGGTTTTATTACTCATTAATTATCTCCTATTGATGGTTGAATTGTCACGTCCTTATTGTTAATCGCGTTGTGTGTTTAAGGTCGTAGGGTATGCGTTTATCCCTAACTATTTGAAACTACCAAAGGTTAATGCCTACAAAATCTATAGGATTTATAAAGTTAACTCTAAGGTACTCTTCGGATGTTTTAGCCTACAATGACTCTAGGTACTATAAGCTAAGGTTCACAAAGATTAATCAAGCATTAATTACACAACGGATGACCTATCGCAATACTAGATCATTAACAATTAAGATAAGAGACAACCAATCAATATTTAATAATTAAGTTTCATATTCCCTAAGCAAACACACAAGTAAATTAGCCGGACATGGAAACATGCAAGCATACACACAAATAATTGAAGACATAATTGAATTAATGAAGTAAAACACTTATCTTGATGTAAGATAGGGTTTGGAACCCTAAAATACCGTACCAAAGAGCCTTGGTTGGGTTTAGGTTTTACTCCAAAAGACTACACTGAAAACAAAAAATTAGGATTCTATATATAGGATTACAAATGTGGCGGTCACCCTTTGATTTGTGATGCTTGTGGTGCGGCCGTCATTAGTTCGTCTTGGCCGCGTTAGTCTTGCGGCGGCATCACCTTATGCTTGTGGCGCCATCCCCTTGATCTCGACATCGTTTGGATCAAATCTAGGCCGTCCGAGTTGCGGCGACCTACTCTTTTAAAACCGAAGCCGTCACTTGAAAATAAGCAATTTGGCCTCGAGTTGTCACAAAGTGGTCGGCGGCGTCGCGAGATAACACACAGCCGCGTCCCCGGTTCAGCGGCTGAGTGTCTCGATTCTTGACTTTGGCCATTTTCTTGTATATTCGCACCTTCGTCCGAATAAGTGTCATTCCAGATTTTGCCTTCAAGATACCTAAAAAGTGAAAAGGAGCGATATTAAGTAATAACAGATACAAAAGTGATCAAATAAGGGCTTAAATGACCCTCAAAAAGGTACATTTTAAAACCTTATCAAATATCCATACACTTGGTATTTGCTTGTTCTCGAAAATGTCCTTTAGCCAATTAATTTATAAGTTTAGGGTCATGAAGCATTGGTTTAAAACAATCCACAACACATATAAGCCCATAAAAAGTCATAACAAGCGCGGAAATTACATACTAGCACCTCACATGGGGTGTTTGAATACTCATCATCTCAATTGTATATGAAATATCAAAGGGTCTTTTAAGGGTTGTAATGTTGAAACTACGGTAGGAAAACAAAAGGTTTGGTGGGATAGGCTATTTAGTGGTGGCAAGTCAAAAATCTTTATGTTACAAGCATCCGAAGAATGGCGTTGCTAAGCCAAGACTCGACACTCTAGACTCTAGATAAGTGAAACAAACAAACATAAATTAAAGATAGATGTAGGATGGTAGCCCGTATTTTTTTTTCATACACTTTTACTCTACCATCCTCTACGATAGCATCAAAATGAAAGGGATTTATAGGCACATCCCTACACTTGAGTTTTTATTAGTCTAACACTAATATGACCCAAATTGAAAAGATCAAAACACTTAGAGTACATTATTACGCAAATAAAGGGAATTTGAAATTAACGTTCCCTTCCTGTCATTTCATAAAATTTAACTTTTCCCATGAGTCCCAATCGTCCCAAAACTGTGTACAAAGGATATGACTCGACTTAGCAACTTATGCAAGCAACTAGATAATTGATCTAAGGGTTTAGTGTGATAACAATAATGCACTAAAAGTGAGTGCATACAAGGTAGACTAAGGTGATTTGGGTGTACATTTGGGGGTGGGGTGTAAACAATGCTCTTCATTGATATTTTGGAAAACCAAAACATCACGAGAACCGCGAAAATGATAGGCTCTGAGGGGTTAACTAGGGGTATCGTGTACTAAAGATGAGTACAGCGCAAAGGTGTGGGGGAATTACTCAACCGATGTGAAAGAAGTAATTATATTACGGGTATCAAACAAGGGTTATCCTAATGCCTCTTATCATTTAGTTATTCCTAACTACACAAGTGTAGTCTTACTAGTGATCTCGGGATGCATCACAAAACAAGTTCTAGAATCTATTATACTAACGGGTCACACTCTAAGCATTAAAGATGAATGCTTTAATTCCTACTAATCTAAGGGAGATCCTCACATTTTGGGTGGAATTTAAGTGGTAAAGGGTTTTGTGCTAGTCATGCAACTTCCTATCCATGAGACGCTTTTGTTAAGACTAATGGCCCACTCCTATATGTCATGAAAAATTAAAAATTTGGTGCCAAAATTACCCTATCCGACATTTTCTCATGGTTTATTACACAAATGCAATTGGACAAAGCAAATAATCAAGGATAAGCATAGTTTCAAAGTTCCCGTTTATTTTCCCTCCACACTTAAGCTGAACATTGTCCCCAATGTTCCCGAAAGTATCAAAGTTATGATAATGGAAGGTAATAAAAGATGAAAGAAACTAGTACTCCCGATTAGCTGGTAGGATCCATGTAAACTGGTGGTTACATCTTTCTTCAAGAAGAATGTTTGCGTGAAAAGCTCCTTCTCATCTTATGTATCTTCTTCTTGGTAAATTAAACGTGCACACTTGAAGAAAACAAAGAGAAACCTTCATGTAAAATCGTGGTAATAATATATATAGGACTCTATTAAACTAGGATATAATGCTTGTGGAATGGATGTTCTGAAATTCACGGAAATTAAGACACGGAAAATTCCAAAAGTTATGTGCTTCGAGAAAAAGCGAGAAAAAGTAATCCAGTTGTTTTGCTCCTTCACGGCCAGGTCGGTTATCGTGACAAAAGCTGGTCTGCGATTTTACGGAAATAATTACGGAAAATTTACATCTTTAGAATCGGAAAAATTTCACGCAAAACATCCATTATGACTCGATACAAGACTCGAACAAACACACATGTATATCTTTTACATAATTGGAATTCTCATGTTTCGTTTCTTTTGGCGTGTGTAATCCTCCCTACACTTATCTCTTATGTAAAATACCTTTATATGTAATTAAGGCGAGGTTAAAGACAAAATAAAGCATTTTACAAATTTAAACATGAGAATAAACAATCAATAAAAGATATATGACACAAACAAGCAAACAATTAAGCATGGGTTGCCTCACGGCGCTTTTCTTTATTTATGAGTCTTGTAGCTTGACTCGAAGTCGCTTGCCCTACGTGCCGATATAAGTAAGCCTATCCTTAACAATGTCATAAGGATCAAACTTATCATTTAAGTTCCTAGTTATGCGTTTGGTTGATATGCCTTTTCAAACTTCTCTCCATCGGGATCATAGATCGTTATCCTAATGTGCCACTCTCCATTACCATCACTTGGCGGTCTATCCCAATCCCACTTATGTTTAGGCTTATAAGCTCTCAACTTTCCACTTATTCATGACAAGGTTGACAGGCAAGCTTCCTAGGAACTCGATCATCTTCCTAAATACTAAGTCTCGAGCGGGTTCACTTCCATGTCCCTAGCCATTTCTTTTCATGGAAAGTTGCTTTTTAGGCTTCATCTAGGTAGAAAGGTCATTGGCTGACCTATGAAGTTCTTGTCTAACCAAGGTCCGTATCTAGATGGCGTTCTATCCAACCTAATCTCATGTGGGATTTCCTCTTCTTTGTAGTAAGTATGCTTTTGACATCGTAAATTGACCTAGCACTCCCTTCTCCTACCACTATTTTGGACATCTTACAATCAATGATGGCCTAGTGGTAGCTAAGAATCCTCTTCCACTAGCAATGGGCATGCAGTCCTTATTCATGTCTAACACATGGAAATCCACCAAAAGAGTTAATTCTCCTCGTACTACCATGTCTTTTATTATCCCTACCGGATATGCAATACTACCGTCCGATAGACCTAAGATGGTTTCCGTTGATTCTATCTTAACTAAGTTAAGGCTTCTATAGAGGGACAACGGAACAAGATTGATGCATGATCCTAAGTTGGCTAGAGCATCGAGAAGTTTGGAAGTTCCAAGCCTACACGGAAGAGTAAATAGCCTGGGATCGTCTAACTTCTGGGTAGATTATTTCGCACAAAAGCGGACCCATGTTTTCCAAGTTTAAGTTCTAACTCATATTTTCTTTTAAAGCATTATAATAAGGTGCATGAGCTAAGACTTCAAGAACCGGTTTTCTTGATGGAGTTCCTTGTACTCCTCCTCTAGATTAGGTTTGGGTTCTTGGTTGTGGGTTTCTCAAGTAGAGTTCTACCAATGGCGGGGCCTTGGTACCTCATTTTGGATTGCTTGGAACCCGATAGCATTTACCGAGTGAACCGTTGGGTGTGAGGGGCATGGATGTGCACTCTCCATGGTGAACAAGAACATGAAGTCGATGAAATCGAACTCACTTTTGGGTTCTTTATAGTATCACTTGGGAGGGCTCCAATTTCCCGGTCATTAAAGGCTTTTAAGAGGGCATCAAGCTTGTTTGTCATCTCGCTTTGTTGTCGCTTAAAATCGGCTTCAAGCTTAGTCAATCGAGTTTCTTGAGATGACATGAATCTAGATGAAATTTCCTCAAGACTAGTGGGGTTCCTGGTGCTTGGAGGATTGAACCTATTAGGTGGACTAGATGAGCTTTGGGGTGCGCTTGAGTTTTGGTTCCACTTAAGGTTAGGGTGATTTCTCCATTAGGGGTTATAAGAGTTTCCTAAGTTGTTTTGTTCAGGATCGAAAGTGTACTACTTCTCTCAGCTCCGTCGGTCGCAGCGTGATAGTCATAAGCTTGTTGGGAGTCTTGTGCAATCCGAAGTGTTATGGGGACCACTACATAATTCACAAGGTAGAGTGATTTTATTCACTTGATGTGAAGACTTAGGATTTTCGTAGGAGCTCATTAGGAATTTAACTTGATCTTCAAGCTCGAGCATCCTACGATTGGGAAGATCAATGAGTCAATGGGAGGCAAGGAGATTGCCTTAACGGTTTTGGGCAACTCACGGGGTCATTCCAACTTTCGTTGTCATAGAGAGCAAGGTCCTCTATTATACCCATGATTCTTCCGCGGTGAGATCACTAAGTTTTCCAGCGGCGCTTGTCAATGGATCGCTTGGTGGGGAAGTTGACATGATCATAGAAGAGTTGGACTTGGAGCCAAATATCAATGCCATGATGAGGGACTTTATGGAGTAAGTCCTTGAATCGAGTCCATGCTTCAGAGAGATTCACCTTGACGTTGTTGGAACATCAAGATATCATTCCTAAGCTTAGTGGTTCTCCCGGGTGGGAAAAATTGAGCAAGGAAGCGAGAGGTGAGATCATCCCAACTTGAGATGGAGTTGGCGGGAAGTCGCTCAAGCCAATTACTATCTTGGTCCGTGAGAATTGGAAAAGCAGCGGGCAGTGGTCTCCAGTAGTAGCATCGAGGTCGATGGAATCGACAATTTAAGGAAATCCTTAAGATCGATTAGGATCTTGAATGAAGTCCATGGAACGCACATCCGTTTTGCACCAACCGGATGGTGTCGGATCACAGGGCCGTAGTTTGGGCTTGGCCGGGAAGCTTAATGGTGTTCCTATAGCCTAGGTGGCTTGGTCTCGAGTATTCACCAAGATTACGGGCTCTTGGTGGGTCATTTGGTGGTAGGTTGATGAATGGGGGTTGATTATCACCTTCCATGATGAAAAGTGATGGGGTTACTAACAAAGGTCACGAAAAAGGGGGATAGACTACGAGAGAGCTAAAAATGGAAAAAAATTTTACTTGATAGGAATCAAGCAAAGAAACCTAAACGAGGTGGACTCCTAACTAGCTATTCTATTCCGGCGTCAAAAAAACGATAGCGCTACTTGGCGTCGTTCGGGGTCAAAGGAACTTCTTTTAAATCGAGCGGTTTTCAACACCCAGAAAGCGTGAACCTAATCGTTGTAAGGTAGTATTAGGGTAAGCCACGGGAATTGATATCGTTCTCTAGGGGAATAGGAATGCTAGTGAGAACTTACTATGCTAAGGTTGGGGTTGAGGAAGATTATTTTTTTTTTATCTTTTTATGTTTTTTTAGGAAAATGGAAAGGTACGAATCTCGGGGTTTGGATTTAGGGGTTGGTATTTCTACCGATTACTTCTACTTATCTAATTATCTAAACTAAGGTGTATATAGTCTATGTCTAATTATTGTGTGCTCGTATGATGATTTAAAGATGTGTTTACTTAGGTTTTATTACTCCTTAATTATCTCCTATTGATGGTTGAATTGTCACGTCCTTATTCTTAATCGCGTTGTGTGTTTAAGGTCGTAGGGTATGCGTTTATCCCTAACTCTTTGAAACTACCAAAGGTTAATGCCTACAAATCTCTAGGATTTATAATGTTAACTCTAAGGTACTCTTCGGATGTTTTAGCCTACAATGACTCTAGGTACTATAAGCTAAGGTTCACAAAGATTAATCAAGCATTAATTACACAACGGATGACCTATGGCAATACTAGATCATTAACAATTAAGATAAGAGACAACCAATCAATATTCAATAATTAAGTTTCATATTCCCTAAGCAAACACATAAGTAAATTAGCCGGACATGGGAAACATGCAACCATACACACAAGTAATTGAAGACATAATTGAATTAATGAAGTAAAACACTTATCTTGATGTAAGATAGGGTATAGAACCCTAAAATACTGTACAAGACAACCTTGGTTCGGTTTAGGTGTTTACTCCAAAAGACTACACACTGAAAACTAAAAAATTCGTATTCTAAATATAGGATTACAAATGTGACGACGTCACCCTTTGATTTGTGATGCCGGTGGTCGCCGTCATTAGGGTTTCGTCTTGGCCACGTTAGTCTTTGCGGCGTCACCTTATGCTTGTGGCCGTCCCCGGTCGGCGTCTTACGGATCAAATCTAGGCGTGCGAGTTGCGGCGACCTACTCTTTTAAAACAGGAACGTCACTTGAAAATAAGCAATTTGGCTCTGAGCCATCACAAAAGTGGTCCGCGGCATCGCTAGATAACACTGACGCCGTCCCGCCGGTTCAGCGACGAGTGTCTCGATTCTTGAATTTGGCCATTTTCTTCGTACATTCGCCCCTCTTCGTCCGAATAAGTGTCATTCGAGCATATTGCCTTCAAGATACCTAAAAAGTGAAAAGGAACGATATTAAGTAATAACGGATACAAAAGTGATCAAATAACCCCTCAAAAAGGTACATTTTAAAACCTTATCAGATCCCTCCAAGAAGAGAACCGTGGGATCCGTGGACCAGAAGCACAAATTACTACTAACTTGAGTTTTATTTGCAGGAAATTATGCACTATACTCTTGTCTTCTAACATTTACTTTGTAGATTTTCAAAATACACATGAAGATTTTGACACTATAAAGCTAGGGGGAGCTTTGTGTTAAACGATATTGCAAAATCATTTGCAACTTAATCCGCTTTTGGATTACACTTCATAACACCCCATTGCAACCTTGCAATCTTCAGGGAGCACGGCTTTTCGTCACGACGAACCATTTGCAAACATATTTGCAAACACACTAGTTTACGTTATGTACTTGGCCCTCTCAAAGGGATGGACTGGGGGAGTTAAGACAGTAGCATTTCCGTCCACTTGCTCTCTTTACATTTTCTTTTACATATTTTTCTTATAAAAATTCTGTTAGTTTCTTCTAAACACTTTTGTTTCATCAAAAGGGGAGAAGAAAGTAAAACTACTAATTCAAATTTGCTAATTTTAATTTTTCCCTTAAAATAATTTTATGTTTTGTCATCAACAAAAGGGGAGTTAATACAAATAAATAATAAAAACGTTTATTTATATTTTACGATCTTCTAATGTTTTGTCGATAACAAACGTAAAATCATTTTAACGAAACAAATAAAACACGTAAATAGTTTGATTCAATGGTTTTCTAACACACTAACATTTTCACATAAAACACTAGAACAAGTATAAGTGATTTTATGATTTAGATACATATGTACAACAACTAGTGTTTACATATTGGGCTAACATATAACTAACCAAGTATATACTAAAATGGGTAAAAACAAGTTATACTAAAATGGGTTAAAACAAATATATACTAAACAGGTAAAAACTAGCAAATGGTATCGACCCATAACCCATGGTTTTATATATACCACTTAAACAAGTTCAATGTATCCTTGAGATACATTGTATCTTGAAAGAAATCCATGGATCAATCCATGACCCATGACCCATGACCCACAACCAAAAATACCCATGGGCAAAGAGGACTGTCCCACGGATCCCAAGCTTTGTGCTAGACGGATCCCTTGTGGGAGGGATCCGCGGGATCCGGGGAACAGTAGAAAATTTCCTCTATAAATAAAGAGCCATTTCTTCTTTTCTACTCACCACTCACACACATACTTCCTCCAAGTATTGTAACTCTCTAACCTCAGATCCAAAGAGATCTATGTAGTTTGTTTTTTGTTTTTGTGTGATCTTCTAGGTTCCTCTTAAAGGAGAGATCACCACTTCTTGAAGTCGAGCAAGATCAAGTCCATGAGTTGCCATGCTTCGTCATCATCAAGACAACTGAGGTTCTTTTGTTGATTGCTCTTAAAGGCGAGATCACCCATAGATGTTGTGTTGAAGGCTTTAGTGAAGGATGCCGAAAGAGTCATGACGAAAGCATTAGTGAAAGGTGCTTAACGTCCATGTCAAAAGCATTAGTGAAGAATGCTAAAGGTGTCAAGACGAAGGCATTAGTGAAGGGTGCCAAGCATTGTGTCAAAGGCATTAGTGAAGGATGTCTAAGAATCAAATCAAGTAGCATTATGGAAGAATTCCTAGGTCGTATAATCGATGAGGTGCATCGTTATACATATAAGTATTTGTTTATTTCTAAGGATGGTGATATCCTTGATGTTGGTGTAACAAGGAGTGGATCTCCTTGATATTAGGTGTTGTGTTGTGATGGGTAGTAGCTCCTCCAAAGTAATGGAACTAGGTGCTTAGCCTAGTACCTAAAAAAGGGTAGGCGACATTGTGATAGGATTAGTTCTCCTTGGTGTGAAAGAACTCGGTGGTTAACCTAGCACCGTATAAAGGGTAGGCGACGTTGTGTTAGGTATGGTTCGCCTTGGTGTGAAAGAACTTGGTATTTAGCTTTGTACCGAAAAATGTGTAGCGGCGTTGTGAAGGCTTCTCCGCAAAGAGATTGGTGTAGTGTTCTGAACTCTCGGTAGGTAACTCGAGGAGTGGAGTAGGGCAAGGAAGGTGTCCTTTGTAGAACCACTATAAATACTTGTGTGAGTAGATGTGCTTCTTACTTATTATCTTTCATTACACGTTTATATATCTATCTATCAACGTCCAACATAAACAACCAAATAGACTGACATAAGTCGATCTAAATATTTAAAAGGAAGTTTAAATTGGTAAAACTATTCAACCCCCCCTTCTAGTTTTCCACAATTGGGATCAGAGCTTCGTTACCAAGTTTCTCAAAGTATGTTGTACTTTAAAAGCTTGATACGATCCATGTATGTTTGAAAACTACAAAGAATGATTTTTTTTGTCATGTTTTAAAGATCATTATAATGTTTATTGTTGGACAATGATAGAATGTTCTAACAATTTTCATTGACAACGAGAATTCTTCCCAAATGCGTTCAGTTACATTAACATTCACCCCATTGACTATACCCCATAAAATTTGCAAGACGGGAATTCTTACTTTATCAAACCCGGATGTTTTGCCTGACAAGCATAAATTGAGAACTGTAGTCATTGCTCTCCAGGGTTGATACATGTGTCCTGTGATGATGTCAAAGCCCTTAATATCGACTTGATAACCTAAACCAATCGAAGATCTGTTAGCTCTTCGCACTAGGTGGAGGTTCGGTTAGTATGGTGGGGTTGGGGGTGTGATTCCAAGAGCCTTGTTGAGAATGTCCGAGTTGATTACAAATTCCTTATCATCCAGCTTGCAAGTGTAATGAGTTGTGATATTGTCATATTTAATGGTGTTCCAGAATTTTTGGATGTAAATGGTGGGAATTGTGCATTTCTTGGTTAGGGCACTGAAGAAGTTAGTGTTTTTGAGGATATCAATTGACACTTTGAGAATTGGATTTTGTTGCAGCTTTTGCATGTCCACATAACAATTACTTTTTCCTATCTCTACCCATTTATCTTTAGGAAGGATTTCGTTGTCTGTAAGCACTTTAGGTAGAGCAGAAGATGCAATGTTCTCGGCTGAGGTTGTGTTTGCCATTGAAGATCTAACGATACACACAAATAACAGCAATGATTGAGAGCATGTTAGATTATAGATGGTTAGTTAAGCAACATTGAATATACCCTTATGTCTTAAACATTATAACTTAGTAGTTTAGACAGAGTTCCCATAAGTATATTGAAAAAGATTGAGTGGCATTAAAGAGTTTTACAAGGTACATGTTCCATTTGGCATAGTTTTCGAGAGACAGGTTGTTATAGTATCAAATTATTTGAATGCACAGTTGCTATTAACAATTTCATGAGACAAGATACTATTATGTGGATGATATAGCGTTATTTATGAGACAAGTTGTCATCACAGACGTTACTACAAGAGGAACCAATACAAATTTGCTCAAACAAAGATGTTATAACCGCTTGCTAAGAGTATGTTGTAAAAGCAAGTCGCTACATGTAAACCTGAATCAAGTCGCTAATCATGAAATTGCAATTGCAAGTCACCTTGAAATAATTTATCATACCAAGTCGCCACTAGAACAATTAGCCAGCAAGTCGCTAAACTTATAAAACATAAGTCGCTATCAAAAAATGATAGAACCAAGTCGCTATACTAGTAACACCATGCAGACTTGTAAGTACAAGTCACTACCAACCTTTAATGCTGATAAGTCGCTACGAGTTACATAGGTAAGTCGCTAAGTAAGAATAAGCAAACTAAATCGCCACCAAGAATATTGGTAAATTGCTACCTAGAACACTCAAGCAAACTCGCTACGAACAACACCTCTAAGTCGCCATCAAGAACATAAAAGCCAACTCGCTACGAAGAACTTATCTTAGTCGCTATCAAGAACACAAGCAAATCATTCGCACAATATCACAATCTATTCATCACAATCAAACCGCTACAAAGAACATGTGCATATAATCCATAAACACAAGCTATTTCAGCAACACAACCCAAATCAAACCATATACACGACGCTCACAGATTCATTAATACAAATACTTATGAAACATTACAACAATCCTAGAGCATCCAAACATCCTTTAAACCATTTACACAAAATATATCAATAGCTTCATTACAGAATCCATTAACAAACCTAAGCGAGGAAATCAATTGATGAGGATCAAGATGAGAGAGAATGCTTTTAAGGAAAATGAGTTAGCGGATGCATATAATCTACAAATTTAGTAACAAGAAGCAGATAAAGATGATCTTACCACACACAAGTTGCTACGTTGCTATGTTCACACGCAATGAAAAGAAAAATATTGTTTTTATAATATTTTTGAAAAGTAAAGAATGGCAAGTCGCTAGGGTAAGTGGAAGGGTTTAATCAAGAATACCAAGTTGTCACTATCAGTCCCTGTGGTTTTATGAATGTTTAGAAACTCGCTATCAAAGAATTTTAACAAGTCACTGAGGCTTTTCAAGGCAAGTTGCTAATCATGGTAAGTTGCAAAAGCAAGTCGCTATCATATCATATTATGTATAGTAGACATTTATAGTCCATGAACTTATCAGATAGCATACTAACATAATCATAGTAAGATAAGCAGACTAGCACAGTGGACACCATGAAACAGATAAGCAAACTACACGAGAACCACGATAGCAAGACAAGAAAAAAGGCATTCATGCGGGCACAATACATGTCCAGTGATGGTACGAGACAAACGAGATAACTTGAAACATTCTCCCCCTCAATCAATGTCACCAAAGAACATTGATTGAATAAACCCCACCCGTTGTAAACCAAGAATATATCATTTGTTCGAACTTCATCTATGATCCCGTGTCATTATTGAATGACATTTCTAGGATCATAGATGTTATCGATAACAGAAGATATATCCTTTATTAGTTTGAGGAAAATGACAAAAAAAAAACAAAAAAAATTATGAATCAAAAGAATGATAATTAATTTTAATTTTTTTTTCTGAAATGATTTGTACACAGATATGAAAGAGCGAGTCCTGATTCAAGATGAATAGGAGTCAAAGCACAAAGTGCGTCGGTTCGGCAAGCAACCATTCAGTGAGCACTATTCATTTAGATGGAAACCAAGTCATGAAGTTCCCGAATGAGTTGAGCATTGTACCAAAAGGCTGAGAACACATTGCATTGGAAGCACATGTAGTATTGAAAATAGATGAGTTAGTGACATGAGTACTGTTTGATCTAGGCATATCATTGGTGGAGATCCCTTTAGGTTCACTATTCTTGAAGAATTTTCCTGTGGGCATCCACTTAAGGCAAGATCTAGGTATATAAGTTAGTTTGGATCCTGTAAACTTAAATAGTCTGCCAGTGGAAATCCATTTGAAACAGCTGCTAGTAGATTTGGGTGTAGGCACATTCCTCTTTTGAATATTGGGTTTCTTAGGGGATTGATCTGCCATTTGATGCTTCTTAAGAGAAGTAGATGAACTCCTAGTATTCCTGATCTTAGAACTTTGAACATTAACCTGAGGTTTGTTATTCATCATATCGAATGAGGTAGTGAAGTATTTGGTTTTGACACAACAAGATATTCATCAACTTGGGAGGCAAGCCTAGATTTCAATGGTTTAAATCTTTCAGTTCTAAAAGCATTAGTACGCCTAACTACGTTATGTTTTGAGTTGTTCTGAGCAGTTGACTTTCCCAAGGTCGATGGTTTTGCAAACTTAGTGTTCACCCTATTTCCAATAGATTTTCTAAGCTTATTTTTTAAGGCAACAATATTGAAGCTCTTATCCCAATTTGGGCTTTGAGGGCATCAATGTCACCAAAAGGAATTTGTTTGATCAATCAACTTGGAATCGTTCTCTAACAAGTTCTTTCTTAAGGACTCATTTTCTCTTAATAAGTTGGATACACATAAAGCTAATTCATCATTCCTAGATTTAAGCTCACTACTCATCTCATGGTTAGGATTGCTCATCCTAAGATTGCATTTCTTATGCACGGATCGAGTTGACATTCGGTGCATATGGTTGAATCTTTGTCCCGAACTGGTTTTAAGTGATTAATTTCAAAGAATTCTTGAAATTATGGAAATTCCGGATTAATGCAAGATTTTGTAGCACGATAACTTTCTTCCTTTTGTTGTATTGCAATTTCCAGGGAAATACAATGTTTTCCAGAATTGAGTATTTGTTTGAAATTTCATCATAAACCCTTTTTGTTACCATGTCATATGTTTCAAAGATTTTAGATTCAGATTCAACCAAGACACATTTATCGATATCATTTTCAAGGACGAGGTCGATAAAGTGTACCTCAATACATGACCCGTGTTCACCTGTTCATGCGGCATCAGTATTCACCTCATGCACAACAGACTTCTGACATGCGCAATTTCAAGTTTCTACGGACTCACGAGCATTTGTGTTCGGTGCAATAATTACATCATTCATTTTAGTTTACGAAATTCTGCGGTGGCATCAGCATCATCCGTCCTTTAAACTGATCCATTACCCAAAAAATATCAGTTTTCCTTTAATTTTTCATGACACTCATTCATCTCATTCAAAGAATCATTCCTTTTAGAAGCATCCTTAATGTACACTTCACATTATTCATGAGCTGGATATATGTGTTGATGAACTCATGAATTTCCATTCTAGTATGTTTCTTGAATGAAATTCCAGTCAGTGTTGATCAAAGTCGTGGAATATTCCCCTTTGATAAATGGCTAAAATTGGTTGTAGATAACTTGAAGTGCAGCATTAGAGTCATCAATTAATACCTTCTCCTTGGTAATTTGAAGCTTCAATTGTTCTAAGTTCAGCAACATAGCCTTTTTCAATGTAGGTAAGTCTTGGCGGAAGAGAGCAGCATGTTGACCCATAGGAGTGGATAATAGTTGTGTGAGTCTTTGATGAAGTAATCAAAACGGCTCAATGTTATGTCGAGAATGCTTTGCATCATGGGTCATTGACAGGTGTGATTCGTTGAAGTTTGAGTCAGAAGATGAAGAGTTTTGATCATGGTTAGTAGAATCAATCAAGGTAGGACATTCGAAGGGCAACCGGTTTCATTATTCGTGAGGTATCATAGAGTTCAAGAACTTTGGAGATAAAAGGTCGATGAACGTAAGACATTTTGGGTGGATGAGTATTTCTTGCATGAACGTCCCGGCTATAGTAGATATGATTGTAGGCATGTTGGTAGACATGTTGACAGTTATACGAGATTTGATAACTCAATGATTAAACGGAAATAGATTCTTTCCGCGATTTTAGTAAATCAAGAGAAACCGTATACACACAAAAGTCAACCAAGTCGCTATGAATCTTTGAACCAAGTCGCTAGGCACCAAGTTGCTAAGTAACTTAAAGAACAAGTTAAGCTAAGTTACCAAATCGGTATGAATTTTGACAAATTAAGCTATGCACAAAGTCGCTAAGATGTCAAGTCGCTAAATAGCAACTCGCTACTGGTCCAAATCGCTAACACCAAGTCTCTAAGAAACTTAAGAACAAGTCGCTATCAAAATTGAAAGCAAGTCGCTACCTTACCAAGTCCCTACCCGTGGGAATCCACTAACTTGTACTTTTTTTGTCGGCTTGTCTCTAAGGCAACTTCGCTAGGACAAATGCCACCAAGCAACACTGCAACTCGCTAATTATTTCTGAAGCAAGTCGCTAACAAGAAAGTTACACCGAGAGCCAAGTCGCTAACATGAAAAACTTCCAAAACACACTTTTCAATCCAAAACAAGCTCAACTACAGTGATTCAAGCTTTCCAAATCAAAACCTAAACACTTATGATGATCCTAAACAAAAAAGTATAATCAAAATCCAAACTTTAGCACTAGAAATCAACCAAATGATGCAAAAACCACTAAAATTTCTCAAACTCAAAAACCACCTAAAAACCACTAGAAATCCAAAGATATGTAAGAGATGATCTAACCTATCTCTTGATACCATTTGTAACATATTGGATTTCACATACACATCATAACACAAAACATACATGGGCGTATAGATGATTTTAGAGAGAGAAAGTAGGATATTCTAGAAAGAGAAACTCATGTAAGGTTAGATTACCAAAGAACATCAACCCTCTACCTTGCAAGGTGAGAAATTATTTATAGGTTACAAACTAAACGACCTCCCGACACGTGGATCAGGTATATAATGGGTAAAGACCCGTCCTTCCTCCACGGTGTTACTTTAGATTAAAACTAAGCTAATCACTTACTTAATAACTAACATAATATACGATATGTCTACGAGCTAACTCAAGCTAGATTATACTTGGGGTGACCGATGCTTTACATTAGAATTTCCAATTCCTAACAACCATTCCTAATGTACCCTCGATTTGTTCATGTTTTCTTGAACAAATAGCTTAAGGATGTCCCTAAACCTTCTAGCTTGCTACCTGTTGTAGTACTTCCACCAAAGGTATTTACTTTCATGGCTAGAAAGGTACAAGTTTTTACGGGAGGATACACCATGCTTGCTCACATGATGGAGGTAGTACAAGCTATTAGAGATGAAGTCGCTTCCGGTGAAGATCATGAGCCTTAGGTTTCAAGGGAAGGTACGCTTCTCAATCTTGCTCCATCCCAGAACAGAGGTGCCTCAACAAACCGCTTCAGGAAATCGCACCTCGCAGGAATCGCGTCCATCTTTCGAGAATCGATGTCAACCCACCATCATCTCCTAATGATTATACTTCCACAGATGGGTCTCAAACATCCGGAGGAGATGAGGAGTTATGGCCGAGGTGGAGTTCTGGATAACTATGCTTTGATACAGGAACTATTGCGGTTGAAGAAAGATTATGAAGCTTCAAGTCGCACAACTTATGAAGTTGAAAAACAAGTTTAGAAGATTGAAGAAACTTGTCCGGCGTTAGTTCAACATCCGCAGTTGTGGGTCAAATCTCAGAAGAAGAAAGGAAAGAAATTTAAGAAGATTTCTAAAGGCAAGAAGCTTCACAAGCATTCTTCATTCCAATTGAGGAGGAATTTGGAGCAAGAGAATTTGAATGAAGATGTTGAACCTCATAAAGATCTAAATGAAGAACCAGATCTTTGAAACTTATGATGATTCACATAAAGAAGCTGAGAAAATTGAGCAAGCTGAGCCTCAAGGTACTAGTGATCAAGGTGCTGATGTTCAAAGAA
>OU343225.1:126228037-126788454 GCA_910596185.1 Chrysanthemum makinoi
CTAGTACATCTAAAGTAGAACATACTGCAAGTGATGATGAGACCATTGCTCAGATAATGCTGAATATGTCAAGACCAAGAGGTATTAGTATTCCTGGAGCTGAACAACCTCAAGTCTTACAAACTTCTCAACCTACTCAAGAGTTAGATCCTAAAGATAAAGGAAAAGGTAAACTGGTAGAATCAAAGAAAAAGAAGAAGCTTACTCTGGAAGAATTAAGAGCTATTGAAGTAGCTAAAATGAAGAAGTCGCTAGAAAGTTACAAGTCTGATTAGATCTTTGAGATTGTTCTATCGGAGAAGCAACACAGACACTGTTATACCAAAAGACCACAAAGTATTTCTAAAGAAAGGAATGCTATGATGGCTTATCTGAAGGGTCGAGGATATCTTGGTTTATAAGTTGAAGTATTTAGAGATGAAAGATTTATATGAAGTCATTAGAAAGCTTATCAAAAGGAAGTGGATGGTATTATTCCTTTTGATGATGAAAAGCAGAATGAGGATGCAAGAAAAAGAAGTTTAAAGAGAAAGAGAACAATGATGATGAACGACTATCAAAGAAGATACAATTGAGAACGGTCACAGTTGATAAGCTGAGAAATTATCTAAGAGTTGTTGATTTTGAGCATCCTAAGTCTAAAGAAGTTGTAGTAATGAAGTCTAAGATGTCTACATTTGAAGTTGTAGAATCAAAGGAAAGAGACTATCTTATGTTCCATAGAGAAGATGAAAGCTTTAGAGTGTTTAATGCGTTGTGGGATATACGAATATGATAGATAGAAGATGCGTTTCATCTGTATCAACTAGTGCAAGAATATTTTAAGCATATTCCATCAAGCTGAGTCGGCTTAGTCTTCTTTGGGAGATCTTATAACTATCACGGAAGACGAAGAAACAAGCAATGATGCAATCGGAACAAGCAAGGCGTTTGGGAGATTACAAGTCGGAGATTCTTTGAAGAATCGAGGTGCATGTTTTGGAGTTAGAAGATGGGACCATGATTCACATGCTAACGAGAAGAAGATATCCACCGACAAGAGATCTTATGATCGAATGCTAGATCATGGTATGGAGGTTGGCGAGGAGAATGAAACTGACTCTTATGGTGATTGAGTTGTTCGTCAAATGGACAGAATTAGTAGATGATGATGCATAATTACTGGTATGGTTTTTATAATATAAATCTTTTGAAAAATCTGTACTTTATTTAAAGTACTGCTGGACAAACAGTACTTTATCAAAGTTGTAACATATTGGATTTCACAAACACATCAAACCATGAATACAAGTAGGCGTACACTTTGAGGTTTTTAGAGAGAGAAAGTTTAGAGGTTTGGGAACTTAGTGAGAGAAAGCAAAAGTATTATTATGAGCTCTAACCCTCTACCTTGGGAGGTAGAGGGTATTTATAGTATCTTATAGCGTCACTCGGGCTATGGATCGGGCATCTGATGGGTAAATACCCGTCCGTCCTCCACGGTATTACTTAACTAAATACTACATAACATTAAATAACTACGACTATGAGCTTTCTAATGATTACATATGCTTGAGGTGATCGACACTTTAATAACTGAATTTACTAAATCCTAACAATCTCCCCCTAAGGGAGGCCACCTCAAATTACATTGAATACAAAATAGATATTACATGAAGATTGTTCTTGGATTCTTGTTAATGTTCCTTGCTCAGACAGCTAGTCTTTGATTCTTCATTTTGCATGTTTGGATAATCCAAGTGGAGGTCTTTAAGCGATCCGTGATAATGAGTTTTGAGCCATCTTTGAGATCATCTTACCACAAATCTCGACTCGCCTTTGTAGTGTTGACATTATGTGATGTTCGACTTTTGGACGACATGCTCACATTCGGATCATGAAATCTTATCATCGAGTAGCGGAAGCTTTAGTTGATTCATGATATTTGGCGGCAGTGTAGCGTAAACATGGAGTGAAAATATTAGAGTCGTTGATGCACTTATCATGATTTCTTTAGAGATGAATGTGTTGTGTGAGCATGCGGCTATGGATTGACCTCTCCATTGATCATTCGCAACGTTGGGTGTACCTGCATATAGGTTAGAATAAACACGAAAGTGTCTTTGATCACTTTCGTTGAATTGAGGTACACGGACCACAGTTCCCCGTTGATCGAAGTACAAGTACGCTTTGTCATCGTATATAATTAGAATCTCCTTGACAGGGTTTAGTAGTTGCTCTAGTTGTTCTCAAACCGAACGTCTCAAAGAACAACGGAGTGAGTGAACCAAAGAAATTTGAGATTCATTGATTGATGAAGAGAGATTTGAAACACAATTGTGTCTTTGCTTAATAAAGTGTTTTTACAATACAACGAAGGTTTTAAGGAAAAATCAGTTATCAATCATAAACACCTTTTATTTTTGAAATATTAATCCACAGTCGATGTGCTAAGAAAAATAATTTTAAGTACAACGACCGGTTTTTCAAAGGCATCCGTCAATCCATAACCTGAACCAGGATTGATTCATCATTTTGAATTTCCCCATTGTTTCTGTTTAGTTGTTACATGGTTGATCTATTGGATAGATCTCACATGCCACCTACCAAGAGCTTGTTTGATGTTCTGGCAATACCACAAGGATAATGCGTAGGACTCTTAAGATATAATCTCTCTTTTCATAATATATGAAATAGAGAGTCTTCATTGACAGTGTCCTAATGAGATTTACTGATGATTTCGTGGCTCTAGACTCAATAGTGCCTATTTGGTTCCTATGTCGGAGACTAGGGAGAGGGTCTCCTTCTTCAATATCAACAATCTCTAAGAGAAAGTCGATAGATTATGTCGGTTCCTCGTGAGAATAAAATAAGCCCTTTTAAGAGGAACTTGAGTAGCTTGGGAAGTTTGGTGCAGAGCATCAGTGGGTCCATGACGTCTTGTCTTCAATACCAGTGTTACCTTAGCAGACACCAGTAGCATATGTATTGAACCCGGTTTACGCCTATGGTTGAGTTATTGGAGGGCTATTTATTTTCACCCTTTTCACATTCATTTCTTTTTTATTCTTCAACCCCTTCAATGCTTACCGAGACTTCATAACTAGAACCTTGTTGGGTTTATTCCAGTTCTAGCTCTATCTCCGTCAGCTCTTCCCATATCTCACTTTTCTCCTTTTTTTCATTATACCTAAGGACTTCTACACTATCTAGTGGATTGTCCCTGGGAAGATCCCTCCGGCTCTGGCGGGATTGTAGGAACGAATACTTAACCTAACCAACCTTATATCACCATACATAAAGTAAATTTGGTCTGTCTTTTTGGTATTGTTCATCTGCCATTGGAACCAATTGAAAACCATTTGAAAATCAATCGGATACTTCGATATATTATCAAAGCATTTTGTACTGAATTGTTTTGATATTTTAGAAAAAGAGCTCCCCCTCAACATTTGCATCGTTTATTTGAAATCGTTTTGGCACACGGGCAAGAGCGAAGGATTCACATCTTTGATTACCATTTTCTAAAAGATATCAACATCACTTTCCTGCTCAAAATTAGTATTTTTTCATACTTTGTTAAGGATATTTTTGGAAAAGATGTGGTTTTCAAAAAGTTTCTCCCCTCAATATGTGCATTAAGATTCAAAAGTGTTTTGCACATATTAGGGAAAAACTGCACTTAGGAACAAATCAATCACGTTTTAATCCTTCATAGTTTGATATAGCTGCTCCCCCTTAACATGTGCATGGAAAATTTGAAATCGTTTGACACATGAAGGGAGGAGAGCTTGCTAAACACTTATAAACCCATTTATCGAATTATCAATTTAAATCTAATTTAAATCACAAATTCTCCCCCGATCACAATTTTTCAAATAATTTGAGATTTGTGATCTCTGTAGATTTAAATTGATTTTGAAAGCTTTTGAGGAGAATTTTGACTTGTTTATGAAAACATATAACCGATAAAGATCAAATCTGAGACTTTAAACTCCAAAGATTAAACATACTTGAATATCTTTTGAAAACATGACATAAACCTTGGTCTGAACCAACTGTATGACAAATAACCTTTTGATTTAAATGAAATCATTCTCCCCCTCAATCAATGACATAAGTTGTTGATTGAGAGATAGAGATTTTGACAAATGTCAAGTCCAGATGATTTTCAAAAATTGAGACCGAGTTATTGTTCAAAGCTATTGATTTTCATTAGATAACAAATATTTTCAGAAGAATTTATAGAAGGAAAAATATTTGTGAGGGAAACATTTGTCTTTTTGGTGAAAAACATTTGATTTTAGAATCAGAGCATGAGATTTGAAAAATAAGATAAAGCATGGCTCTGTTCTTTCTTTAAAAAACGGGTTATAGACTGAAATGACTATAAGCCTTAGTTTTACTTTCTCTCAAAAAAAATTTTAAACGATTTAAGAGCATTCGAACAACATCTAAAGACCCGTGTCACTCTTTGAATGAAAACACAAAGTCCGTAGATGTTATCGAATCAAGAAATATATGACAAAATGACAATATTTTTTGAAATTTTTTGAGATTTTTCAAATTTTTATGGATTTTGGAAAGTTTTATATTTTTCTATTTGATTTTGTTGGTTTTCTGATTTTGTATTTTGTTTTTGAGAAAAAAAATATGTACAATGAGATAGATAGAGACATACTCAGTTACTCCTTGTCTTCCTCCTGAAGAGGTTTGAGAGTTTCTGGCTGCAGACTCTTTAGTCCAAGTCATGGAAGAATAAACTCAAAACGTTTTCTAGGAAGAGCTTTGGTGAAGATGTCTCCTAACTGGTATTCAGTCCTCACAAAATAGAGTTCTACCACACCTTTTTCCACTTGTTCCCGAATGAAATGATGTCAAATGTCGATGTGCTTTGCTGAATGTTGAACATTGTTGCAAAGAGAGCAATGGCACTTTTGTTATCACAATGCAGAGGGATTTTGTTGAAGTCAAAGCCATAGTCAGATAATTAGGATCTCATCCATAGGATTTGAGCACAACAAGATGACATGGCTATGTATTCAGCCTCTGTAGATGATATAAAAGTACACATTTGTTTCTTTGAAGACCAGCTTACAAGCTTATCACCTAAAAATGGAGCACCTCCTGTGATGCTTGACGCATCTTGACATCCTGCATGGTCGAAGCATGCATGAGGTCGTTAGAGACATCTTTGGTGTCCCGGTACCAAAGTCCCATATTAATGGTTCTTTGGATACGAAAGACCCATTTAACCGCTTCAAGGTGATTTTTGGTAGGCTTAGCACGGTATCTGCACACATGCATACATCGAACGAATATCGGGTCATTTGTGGTACATCAGGGGATCCAATCATACTACGATATTTTGTTTGATCTACCATGATCCCCAGTGGTCCTCATCTAGTTTAGTCAGCTCCTCATTTGGGAGTGTCAGCGGTGTCACAAGTGTCAAATCCAAATTTCTTTAAAATCTCATTTGCATATTTAGATTGATTGATAAAAATGCCTCAGGGACTTTGTGAAATTTGTAATCCTAAGAAAAATGACATTTGTCCCATCATTGACATTTGAAAGTTGGAGCCCATCTCCTTAGAAACGGTCACATTCACTGGGTCGGTCGAGGCAAAAAATAATATCATCAACATAGATTTGACGTGAATTAAGTGTTTGCCTCGACTTCGGTGAACAATGTCGGATCGCCTCCTTTGTTGAATCCATTAGATACAAGAAACTTTGATAGCGTGTCATACCATGCTCTTGGAGCTTGCTTCAAACCGTAAAGCCTTCTTCAGCGATAGACATGAGTAGGATGCTCGGGTTCACAAAACCTTTAGGTTGGGTACGTCTTCTTTCGGATCTCCATTAAGAAAAGCCGTCTTTACATCCATCTGATAGACTACCATATTCTTACTTGCGGCGATTAGGGAAGATTCTGATTGCCTCTATATGTGCAACTGGAGCAAATGATTCTTCAAAGTCAATACCCTCCTCTTGACGGTATCGTTTTGCAACTAATCGAGCTTTGTTCTTTAACACATCATCATGCTCATCAAGTTTTACTTTGAAGATTCACTTTAGAGCAATGATCATGCTACGATCGAGGGGCTGGTACCAATTCCCATACATCTAGTCGATTGAACTCATTAATTTCTTCTTGCATGGCATCGAACCAACTGTCTTCATTCATGGCGGTTTAACGTCTTTGGTTGACCTTGGATGATACGAATTGAAGAAGCACCACAAGGCATCGGTTGCAAGTTGTTTCGTGTAGAATCTTTGGGCGAAGGGTTTCCAATGATGTTGTCCAATGGATGATCATGTGTCCATTTTCTAAGGTATTAGTGTGGTTGATGTTGAGGCGGAAGTGCAGTTTGGATCTCCCGAAGATGATGGTTCTTGTGTTGGTTCGAGAGCAAATATGTTCTCAAATAGAGCATCTTACGAGTAGCAAGGGGTTATCTCCATCATAGGTGCGAGAAACATGATGTACACTTTCGATGATTGAGGATCGATGATGAGAATGAGTGATCTCGATAGAAACTTCTTGATTCAATGACATAGATACTGAAGGGTTGTCCACATTGACTTGATTGGAAGCAGCCTCTGTTGATGGATTGGATTGATCATTAGCAATAGGTTCATCATCTTCATCAAATATTGGATCAAACAATTTCTTCAGATCTTCTTCAGAAGGAGGTACATAAGGAGTTGCTGGTGAGGGGTTTTGTACAAGGGAAGAACTAATGGGACTACTTAGTGAAGGTTGAGGTTCCATTTGCCCAAACAGCTCATCGAACGTGACGTGAATAGTTTCCATGATATCTCGGGTTCTTTTGTTATAGATTCGATAACCTTTCCTGTTTGGTGCATAACCCACAAAAACTCCTATGTCTGCTTTAGCTCTTAATTTACCTAAATCTTGACCATCATTTATTGGATAGCATAAGCGCCAAACACGAAGGAAAAGAGATCGGGTTTCTATTGTGGACGAGTTCATAAGGAGTTTTACCATGAGTGGTGTGGATGAGAGAACGATTTTGGGTTTAGCAAGCAATGGCAATGGCTTCATGCCAGAGAAACATTGGAACCTTAGAGTAAATTAGCATAGTTCTTGCAGCTTCTACAAAGAGTCCGATTTCGTCTTTCAACTACACCGTTACTGTTGAGTGCATGGAACACTTCTTTGATGGCTGATTCTAATGCTTTCATAAGCTGACTTAGTTCTTTATTGACAAACTTCAGTTCCATTGTGCATTTCATATGATTCTAATCTTGTTAAGTTGAACTCACGCCTATTTGATAAGTTTGATGATGACGTCTGGAGTTTCATCTTTTGTCCTTAAAAACTTAACCCAAGTAAATCGAGATTAATCATCATCAACAACAAGCACATATTTCTTTCCATTGATGGTTTGTACTCTCATTGGTCCACACAAATCCATATGAAGAGTATGAAGAACTTCCATACCGGTTTGGGTTTGGGTTTATGGGCATATTTCTTGCTTTTTCCTAATTGGCAAGCAGAAAAAAGGTGATCCTTTTCATATTTTAGTCTAGGCAAACCTCTCACGAGGTCCTTTCTTGAAAGATCATTTATGGTGCCAAATTCAAATGATTGAGAAGACGGTGCCATAGCCACGACTTTGTTTTAGAAGCCTTTGATAACAAGCAAATTGGAGAAGATCTCATCATGTCTTCGATGGAGATGGTGTACAAATTGGTTCCGTGTTTCCTTTCAAAGTTCAACACCATATAAATCTCTATGACATGTATGTTTTCTAAAATGACCTCTAGATCGAATCACATAATTCACCCAGAGAAAAATAGATTATGACCAAGACCTTCAACATAATATACCATGGAGATTACACTATCACCAACCACATAGTCTCCATAACCCATAATTGCTCCAAAATGGTGGTTTCCGAATCTATGATCTCGATAAATTTACTCACGAAGTTCATGAGCGCGGCGATCTCGGTCATATGCTTGGAACAACACGAGTCCAAGTACCACGTAACGATTTGAATGATCTGCGGTTGAACACGACAAGAATGGATAACGGATAATTGGGATCCCGATGCAAGAATGGGTTCCACTTGGTTAGTAACGATGGTGGAACATCCACATCGGCGAAACAATGAATTCATTAGGATAGATCGTGCTAGTGTGTGAATTAGTCCTATTTAAAGTATGTTCACTTCTTAAAGGAATAGTTCTACCAGTAGGCATCCAATTCTTGATGGGCATTGGTCTAGATAATTTAGGGCACAACTTATTAAGATTGAATTTACGGCCAGTAGGTATCCATTGATAACCTACATTACTAAATTTTCTTCCTGTAGGTTTCTAATGTTTTCTAACCTTCTTACACCATTGCTTTCTAGCCTACTTAACCTGTTTGATAGCATTAACATTCTTAACTGGGTAGTTAATCACATTACTCACATCATTCACAACACACTCATGATTAATACCAGAAATCAAACATTCATTACATGTTTTGCAAGTAGTAGTAGAATTCGAATTAATTACAGTACGCTTAAAACTAATACTAGAATCAACACGATTCGTGTTATTCAATTCTGACTTAAAGTTCCTAGGGTGGTCTTCTACTTTCCTCCATTGATTACTCTTAGCTTGCGAGGTCCTATCATTCTTTGTGTTGCCTTGAGGCTTTGACCTGCTTGCTTTGGTGTCACTTTTACAGAGGGAATGGGAACATTAGTTGGTATTGCTACTTTTTGCTTTTCAGGTTTAGAAGTGCTTGGATCTAAACTACTTGAAGGCACATTGAAGCTTACATGCTTAACTTTAGGCACTGAGTGAGGCATATCAAGATTGGTATTCTTAAAATTAGGCATAGAACAAGGCACGGCTATTTTATCCTTCTTACCAACGGGTTTAGGGCATGTTGCTCTTAAGCATTCTAAAAGCTCTTGAGATCGTTTGGCCTGAATGCAAGCAAACCTAATTTCACCATCAAGTGGCTTATTTATGAAATCCTCTTCTATAATCTCACGAAGACATTCTAGACTATCCTTAAGGTGAGCAAGGTAGTTATGAAACACAAGTTCATTATTTCTAAGATGAGGAGGAATGTATTTAACAGGCACAGTATATTTAGAGTCAGCAGATGACTGTGATGCAACATTCTCATTAAAGACAAGTGGCATTTTCCCTTTTTCCTTTTCTTCATATTGTCGATTTCTTTTTGTAAAGAAGTTATTTTTTCGTTGTTTTTGTCACGAGTGACTTTCATTGAATCATATAACTCTTTAAAGTGTAGTTTAACCTTTTCATTTTCTTCTAGAAAACTCTCATTTTCCTTTTGTATAACATTAACGAGGTTTTGAAGATGAAAAGTTTGAGAAGATTGAGAATCTAAAGGTGGAGGAATTTGGGAGCGATTCACATTATTTCTTTCGCCCTTCAATTGTGAGATTTGGGCTCTCAATTTTCTGATCGTTTTACAATGAGCTTGAATTTGTTCATCACGTTTGTTTATTTCAAAAACTGCATCAAATTCAGGAGCATCTGAGGATGTCTTGATATTTGAGGTTTTAACATTTTCTTTAAGATGTTGATATTTTAGTTGTAAATTAAAATGTTCAACTTCCAATTTAGAAAAATGTTTGACAAAGTTATCATGATCATCCTGTTCAATTTTATCATGTAGTTTTGAATTTCTTTGTTTCAAGCTCAATGACACGATCATGGGAAACTTTTAAAGCAACAGATAATTCATGAAATTGAGAAGCAATAATAGAATGCTTAGTAACAGTATAAAACACATCTTGAGCCACACAACTCAATACTAAGTTCTCATTTAAGATATGCAGATTTTTCCTTTCAATTTCATTATATTTGAGTTCCCGTTGATAGTCATTTACCTCAACAATCATTGCATCAAATTCCTTTTCCATTTCTTTAATATCATAGTTTATTCCTTTTTAAAGACTTTCAAATTGACCTTTTAATTGTTTAAAGAAAGGCATGACCTGCTTAAATAGCATTCTTTAATTTGCTCAAAACCCCTTTCCCCTTCAGTTATCCCAGTGGGTGTGATCCTTTTCTTACACATTTTCTCAAAATCAATAAATAGTTTGTAAACTACATGAAAGCTGATTAAGGTCTTGCTATTAGTGGGAAGATTCCTAGGTACTAAATGCATTGGTGTATTTGGAGGATACACAGTGGCTGGGGGCAATTTCCTACAATGGAGATTCTTAGCAATAAGATTATCTGCCTTTTGCTTGTCTATATCTTTCTTCCAGAAAATTTGTTCTGGGGTTAATTGAGTTTGAGGCTTGAACATGTTCACGGAGATCCAATTTTCTTTTGTGTAATCATGGGGTTTAATCGTTACGTTTTTCTTTTTACACTCAGGATCTTTTAGCTTCTCATCCATTTTCTCCCTAGAGGCATCTTTTAATTTTCTATCCCATTCAGTGCTTCCAATACATGATGGTGTTTGCCTAGGCTTGAGAATCTCATTACCATCATAGATTACCATTTGCGCAGCTCTAGCAACCTTTCCATATGTAGGATTGGGTACTTCTACAAGGGGAATGCTATGTTTATCGCTTAAGACTCCATGCTTAGTGATAATGTGAGCAGTCTGAATGGTATTCCCTTGTATGTACAACTTATTTTCCAGCTTGTTTTTCAAAGTTTTAAGATTGGAAAAGTCATTCAAAATTTTTGATTCCTTAGCATTAAATTCTTGTTTAAGCACTTTAACATTATCTTGAAGCTCTTGCTCTTGCTTTTTCTTAACAGTTTTAGAAAGCTTTTCTTGTAAGGAGTTTAACTCTTGTTTTAACACTTCTTCTATAAAATTACTTTTTCTTATAATTGTACACATTTGGTCATCCATGTCCTTCTCACGGGTAGTTAACTCAAACTTAGCACGTTGTTCATAAATGGCAACTTATTCCTTATAAGCATTAAGTTCAGAAACTATGGAATCATCGAGAGCTTGCGTGATTGTATTCATCGAAAGTATAATCATCATTGACTACAGATGATACATTACTTGGTACAGTTTCACTTTCATCTTACTTCACATATTGATCATATAGGACAACATT
This sequence comes from Chrysanthemum makinoi, assembly GCA_910596185.1. Classification (NCBI taxonomy): domain Eukaryota; kingdom Viridiplantae; phylum Streptophyta; class Magnoliopsida; order Asterales; family Asteraceae; genus Chrysanthemum; species Chrysanthemum makinoi. The sequence goes on from OU343225.1 coordinate 126,239,113, forward strand.
GCTATTGCCTATATTTTCACTATCTAATTCAGAGATTTCAGTTGGTTGTACTTTGTATTGTATCTTTTGCACATCAATCTCATCATATAATTTTAATACCTCAGAGATGATTGATGTGTTGGAGGAACTGGCCTGTTGTGGTGAAGAAGCCTTTGGAGTGACCATTGGAGAAATGCTAGCCTTGAAGATGATTTGGGCAGTTGGTTCATCATCAACATCTGAGTCATATGCATTACAATCAGCTACCTGAAATGCATTTGGATGATTCTAACCCATGCCCACTTTGCGTTGTTCATCCACATCAACATCATAAGTCTTGGCATTTCCGTTGCAAAAACAACAATTCTTCTTCATCCAAAACGACTCCATTATCACGATCTTGTACCAAAGACATCTTGTCCTTGAAATACTCGCATTTTGAGGGCGTTTAGGAGATGTGCAGTTCCTCAAATGTATCCATCACCACCACAGTTGTAGCACTTAATTGGCTTTGCTTGTCCTTGATTTGCATTCCTTCTACGATTACGATTAGCCACATACCCTCCACCCACTCCACCTCTTCCTGTTCATCTTGTCTTCCTTGAACTGGTTGCACCTTTCCATCTCTGACAATAGCATGATTGTGTAGATTGGATGCAATTCAGATTTCATTGTTAGTGTGAAGACAGTTAGTATGTGGAGTGAGAGTCAAGTTTTGTTTAACCATAAGAGCCAGTTGATTGATGAAGTGTTCCATGACGCATCGACATCGGTTGCTTGAACCTCGGATCAGGAATGAGTTTGTGATTACCATTTCCAGTAGGTATGACTTGAGAAGCTTTGGTGGTAATTCCTACATTGGTGTAAAAGGCTGTTGAATCCTTTGACGAACTTGCTTCTCCCTATTTAGATTAGAACTGTTCAAGAATCATTCGTTCAAACATAGCATGTCTCTCATTCTGAAGCAGGAATGCATACAATTGTTCATAGTTAGTGTTCCTTAAACCTTTATTTAACTTTACTGAAGTGAAAAATTTGTGCCATTTCGGGATTCATGTTGTTCACAAAATTTGAATTGAGCTGAATATTAGGTATAGTAATTTTGATATCCCTCATGTCATTCACCAGCTTGTGGAACCTCACGTAGTATTCAGTGACACTTTCCCCTGGGTTCATCTTGAAATGCTCAAAGTCATCATACAGTTGGGATTCTCTGTCTTATTTAGTTAACTCAGAACCAGAGAGAAGCATCTTGACATTGTCCCAAACTGCTTTAGCTTCTGTGTTGTGATTGATCGGTTGTAAATGTCCTTAGGTAAACCACAAGTATGATGTTAGAAGCCCTAATGTGCATCATATCTCTTCTTCTTATCGAGACAGTTCATCTTACATTTTAGGTCGTCAGTCCTAATATCGTGAGCCATCGCAGATCCAAGTATGTCTCTCGGTTGTCTCAACTTGATAAGATCCTTCATCAATTGACTTGAGAATGTTGACTCCATTTTCCTTTCCCAAATAGTACAACCTAATTCGTTGAGCCCATGAGTCATAGTCATTCACATCAAGCATAGGTGGACGAATATCTGATCCAGTAGCTTGAACGTCCTCAGAATCAGAAGAGATGATTGTAGGTACGTTGGTAGACATGATTACAGATTTCACGGGATTTTAAAACTCTTGGATTAAACCGGGAAATAGATTCTTTCACGGGATTTTAATAAATCAAGAGAAAACCGTAGAATGTAATCAAGAAGAAAAGAACTAAGTCACAAGAGACAAATCGCTCCACAAGACAAATCACACAAACCACAAGTCGCTCAAAAGTGACAAGTCGCATCAACTAACAAATCGCTTCAACAGTAAACTCGCTTCAATAAGCAAGTTAAACACCATACAAATCGCTTAAACCAAGACAAGTCGCTAACCAACACGCATAACCAAGACAAGTTGCAAACTTACAACTCGCTTCAATAAGCAAGTCATTTGAAGAAATGACAAAGCTTAAACAACACAAATCGCAAAAGTCACACTCGCTTAAATAAACAAATGTTGAAAAGTGACAAATCGCTACTCGAATAAATCGCACAAGTACAACCACTACCTGGAAAAATCGCTTAAATAAGTGATTTGTAACAGACACAAATCGCTTCCAAACAAGGACAAATCGCTCACTTGAAATACTTTACCGAGACTCAAATCGCTTCTTTTAAACTTTACTAAAACGCCTCTTTTAAATCCAAAAACAGTCCAACCACAATGATTCAAGCCTTCCAAATCAAAACCTAAACACTTATGATGATCCTAAACACAAAAGTACAATCAAAATCCAAACGTTAACAAAAGAAATGATCCAAATGATGCAAATACCACTAAACTTTTTCAAACCCAAAAACCATATAAAACCACTAGAAATCCAAGAACATGTAAGAGAGATGATCAAACCATGGCTCTTGATACCATTTGTAACATATTGAATTTCACAAACACATCAAACCATGAATACAAGTAGGCGTACACTTTGAGGTTTTTAGAGACAAAAAGTTTAGAGGTTTGGAAACTTAGTGAGAGCAAGCAAAAGTATTATTATGCACTCCAACCCTCTACCTTGGGAGGTAGAGGGTATTTATAGTATCTTACATAAACGCCACCTACGGGCTATGGATTAGGCATAGATTGGGTAAAGACCCGTCCGTCCTCCACGGTATTACTTAACTAAATACTACATAACATTAAATAACTACGACTACGAGCTTTCTAACGATTACATATGCTTGAGGTGACCGACACTTTAATTGTAAAACCCTAAAATCGTTAAACTATGAAATGACCATAATGCCCCTAATCTACGAATCCGTAAAATAACCAAGCTCGTCAACTAGTTATGATAACAAAATTATATAGAACATTTGAGATCAAATTCTTTCATTTAACTTACAAAATAAAAGTAACACAATTAAAATGTTAAATACACCAAATTAATTACAAAATAAAGTAAATGTGTAAATATATTTTGAGAAGGGAAACTAAATAAATTAGTTATTGTGAATGCCAAAATTTCGGCCAAAGAGGAGCAAAATAAACGCCTCATTGAGGTCCCATATCCTTGCCAAATATAAGTAATGCATATCCCTTTTATTTTTAACCTATCTAGTATTTATCTCACAAGAAAACCTAGCCTCCTCAATACACATTATACGGCAAACAACACACCATTCTCCACTCCATTTTTCTGTCGACTATAGCCTGGTCCAAGAAGGGTTCGAGGTGCTTCAAAACTGTTCCGTTACGTGCTCGTTGCAAGGCTCTACTTGGCTATTTTCGTGGTGTAATTGCTGATGTGGTATCGTGGGTTTTAAGGGCACAAGAAAGGGGTGCTTGGTTTGTTTTTGGTCCTTGTTGTCTTCGTCTCTTACACGCTACAAGGTAACATATATCATCTATAATCTCATCCCTTTCCTCCCTTTTGCTTTCTTGATTTAGGTCGTGTGGTTTCTTCCATGCGTGAGTACATATACACAAGCTACACATCACATGTAATAATGGGAAGGAAACACATATCTGATGTGAAAATTATTTCTTTGCATGCATGTGCATTAAAGAAAAGTTGCACATGGACAGTAGGGTTGTTGCATGAAATCATAAAATAAAGAAAGAGAGCATGTATATATGTTGAGTACGAAGGCAACGAAATTGGCCCACATCTTCTTCTGTTTGAAATTTTATTGTCACATGAGTTGACATAATAAGAAAGGCATGAATCCTAAACTTGATCTCATAGAAGACAGAATGGCATACGCATGTCCACGACCCCATTCATTAAATCTATTTCGACTCTTTAGCATGCCATATGAATCTGTTTAGAACCACTTGCATTTTTACTTAATTTGTAACAAGGAAAAAAAAAGGGTCATGTATATACGTTTAGATATTGGTCGAATTGTGTGGCATAAAACCATCAAAAGGAGCCTTGTTGGTTTATTTGTGTCGATAATGATTTTCAAAAGAGTCTCGTGTTGCCTTGTTTGTGTCGTATGGATTTTAAAGGGGTCGACTTGGTTTAGACTGTAAAAAGGTTTTGGAATTAATGAAGATTAAAGGTTGGTTTGTAATTGATGAAATATGTAGGGTTGGTCTTGTAAATAATGAAACTAGAAGGTTGGCTCGTAAATTAAGTAAATGCATGGACTAAACTTGTAAAAGAGTAAACTTGTAATATTTACACTTTAGACCCTAAACTTGTGTAAATTGGCATAAATGATCCTTAAAGTTTAATAACACTTGTTTTCATATTTTAACCTAATATGACCTTGATTGTATCATTTATGACTGAATCAACTAAATACAGAAACCTGCTATTTTCAGAAAGTACTAATTATAGAAACATGCTTAAAATAGAAAGTTACCTATAATGGAAATTTACTAAAAGTGGAAACCTGCTAAAAATGGAAAGGCGTCTAAAATGAGTAATCCGGCTTTAATAAGCGTTATCAAATTCGTATAGGCTCCGGATGGCGGGATTGATTCATCATGTGACCTTACGTTTCTATTTTGCTTGCTACAATTGAGGTCTGAGATATTCTGACCTTTTCTCTTAAGGTTTCTCATGATTCGTTTACATCTTTCGATATTAGCTAGCCATGAAGGTAACATGGCGTTATTGATGCACCTCTGGCATGACTCTAGGCGGTAGAAGTGATGTTACGCCCCGTCCTTGGTGGTGGATCATATTTTGTATATGTGGTGAGGCGTATGGATGCATCCTAGATCGTTACGTTATCGATATGATATGATTTTGTCGGTGAATGATGTCGTGTGCAATGGCGTCTTCACGATCACGGGAGCTAGCTACTCCATTGGTTCTTGAGGTCTCCCTCCTATTATATATGGTATTCGGGGTCCCTCCGAATACAATGGCTACTTATGATATGATATGATATGATATGTTTACGGGCCGTGGAGACCTCTTTACACTTTTGATATGCCTATCGTACTTTCTATATTTCCCCAGCACCATAATCTGTATTAATTGTTCATTTCTCGGTACCCTTATATGACTCACTCTTACCAAGATATAGATACTCCTTTTCATTGATCTGTCACACTTTCATTCGTTATTTCATTATCGTTCCATTCACGTACCGGGTTATTATATGTTAGTGGATTTGATTATGCTTTTCATGTGTCGTGTGACTCTGATTACTCGCTGCGATATGATTAATATACGGTTATCAGTTACTGTTTTCATCGATGATATGTGATCTCACTGTTATGTGACCCTCTAAATTTGTCTGGTGACCATGCTAATGTGTAATCGTTAGTTTTGTCTGTTTATTTTGTGTACTTGCCGTTGTAAATTCCATGGACTATGAATATTCGTTGTGTCCTTATCGCTTATTGTTTACGCCATGTTTACATTTCGTCTATGCTATGGTTTGATTAGGTAAATGGTTCAAACTTGACGTCTGGCTTGTTTATTTGTTTAGTTGCCCTGCTATGTCTTTAATTCATTTAATTATATCGTTTATACTATATTCCTACTTATTACGTATGACTGACATGTGTTGACTGCTGTTAGTACTTCATTGTTATGATCTGGTTATGTTTTCAACTAAGGGTTTTGACCTGTGTGAATTGTCATGTTCACTTATTAATTAATTGCTTCCGTTTTCTTGTAGATATCTGTTTGGCTTGTATGTCTTCCGATTTCTGATTTGATTGTATGACATATATGTTGTTTGGATGCAACGCCTGCTATGCTTACTTATGTTTCAGTTCTTGTATGTCTGGTTTGTATGTGCTTGTTTATATGTCATCGATGCTTTGCTTTGCTTCGTTCTCCTTGTTATATGTGCTTTGGATATCTATATAATTGTGTTCTGCAGGATCTTCATTGACTCATTGTTCTCATTTCACTGCGACTTTGTTATCCGTTCCCTTTGTTTCATTTTGCATTTTGGATTTTATTTAGCTTTCGTTTTGTTATATCCGTTCCTTTGGGCTTTTAAGCTCAGCCGCATTTCTTTCTGCGGCAGGTTTTTAGGTTTAAAGATGGGCTTGATGGTGAGAGTTAGAGTATCTGAGTGGACCAACCCTAGCACCTTATTACTTTGGGACTTATTTTTGAACCACTTCTGTTTTGGGATTTTAATTCATTCTGGATATTGTATTTTCTTGTCAGTCAATTGTGTGTATGTTTTGATACTTCATTTTTAAGGTTTCCGTTTGTAAAGATTTCATTTGTATGTTCTAATATGACACCAGAATGTGACACTTCTACTTGGGTTGGGGTGTTACAATTATGGTATCGAGAGAGTGTTTCATCTTGTTGACCTTAGGATTGACTGTGAGTGGGTAGACATTAGGCTTCCGTCGTTCGATCTCTTTCGATTCATTTTTATTATCGTTCAGATTTGACTTTGATATTCTTTTGTCTTCACTGATTTGGCCTTCTTCTTTTCGCATCGAACTTTGTTATTTTGTCTTCGTACATCTGTTTGTCGATCATTAGGTGGAGACTACTCGGGAGTTGAAGTGATGGTGCCGACCTGCGTTGCTAGCAGTCCACGGTGGAGGGTTCGTGAAGCGAGAAGCCACACCGGCTATGCGTCTTCTTTGGAGACATCGGGGATGTTGGAGGAAGGCGGACGGATCAACCAAAGGCGCAAAAGCGGAGACAAGATTCAACCGTGGTGAGAGGGTTCATCTACTTCATATGATTTGGGCGCGACTTATGTTACTCCGATTCGTTTGTCATGCGTTTTGGCGGTTTGATATTCGTTATGTGATTCGATCGGTATTGCTTTTCTTGATTTGTTCGAAACTCGGTTTGAATCGTGAAGTTTTATTATTTAGCATTTTGGTGATATCTCACTTTATTTGGATAGTCGATAATGAGTCATGAGGAGTTGTTTTGTGCAAGTTGATGGCCTTCTTTCATTATGATATGGTAAGTTGCTTGATGTAGTTTATCTTTGTGTGTATATGAATCGTGCGCTTTGGTATGTTACTTAATATCTGTATGTGATATGTTTTGTTGTGATATTGGTTATGTGGTTTGTCATGAACCGAGGCAAAATATGATGACAATAAGAACTTGTTATGTGATGCAAGTATTATGGCCTTTGATCAGCGTGATAATACCGAGATCATATAATCTGAACTTATTGAAATCGATGCACGGCGTCTTGGGAAATGCACGGGGTAGATGCGTGAATGGACTAGGCTTATATCCGTTATCTTTTGATCCTCATATTACGTTTGAAATTCGTACCTGCATGCGAGATTTTCACCGACATCTATTACTTATAAGTTTTGTACGCTTTGAACCCGAAATCGTTTTGATCTGTGCGAAACTATGGATTGCTACGTCTGCCGTGAACTTGTACGTCTCTGTGTACCTCTGCGACTTCAATTTTTGAGGACGAAATTTTATTTTAGAGAGGAAGAGTTGTAAAACCCTAAAATCGTTAAACTATGGAATGACCATAATGCCCCTAATCTACGAATCCGTAAAATAACCAAGCTCGTCAACTAGTTATGATAATAAAATTATATAGAACATTTGAGATCAAATTCTTTCATTTAACTTACAAATTAAAAGTAACACAATTAAAATGTTAAATACACCAAATTAATTACAAAATAAAGTAAATGTGTAAATATATTTTGAGAAGGGAAACTAAATAAATTAGTTATTGTGAATGCCAAAATTTCGGCCAAAGAGGAGCAAAATAAACGCCTCATTGAGGTCCCATATCCTTGCCAAATATAAGTAATGCATATCCCTTTTATTTTTAACCTATCTAGTATTTATCTCACAAGAAAACCTAGCCTCCTCAATACACATTATACGGCAAACAACACACCATTCTCCACTCCATTTTTTAAATGCGACTATAGCTTTGGTCCAAGAAGGGTTCGAGGTGCTTCAAAACTGTTCCGTTACGTGCTCGTTGCAAGGCTCTACTTGGCTATTTTCGTGGTGTAATTGCTGATGTGGTATCGTGGGTTTTAAGGGCACAAGAAAGGGGTGCTTGGTTTGTTTTTGGTCCTTGTTGTCTTCATCTCTTACACGCTACAAGGTAACTTATATCATCTATAATCTCATCCCTTTCCTCCCTTTTGCTTTCTTGATTTAGGTCGTGTGGTTTCTTCCATGCGTGAGTACATATACACAAGCTGCACGTCACATGTAATAATGGGAAGGAAACACATATCTGATGTGAAAATTATTTCTTTGCATGCATGTGCATTAAAGAAAAGTTGCACATGGACAGTAGGGTTGTTGCATGAAATCATAAAATAAAGAAAGAGAGCATGTATATATGTTGAGTATGAAGGCAACGAAATTGGCCCACATCTTCTTCTGTTTGAAATTTTATTGTCACATGAGTTGACATAATAAGAAAGGCATGAATCCTAAACTTGATCTCATAGAAGACAGAATGGCATACGCATGTCCACGACCCCATTCATTAAATCTATTTCGACTCTTTAGCATGCCATATGAATCTGTTTAGAACCACTTGCATTTTTACTTAATTTGTAACAAGGAAAAAAAATGGTCATGTATATACGTTTAGATATTGGTCGAATTGTGTCGCATAAAACCATCAAAAGGAGCCTTGTTGGTTTAGTTGTGTCGATAATGATTTTCAAAAGAGTCTCGTGTTGCCTTGTTTGTGTCGTATGGATTTTAAAGGGGTCGACTTGGTTTAGACTGTAAAAAGGTTTTGGAATTAATGAAGATTAAAGGTTGGTTTGTAATTGATGAAAGATGTAGGGTTGGTCTTGTAAATAATGAAACTAGAAGGTTGGCTCGTAAATTAAGTAAATGCATGGACTAAACTTGTAAAAGAGTAAACTTGTAATATTTACACTTTAGACCCTAAACTTGTGTAAATTGGCATAAATGATCCTTAAAGTATAATAACACTTGTTTTCATATTTTAACCTAATATGACCTTGATTGTATCATTTATGACTAAATCAGCTAAATATAGAAACCTGCTATTTTCGGAAAGTACTAATTATAGAAACATGCTTAAAATAGAAAGTTACCTATAATGGAAATTTACTAAAAGTGGAAACCTGCTAAAAATGGAAAGGCGTCTAAAATGAGTAATCCGGCTTTAATAAGCGTTATCAAATTCATATAGGTTCCGGATGGCGGGATTGATTCATCATGTGACCTTACGTTTCTATTTTGCTTGCTTCAATTGAGGTACAGATATTCTGACCTTTTCTCTTAAGGTTTCTCATGATTCGTTTACATCTTTCGATATTAGCTTTGAACTGTTATACTTTGCTCTGAGCCTTCTATTTAGGGCTTCCCTATGACTCTGCTATGCACCCTTTTGTTATGAACTCGATTATGAACCTTCGATTATGAACCTTCGATTGTGAACCTTATGACTACGAACCTTCGATTATGAGCCATTGATATGAACTTTTGATTATGAAATTATGTTATGGAACTTTGATATGAACTTTGATATGAATCCTTATGATATGATTATGCTTTGACCCTTCGGTTTGATACCCGGAGCCAAATATGTTTCCCTAGCCATGAAGGTAACATGGCGTGTCGATGATGCACCTCGGCATGACTCTAGGGCGATAGAGTGATGTTCGCCACGTCCTTGGTGGTGGATCATATTTTGTATATGTGAGGTAGGGCGTATGGATGCATCCTAGATGCGTTCGTTATCGATATGATATGATTTGTCAGGTGAATGATGTCGTGTGCAATACGCGTCTTCACATTCTGGGAGCTAGCTACTCCATTGGTTACTTGAGGTCTCCCCTCCTATTATATATGGTATTCGGGGTCACCCTCGAATACAATGGCTACTATGATATGATATGATATGTTTCTGGGCTCGTGGTAGATTTCTGACAACCCTTACACTTTTGATATGCCTATCTTGTACTTTCGTATTTCCCCAACGCACCGTATCTGTATTAATTGTTCATTTCTCGGTACCCTTATATGACTCACTCTTACCAAGATATAGATACTCCTTTTCATTGATCTGTCACACTTTCATTCCGTTATTTCAGATTATCGTTCCATTCACGTACCGGGTTATTATATGTTAGTGGATTTGATTATGCTTTTCATGTGTTGTGTGACTACTGATTACTCTGCTGCGATATGATTAATATACGGTTATCCGAGTTACTGTTTTCATCGATGATATGTGATCTCACTGTTATGTGACCCTCTGAATTTGTCTGGTGACCATGCTAATGTGTAATCGTTAGTTTTGTCTGTTTATTTTGTGTACTTCGTTCAGTAAATTCCATGGACTATGAATATTCGTTGTGTCCTTATCTGCTTATTGTTTACCTGCCATTTTACATTTCGTCTATGCTATGGTTTGATTAGGTAAATGGTTCAGCTTGTGATGTCTAGCTTGTTAATTTGTTTAGTTTCCCTGCTATGTCTTTAATTCATTTAATTATATCGTTTATACTATATTCCTACTTATTACGTGTGACTGCCATGTGTTGACTGCAGTTAGTACTTCATTGTTATGATACTGGTTATGTTTTCAACTAAGGGTTTTGACCTGTGTGAATTGTCATGTTCACTTATTAATTAATTGCTTCCGTTTTCTTGTAGATATCTGTTTGGCTTGTATGTCTTCTGATTTCCTGATTTGATTGTATGACATATATGTTGTGTGGATGCAACACCTGCTATGCTTACTTATGTTTCAGTTCTTGTATGTCTGGTTTGTATGTGCTTGTTTATATGTCATCGATTCTTTGCTTTGCTTCGTTCTCCTTGTTATCTGTGCTTTGGATCTCTATATAATTGTGTTCTGCAGGATCTTCATTGACTCATTGTTCTCATTTCACTGCGACTTTGTTATCCGTTCCCTTTGTTTCATTTTGCATTTCGGATTTTATTTAGCTTTCGTTTTGTTATATCTGTTCCTTTGGGCTTTTTAAGTTCAGCCGCATTTCTTTCCTGCGGCAGGTTTTTAGGTTTGAAGATGGGCTTCGATGGGCTGAGAGTTAGAGTATCTGAGTGGACCAACCCTAGCACCTTATTACTTTGGGACTTATTTTTGAACCACTTCTGTTTTGGGATTTTAATTCATTCTGGATATTGTATTTTCTTGTCAGTCAATTGTGTGTATGTTTTAATACTTCATTTTTAAGGTTTCCGTTTGTAAAGATTTCATTTGTATGTTCTGATATGACACCAGAATGTGACACTTCTACCCTTGCCGGGTTGGGGTGTTACATTAATAACTGGATTTACTAAATCCTAACAAAAGTACTGCTTACAGCTCAAAACCAGTAAAAGACTTTTAATAAAAATAAATAAGCAATTTTTTGTGAAGTGCAAAATATTTTTTGAAACACAAGATCACAGCAACAAATTGTTTTGAGAGTAACACCTGATGGTAATCAACGCACCATGTTTTATAAACAAGAAAGAGTTTGACTCATCATGAGGGTACGGCTCTGATGTGATTATCAAATCTGTTTTTAGTTGACAATTTACTAAAAATTGTATGGTTTTCAACTCACCATATCGGTAATAGTGAAGAGTTGGCTAGCCCACAAGAAAATGGCTTGTGGTAAAGGCTGTGGAAAAACCATTTATATGGTAATTAGTTCACCATGGTTGCAAGAACTAACTAGTCCAAAAGCAAACGGCTATTGGTAAAGACTTAACAAATCCGTAGATAGTTGATGATTTGCTAAAAATCATATGGTTATTAATGTACCATGGTTTTACACACCTAAACATTGGCTACTCCATGGTTAATGGCTTTGGTAAAGAGACATCAAAATCCATTAAATTTTCAATGATTCATCTCTCACAGGAGTTAACACACCTGGAAGTGATGAGAATAGTCTGAAACTTTATGATCTGATGTACAATTTGCCATATGTTATTAAGAAGCTGAAAAGATGAAGGTTGCTGATAATGATTGCTGAAAAGGATTGCTTATAAAGACTACTTTGATAATGATAATACAAGCACAGAGAGTACAAGACAAATCTGAAGATAAAGACACAATATTTTCTTGAAGACAAAGATGTTAAAATTAAAGATACAAAGGAACTTGAAATCAAGCAAGTAGAATTCAAGTTATGGGAGGATTGTTGGGATATAAAAGCAAAAGTACTGAAGAAAGTAAAAGTCTTTGAAGAAAGTCAAAGTACTGCTTATGTCAAAGTACTGCAAAGGCTAAAGGACTGCTATGCAAAATCGTTTAAGGATTATTATGTAATTCTAGAATATTCTTAGTTTAGAATTAGTATTACTTGTCGTACAAGGATTGTAATTGTAAACCGACTAGGGTACTCCTTATGCCTATAAAAGGACCCCTAGATTGGCATTAGATACATGCAACATTAGAGAATATTAGAGATACGACTTACATGCAAGTTTGATATTAGAGTTATTAGGGTTGTTAGTGAATCTGTATAACAAGCAGGTTCAAAGTTTTAATATAATCATTGAAGTTTAAAGTTATTCTTCTTAGCTTTATTGAAGTAGTTTTCGCATACTTAATAGAGTAATATCAGTGTTTCATTGTTAGTAATTTAGGATTTATCCAAGGTTGCTAAACCCTTACAAGCTACATAGTTAGTTTGTTCAGAGTATATCGATCCAACAAAAAGGTGAATCCTTAGGATACCAAAGGCCCAACCTAGGTTGACTCCTTAAGTACCTAAAAATTCTCTTTACAATATTCAAGTGAGACATTTTGGGAGACACTTGAAATCTAGCACAGGCACATACTGCAAACATAATATCTGGTCTTGAGGCAGTTAAGTACATCAAAGAGCCAATCATGGACCTGTAGAGATGCACATCAACCTCTTCACCATCTTCATCTTTGACTAGATGCTTGTTTGGATCCATAGTAGTCTTTGCAGGCTTTATATCATTAAATCCAAACTTCTTCAAAATATCAGTCACATACTTCTCTTCACTAATGAATATACCTTCAGTTTTCTGCTTGACTTGAAGGCTTAAGAAAAAAAGTCAATTCACCCATGGAACTCATTTGGAACCTGTTGTACATTAATTTCTCAAACTCATCACACAACACCTTATTTGTTGAGCCAAAAATAATGTCATCTACATAAACTTGAACCAGTAGGAGGTTAATTTTTGTCCTTTTGATGAACGAGGTTTTGTCAATTGTTCCTCTAACAAACCCATTGGTCAAAAAATATTTAGATAATGTGTCATACCAAGCGCTTGGAGCCTGATGTAGTCCATACAGTGCCTTCTCCACCTTGTAAACTTTCTCTGGAAACTTAGGATCTTCAAAACCAGGTGGTTGGGAGACATATACTTCTTCTTTAATAGTCCTATATAAGAAAGCACTTTTTACATCCATCTGATACACTGTGAAGTTTTTGTATGAAGCATAAGCCAAGAATAGTCTGATAGCCTCTATTCTTGCAACTGGAGCAAACACTTCTTCATAGTCAATGCCTTCTTATTGAGTGTATCCCTGGGCCACTAACCTTGCCTTGTTTCTGACAACTATCCCTCTTTCATCTCTCTTGCATCTGAATACCCATTTTGTCCCAATTGCCGTTGTTGGGTTCAGTAAATACTCAAACCTCTTAAGTCTAGGATTTGAATAGAAAATACCCTAAGTGTTTAATCCCTTAAACATTAACAAGTCACTGGATACTCAGTAAGAGACAAAGAAGAAGTCTCTCCACTCAGTAAGGCGGAACTTAAGGGGTGAAGACTGAGTCAAGAAGAAGATGGTGGATTTAGTGAGTGATGACAATAACTTACTGAATCCCGAAACTCCACACCAACTACTAACACTGAAGACAAACTAAAGACTGAAGACTGAAGGCTATGAAAACTGAAGAATGAGCGGGATAAAGCTGGATACGTTTTAACCGATAAGACGAAGTCCTTATCAACCATAGTCAACTTTCCCTGAATGTTAACTATCAGGCTCAGTGTCATCACTGATAAGAAGAAAGCAGCCTTGTGACTTACCCAATATAGCCAATGTAAACAGAGACAAAACATATCAGTATTTTATCTTCTGTAACCTATCAGTTTGTCCTTTAGGAAAGAGTTAAAAATCATACTTGTATAAATAGCATAAGAGTTGGAGTGGACAATTTTAAGCTTGTGAATTAATTGTAAAACACACATACAAGCCATCTTCTACTCCTCTAAATACAACTCTGTCCCTGAGATAGCTCAGTGGTTCCTTTGTAGTTGTGCTCAGACTTAGCCTGAGCTTAGTGAGGAGATACCATACTTGTCATTTCAATCCCAAGTACTATTCTGCAAGTACTGGGTAATGTATTATTTTTGATTTGTTTCTAATAAAGAATATTAAGTTGAAAATTATTCAGTGTGTTTTTACTTACATTACTTTCAGTCATTATTCATAATCTGTTCATTTATTGCTTTAACTGTTTTTATACAATTGTGAAACGGGAACAAGTGGTATCAGAGCCAGGCTGATTATAAAACCCTTTTTAAGCCGCTCAAAAATGCTTTTTAAATTCGGATCCTAAAGGCTGAAATTGATGTGCCCCAACTTGTCGACAAAAAGGGTGGAGCTTATTCAGCTGTTGCCCCTGGACTCGAAGTTGGTTAATTTAACAATTGGAAAAAGCGAATGCTTTGCTATTTGACTGGGATAGAACCTTACTACATAAAGTGTATTAATGAAGGTCCATTTATCCCAAAGACTGCTGAAGGTTTGCCTAAACCTGAAGCTCATAGACTCAGACGAGAGAGAGTGGTCAACCAGGGACCAAGGTTCAAAAGCATCATCATATCTTGTCTTCATGATGATGTCATAGAGTCTGTTATTGGCTGTAGTACAGCTAAACAAACCTGGGATAACATGGTCCACAGTCATGAAGGTCCCTCAAATACTAAGGAAAACAGGATTATGGACCTGAAACTTGAGTATAACACCTTCAGGGCTAAGGACTCAGAAACTATGTCTCTAACTTACACCCGGTACAAAACTTTGTTAAATAAACTGTCAAATGATGGTGTTAAGTTGTCCAAACATGAAATCAATGTTGGTTTTGTCAATAGTCTCCCTGAGAAGTGGTTGAATTTCTCTCAAGGACTTAGGAATGCTAATCATATCTAGACTCTTGAACTTCCTGAAATATATGGGAAATTTGTCTATGAGGAAAACCTCATCAACAGACGATACCCTGACTTAAAGAAGTCTCAGGAAGTCAAGAAGTCCCTGACCACCATGTCAACACCAATTTCTACTGCTTTTTATTCTAACAGTGTGGTTCAAGATTTTCAGGAAAATTTAGATGATGAGCCTGATGAAAGATCAAGTGAGGAGTACCTAAATGACCTGAACATGAATTTCAAGAAAGGGCACTCCTTGCTAACTCTAGAAGGTTTATAAAAAGAAACAAAGGTTTTTCTAATGCTAAAGCAAATGAGGACACTGAGTTTTTTAAGTGTCACAAAAGAGGTCATTTTGCCAAAGACTGTTTTTCAAAAACAATTTCAGAACCCTCTTACAAACCATCAGGATCAAATCAGTCCTCAGGCTTTAGCAAATTTCAACCAAAAATCTATTAGTCTCATCAAAATTTTCAAAACAAATCTGATCAAAATAAAACTGTTGATTTTGAAGCTAAGTACAGGAAAGTCAAAGCCAAGTTAGCACTGCTTGAGGCCACTCCCTCAGAAACAACAAACACTGTTAAATCTTTGCAGGGTAAAAACAAGGGCCTAGTTGCTGAAGTCTTATTTGGGATGAAGAGCGATCTGCTCGAGGCGATGAAATGGTGCAAGTCGATTATGATGGCTCTCTCAGAAGAGGACAAGCTAGCTGTTGGGAAGAATCATGCCAGGAATGGAGAATGGGTCAACATCACAATGAAAAAGGTAAATATTTTAGTTTCTATGGATTATGACTCTGATTGGCAGTCTTTTATGAACTATATCAATGTGGACCTTAAGTTTGTAGAAGATCAACGATTAAATCTGTTTTTAAAATACAACAAGTTAAGTTTTGAAACAAGTTAAGCTTGCGGCTGTCACACTAAACTAGTTAAAAGAAATCAAGCTCTTCAGGAAGAACTTAAAAAGGAAAAAGATATCATTGAAAGTTGGAATGCCAAGAATCCTAGAGTATTTGATGCTGTGGGAGCCCCCAGTAGCAAGAAGAGAATCATAGGTGAAGATCATCTCCCTGATTCTCATAACAAAGACCAAGGTCCAAAACCATTTATGTCTGGTGGCATGATTACCAACATGTTGTCATTACCCAAGTCCAATAATTGGGTTAAACGGGTTAATCCTGAGAGTAAGCTTCCAAATTTCGATTCTGGAAGAATACTAGAGCCTGAAAGCCAAGCTCTAAAGAGCATGCTTGGACTGCCTGATGTCCCTAGTTGTACTGAACATATCTCTGAGTCTGAAGTAGAATGTCAAGCACCACTTCCACCCCTGAAACCTCTTCAGGGTGCTGCACCAAGCTCTGAGCTTACTCCATTGTAATTCAACCCTCACTCACAAAGAGAAAGCTCTGGACTTAGTAGAACCATCCTGAAAAGACCAACAAAACCAATCTAACAAGATTCTACTCCCACTGAGACTTCCACATCTTCAGTCCCTACTGAAGCAGACCAAATTCAACAACTGACTAAACTTGTGAGGAAGCTGACTGATAAGATGGAATCCATCGAAAAAGCTCCTGATTCAATCAAGGAAACAAAGTCAGCCTCCTCTAGTTCATCAAGGTCAAAATCCACCAACAAGCCCAGACAGAAGTGTGATATGTGCCATTATACCAGTCATACCACTGACAATTGCTACAAAATCCTTTTTTGTATGATCTGCAAAAAGGATGATCATATAACTTCTGATCACTTACAGTGTGTAAGTTCATTCAGTGAAGCAAAACATGCCAAAGTTGGTCATCAACATGTTTCAACCTCCAAACAAGCTCACAGGAATAAAGCAAAACCTTTTCCTCCTTGTCCACATTGTGGCTTTAATGATCATCATCATGATGATTGTCTCATGAATTCATGTTGTGATATTTGCGGAAATCCAGCTCATGAGACATCCCAACATGACAGTGTCATCCAAGCAAGGAGAAGTTCAAAGCAACCCCGAATCACTGAGTCATCCTCAGTCATCAAATGCAAAACCTGTGGTAGGATAATGCACTCAACCACTGACCATGAGTCAATTGCCAAATTCAAGTAGACCTTTAGACCCAAGCCCACTAGTATGTGGGTCAGCAAGAGAAACTAATTCATTTTACTATTTGTGCAGAGACACGCCAGGGAGCCTATTTGGCATCTAGATAGTGGATGCTCAAGAAGCATGACTGGCGTTAAGGAGTACCTGCACAAGTATGTAAAGGAACCAAGACCTAAGGTAGTATTTGGTGATAACTCATCATGTCCCACTGAAGGTTATGGTTCAGTATACTGCAATGGAATAGTTTTCTCTAGAATAGCTAATGTCAATGGTCTAAAATACAATCTCATCAGTGTCAGTCAATTATGTGATGCTAAGTACATTGTGCAATTCAATGACAAACAAGGCACCATTTTCAATGCCAAAAAAGAAGTTGTTTTGACAGATCCTAGGAGAGATGATGTTTATGACTTAGACATGTCAACACTCTCTCAAGATGGAACTTGTCTCTTTGCCAAAGCCATTGAAACTGTCAACTGGTTGTGGCACAAGAGACTCTCTCACTTAAACTTCAAACACATCAATAACTTGGCAAAACAAAATAAAGTCCTTGGCTTACCATCACTGGTTTTTGCAAAAGATAAACCATGCTCAGCCTGTGAAAAAGGAAAACACCATAGAGCATCATTCAAAACAAAACAAAATTTCTTAATCAAAAGCTGCCTTCACCTCCTGCACATGTATCTCTTTGGACCAGTAAGTCCGAGATCAATCCAGCATGAGAAGTATACACTTGTCATTGTTGATAGTTCTCAAGATAAACTTGGGTATACTTTCTTTCCAAGAAGAGTCAGGCAGCTGATACAATAATGTCATTCATAAGGAAAAGTGAAAACCATAATGACATTACTGTTAAATAAAACAGAACTGAGAATGGAACTGAGTTCATAAATCAAGAGCTTGAGAATTTCTATGATGAAAAGGGAATCTCCCAAAACTTTTCATCTCCTTACACCCCTGAACTAAATGGGGTAGCTGAAAGGAAAAACAAAACTCTCATTGAGGCTGCTAGAACTATGTTAAATAGCTCAGGACTCTCAAAACATTTCTGGACTAAAGCAGTCAAAATAGCCTGTTACACTCAAAACGGGTCCATCATTGTCAAAAGACATAACAAAACCCGATATGAGATATTGAAATGTAGACTTCCTGATATCAGCTACTTTCATGTGTTTGGGTGTCCTGTGTTCATTCACAATCACAAGGATAACCTAGGCAAGTTTCATGCAAAAGCTGATGATGGGTATTTCCTAGGTTACTCACTGATCTATAAAGCCTTCAAGGTGTTTAACACCAGAAGACAACAAGTTGAGGAAACCTTTCATGTCACCTTTGATGAAAGTTCAGAAAGCATCAGATTTACCAATACCTCAATGGAGGAAATAGGAATTGATGACTCATCAAGATATCCTCCTGATGAGTTGAACACTGAAATCAATTCCTCATATCAAGCTGATGTTGACATCTCATACTATGTCTTAGCTCACAACATTCCTCAACCTACTATCAGTGAAGTCATTGATAATCAATCAGTCCCCACTGGGATAGGTTATACTGAACCAAATGTTCAGGAACCTGTGATTCAAGAACCCCAACCTGGACAAAGCACTTCAACAGATGATCTTAATGATTCTGTGGCTCCTGCACCTGAACTTACTCTTGAGTTTCCAGTGATCTCTTCAAGCTCAGATCCTAGATCACAAAGTAAGTGGACAAAATCTCAGGACATTAAGCTTGTAAACATCATTGGTGAACCCACTGAGGGCATGCTCATTAGAAGCATAACTGCTAAGTTAACTGCAGCTTCAGCCAATGAATGTCTATATGCTGATTTTCTATAATAAATAGAACCCAAAGTGTCACTGAGGCTCTAAAACATCCAGGCTGGGTTCAGGTTATGCAAGAAGAACTTCAACAGTTTGATAAAAACAAGGTCATGAACTTGATCAAATGTCCTCAGGATGTCGTTGTCATAAGAATGAAGTGGGTTTTCAGAAACAAAACTGATAAAAATGGCACTGTCATTAAAAACAAAGCCAGACTTGTAGCCAAAGGTTACAGTCAAAAAGAAGGAATTGACTATGATGAGACATTTTCTCATGTTACAAGAATGGAAGCCATCAGGATCTTCCTTGCATTTGCAACCTATGAACTTCAAAGTTTACCAAATGGATGTAAAAAGTTCATTCCTGAATGGTGAACTCAAGGAAGATGTGTATGTTCAGCAACCTCCTGGCTTTGAGAGTAGTGAATTCCCTAACTATGTCTGCAAGCTTGACAAAGCCCTTTATGGACTTAAACTAGCTCTCAGAGCATGGTATGAAACTCTCTCAGCCTTCCTGATTCAAAACAAGTTTGTCAAAGGAAAGATATACAACACTTTGTTTATCTACAGGAAAAAGCAAGATGTGATACTGGTCCAAGTATATGTTGATGACATCATCTTTGGCTCAAAAAATTATACTCTTTGCTAACATTTTGAAAAACTGATGACAAAGAAGTTTGAAATGAGCATGATGGGTGAACTCACATACTTCCTTGGACTACAAATCAGGCAAACTGATAAAGGAATCTCCATCAGTCAAGAGAAGTATACCAGAAACCTCTTGAAGAAATATGAGATATCTGACTGTGCCTCGGTGAAGACACCAATGGTCTCTCCTAACAACCTTGGACCTGATCTCACTGGAAAATCAGTCAATCAAGCTCATTTCAGGGGGATTATAGGTTCACTGATGTATCTAACTGCTTCCAGACCAGACATACAATTCTCAGTCTGTCTAATAGCAAGATATCAGTCCAATCCCAAAGAATCCCATCTCACTGCATCCAAAGGAATCCTTAGATACCTGAAGTGAACTCCAAGCCTTGGACTTTACTATCCAAAGTTTAGGGTTTCACCTCAAAGGGTATTCTGACTCTGATTATGCAGGCTGCAACATGGACAGAAAAAGTACCTCAGGGTCCGGTCAATTTCTTGGAGGAAAGTTCGTTTATTGTAGTGCTAAAAAGTAACAATCCGTGGCTATGTCTTCAGCTGAAGCTGAGTATGTGGCTGCTGCAGGATCTTTGTGCCAATGTATTATGGATGAAAAGTCGATTCAGTGACTATGACATCCATTAAAAATGGTACCCATCTTTTGTGATAACACCAGTGCTATTGTGTTGGAATCACTCCTAAACTAGAATTAAAGTGATAACACCAGTGCTATCGGTTGAGAAACTTTAATACGCATAAAAACTCATTTTTTACACTTTCAAATCCAAGATTCTTGTACTTTCAACGTTATTAGGTGTTAAAATATCTATTTTTGGAAAAACGTTTCAAACTTTACGTGTATTTCATTGATTTTAAGCTTGGTTTTAAACGTGTGGTTACTTCTACGCGTAACGTTTTTACAAGTTTTGGATCATCAAGTTTCACACTTTTGTGTTATTTTGGTGATATTGAAGCTGTTTCATCACAAAAATCTGGTTTAGAAACATCTTTGGGAAATAATCAGTTTTGGTTAATTTCTATGCGTAAGAAAACCCTAATCTTACGTGTAAGAAATCCTTGGTGTGATCTTCTGTTTTCGTGGTTTACTTAGTGTTTTCTTGCTTGGATATGCCTGAAAACACTTCGACTTTGGATATCATTTACCTTTGTGATAGTGTAAAGGATTTTTGGGCAAAACCCTAATTTTACACATAAGCTCAAACTTATGCGTAGATCTTTTTACGCATAAGATTTTTTCTTACGCCTAAGCCTTGTCTTACGCATAAGCTAATCCTACGCATAAGTTTTCTACGCCTAACTTTCAGTTTACGCCTAATCTTAGTGTTTCTCAATTCCTACGTGTAAATATCACTTTTACGCGTAAGTTTGGTGTTTTTACGCCTAAGTATTGCTTTGCCTAAACTTGGTTTTTTACGCCTAAGGATACTTCATCAACAATGTTTCATTCGACTACAAAGATCCATTTTACAACACAAGTTTTCAACATGTCTCAACCGCCATATTGTAGCTATTTTCCTTACACATATCCTCAACAACAACAACAACAACTTAGTCCACAACATCAACAATTCAATCAACAACAACAAATTTATCAACAACAATTTAATCAACAACATTATCCACAACATGGAGCAACTCCACCTCAAATGGTTCAACCACCACCAAGTCTTCAAGTTCAACCCTACACAAACGATTTCAATCAACATCCATCAAGGAACACTATGAAGGAACCCACTTGGTTTGCAAAGATGTGTGAAGCTTTAAGTAGCCAATAATTAATTCATGAGGCAGGATCACTTGATAGACCTCCAATGCTCACTCCCGGAAACTATAATCAATGGGTAATTAGGTTCTTTAGGTTTTGTGATCTAAAGAAGCCACATGGAAAGTTCTTAAAGAAGGTTATATTGGAAGGTCCATTCCAGATGCCTATTGTCGTTACCCCCAGAGATCCTAATGCTAATCCACCAAGAGATGATCTCACAAACATTGCAACTATTCTGACCTTTCGGTGATGAACTTCTACACTCTGAAGTGATGAGCTAGCAATGCAATATATCCATTTAGGATTACCCAATCCAATCCTTCGAAGTGTTGATGCTCAAAAGACTGCAAAAGCAATGTGGGAACATATTCATCTTCTTATGGAAGGCACTGAACTCAATCAAGAGGATATGGAATCCAAAATTTAATTGGCTTATGAACACTTCATGATTGAACCATGAGAGACATTAGAGTCTTATCATCATTGATTCTCATCATCAATGATTTGGATAAACACAACATCATCATGCCAAGAATTGCAGTCAATACTAAATTCCTAAGTAGTCTTGGTCCTGATTGGGAGAAGTATGTCATTTTCATCCGACAAGCTAAGAATATTCATCATGCTACATACGGATTGTTGTACGACTATTTGAAGCCTCATCAAAAAGAAGTTGACAAAGAAAGGGCTATCCGTGGACTCCCGGCTCCACCGTCACTTCCGGACAATCAACAACTTGCTTTGTGGACTCAAACTAGTTATCCTCCTCAACCAACTTCTCAACCAAGCGCCACAATTACACCATATGATCCATCACAACAACAATCTCAACAAACTCAATTGGTTCCATACAACAACAACAATGATCAAGCACTTTACAGATGAAGCTAATGAGGACTCATATGCTTTCGATGCATTGCAACAAGGATTTGTTATGATTGCTAAAGCTTTTGGCGTTATACAAACAAATCCAACAATTGCATTCGTTCCTCATCAAACACAAGGAATCAGGCTGTTGTGAACAATGGACGAGTTGAAGTTTAGAATCGTGGTTATGGTCGGTCAGATGGGAAGCGGTAGTCAAGGGTTTAATGCTATGGGTAGGAATAACATGGGTGCTCCACAACAACAGAGAGCTCAAGTGGTTGAGCAGGTGATGCTCGAATGGGATTAATGGTCTTCGTTGCTATAACTGTAATGAGAAGGGTCACTTGGCTAATGCATGCCCAAAGCGAGGACTAGGGAGTGCTTATCATAAGGAGGCTTTACTTTTGGCTATTAAGGATGAAGCTGGTAGAACTCTCACAGACAAAGAATAGAGCTTTATGGCATCTGAGACTTTCGGATGATGATATGGAGGACTTGCAGGCTAATCACGGCAGTTATGTTGATGGCTAATATGCATGAACTCCACATGAGTGACAGAGCCCATGTATGACACGATGGCTTGTCTCAGTACCGAACAAACCATAATCATCTCTGATCTACTATGTCAGACAACATCTGAATCCGACGAGGCTTAGAATGTTCAACATGAGTCGTCTACATCTCATTTTGACGATTCTCAACTAGACCCCATAGTTACATTTGATGATCAAGATGATCTTATGGTTACCTTTGATACTTAAATTGACTCTGTGGTTATACTTGAAGATCTGAATAGTGATCATGTTGTGACTCACGTTGAACACGCGGAACCTTTGCCTAATCTAGATATTGACCTCTTACTTAACGATTATCAATCCTAAATGGATGAATGTCGTTCATTAAATCAGCAATTACGTAAAATGCACTGTTAACCAAGGATGTTGAATGCTTAAAATGGCAACTCAATTTTTCAAAACTCAAGAAAAACGTGAAAAAGGTTTTGAAGTCGCTTTTGCTAAATCACTCCAAAACGAAAAATCTTTAGAACGACAGATTCGTGATCTAGCCGCATCGAAGAATGTTTTGTTGTCTCAAATAGAACAACTGAAACATGAACATAAAAAGCAAATTAACGCTCTCACCTTGGAAAATCAAAAAGCTAAAGCTAAGTTGTTAACTTGTCAAAAACAGTTCTCTGCATACAAAAAGCATTCAACGAAACGAATAGATGATCATCTTGAAGAAATCATCGGCTTGCAAAACAAACTTAAAGAGTTTAAAACTGTTGTTTACAAACATGGTGAGTCAATCACGACTATTCAAAAGTTTACTTTAAAACCCAATCCAAATGGATATGGACGAATCTTCGCGATTACAAACCAAAGCTTTCAACCAAAGCATTCAAACCAAATCACGAAGTTTCGGTCGCGAGAATACAAATTTGATGATTCATTATAAGTGTTGTTGAATATCATCGTCAGAGGAATTAGATGCGAGAAGGCGAGAGTCGATCAAAATTAGAAAATGTTGTTTATAACAAACCATTTAACTATTCAAAAGCCGTCACTTTCGTCACACCAAAGGATTCTTCTAACACACCCAGATTATCACAAAAGCGTCACGAGTCTTCTAATGTTGCTCCCCAACCAAATGATGCACAACTTTATGGTCCTTTACCTTCACTCGATGAAGTAAATTCAAACAAAATCGTCAAATTCTTAGATATTTTGAAATTTTCATAGACCTCAAACTTTTAGAACGTGAGATTGAATTTCATCTTGAAATAAAAGTTGAACATTTTCAATGCCGGTAGCGAGACACAAAGAGATATTTTTCAGAAAAGAATTTTACCCCATGTTAAAAATTTGAAAAATTGTGCATTGTATTGGGAAAGGGAATTTCATAAGGAACTTGGATTGATGAAAATCATTTTTGAAAGCGAAACATCTATTTCAATACAAAGCGTAAAAAGAAAATGTTACGAAAAGATGTTGATCGACTCTTGGAAGATGTTATCGGTCTTGATATCCATAATGTTGTGTTAATTCATTCTTTTGCACATGCATTTGATTATACTCTGCGATTACTTTGATTCTTTGCAAATATTGAGAATCTTGATTTTGTGTCACAAATCAAGTATTTAAAAGTTGAAAATGAATGATTGACAAACGAGCTTTCAAATGCAAAACGTCGTCTTCAATGGTGTCAAAAAGATTGTCATTCTCGTGAACTCGCTTGGCAAAACAAAATCTCTCAGTTGCAAGCAAAAACCTTTAATTCAACACCGAGCAGCGGATGATGAAAGCGTCTTTGAAGTGTCAAATCTTAAAATATGAACAAGAAATTTCAAAAATTAAAAGGAACCATACTGTCATATCTGATTTACTCAAAAAGACTCGTGCTAAAGCTTCAAAAGACCTTGATGATCATCTTGCATACATGAAAGATGTCTTACAACGAGATGGTCTCCTCGTCTTGAAAATCTTAATTTGTTATACACTATCCATGATCTTAAAGCAGAGGTGGTGAAACTTAAGAAAGATAAACATAGTAACACTGTAGTATCTGCACCTAAACAGATTCAAAATGACTCTAGAACATCTAATGACAAACCACAAGAAACTAATGTGCTTCCCTCTACTGAAACAGGAATAGTTGCCTCTTTTCCCAACGTCCGCACTTCACAGCCTAGGAGCAATACAAGGAAGAATAGGAAGTTGCGACCTAAGAAAAGAACAATAAAGAATGCTGAAGTAGAAGAACACCCTAGGAATTTGAATAAGACTCAAGTTGCACCCATTTTAGATATTGCGTCTGAAAAATGTAATAGAAAAAGTGATGTAACGAATGCTAAACCTTTAAGTACTTTTGATATTCAGTCTGAAGCTTCTTGTGTTATTTGTCGTAAAAGTATGCTTTCTGATTGTCATGATAAATGTGTTGCTAAAGCTATCTTGTCTCGTTTACGGAATTCTAAGACACGGAATACCTCTAGGCCCACTAATGCTTCTAAGTATGTGCTTGGTAAAACACCCTCTTTAGATTCTAAGAAACGCATTGATGTCCCTGTAATTCCAGTATTACCTCCAAGGAATGTAGTACAACCTAGTGCATTCACTAAGACTAAAGCAAAGACTAGTTGGAGATGGTAGAAATGGATACATAATACACTAGGATTTAAATGGATGCCTAAAAGGATTGATGGATGTATTTCTACTATAACTGCTTCGGAACCCTCTAACTCTTTAGGTTCCACATCTACTTCTATTCCATCTATGTCGTCTGTGTGTAATGCAGGTGATACAGATCATCCTTTGGATTGTTGATAGCGAATGTTCTGACACATGACGACAATCTCAAAGCTGTTATCAAACTTTATTGCAAAGTTCATTGGCACTGTCGGTCGGGAATGATCACTGCAGCGGCTATCATGGGCTACAAAGATTACATCAATGGTAACATCGAAATTAGCAGGGTTTATTATGTGGAAGGTCTCGGTCACAATCTATTTTCTGTTGGTCAATTCTGTGATGGAGATTTGGAAGTTGCTTTTCGGGAGAAAACTTGTTTTATTAAGTGATCTACAAGGAAGCGATCTTATGTCGGCTCTGCAATTCTAGTGCGTACACAATCTCAATGCAATACATGGTTGCCTCATCTCCCATCATGCCTTTCAAAGGCAAAATCAACAAAATCTTAGCTATGGCACCGACGTCTCTCACATTTAAACTTTCAAACCATAACCAACCTTGCTCGATACAAACTTGTTGAAGGTCTCCCGAGATTCTGGTATTCTAAAGATCACCTTTGCTCAGCTTGTGAATAAGGAAAAAGCACTTGTGCTCATTCTCCTTCAAAGGTGGAACACAGCTCTCAGCATGTGCTTCATCTTCTTCACATGGATTTGTGTGGCCCGATACGTGTGCAAACGATTAATGGCAAACGCTACATCCTGGTAATTGTAGATGACTACTCAAGATGGACTTGGGTCTACTTTCTTAGAAGTAAAGATCAAGCTCCACAGATGATCATCACCTTTCTCACGAAAATTCAAGTTCACTTTCACGGAATACAGTCAGACAAATCGAATGAACAAAGGAATTGAATTTGTGAATCAAACTCTTCGCGAATTTTATGAGAAGTGGGAATTGAGCATCAAACATCTATTGCACACACACGAACAAAGCGGAGTTGTTGAAAGACGGAACCGTCGCGTTAGTGGAAGCTGCACGAACAATGTTAATCAATGCTAAACTTCAGTTACTTGTGGGCTGAAGAGCGTATCAACGCATGCTACACTCAAACTCGCTCAATGATTACTAAACGCCACAACAAAACACCTTTTGAGCTTATCCACAACAGAAAACTGAATCTCAAACACTTTCATGTTTTTGGATCCCTTTGCTACCCAAATAATGATCGTGATGACTTTGGAAAGCTCAAAGCCAAAGCGGACATTGGAGTCTTTATTGGATCTTGTGAAATTCTAAAGGTTACGGATCGGAATCGTCATACAAAGCGAGGTTATGGAAATGATTCATACAAATTTTGATGAGCTTCAGAAATGGCTTCTAAGCATAACGACTTAGAACCGTCATAACGTTTAAACTTCCCTCAAACCCCATCATCGGTGACACAAGCTCCACTTACTCGTCAACAAATGGAAAAGCTATTTGCTCCTCTGTTTAGTGATGATATTGATGAGCGTGCTCGGGTGTATCCAATGTTTCTGGCTTTGCTCAACCGATCATACTCAATACCGATACACTGCTACAACAACTCTGTTGAAGAAGCACCACCGATTGACTCTACAACAACAGTTGAACAAAATGCACCAATGACGAACGGTGATGATGTTACGAACAATGAAGTACCCCCACTGCGGTTTTGATCCAAATGCGTTCTTCAACCCGTTTGCTAATGAAAGCTGCTGCACCGATGTTGCGGAATCACCTACAAGCCATTTGAATCCTCAAAATCTGCACAATGTATATCAACATCAACCATCCACTCATCGTTGGACAAAAGACCATCCTCTAAAGAATATTATTGGTAACGAATCAACTAGTAAATGCGCGACAACGTCTTCACACCGACGGTGAACATTGCATCTATGCACTCCTTGTCGCCAATCGAACCTAAAAACATTAAAGGCGATAATGACAAAGACAACTGGATTGAATCCATGCAAGAAGAACTCAATCATTTTAAGCGTCTTGAAGTATGGGAATTGGTTGAAAGACCAACAAGGGTCTTCGTCATTGGTCTCAAATGGATTTGGAAGAACAAATTTGATCTTTGAAGGCATGTGAAACAAGTCCGCGTCCGTGGCTAAGGTTATACACAGAAGAGGGTATTGACTTTGAATAATCAGCGCTCCGTTGCTCGTCTTGGCTGTTCGGATCTTTCACGTTCGGCTCATATGAATATAACGGTCTTTCGATGGACGTCAAAACTGCTCGAATGGTCAAGCTGAGAAAAGCGGTTTATGTCAGCGGCGGAAGGATTCGTTGATCCCAAGTTCCCGAACCTTGTCTACAAACTGAACAAAGCTCTGTATGGATGATATGTGCTTAAACACATACCTTTTCTTTATCAATATAGACCCAAAACAACCAAGGAAAAGCCGTTTATTGCTAATATTTGTGGTTTTCTTGAGTTTGTGCTTGTGCAAATACGGATATGCAAAACATAAAAGGATCCAAATCGGATGTAAATCAGAGCACGAGAGATCAAGAGAGTTTTAGCGGTATTTGAAGGTCAAGATTGTGTATTGTGGAAGATTTTATTCTCAGAAGATGATTTTTGAAGTTTCAGAAAAGTTTGAAGAAAAGTCAAGTTCAGTCCCTGCACTTTGAGCTTTTGGCATATTTAATCCCTGAGGTTTCAGAAATTACAGAATGCACCCTTGGATTATTTGAGCTTTGCAATATTGGTCCTTGATAAAGATTTTCAGAAAGTACAAGATTGGTCCCTGAAGTTTCAAGTTATACATGTTTAGTCCTTGTTACATATTATGATTAACAAATTCAAATCCAATCCACTACTTAAACCATTCGGCCCAAAAAGATTACCCGAGCCCAAACTAAACACTAGCACCCGGTTTAATCTATCTATACCCGAAAACCCAACCAAACCCGGTTTAATAACCCCGGTCAACGAACCATTAAACCAGGTCAAACACCCGAAGTATTATAAAAAAACCCAAGCGCGCCAATTTCTTCCCCTTTTCACCCAGGCATGAACCCTAATTACCCCACCCCGTGTAATTGAGCAAATTAACCGTGATTAAGGGCATTTTCGTACTTCCCCTGACACCCTACTGACAAAAGGAATGACACCTCATCCATCCGTGTGCTATTGGCCACTTGTCGCTCTCTTATTGGTCGAGACATGTCATCAGATTCAATCCAAGGGTGGATATCTTAAGATGTTGCGTGGGATTCAATCCAAGGGTGTACATGAGCTCAAAGAAGCACAAAATGAAGGAATTCGAGAAGCTTCCTACCTCAAGCTTGGTTATAAATAGACCTTCTTAGTCGTTCACAATTTGTATCTTATTTTCTGTTAATTTTTCCTTCTCTCTAAGTTTTTAGTAGTATAGCTTAATGTAATTTCCATTTAAATGTTTTAAATACTTTTGTAATTCGTATTTTGTACTCAAAATTTCCATTATTAATAGAATTTGCATTTCAATTTCAATTGTTATTGTTTAAGTTTTTATGATCTATTTCGCATTATCTTATTCTAGAGAGCTTTGTTATTTTTAAACATATGTTTTAGCTTAACTTTTCAAAAACTCAAAAATACAAAAAATCAAATAAAATGATTTGAAAAATAAAAATCATAGTAGATCTGTTTTTGTAGAGTAATTCTTCATTGATCTACTGTTTTATAGGTTCATTTAAGCTTTTAGTAGCTATTTGTGAGCTTATACTTGTTCCAAACTCAAAAACACAAAAAATCAGTTTGCTAGTTCAGTTGCTACAGTTGCTGTCATGATTTGTTATTCTGGTTTTGGATCTGGATTTGGAATGGTAATGATACTGGTTTTGAGTTGAGATCTGAGCTGGTATTGGATTAGGATAGGGGTTAATTAGGATTAGTGGTTCTTGTTTCATCAAAGTGCAAGCCATAGTGGCTAAGGATTATTGTAAGTCTTAATTCTGTTTTGGTTCACTGAAACTATTGTTTTAATCTGTTATTTAGTTATAATCTGCAGTTATTGATCTATGTTTCATGTTTGTTTAGCTTGATATAGCCTAATCTGTTAATTACTTCTTTAATCAGTAGCTTAACTAGTGTTTGGTATAGCTTATAGATCTGTGGTAGAGATTAGATTTTTAGCTCTAAGTGTTTGATACATGCTTAAGCAAGTAATTGATAGTCATTTGAGGTTTGAGTTATAGCAGTTTCACTCTAGAAGTCAAAATCACAGTAGAACTAATCTAGGATCTATATCTGTTAAAATCAGTAGGTAGAATTAGTGCTTATTAGCTTAAAACTAGTTAATCTAGCTTTTGGTAATCATAATTAGATTTAAATCATCATAATCATTTCATCATTTTGGATCAAAATTCAATTTAGTCAAAGTTGAGAATCTGTCATCAATAGTCAAAATCTGTTAAATCTGTTTTTCAGAAAACTTTGATGCTATCTCATTGATTCATCACTAAGTATTAGAGTTTCAAACTTTGGAATTTACAAGTTCAACTGGTCTTGTTTTGATAACAACTTTTTGTGAAATCTGTTTCAATCATTTTAAGCTTCTAATAAGCCATTCAAATCACTACTTCTCCCCTGTTCACACTCAGTATATATACTGAGTGTGAAACAGGTACTTTGTATCTGTTGCATCTGCTTCATTTTTAGGAGTTAGAGTTTGGATTTTGGCACAATTATAGTTTGCCAGGTGGTGTTTAGGACTGCATTGTTAGTTTTTGGATTGGCTTATTCAATAAGCTGGTGCATAAGCCCAAACTTAGGTGGTCATTTGCTGTTTTAGCTATATAAGCAGTTAGCTTATTTCATTGATCAGAGCTTTAGGCTTGTTAGGAGTAGTTAGAATCAGTTGTAATTAGTTCATTTTAGGATAAGTTAGCTTTGTTCCTTTGTTTGGTTGGTTAATTAGCTTATTTGCTTTTCTTTAGTGCTTATTCCTTATCAGTTAACACTACAGCTTCAATATCTTACACATAAGTCCATGTTTTCATATTTTTCATAGATTTAGATTTATATTTTAGAATTTTTCTGAGTTTTTCATAATTTTTGGTCACTATTCACTATTTTTCTTTATTAAAAACAGTTTTTAATCACTTTTAAATAGCTTTAATTGCAATTAATTCAGAAAAAGTTTCAAAAAATAATTTTTCAATTTTCCCAGTTTAAGAAAAATATAAAAAGCATAAAAATATTTTTCCTTATTTTTTCCCTTTTATTTGGTATTTTTCACAATTTAAATTAGATTAAAGTAGATTTTAATTCATAGAAAATAGGAAATTAATCAGAAATTTACAAAAATAGTTTTGAAAAGTCTTTTATAAAATTTTAGATTTTTAAAAAGTAATTTCATAATTTTCCATTTTGTTTTAATAATTTTTAGCTAATTAGTTTTATTTTTATAGTTTTAATTAGTTTTTAATTAGAATAAAATCAAGAAAAATCCTAAAAAATAGTTTTAATTCAATGATAGTTTTCTACTATCATTTCTAGTGTAAAAGTATTTTTAGGTTATTTTTAGGAGTTAGATTAGTCGTAGTTGCTTTTTATTCGCGTGTCGTTTAAATTTCCGTTTTTGCGTTTTAGTTTAGAATTGCGTAGTTTGCCTTAGTTTTTAGGATTTCCCCATAGATTTTAGTTCCTTATGCTTTCCTTATCCCGTAGTTTAGATAATATCATATTTCATCCCCTTTTCTCATTCGAATCCCGATTATTGAGACGTGAGTTGGAAATTCCATTCAACCCTCGTTCGGAACGATCTCGGTGCTCAAACCTAACACGTTTGAGTTACCCACATACTACATCTTCTTATTATTGATTTTTAATCAAATCAATTTTTGCGCCCATTTTGAGGGCTTGTAGCGAGTTTTCGTATTCCGTCTCGAATCGCGTGCATTTGAAGACCCTTCCCCGAGTGAAGTTACCGTCATTTTTGTATATATATATTTTTCAAAAACCCAAAAACATTTAAAAAAAAAAAAAAAAAAAAACCTAAACATTCTTCCTAGAGTGTTTATCAAAACCATAAAAAGTATAAAACCAACAAAAGAAACCCGAACGTTAATTGTTACGTCGGCTCACCTTGAAGGTACAACCTATACACGGGGTATAAGGAAAGTCTTGACATTAAATTGCGGACTGAAGAACGATCCACTCTTCGTTCCCGCTCATTGCTGCGTACTTTTGAGAGCTATCGAGCACCGATTGACGTGAA
Source organism: Chrysanthemum makinoi (assembly GCA_910596185.1). NCBI lineage: Eukaryota > Viridiplantae > Streptophyta > Magnoliopsida > Asterales > Asteraceae > Chrysanthemum > Chrysanthemum makinoi. The sequence goes on from OU343225.1 coordinate 126,270,878, forward strand.
GGTTACAAAAAGATTGTGTTTTCAAAAATTTTAAAAACCCAAAAATATTCTTCTTGTATCCTCTTAACCCGATAATTCTTGTCTTTTACCCTCTATATGTTTAATTCTCATGGATACGATCAATTATCGTCGTTGCCTTCATTGCCAAAGCCGTATGGAAGAGACACAATTTCGATGTTTGAAATGTATTTGCGACTGGTGCAGAAATAATTGTCGGAATGGATTTTGTGATGTATGCCAGAATTTTATCAATCCAAATCCAGATCTCGCTCGTCTTTATGCACGGCTAGAACAAAAGAGTGCTCTAATTGAAGAACATACTCCCTCTCCGGTGAGGGAGATGGAACATGTTTATGAGCCCGAGGTGACTCCCGTTCAAGAACCCGAGTCTATTACGGATAATTCTTCAATTTATCAGCTCGTGTGTATATGGTGCAGCGGACCCGAATATGGTGAGAATTGTCCCGCTTGTAGCAATGGAAAATCAGGAACCGAGTTTCACCACAATCCTGACTATGAGCCGTAATTTTCCTAACCAACCTTGGTACCATGAGCGGATTCATACTCTTGTGAGTACTGTGGTGGTCTTCACCAAGGTTTTCAATGTCAAGTTCAAATTAACAACTCAACCTTTGGTTATGAACCTTACCGTATCGTCACAACAATCGTCTGTTGTGAGTATTGTGGAGGTTCGCCGCGTTAATCCGATTGTCGATGCGAGAATCCGATTGTTTACAAGCAAGTTCCTTGTAACAATTATGATTATCCTTATAACCCACCTCCACAATACCAAGAAGTTCAACCACCACCTTCTCCATGTTCTAAAGATTTTAATCAAAAAGTTCAAGAGATCATGATTGATCTTAAGAGTCTTCTTGAAAAACTTTCCCACGAAGAAAAAGATCCTAATCAGAAGACCTATCGTGAATTATTAGAAGAAGCGCGAAAGTGATCCAACATCGTCCAACTACCTATTATTACGAATCGATTCGATGACGATTATACTACTCCGAGTGGCAATCCCACTCCCGTTTCTGAGCCTTTAATTTCCGACCCTTCCCCTTCTCTCACGCCGGTTGAGAGAAGTGACATCGTCTTGGAAGAGGTCGATGATCATATTTCTACAGACATCATTGAACCCGTTGATTCTCTCATAATGGGGGATGAGCATCTTAGTACTATTCCGGAAACGGAAGCGGCTAATGTTGAGATCCTTATCCCAAGCCCAAGAGAGTCCGAGTCTGGGGTTGTTGATGTTTGTGATGAGCCTTCTCTTGACATTTCAAATGATCATGTTGAGATGTTCTCCGATTCCGATGATGATTCTTATGGAGACATCGATTTCGTCGACAATTTACCTTCTGAGCCCGTTCACATAGAAGAAGTAAATGATTTCATGCCAGAAGATGAAGAGATTGAGCCCGATGATATTGAGATCGAGGATCCAGCATTACGTGAAACATTGTCGAATGTTTATCTTCTCATTTCTAAGATTGAAGCCTTGAACGATAATTCGAGTTCGCATCCTATCTCCGTTAAAGATAGTGATTTCTCTCCCGAGCTTGAGACTTTCCGATTTGATGAAGAGATTAGTGGCAGTCCCACTATTGATGATGTTTATCCTCCGATTCTTGAGCGATTCTACTTCAAGGTTGATTTGAGCAAGGTTTTGAACGATATTTCCGATACTCCGACAAATGACCCAATCATTGAGGAAGCCGACTCATTTCTTGCTCTTGATGACTTGATACCACCGGGTATTGAGGATGTTGTTATGAATGATCCCGAGGGGGATATGATGTTTCTTGATGGACTTCTTGAGTCTCCTCTCTCTATTGAGTCGACCATCCTTTATCCCGTTGAACCCGCATGTGAAGACAAAATCTTTAAACCCGGGATATGCATTGATGAGCCTTTTGTTAAAATCATTTCTGGATATAAGGATCCTTTCTTGGATGCCTTCATTTGAAAGCCTAAACCTCTTATCTTTTACCATGAGCTCCCGTCTTTCTTGGAGTTTTCTCATGTTGATCCGTCATCCTTTCGTCCACCAAAAACCAGCGGATGATGGATCTTTCTTACATCATATGCCATATCCACCCATTTTCTTCTCCACCCAACCCACCCAGTCTCATTCCTTCGGGAATGAGGACACCGTTTTTGACCCGGTATCTCTACTTTCTTCCCAAGAACAACTGAATTAGGGGATCGAGTCAAGCTATTCGGTAACCAAAATAGCTTCGTGGGAAGCACCCCATGCTTATCCATCTTTCTTCTTTCTATTTTCTAATAAGTGACGCAAAAGGGTGCAGCCTTTTCGATTTCTCGTGTTTGGTTGATTGTGATGTTGTTTAGGATGTTCGATATGAAGACTCGTGCTCGAAGTTTGTCAGTTTCTCCACTCGAGTTTCATGATCGATCGCGATGGAAATCCGATATCATAATCTTATCGACTAACGTTTATCTTTTAGCATACTTAATAAACGGCTTTTAGATTTTCGTGATACCCTTGCTTTAAACATTGAGGACAATGTTCCATTCTAGTCTGGGGTAGGGTAATCTTCGATTTGATTTAACCGCACTTGCTTATTTCGTCGTGTTTCTCTCGTAACCCCGTTTTTCCTTAGAAAATGAAAAATTGTGCAAAAATGAGAAAATTTAAAATTTTTGTAAGCTTTTGTTAAGTCTTTTTGATTGAATAGTTTTGCTAGTCTCTTAGATTAGAAGCTATAAAATCCGAATTCTAGCTCACAAGGCCAAGATTTTGCAAAGTTTCCACAGTGACTTTAAATATGCATGACTTGATTTCATTAGACAAAGCATTTGCTAAGTTAATATATGTTTTGACACCTTGATTGACTTTCATTTGGTGGTGAGAGTAGGAATGGAATTGACTTGACCGGCGTGTTGAGCCCTAGCTTGTTCCCATAACCATAGATAATCTAAAAATTATCGGCTAAGCATCTGCGGATCTCATTATTTGGGATTTTAAATTTGAGAAGATCGAGAAATGATAGAGTTACTTATGAGTTTAGATGCTAAGCGTGGAGTAGTTGGTTCTCTTTAGAGCCCATCGAAGGTACTTATGGCTTTTGTTCCCACAAAATTGTTTCACCCCATATCTGTCTAAATAATTAGAGATGTCGAGTTTTTGGCGATAGTTAGTTCTTTATCTTCTTAAAAGAATCTTTGTTTTAAAAATTGGGTACACATCAAGGATCCGTAATAAATAAATGAGTAATCAGTGATAAGTGCTATAGTAATAAGAAAAGTTGTGAGCTGCGGTGTCGAGATCGGACCCTTGGATCTTTAGCCGGGATTGAATGAGGTCTTAGCCTAACCAGCCGGGATTCTCATATCATGAAGCCTATAGTCTTGGAATTACCCCGTGAAGCTCCGTGGTTCACAAGCTCATATAAGTAAAAGTATAAGTGCAAAAAAAAAAAAAAAATTTGAAATGTGAAAAAAAATCAAAAGTATTAGTGAATAAAAATTCCTTGATGTGGACCTCATTTTTACGACAATGGTTCTTGAGAGAAGCCGGATAACTAATTATCGACTTAGCTTTGTATCTTTATCGAATAAAATTATCGAAACGAGGAATTTGAAGAAATTCATTTCTCACAAAAATAAAAAATCTAGAGGAAATAGGAAAATGGGAACAAAAGGTAAGTACACAAGTAACTTCCATGGGTAGTGTTAGCATCTAGAATCATTTGTAACAATGATTTCGGTTTTACGCTTAGTTTGGGAGCTTGTGAAAAATCAGGGCCGATGTATTCTATCCGTATGGTCACTTCACGTTGTGTTGTGTTTTCTACTCCGTGATCCTAACGTGTCGTTTGAAAAATGTTTGAGTTATTGATCGACATGAAAGTTCAACAAACCGTCATTCATAATCGGAAGTGCTTAATCGTAATATATACATGAGATTTAAAAGGTAAGCGGTTTTTAGAATTAAGGGTTCTTAATCTCTTTTGAGGAATCTTTGCTACTTCTTCATAGGTTTAGTATAAAGAGATTGAAATCCTTGGTTTTAGAAGCGTGAGTTGATTGCATCGCGTGAGGACACGGCAATGGTCTCGTCAGGGTATTTTGATATGTGCTTAAACACATACCTTTTCTTTATCAATATAGACCCAAAACAACCAAGGAAAAGCCGTTTATTGCTAATATTTGTGGTTTTCTTGAGTTTGTGCTTGTCTTGGTCTGGGATATGCAAAAACCATATAAGGATCAAATCAGGATGTAAATCAGAGCACGAGAGATCAAGAGAGTTTTAGGCATTTGGAAGGTCAAGATTGTATATTTTTGGAAGATTTTTATTCTCGAGAGAAGATGATTTTTTGAAGTTTGAGAAAAGTTTAGAAAAGAATCCGATTTTGGCTCATTTGATCCGGTTTCAAATTACAGTACCTTGGATTGGCTGAGCTTTTGCAATATTGTTCCTTATAAAGATGAAGATACAAGGTGGTTGAAGTTTCAAGTTATTTGTTTAGTCATTGTGCATATTAATTAAAATCCAATCGCCTTAAAACCATTTGTTTGAAATTTTAGAGCCCAAACTAAACACTAGCACCCGGTTTAATCTATCTATACCCGAAAACCCAACCAAACCCGGTTTAATAACCTCGGTCAACGAACCATTAAACCAGGTCAAACACCCGAAGTATTATAAAAAAACCCAAGCGCGCCAATTTCTTCCCCTTTTCACCCAGGCATGAACCCTAATTACCCCACCCCGTGTAATTGAGCAAATTAACCATGATTAAGGGCATTTTCGTACTTCCCCTGACACCCTCTACTCGACAAAGGAATGCACCCTCATCCATCCGTGTGCTATTGGCCACTTGTCGCTCTCTTATTGGTCGAGACATGTCATCAGATTCAATCCAAGGGTGGATATCTTAAGATGTTGCGTGGGATTCAATCCAAGGGTGTACAAGAGCTCAAAGTAGCACAAATTGAAGGAAATTCGAGAAGCTTCCTACCTCAAGCTTGGTTATAAATAGACCTTCTTAGTGGCTTTCACAATTTGTATCTTATTTTACATTATTTTTCTCTCTCTAAGTTTTTAGTGGTTTAGCTTAATGTAATTTCCATTTAAATGTTTTAAATACTTTTGTAATTAGTATTTTGTACTCAAAATTTCCATTATTAATAGAATTTGCATTTCAATTTCAATTGTTATTGTTTAAGTTTTATGATCTATTTCTGCTTATTATCTTATTCTAGAGCTTATTTCAGTATTTTAAACATATGTTTTAGCTTAACTTTTCAAAAACTCAAAATACAAAAATCAAATAAAATGATTTGAAAAATAAAAATCATAGTAGATCTGTTTTTGTAGAGTAATTCTTCATTGATCTACTGTTTTATAGGTTCATTTAAGCTTTTAGTAGCTATTTGTGAGCTTATACTTGTTCCAAACTCAAAAACACAAAAAATCAGTTTGCTAGTTAGGTTACTTTCGATTCTTTGTCATGATTTGTTATTAGGTTTTGGATCCGGATTTGGAATGGTAGTATCTTGGTTTTGAGTTGAGATCTGAGCTGGTATTGGATTAGGATAGGGGTTAATTAGGATTAGTGGTTCTTGTTTCATCAAAGTGCAAGCCATAGTGGCTAAGGATTATTGTAAGTCTTAATTCTGTTTTGGTTCACTGAAACTATTGTTTTAATCTGTAATTTAGTTATAATCTGCAGTTATTGATCTATGTTTCATGTTTGTTTAGCTTGATATAGCCTAATCTGTTAATTACTTCTTTAATCAGTAGCTTAACTAGTGTTTGGTATAGCTTATAGATCTGTGGTAGAGATTAGATTTTTAGCTCTAAGTGTTTGATACATGCTTAAGCAAGTAATTGATAGTCATTTGAGGTTTGAGTTATAGCAGTTTCACTCTAGAAGTCAAAATCACAGTAGAACTAATCTAGGATCTATATCTGTTAAAATCAGTAGGTAGAATTAGTGCTTATTAGCTTAAAACTAGTTAATCTAGCTTTTGGTAATCATAATTAGATTTAAATCATCATAATCATTTCATCATTTTGGATCAAAATTCAATTTAGTCAAGTTGAGAATCAGTCATCAATAGTCAAAATCACTTAAATCGTTTTTTCAGAAAACTTTGATGCTATCTCATTGATTCATCACTAAGTGTTAGAGTTTCAAACTTTGGAATTTACAAGTTCAACTGGTCTTGTTTTGATAACAACTTTTTGTGAAATCTGTTTCAATCATTTTAAGCTTCTAATAAGCCATTCAAATCACTACTTCTCCCCTGTTCACACTCAGTATATATACTGAGTGTGAAACAGGTACTTTGTATCTGTTGCATCTGCTTCATTTTTAGGAGTTAGAGTTTGGATTTTGGCACAATTATAGTTTGCGGTGGTGTTTAAATTGCATTGTTAGTTTTTGGATTGGCTTATTCAATAAGCTGGTGCATAAGCCCAAACTTAGGTGGTCATTTCTTTGTTTTAGCTATATAAGCGTTAGCTTATTTCATTGATCAGAGCTTTAGGCTTGTTAGGAGTATTTAGAATCAGTTGTAATTAGTTCATTTTAGGATAAGTTAGCTTTGTTCACTGTTTGGTTGGTTAATTAGCTTATTTGCTTTTCTTTAGTGCTTATTCCTTATCAGTTAACACTACAGCTTCAATATCTTACACATAAGTCCATGTTTTCATATTTTTCATAGATTTAGATTTATATTTTAGAATTTTTCTGAGTTTTTCATAATTTTTGGTCACTATTCACTATTTTTCTTTATTAAAAACAGTTTTTAATCACTTTTAAATAGCTTTAATTGCAATTAATTCAGAAAAAGTTTCAAAAAATAATTTTTCAATTTTCCCAGTTTAAGAAAAATATAAAAAGCATAAAAAATATTTTTCCTTATTTTTCCCCTTTTATTTGGTATTTTTCACAATTTAAATTAGATTAAAGTAGATTTTAATTCATAGAAAATAGGAAATTAATCAGAAATTTACAAAAATAGTTTTGAAAAGTCTTTTATGAAATTTTAGATTTTTAAAAAGTAATTTCATAATTTTCCATTTTGTTTTAATAATTTTTAGCTAATTAGTTTTATTTTTATAGTTTTAATTAGTTTTTAATTAGAATAAAATCAAGAAAAATCCTAAAAAATAGTTTTAATTCAATGATAGTTTTCTACTATCATTTCTAGTGTAAAAGTATTTTTAGGTTATTTTTAGGAGTTAGATTAGTTGTAGTTGCTTTTATTAGCTTGTGGTTTGGTTTCCGTTTTTAGCGTTTTAGTTTAGAATTAAGTGGTTTGCCTTAGTTTTTGGATTTCCATAGATTTTAGTTCCTTATGCTTTCCTTATCCATTAGTTTAGATAATATCATATTTCATCCCACTTTTCTCATTCGAATCCGATTATTGAGGCGTGAGTTGAAATTCCATTCACCCCGTTGAACGATCTCGGTGCTCAAACCTAACACGTTTGAGTTACCCACATACTACATCTTCTTATTATTGATTTTTAATCAAATCAATGGACTCAAACAAGCTCCTCGGGCGTGGTATGATAAGTTATCATCCTTTCTTATTGCCAATAATTTCGTAAAAGGTTCGGTCGATCCTACCTTTGTTCATACAATATCACGGGGCACACATTTTAATTGTTCAAATTTATGTGGATGACATCATTTTGGGTCATTTAAAATACTCAAACGCTTTTTCAAAATTGATGAAAAAACATTTTGAAATGTCCATGATGGGTAAACTTACGTTCTTTCTAGGTGCGCAAGTTCATCAATCACCCCGTGGTATTTTCTTGAGTCTATCCAAATATGCCCTTGAACTTCTTAACAAATTTGGAATGCAAAAATGTGACACCTATGCCACACCAATGGCTCATACCAAGAAGCTAGACGCTGATTTACATGGGAAATTGGTGGACCCTACCAAATACCGTAGTATTATTTGGTCTCTCATGAATCTAACGACTAGCGGGCGACATTGTTTTTCTTGTATATCTTTGCTCTGTTATCGGTGAGACCAACGAAACCCACCTCTCGAGGCTAAAAAGAATCCTCCGATACATCAAGGGAACCATTAATTTGGGGATCTGGTATCCGAAGGATTCGGGTTTTGAACTAATAGCTTTTGGATCTCTGATCATGCAGGATGCTTAGATTCAAGGAAAAGTACTTGGGAGCATTACAATTTCTTGGTGATAAACGGTATCATGGCAATCGAAGAAGCGAGTTGTACATCGCTGTCCTCAACGAGCGAGAATATGTAGCAATGTGGTGTGTTGTGCTCAAGTCGGATGAGAACACAACAAAGACTATGGTTACGTATTTAACGAGAATCCCGATGTCTTTGCGACAATGCGGTGCTATTGCGATCTCGTGCAACTCTGTTCAAAATTCGAAATCAAAGCACATCGATCTTCGATATCATTTCATCAAGGAGCACGAGGAACAAGTCTTGTTGAATTATACTTTGGGTCTGAATACCAAGCTGGCGGATCTCCTCACCAAAGCCTTAGCTCACGATAGGTTTAATGAGTTGGTCCACGAGATTGGTATGCGGTGTTTGACTCAGGAACCGGATGAACTCTTAAAACAGTCTTAAAAACAGTCAAACACCAAAACCTCTTTTGTAAATATTTTTCAAAAAAAAAAACAAAATTCAAAAATATAAAATCTGATAAAACAAGAAAAATATTCTTCTATCTATATTTCTTTTAACACTGCAAGTACAAATCTTCCGTCAACACTTTAATCTCTCAAAATTCAGTATTTTCTCAATCAAGTGTTGAGGGGGAGAAAGCAAATATTTTTTCGGTTTCATAAAACCTTGTACTTGCATGTTACTTCATCCTAGTTGTTTCTTTATCAATGGTGGTCACATTTCTGGTATACTGACACTCCTCGGACTAAAATTTAAAAAATTTCATTATTTCTTAAATTGAGGGGGAGTGTCGTCAAACTTCTTCCAAATATCCTTCGTTTGGTAACCAAAATGGAAGTTATGGGCATGGGATGTAAATGGTAAAGGTGGAGGGACTAATTGTGTCAAAATGTCAAAGTATTTTTAACAAAATACTCCATCTAACTCATTAACTCTTCACATTTATTTCCGAACCAACTTAATCCTACCCGTAATAATCCATCCACAAATCCGTGTTTCAGATCATCATTTTGTAAGTAGTTATGTGTTTTTAACAAGATTTTAAACATTGGTTTTGAGTCGTTTTAAAAACTAACGGTTAAATCTTAACCTATGATGGATTTGGTGTTCTACGCATAAGCGTATGAACACCTAATCAAGTGTGAGTGTTTATGGTTGAAATGGTAGTGGCAAAATGTTTGTATTATCTCCATGATACCATTTTTATCCTTTAATCTCACCCAGAAACATGAATTTATTGAATTTATTAATTAGGGTTTATGCGCAGGTTTGGGGTTTTTCAAATGTGAATGATTTTGGATAAAAAGATAGTTGAGTGATGTTGTTTACAAGTTGAATTGACCATATCCATGCTTAGAATTTACTGAGAAACACTAATTGCATGATAATTGAAGATTAGGGTTTATGTTCATAAGTATTTGGGTATTTTTGATTCGCTTAGATTTTGACGTTAAAACTTGGATAGAACAACTCATTAGCTTCTTAGACTTACCAGAACAAGTTTTGTGCAATTCCTATGGCTAGAACGCTTACTCGTAGAAATTAAGCTTTAGGGTTTTAAGTTTACGCGTAACAGTTTCTCAGCATAACGCTTGAAAGTGTTTCCATAATTAGAACTGAAAAGGAATGTATGTAGAAGATAATATTGGTGTTATGATGTGTTTTATTTCAGGGTTTCTCGCGTGTGTAACTCAGAATCAAGGTTACTTGAACATCGCATAAGGATCACCTTCGTGTAGCATGTTATGCGTAAGAAAATCTTCTGGCGTAACCTTCTGGCGTAAGGTTCTACAATGGGGACTATCGTATCTGTGAAGGATATGCGTAAACAGTGACTTCTACGCATAAGGTTGACTCTTACGAGTAAGCCTTACGTATAGTTCAGGTTCAACATACGCTACGTGTAAGCTTTGCGCGATAAGGCCCTCTTTTCCTACGCTTCTTACCGCGTAAGTCAGAACCTACGCATAAGCTTACGTTCACGTATAATCACTCTGTTTCGCCTAAGCTTGCCATATCTACGCCTAAGCCTAGTTTTAACCATAATTTTGAATTGTTACCCGTGCAAACATGTAAATAAATAAATCATAGCATGCGAAACCAAAATGTCACTAATAAGCTTAAGCGTTCAATAAGTTATGAAAAATAAGTGAAAACTTGGACTTTAAAACTCAAAGTTAACCAACTCACGAAACTTATCACGGCGTCTTTGGACTATTAGACTAACAAGTGACATTGGACTCGTAACAATCATCGACATATCACATTCAAATAATAGACAATAAAATCAACTGTTGACTAACATAATGTCTTTCGATATGTTGGTTCTCTTGGCTAAATATCTTTCAGATCACGACATGGACGCTCAAATGAAAAATGTGGAAGCACCAAGCGTTCTCCTTTGTTGAAGATATCTTCCTTCATGGTTATCCAATGAAGATCGGAAAGAATAACCTTCGAGTTGATTTTGATAGTCTCACACAGAGTCTTCTTGTCTAATTCTTTGTGGACATTATGAAGAATCACCCCTATCAGAACATGCTCACCAATTCTGCTACGATGTCGGAGATCTACATTCACCAATTTTGGCATACAATGCAAAAGATCAAAGGTTAAAATGATGTGACTGTGACGCTCAACCACAAACAAGTCACCATCACACCAGCAGACTTAAGGGCAATTCTTCTCATTCCCGTCATCGAGCCAACTGAATACAATGCGACACCAACTGAAGAGGCCTTTCTACAATTCATGATCGACATTGGTTATAACGAAGCTACAAGAGTAATAACAAAGCATTCATACGTGGATCTTAAGAATATTCCTCAGCCATGGAGAACCCTCTACATTATCATCACCAAATCCGTTTCTGGACATGACAGTGGTTATGAGCATCCCAAGCTCATGGAACTATAGATCTTTTGGGCTTTGGTCAACAAGAAACACATTGAAGTTTAAGCTCTGATATGGGACGACATGATGTCTTTCCTCAAAAAGCTTGGCTCCAAGATCCCATATATAGATATACCAACTGTTGATACAAAGAACTCTAGGAATAATCATGATATTCCTTTGAGACTCAATGACCCCAAACAACACTCCGCGTTGTATGAGCCCACTCACCGGTCGATTTAAAGACTACAACAAAGAAACAGGGTGCGGTGTTACGAGAATATCTTCTCAATGATGACATCAAACAACTTTATTCATACAAAAGGTATTTGGTAGCGGTTGATGAAGGCAAAGTTAGTTTTCTTGATGAAAAGTCCTCTAGTACACCTACTAGGAAAACCGAGGAGAGGCGGTCTGAGGGAGTGTTACAAGCACTGAGAGCCAGAGAAAGTTTCGTAAGAGGTCACATACCCTCAAAAGGAAAGTTCCCTCTAAGGAAGCCATCCCTATTCCCAAGCCAGAACCGCAACAAAAGCTAGTCGATGAAGACTCAGAGGACACTGAAACGGACGAAGAAGTTTTCTACTCTGAAACCCCAATCGTTGAAACTATGAAAGTAGCAAAACCTCCAAGTCCCAAAGGTGATAAGGGAAAGACTCCAGTGCTTGAGCAAGAAGAAGAAGAAAGTTCAAAAAAGAGCAACTGGACAAAGACTACAAGAAAAAGGTGAAGAATTTGAGACTCCAACACGTTGCTAAACAATTCAAACAACAACAAATCGTGGTACGGAGGGTCAGTGGTGGTGCACTATCTACACCAGTTCACGTCACGGTTAATCAACCCGATAAGGCGGTATCACCACGATCCACAACAACAGGCGGCCGGAGGACACAATCACCTATGAATTTGAGGAACGAGAAAGGAAGAGACATAGAAGATTTCGATAAAGATGTTGAGGTTGCAGCAAAAGCGAGATAAAGAAAAGAAGATGAAGAAGCCAGTTAAGGTGAAGAAATGGCTAAGTATGGAAAAGATGGCGATGTTGATTATGATGACTTTCTTCACAGCGGCCCAACACATTCCAAAGAACAAACTTCTGAGCCACCAAAAGACCTTGAGTCTCCTCATGTCTCATCATCATCAGTTCGTCTTCTCAGCATCCAAACAGTCGGGGAAGAAAAGGCGTGACCAACAAAAGGCTGAATCAACTCATGACATAATCAACTTTCTTCAAAGCGGGATAAGCGAGTTGTTGAAAGAAAGGGAACAAATCCAGAAGTTTATCAAAGGAGATTTCCAAAAGGAAATGGTGAACGGCAGAATATACTCACAAGTTTCTTCTCGACACTATCCCTGGTGTGACAAGGGAGGTATTTTCCAGACAACTTACTCCAAATATCGTCGCATTGGTTAAACTTATAATGGCCAAAGAACATGATCTCTCTGAAGCTGAGTTACTTGCAAAATTGGTGATGCAAATGTCAAAACGATCTGCAACTTTTACTTCGGATGAAGCTAAATTCTTTGAGGGTCTACTAGCTTATCAACTCAGGTCTTCATGCAAAGATTCAGCAGGTCAACCTAAACGACCAAGAGATGATGATGACAAGGACAAGGATTCTGCACCAAAACGTCCAAAGCAATCTGGAGAATCATCCTCCATGCCACCACCTCCCCAAAGGACTCCAACTAATAGAAGCTCACCACCAAGTTCTGCTACTGCTGATAAACCTCAGGACTATGAGTTACCACCTCAGACAGAGAAAACCGGTGATCATTTCGAGTACACTGGTGGTGACGATGAAGAGATACCTGAGCCCCAACAACAACCCACCTCTCCCGACACAACAATGAAACCAGCATCATCTAGGCCAAAGAAGAAGAAGAAGAGACTAAAATGATGTCGTCTCATGGCTAGGCGAAGATGACACCGAATCTGACGGTTTTCTACACTTGTTGATGCTACTCCATCCCTACACGAAGGTCAAGATATGGTAGAAGGTCGAACATTGGAGCATGCTAAGTTCCTTCAAGAAAAGTTTGGGTGAAAAAGATGACCAAGTCGAGTTAAAAGCATCAAGAATGACGCCTTTCAAGCTGCTTAAAGACGGCTCGGAAAGTGCTATTGAAGTTGAATATCATCTAGAAAACATATACACGAGCCATGTCTAACAAGATCGATTGGCTCAACCACGAGGCGAATATTGACTTCACCGGAAAGGACAAGCCTCCATACTACCTGAGGCTGGACCAGACCTCTACCCACCATTGGCCTACGGATCAACCTAAAATTCCATTCGATACTTCTTCATCAACGACACGGAATTTCTTCTACATGGTAGCGATGTGTCAAAGAAATACGCTACATCACTAACACTTCCGTTCCCGGCAGCAATTTACTCAAGCTGCATAGCCATCGAAAATGCTACTCACATGTTTTCTTGCGAGTGGAAAGGTATGTCCTTGATGCAATGTATGGGATTCACCATTGGCGGAGCGTAGGCGAATCTACTAAAAAAGCTGCCAGGTTCAAAAGTCAAAGCATGAAGTGTATAGTGACAAAGGGATCATTGTTGTTAAGCATGTCACTCTATCGTCTAAATGGGACTACACATTTCTCAAGAAAATAGTAGTCAAACGACAAGACGAAGAGGACTTGCATCATGAAGCGGACTTTCAGAATTTGTCTCTCAACGACTTTGAAGATCTGTATCTTGCCAAGGTACAAGGAAGAATGAGACACTTCTCGACAGAAATCCAACGTGATTACATCAAGTCCTTGCTCATCTTCATCAGAAGAATAGTGATCCAGGAACGTATAGAAGACCTACAACTTGTCGTGGAATCATATTAGACACGTGTCAACATCACCAGACCTCAGCTTGCCTTTCCTGACATCAACCACCTTCCTCAATACACTCTCATCAGCAAATCGTTTGGCGTAGTCTACCGCAGTGCACTACACCACAAGCGCTTGATGGCGTCTTGAGAAGCTTCATAAGTTTGGGGATCCTACCGAAGAGTGTAAGGGCGGTTTAGCTTATCGGTTAAAGGAGATACATGAAGGCATAGGGTCGAAGAAGAGATGGAATTCTAAGGAAAGACGGGATGTGTAGAGGATCATCACTCGCATCGATGAAAGGTTGTTGAAGGGACGAGTTGAGAACATTGGAAAGTTTCGTGGCGGTGCGTCCGGCATTTCTCTCACAGGCTATAAGCGTCGAGCGCATTCTGGGTTATTCTTTGGACTACTGGATACTCACTGGTAACCCTTGATTTGGTTTATTATCTTAACATTTGGTTGTGCGATTTTAAAATTGACTATGGATTGTGCACACATAACAGTGTACAACCCATTCTTGTAATGAAAGGACCCTGTGGTACGCTTCAGTGGCACAATCCTTATAAAAGGAGCGAAAGCTTCTTACTTTTGAGTAAAACTTATCAAACCTTTCACTTTTAAATGGTTTTTCTCAAAAGAACAAGTACTTCCCCTTATGATTTTCAAAACCTCAAAAGTTTATATCACTTGTTGAGGGGGAGTATTTGATTAAAAATTTTGTTCACAAATTTTTCTTCGTGTTAATCTTCTCGCAAAACTCGAAATGGACATATTCGATATCAAAATTTCGTCAAAAATAACATTTATATGCTATTTTTTAGGGGGAGAAAAATTATGTGATAAGAAATATGTTGTGAAATTGCAAATGAATCATTGTGCTACAGAGTTAACCAATGAATTGACGAGATCTTAAATGTTTGTAACTCAAAAAGACTTGTCCGGGATGGGTAATAATTTCAAGCTAGTTTGCTAGTGATGTAAATGTGTCTCACAAAGGACTTGTCCGAGTAGAATGTACCATTCGAGAAACTCTTGGTAGACATGATCTTTGACAGGTTTGACAACCTTTCGAGGTTGTCCACACCTTCAAGGTAGTTATTAGAGCTAGTTGTCACCTAAAATCTGACAATGTATCTCTTTAACTATGCAACGTAACCGTGTCTTGCAAGGGATTGTCTATCATGAGTTGATCAATTTAAAAGTGCGCGCTCTTCTCTCACAGTGCAAATTTCTGTCAAAACTCGTAAACACGTGTGGAGGGGGAGTATTTCTGCAAAATATAAAACTCTCGAAGTATTACAAAATGTTTCTTACTTATAAATACTTTGAGATATTCTCATGCAAATTGGTTTTATGGCAATGGAGTTATAAGGTGATTAAGGTTAGGAATAACCGTCCTATGATCCACCAGAGCCGGAGGGATCTACCCAAGGATACTTCCAATAGTTAGAATTAGAAGTCCTTAGGTATGATTATAAAAAGGAGAAAATGAGAATCGGAGAAAGAAGGAGTTGAAGAATTAAAAAGAAAAGCAAAGAAAAGGGTGAAAATAAATAGCCCTCCAGATTATGCAACTTAGGAGGCGATTAATCAGGGTTCAATTCATATGCTCTTGGTTGTCACTTGATGACACCGGTGAAGATCAAAGTCATCATGGACCCGATGGCATGCACTAAACCTTAGCCTCTCAAGTTTCTCTCAACAGAAGCTTGTTTCATTCTCACAGGGAACCCTACGTAAACTATCGGCTTTCTCTTTGAGATTCTTTGGTATTGAAGCAAGGAAACCCTCTCCCTAGTCTCCGCTCAGGAAAACCAAAGCGCACTATTGAGTCTAGAGCCGCGAGATTCATCAAAAGATCTCTTAGGTACACTTGACAACTCATCGCTTGTCGTTCAACAATAAGAACTCAAGTGACACATTATCGAGTCCTTCACAGATCTTAGCAATCTGTCGAGAACATTTATAAGAGGTCACTTTGGTAACTTCCCGTGGATTACGCTTAGTGTGTCTCAAACGGTCTACAGTCGTGAGGTGATGCTTGATGTACCTCGCGACTCATCTAAACATAGGTGTGCCGATACATCGCGTTATCTCACTTGTGGGACTCGGTTCAGAACAACCTTTGTAAGAATTAGAGTTGTGTTTTCACATTATGATGTTAACACTCTCGAAGTTCAAACTTGTAAGTGCTGGAATCCGCTTATCACTAACCATTCTTATGTTTTCTTCTTATGGAAGCTCGGAGCGACTCGATCGAGCAGATTCTTCACATGCTCATACCAACAACATCACTAATGGAAGTTCTCTCAAAAAGGCAACACAAAGTCAGAATGATTCTTCATCAAAGTCAAAGAATCTACAAAGTTTAAAGACTAAGAGAACTACATCAGTACTGAAATCCAACATTAAAGAGCGTGTGAGCATGTTGGAGAAAGACGTGGAGACATTGGAGCAACGAAGCAGACCTGATGCAGATAACAACAACATACTATCACTACCATCATAAAGAACAAAGAAAATGATGACGTCAAAGCAGAATAATTCAAAGGAAACAATTTCTCTACACTGGGGAGATTGTTCGAATCAAGACACTTCTTCTCACAAGAAAGAAGAATGTCAGAAGACGTCAAAGCTACTATTACATCAGCACCTACAACGTTTATATTATCAATCACTAACACTTAGGGGGAGATTGTTGGAATCACTCCTAAACTAGAATTAAAGTGTTAGTAATTAATATGTAATATTTAGCTTAATTATGGCCTTTATGTTTGTTATTAAGCTTAGGCTTATGTAGAAGGCCCATAAGCCTAGGCCCAAGCCCATAAAGGAAAGGAAGGTAACTTGCATGTTGCCCTAGTTCCTTCCTATAAATAATGCTTGTAAACCCTCACTTGAGGGTTGGTTGTTCAATTCATACATTCACTTTACGCATAACCTTTCTTAGTATCATACGTGTGTGTGTTTGGTATTGTTCATCCGATCACTTATTTTCTATTTCTTATATTGATGGTTGTGTTACAAATATGGGAACCTAACATATTGCAATCTCCAACAATCCTGTCCTCCACCAAAGAACCAGATACATTGATATCATATATCATTTCATCAGGGACCACATAATGAAAGGAGACATAGAACTTCATTTCATCCCTACTGAATATCAACTTGCTGATATATTCACCAAACCCTTAGATGAACGTACCTTCAGGAGACTGAAAGCTAAATTCGAAATGCTTGACATTGAAAGTCAGCAACCTGCAAATCAACCTTAGTAAGTTCTCTCTGAAATGGTCCATGCTCCCTAAAAAAAACCCCAATACAACCTTCTCACTGAATAAGTAAGACTCATTCAGGGACCCTGACTTTGGATATTGAGCATTGAATGATTAACTAAGTGCACCAAGTATTAGTTACTTAAATGTCCTAGGTTGGTAAACATACCAATTTAATATAGGAATATATGTCTCTTTATCCTACTGTCATCTAAGTCAAGGGTCCCTCATCCCACTTGGCATTAAATGCCTCTTCTCACAAGAAATATCCTAAGGATATTTTAATACTGCAAAATGCACTTTTACTTGCCTTTGCAAGCTGTTCCCTTGGCCGAGAAATTACTTGCGGGTAGTGGGTGGTGGCATTAAATGAGGTAAATGAAACGTTTTCAAAAACCAACTTTACAAATCCTCAATTATGCAAAATTTACCCCTCTCACCACTCTATAAATACCCCCCTCAAAACATCAAAAAAACACACAAATTATTTCTACAACAAAACGCTGTCAAAATTCTCTCTCAAACCCAGAAAAACATGTGTGTCCTTCAAATCTTCAACCAGTTTTTAACAAAATCTTCTCTGTAAACCATTTACAAAATATTTTTCTTCACCAAACTCTAAAGTCTTTTCAACCTTTTGATTGTTCTTGTCAAATATTTTTCAAAAACCCTGAAAATCTTACAATCGAAATGGCAACACAAAGCCTTCATTTTGCACGTCAGTGGGTGGGGGTTCTTGAAAATGTGGAATTCAAAACTAATAATATTATAGGCAATTTCGAATAGCCCTCTGATGTCCCAGCCTATAAGGGAATCATGAAATTCTTATTCAACTGCCCACTTAAACAGGCCTTTACTCAGTCCCCTTCTATATTGTACCAAAACCTCCTCGGGGAGTTTTGAGCAACATTGTGGCCTATGACCCGACACCCTCTCTTGATGAGAGCAGGACCTTAGACCACTCGGAGTATCTCATCAAGTTGATCTTTTAGCGGGAAACGTCAGTCACCCTTGACTATAAAACGTTTTGTACATCAAAAAGGCTTGACTATAATACTGGTAACTATGTTGCTCAACCTGAACCTTCCACAGTTAAGGATGGGTAAAAACAAATTGTTTTAGATCCAAAGTTTTTTTACAGAACCCTAGTCACCAAGAACTCTTTTCTCGCGGCTTGGAAGATCCTGTTCACATTTGTGATTCAGGTTCTCAGTGGGAACCACTCATCCACTGAACAAGTTAACTCTATTTAGTTGATGATGGCATATTGCTTGATGACATGGACTGATGTCGACATAGATGAGATCATTTATAGTGATCTCGTAACCAAGCTACTGAGAAAAACTAGGACGAAATATGTTTCATACCCTAGGTTTGTCTCATGCGCTTTACAATTGTTACTGGGTTGGAATTATCCTTAGGAATACAACTACTGTGCTTTACCTGGTATCCTAAGTCAATCAAATTTTCAAAAAGACCCATCCTAATTCACTAAAATTGAATTGACGGCCCATATGGTTCTTTGTAAACAACGAGAGGGACTTAGTGTCTCAAACCACTGCTCCCAAAAGAGAAGAGGAAGTCTCGGACTAGGACTAAAACCAAACCCAAGTCTCGGGGCCACGAGGCTTGAGAACACGACCTAAAAGGCAAAGCCCAAGGCGATCTTCCACCCAAAGGAGACCAAACATCATCCACCACGGTGACAACGAAGGACATTGATAAATCATAGTCGGTACCCTTGGTCCCAACTACTACTCCCAAGATCGGAGGAAATAAACAACCCGGTAGTAGGGGCGCCTTCCTTGCCCAAGGAGGACATTCGCCAATCACAGCTTTTGTCTAAGGGCAAAACGAATGATCCCAAAGACTCAAGGGGAAAAGCACAACCCACTAATAGTGATCGCACTGCCACCGCTTCTAGGGATAGCACTGGGAATCACCCACCAGTGCTTGAAGGAGCACATGGGGACAAAGACACAGAGGGACAAATACCACCCGCTGATATGGAACCCATCACCACCACTGGCTTGTTAACTGTTGTTGAGGTCGTTGATATATTATTCTCTAATTAAGAGCTTGCTGACGTGATGAGGAACAAATACTTTAAGCAGGAGAAGAAATGGACGTTGATGTTCAAACTCAAGAACCAGAGCATCAGCCTGATCCTCAATAGGCGAAGAGTCACTTGCTCAACCTGTTGATAATGACTCTGATTCCTCTACTTCATCATGTCCTGAGGAATTCAAAAATTTTGACAACATTATTCCTCGTGAAAGGCAGTTGGTTATGTGGATTACAAAGGCTTCTAGGAAGTTATATTACGGTGTTCTTGATACTCTCACGGGATCAACATGTTGAAGAAGCTTCCAGTTATCCGATCTGAAATCGAAGTGCTTAATTTCAATGCCAACAGCGATGAGCATAGGGATCTAATATATCAACATCTGCATAGGCTGGATGACAACGATCAAATTTCTCAAGTACTTTCGAGTCTCACACCAAGCTAGATGAAATCAAGGATTACGTGAAAGAAGACCCGACATTTAACTCCAAAGTCTTTGGAGGCTCTGAGGCTTACATGAAGAATTCCTCGACCTCACTGAGCTGATCAACATGCTTCAATCTGCAAATGTTCAGGGTCTTCAGTCTCTTCAATCAACACTGGGTTCTTTAGATGCTCAAGTTACTGATTTGGCTAAGGCATCGTCTTCTATGGCCTGGAATCTTGTGCCTAGAATGACTGCCCTGGAATTATCTCAGGACAATCTTGCTGAAAAGGTCACAAGTCTTCAACAAGATACAAGCGACATCAAGGCCATGGTCATGGAGATATATCAAGCCTTCAAAGGTCAAGCGGCTCCAACTCCCTCGATATCCCAAGCAACTCTTTCTCTCACTGATGTTGCAGCAACAGTTGAGGGGGAGAGAGCCACTAAAGAGACTCCCTCACACATTGAGGGGGAGCTCAACCAATATCAGCAACACCACTCTCATCAGTCCCACCATCATCAACAACAGCAACAATGACAGTAGCAACAACACCACCTATCATCACAACAACACCTCCACTGGTAGCATCTTCTTCTTACGCTCAAGATAAAGGAAAAGCCTTATTGACCACACCTGAGCCTGAGAAGTTTCCATATGTCATCGGAAACACACAGTACCTGCTTACTCCACAACAGCTAAAATCCTTTCTTGAAAAGGAAGAAAAATGAAAGAAACTGGCTGAGGAAGAAAAGAAAAGCAAAGAAGCACTGGTACAAGTAGTGGCTGAAGAAGTTTGAAAAGCTTGGAATCGATCCTAAAAAGCTTGAAAAGGGTCAGGCCGGCCAAAAGTTCAAAGATGCTCAGTCTGCTCAAATGGCTGCCATGAGAAAGAAACTTGATGAAAAGAACAGGATGTCTGCAGCCATTAGGCAGGAAAGGATTGACCACTACAATTGGTCAATGACAAATAGAAGGCTACCTGAGAAGATCACAGATGTAAAAATCATCCCCAAGTCCAAACCACTGGCAATGAATATCTACAAGGGGGATGATAAAAGGTATTTTGAGGTTCATGATCCCATGAAGTTCACTGACTTTGGGATCACTGAACTTGATGAGCTTGGCCCTATCATAGCAAAGAAGTAGAATGTAGTGGTTAATGAGCTGATGAAATCCCTAAGCAAACGATGTGAAAGACTGAGGGAAGCACCAACACAACTTGGGATTCAGCCAGCTCTAACTGCATCTCAAGGATCTCAATCTCAGCCAACCCATGGTAAAAGGAAAAGGGTTGAAACTGAACCTGAAATCAGGGTACCTGGCCTGGACTGCAACATGGACCTACCTGAAGGTGTGAAGTTTGTGAAGTTTCTTTGCATAGAAGATCCTGAAAGAGGACTCTTCTTTATTGATGAATATGGAAACCCAGTATTCCAGAGGTGGAGTGACATTGATCTTGCAGAGGTGTCTACAATGGCAATCTATCTACCAGTGGCCTCTCAAATCCAAACTCTGGAAAACATCAGGTTCTGCACTGACCTGAATGCTAAGATAAGAGAGCACCCTGACAAAGAAACACTCCTCAAGAAGAAGGTCAAGCTTGAAGCACTAGGAATCCATCTTGAGTGACATCATATGTTTTATCTTTTGTACTAGCGATAGGAACTATGTAATTTGAGCAATAAACAATGTATGTTTTGGTAAAATATTCAGTATTCCTTATTATGTTCATTAGTACATTCAGTGTAAGAAGAAGCCATTTGCTCACTTACAATGATCAAACACTTAGGCTATTTATATATCCAAATAGGGGAGACTGTTGGGTTTAGTAAATACCCAAACCTCTTAAGTCTAGGATTTGAATAGAAAATTCCCTAAGTGTTTAATCCCTTAAACATTAACAAGTCACTGAGCGCATAGTTTCTCTGTGAGCTGTCTTCAGGATACTCAGTAAGAGACAACGAAGAAGTCTCTCCACCTCGATGAAGCGGAACTTAAGGGGTAAAGACTGAGTCAAGAAGAAGATGGTGGATTCAGTGAGCGATGACAATAACTTACTGAATCTTGAAACTTTACACCAACTACTAACACTGAAGACGAACTAAAGACTGAAGACTGAAGGCTATGAAGACTGAAGAATGAGCGGGACAAGGTGGGATGAGTTTGAACAGATAAGATGAAGTTCTTATCAACCAAAGTCAACTTTCCCTGAATGTTAACTATCAGGGATAGTGTCATCACTGACAAGAAGAAAGCAGCCTTGTCACTTACCCAATATAGGCAATGTAAACAAAGACAAAATACATTAGTATTTTGTCTTCTATCTTTGTCAGTTTATCCACTAGGAAAGAGTTAAAAATCATACTTGTATAAATAGCATAAGAGTTGGAGTGGAAGATTTTAAGCTTGTAGATTAATTGTAAAACACACACACAAGCCATCTTCTAGTCCTCCAAATACAACTCTGTCCCTAAGATAGCTCAGTGGTTCCTTTATAGTTGTGCTCAGACTTAGCCTGAACTTAGTGAAGAGATACCATACTTGTCATTTCAATCCCAAGTACTATTTCGCTAGTACTTGGGTAATGTATTCTTTTTGATTTGTTTCTAATCAAGAATATTAAGTTGAAAATTATTCAGTGTGTTTTTACTTACATTACTTTCAGTCATTGTTCACAATCTGTTCATTTATTGCTTTAACTATTTTTATACGATTGTGAAACGGGAACAACAGCCTTCTTCCCATTAGGCAAATCAACCAAGGTCCAAACCTCCTGAAGCTTAAATTGTAACAAGTCCTCTTGCATAGCTTCTACCCAGCTTGAATCTTGTAATGCCTTATAAGCATTCTTTGGTTCCATTTGTGACAGAAAACAAGGAAACATGCAATTTTGTAGATCTTTGTGGCTATTCCTCTGATGAAGGGTTTGAGCAAACAATCCTTGATTCTTCAAGCCTTTAAGTTTACTTCATGTTTGAACAACAGATTAAGAATCTCCAAGAATTTAATCTTTGGGATGGTCTTTATGAATTCTTGTAGTATGTGTAGGACTGGTAGCATAAGAAGATTCCATATTATGCATATCAGCCTCCATAGTAAAGCTATCCACAACCTCATCATCAGTATCTGCATAAATATGCTCCAAACCAGGTATATTTGGATCATCTAGATAATCAGCATCAGCATAGGACTTCCCATCTTTGTCCACAGTGGGAAACCTTGGATATGGAGAACTGTTAGGCTGAGCAGTAGAAACTGTTGGCCTAAAGATTGGGGAGAACTGTTAGGCTGAGCAGTAGAAACTGTTGGCCTAAAGATTGGTATATCAGTAGCAACTAGTGAGCTAATGATAAACGTATCAGTAAGAACTGGGATGCTAGTTTCCCTTCCTCCTTTTGTAGAATTTGCTGATGGACTTCTCTGTACTTCATCTTCAAAGTGTGGTCCTTTAGAAACCACCTTATTCACATCAGAAGGTTTAGGCCCATCTTCTGTATCACCTTTTTCCACACTTTCCAATGGATAAACTTCTGGGCTCTTTTTCTTCAACACTTTGGGCTTGATAAGCTTGTCTAGCTTCCACTTTTCAACCATAAAAAACTCCTCTGCAGATCCATCCTTCTTGTCTTGTGAACCTGCATTTGAATTTCCTTGTATACCTGCAGACTTATTAGTTGTACCAGTAGACATTGGTTCATAATTCATGGTTCTGGTTAAAGAATCAATGTCAAACAACCAGTCAGGCCCACTTCCTGCAACATTAGGTGAACTCTCACTAAACCTAACATGCAAGTGTTCTTCCACATGCCTAGTTCTACTATTGAACACCCTAAAAGCCTTGCTATTTGTAGAGTACCCAACAAAGAACCCTTTGTCTGCCTTTTCATCAAACTTGCCTAGGTGGTCTATGACATTTAAGATGGTAACAGGACATCCAAATGGTTTTAAGAAGTCTATCAATGGCTTCCTACCATGAAAAAATTCATAAGGGGTCTTGTTATGAGGCTTAACTACTTTACTCCTATTTTGCACAAAGCAAGCAGTACTAACTGCTTCAGCCCAAAAAGTAGTAGGTAATTTGGATTCTGATAACATAGTCCTTGTAGCCTCAAATAATGTCCTATTCCTCCTCTTTTCTACTCCATTTTGTTGAGGAGTTCTAGCTACACTAAACTGTCTTACAATACCCTTATCCATACAGAACTGATTCATCACACTATTCTTAAATTCAGTTCCATTGTCACATCTGATTATTTTTACCTTGTGATTTAATAAGTTTTCTATCCTAACAATCAATGCCTTAAGTATTTCTGATGTTTCGCCCTTAGTTCCTAGAAAGAAAACCCAGGTGAATCTAGTGTAATCATCAGTGACCACTAAGCAGTACATTTTATTATTCAAACTTTTCACAAAGGTTGGCCCAAATAGATCCATATGCAACATTTAAAGGGGCTCAGAAATAGTATTCACCACTTTGGACTTACAGGAAGCTCTGTGTTGTTTCCCCATCTGACATGCAACATAGGTTTCAGGATTTTCAAAAAATTTTGAAGGTAACCCTTGTACAAGTTTACTTTTTACCAATTTATTCATTGTTTTGAAATTTAAGTGACCAAGTCTCCTATGCCAAAGCTTGGATTCATCAACAATGGCTTTTGCAAATAGACAAGTTAAAGCTCGTTTGGGAAATATGTTCTTTATGTCAACTCTGTATATGTCATTCTAGGTTCTAATAAGCACAAATTGGTAAAAGGACAAGACATTCTTTGGTAACAATCTTTTACACATTTGTGAGACACTAAAGAGATTGAACTCAAGACAATTTACAAGATACACTGTTTCAAAATCCAATTTTCCTGTTTTAATTGTACGTCTACCAACGATCTTTTCTCATTTGGGATAATTTCAAAAAGCAACATATCCACCATCTATAGCTTCAAAGTCTTCCAGATTGTACATGTCACCAGTCATATGTCCAGAGCAACCACTATCAAAAATTGATTTATCCTTTAGCTCCACCTGTAAGTTTCCCTGTACATAAAAGAAGATAATCAGTTTCTCTTGGGGACCCAAACCATTATTGACTTAGGTCTGCCTTGTGCATTAACAAGTCAAAGCATTTTAAATCCATTGATGCACTACTGTTTGTGGAAACATGATCTAAAACCTTTATCTTTGGTTTCCAGACACAGCAAGCTGAGGCCTTTACAACATAAAAATGATTGCCCAAAACAGTGTCTGTTAACACTTTGGCTTAACCGTAGAAACTGCTTTTGCCTTAGCAGTACAAACATCTGTTCATTTATGAAAAGACCTTTGCTTATTTGGAAGAACAATAGTAATGGTTCTAGTAACACCAGATCTCATTAACACTATCCTTGGAACCATCTTTTTGAAATCATGAGGGTGAGATTGTTTTGAAGACTTTTTATGATTCACCCAGCTGTTATGGTTCCATGAGCTTTTCTTGTGGTAAAAACAATTTTCCTGTAAATGCTCAAAGCTACCACATTTATAACAAGTCTTTTTAACCAATTTAAAATCATCACCTAATCTTTGAGATACTAGGTAGTTCAAGTTTCTCTGGTTTCCTCTAGGCCTATTATTTTGTCTTCTTGGCATCTCTCTAGGTTTCTCATCATACTCAGCTACCTTCCATGAGATCCTTTTACCTAAAGCTGGTTTTTCAAACATAACATATTTAACTGTTTTAGGTTTGTCTATCTTAATTTTCTTAGGTATTGACTCATCTTTTTCCTTATCACTGTCTGATGTCCGTTCTTTAATTATTGGAGCATCAGATGATTGTGACCTAACCTTAGGTGTGTCTTGGCTACTCTCACTAGACTCACCTATCAATGTGCTTCCTAATTATCCTATAAAGGAGATTTCTCTCTTGGGGGGGGGGACATAAGCACTCAAAAGTAGAGGAGATACTTCATTGTATCCTAGGTCATTACCTTTTCTCATTATGTGCCTCTCAATAGATGTGTTCACAAGATCAGATGCAAACTGAAGTTTATCTACTTTAACTATATGTTTTTCTTTTTCAACTAAATCATTATCTTTTTCCTGTGAAGCTTCTTCAAGTTTTTGATTGAGAAAATTAATTTCACATTCCTTTTTAAAAATATGACCCTCTAGAATAGCTATCTTATCAGCATATTCTAATTCATTCTGCTTAAGACATTCTGGATTTTCTTCAACTGATTTTAGACCAAATTTATAGCCTAAGATATCTAATTTCAGTTTTTCTACTCCATCTCTTAAGCACTCATTCCTATCCTTAAGTTCTTCTAAAGTATCTTCACATGATTTAAAAAGAACAACTAGAATCATTAGATACCTCAAAATCAGAACCAGATGATAAAGAATCATAGGCCATCAAAGAAAAGTTGGGTCCATCTTCAGTCTGATCACTCACGTCATACTCACCTAAGCCATCACATGACACCATAGCTACAGTGGGCTTAGTATCTTCAATAGTGATTCTTTTTAGAGTGTCACCAATCTTCTTAGGAGCCCTACACTCTTTGGTAAAGTGTCCCTTCCTTTTATAGTTGTAGCACTCAATCTTTGACTTGTCAAACCTTGCAGTACTATGTGCTTTTAACTTTAGCTCTCTTCCAGTCTTCTTCAAAAATATCCTTGCCCTCATAGTCAACATAGCCATCTATCATTTGATATCGATTTCTTCCAGATCATCAGGGTCAATCTGCTCCAAATCCTGATTTACTACATGAGTACTGGTAGTAAGTTCAGCCAAGAAAGCACAAATAGCAGCATCACTGATATTATCACTTGTAGTAGAAACTGTTGTGATAGCAGTATAATGAGTTTCTTGATGACTGTCTGACCCTTTTGAGGACACAAATGCTAGGTTTTGTGTGCCTGGGATTGAACTGGATGTTCCTTTCACTTCTGATTCATACACTTTGAGATTATTGTATAAATCATCCAAGGTCAGATTTTCAAGACCTTCTTTGTTCCACCAGACCACAATATGCATGCTCTATTCTGGTGCTAGACTTCTTAGAAACCTGAGATTCACATCTTCTTGCGGAGTTGCAGCTTTCATGAGTGCCAGTTGACTCACAAGTTTCTGCAATCTGTTAAGCGTCTGATCAATGCCTTCATTGCTTAGGACATCAAAGTTTTCAAACTGATGCTTCAAAAGATTCTTCCTTGATTTCTTTGTTGCATCATTCCCGCCACACCTTTGTTTAATAGCTTCCCACAAAGACTTGGCATCTTCATTCTCACAGAAGCTTAATTGATACTCATTAGGTAATCCCATCAAAAGGATACTATGAGCCTTGATCTCCAGTCTTCTTTGAGCTTTGTCTTCATTAGTTTTGATGGGTAGATCCTTCCGATCAGCACCCTTACTAGGCAAAGAATCACCATTCAGAATGATTTCCCACACAGAGAAATCTAACATCTTGAGGTATTGTTGCATCCTTAACCTCCACAGTTCATATTCTCCTGATTTCAGCAAAGGTACCTTAGATGCACTAACCATGTGTGTTGAATCTTCCATATCTTTAGTAGTAGTTTTGAACATAAATTCTCTTTATATCACAGGTTCTAGATTACAAGCTCTGATACCACGTGTTGATCCCAGTTGAGCAATTGATCAAGTTGATTAAGTTAGATAAATCTAACACAATCAATATAGCAAGCTGTCTTGAAACTAAGATTAAACAATATACGAAAGCTAATGTATAACGATTAAGAGAATACTTTGACACAACTTGTTTCTCACAAAACACCTCAATATATTAATATACGAATACTCAAAAGTATTAGGGTCACAAGAACCTTGAAGTGATCGACTCTAGAATAACACATATTCTAAGTCTAACCTAGGACATCCTTTTATAGGCTAAAGAGTCCTTCTAGGGTTACAATAACTTTCTACACAAGAAATATATTATAGAAAAAATTCTATAATTATCTAACCGACTATACTAATCTCATAAGCAGTACTAACTAAACATACTAGCAGTTTTTACTGCTAGTTATATTCTACACAGTCCAAAAGCAAAGCTAACAGTACTAACTATTAAGCCTTGCAGTACAAACAGTCTTTGCTAAATTCCCAACAATTGTTTAAACCCTTAGTTCAATTATCTAGTTACTTGCATGGTTTCTAAGTCGAGTCATATCCTTTGTATACTGTTTTGGGATAATTGGGGCTCATGGGTTAAAGTAATATTTTACAGAGTAACGGGAAGGAACGATAAATTCAATTTCCCTTTGTCTACGTAATTAAGTACTCCAAGTGTTTTGATCTTTTCAATTCGTGTCAATTAGTGTTAGTGAAATAAAAACTCAAGTGTAGGGATGCTCCTATAAATCCCTTTATTTTGATATTATCGTAGAGGATGGTATAGTTAAAATGTATGAAAAAAATATATCGAAAAAAAGAGAGAAAAAGAGTTAATGAAAAAAAATGAGAAAAACATATGGGCTACCATCCTACATCTATCTTTATGTTTATGTTTTTAATTTTATGTTCATATTTTGTTTCAAGTTATTTAGTGTTAGTAAGTCGAGTCTTGTCTTAGCAATGACACTTCTTACATGCATGTAACGTAATATTTTTGACTTGCCACCACTAAATATCCCCTTATCCAATAAAACCCTGTATTTCCCTACCCTAAGCCTAACATTACAACCTTTTGTAAAGACCTCTTAGATAGTTATTCCTAGGTGCTTACGCCAAAGCGATGGAAGTTTGATCTATTCTCAAGCCTATGGTAATTCATGTACTGTGACATGTAGTGAGTGTTTATCCTCCATTTCCTTATATATTTTATTTCATATAAACTCGAGAGATGAGAGAATCCAAACACCAAATTGTGAGGTACTAGTGTATATTTTTCGTGCTTGTTATGACTATTGTAGCGCTTGTATTTGTTGTAAACTATTTTAAACTAATGCTACATGACCCCTAACTTATAAATTGATTGACCAAAGGCACATTTTTTTGAGGACAAGCAAATTCCAAGTGTAGGGATATTTGATAAGGATTTAAAACATACATTTTTAGGGGGTCATTTAAGCCCTAAATTGATACATTTTATATCTGTTACTACTTAAAATCGCTACTTTTCACATTTTAGGTCTTTTGGAAGCAAAATGCTGGAATGAAGCATATTTAGACGAAGAGGAGCGAAAACATGAAGAAAACGGCAAAGTCAAGATCCAAGGTTATATTCTGAGCTTGACGGCGTCCCAACCCAAAGGGCGACGCCGTCCCTAAGGAAGTTTTCTAATTAGATTGCAAACGACGGATTAGGTGAAAAATTGGTTATAAAGAATGACGGCGTCACGCCTATAATCTGGAAGGCGTTTGTCTTAGTTTCTACACTAGATGTCCAAGAACCCTCTCAAGACAACGTCCTTTATGAAGACGGACGGCGTCACACTCTTCAACTGACGACGTCCCAACAATGACTTGGCCCAAACGAAACCCTAATGACGGAGACCAAACGGCGTCACCAGCAAAAGGCGACGCCGTCGCACTTGTAAATCTATATATAGAATTCGATTTTTCTGCATTTAGTATGGTAGAATTTAAGAGAGCAAACCCTAATTCCTGTGTAGTCCGACTTGGACAGTATTTTAGGGTTCCAAACCCTTCTTTACATCACAATATAAGTTTGTTAATCCATTATATCACCATGTTTATCCTATGTTCAATTATTTGTATGTATGCATGCTTATCTATCATGGGTAGCTAAATTACTATTGTGTTTGCGTAGAACTATGAAACCTAGTTGTTAATTATTTTTAGGTTGTCTCTTATCTTAATTGATAGACGCTACAGTAAGGAAAACTGGCTTTTTCTTTAATTGTTGCGAGCTTGAACGTCCTAAATAGCATAAAGCTTGAGAGTGCACTTGATCCATCATTGTGTTTATTGCGTGATTTGTAGCTTTAGGATAATAGAGTACTCCGGGGAGATACTACGGTACTTGGCTATCCCAAATAGTCTAGAAGAGAGTTACAATTCCTTGAATTTCAAATTAGGCACCCCCTATGACCACACGGAATACAATGCACCAATTAAGATGACGATGTGACAATTCAATAGACCAATAAGAGATTACTAGGGAGTAAGAACATCTAAGTAAACACACTTTTAATCATCATAAGAACACACCTTACAATACATAGCCTATATTCTCTTTTCATTAGTCATTAGTTTAATTAGTTAGTAGTTAAATTGGTAGAAGTACCACCCCCCACTCCTATACCCCAAGATATTTACTAGATTTCTAAAAAATATAAAAAGACTAAAAAGAATCTCCCTCAACCTCACCTTCTCATCATACATCTCTACCTAGCACCTCTATTCCTTAGAGAACGATCAACCCCCTGGGCTTACCCATACTACACTGCAATGATTATGTTAGGAATTATATTTGAGTTTATTATGACAAAATATGAAAGATGAAGAACTTATGAAGAAAAAGAAAGACAAGGGACTTACTTGTTAAAAAAGACTTTATTATTTAGTCCCTAGTAGTATTTTGTAACCCTAGACTCTCTAGTATATAAAGAGAGGCAGGGAATTAGGTTTTAGTGCGTGTCAAGATGTGAACACCAAAGGTGTGTGTGTTTAGCCTAGGCGTAAAGTATAAACGCCTAGGATACTTAGTTAGTATTTAGTCGACTAGAATAGTATTTAGTAAAATTTTATTTAGTAGTCGATTAGTATTAGAGTGTTTAGTTAGAGATGATGACGAGAAACCTTTAGCAATAACATTGATGTTCTTATTATTCCGCTGTGCATTCATGTTTGTCTTTGTTATTGTTATCCCTAGATGAGCTTATAAACGATCTTTACAATTGGTATCAGAGCGGGGAGCTCTTGATATAGGGATCTACAAGGTTTTTTGAGGAAAAGATGCAAAATTTGAAGTTGTTACAAATTTTTGTATCTTTCTGCAGGGCTATTTTCAAACAGCGATAACTTTTTCGTTAATTGTTGGATCGGGACGAAATTTTTGGTGAACATTCTCTATATGACAATATAACTTTTCCTTTGGAGGGATCGTCGATCTGAGCTCTCAATCAAAAGGTATTCAGTTTCGAATATGGCTGCAGAAGGAGGTATTGTTTTTTGAATTTTTCAGGTTTTTAGGGTTTTCATTCTGTTGAGTGTGCATTAAAGAGTACTATCAAACCCTAATTCAATGATCTTTTATTTATCACTATTTTTGGAGTATGGTTCACTTGTTTATGGTTGTCGAAACCCTAAATTGCTCAAAGTACTGTTGTTTATACTCGAAGGTACTGCGGCGTTTTTCAGTTTGTACTGTCATGTTCCAAGGTACTGTTCGAGAGTTCAAAGGTTGTGGTAATAATGATTGGTTTTTATGAGTTGATTATCAGTGGTCGTGGGCTTGTAGTTCTAGTTACTGGTAGATATACGATGAAGGTTTGAGGTTACTGGGAATAAAACAAAGCGTGAAAGGGATGAGCTTGGTTGTTTGGTTGATAGTACTGCCATTCGATACTTGTACTGTTGCTTTCGTGATTAAAGTTTTGTTATTTAGCTACTGTTGGTATTGCTTGTCCTTGAAAGTACTGCTCGTGGGGATTTGATTATTTAATTGGCGATCATGAGTACAAGCATCATTATGGGAGCTGGTAAGATGAAAGATACACACACAACAGATTGGGTTTGATTTATTGGAGGTGAGACTCGTACAAACCCTAGTTCTTATTATAGTTTCTCTTCACGAGGGTTTGCTAAGATTATTAGTTCATTACTTTTTGTTGATATTGCATTATGAGTGGACATTATTGGATACTTAATAAAAAAAGTTATGAGACTATGGATAGTGATAGTGATATGGTTATTGGACACACACCATATTTGATATTCAGTTTTTGGTTTTGAAGATTAGTATGTTCAAGATCAGATTGATTGGTTTGACCACACACACAAATAGTTTGGTTTTGGGATTCATGGTGTGACCTAATGTTCGAATATGGTTTTGGGCAAAAGACACACGTATGGGTTATTGGATGACACACAGTTTGAGATGTTCTACTTCAGCATCAAGTTGGTAATACTTAGTTTTCTTCTTTAGTGATCATTACATGGAGTATAGTTAGTTTGAAGAATCAAGAAGATGGTTAACATATGGGTTTCAGGGGACGCTTATTGTTAAATGTTTAACCATCTACATGCATCATTCGAGGGGAAGATTTTTACTACTACTTGTTGGTATTTATACTCCTGTTTCAGATTTATTTTGCCTTAATTTCATTTTTAGCATGCTTTTTGGTGATCTTAATGGCGGGTATCTTGAGGCATTAGAAGGATGGATTAGTCGTAGTTGGAATCAAAGTTGCTTCTACTTAGCATCTCCTAGTGGATTATGACAAAAAAGGGGAAGAAGGAATTACATAGAAGATTTGCAACTTGAAGATCCTTGGTGATATTGCACGTTTAAGGGGAAGTTCGCTTATCTTTCATGACATCTTAACTTCAGGGGAAGTTCGTGCTTATTTGCTTTTGTCATTATCAACTAGGGGAAGATTGTTAGGAATTATATTTGTGTTGATTATGACAAAATATGAAAGATGAAGAACTTATGAAGACAAAGAAAGACAAGGGACTTACTTGTTAAAAAAGACTTTATTATTTAGTCCCTAGTAGTATTTTGTAACCCTAGACTCTCTAGTATATAAAGAGAGGCAGGGAATTAGGTTTTAGTGCGTGTCAAGATGTGAACACCAAAGGTGTGTGTGTTTAGCCTATGCATAAAGTATAAACGCCTAGGATAGTTAGTTAGTATTTAGTCGACTAGAATAGTATTTAGTCGAATATTATTTGGTAGTCGATTAGTATTAGAGTGTTTAGTTAGAGATGATGACGAGAAACCTTTAGCAATAACATTGATGTTCTTATTATTCCGTTGTGCATTCATGTTTGTCTTTGTTATTATTATCCCTAGATGAGCTTATAAACGATCTTCACATATTAGGTACACTGCCTAGAGGATTGTAAAGCTTGCTTACGGAAAAGGAAGTCTTTCGACCCCAAACCGCTATCAATCATCATAAAAACATCTTAAATCACCGTTAGAAAGCTTTCTTCTTCCTTAGGTTTTTTAGCTAGTTTCCCTCTTTTTCACATAGTAGAACACGTGTAATATGAATAATATTTCTGGACTTAGAAGGTTATTAGGACACAAGGGTACTTCTGTAAATTCAGTCCTCCAAATATAATTTCCCCATCGTTAAGTATTTTGCACCATTAGTCCTTCTATGTTTACTATTTGCATGACAAGTCCTCATTTCTTTTAAAACTAACGGAAATACTTTTCTAATATGCCAAAAGCATTATGATATACTTCTAATTAAATTTGTAACATTTGGGGTGTTACAATTATATATGTGCAAGTGAGCGGCGAAGCTTGATCCGCTTTGGTAATATCCGGACAATTTCATAACAAAACCTTACTTCAAACGTCATACAACTTTATAAAGATTTCTTCCACCTGCCTCGACCTAATATTATTATGTTGTGTTGACATTTCTTGCATTGAATACGAAAAAGATTATTTTATTAATAATTGTACAAAAAATATTTATTACTCAGCTCAAATATCGTATTAGGTAAAAAAAATACGGTTGAATTTTATGGTTTACGGTGATTGGAATCTATATCTAGTAACTCTCATGTGCATGGGAACATGGTCATATCTATTTCTTCTTCAACAAACATTCGCACGAAATTCCACATTTTCTTTGAGGCCTTTTGTTTCCTCGGATAATAACATGTTGACCATGTTGATCATTAGCCAATTTACCAGCCTAAATCCCAATTATCTAAGGGTCCAGCGTATATCTCAGATGAACCTTCACCCCCACTAAATGAATCTCCTGTAGGTCCTTTGAGAGGGTACTTGTCCACATCTGAAAGATTAAAAATCACGTGATATAAAGCACAAAATTAAAAATAGTGAAAATAAATAACTGGAAATGCCATTGTGCATTATTGAATCAACTTACCATTACAAAAATTCGGCCAAATGATTAAACAAATTCCCGCTAGAAATTTACAAAACACGTCAGAAAATGAAACTACAATGTACTTGAGTTAGAGCAGCAGGCTAGTGAACAAACTAAAGGCATCTTGTGAGCTTCTTTTTCAGAGGAAAATCCATTTTCATGCTAACGTGCCATAATAAGGTTGCCCAAGCCAAAAGCGTGTTACCTAAGACATTGACCATGCTCTAGTTAGAATATACGCGACATGTAAAATGAGCATACTTACATTGGAGTAAGGAGGACGGAAGAAATTGATATTAATGTTTTCTAGCAAAAGTGTTAGACGAGTTTTTACACAAAGAAGATTGGATAACGATTTCCTTATCACATAACTTCCCTTCACAAGCATCACACAAAACATTTATATCAATTTATTCTACTCTCCTTACTCCAACTTTAGTATGTCCACCTAATGTATCTTGGATAGCCTAAATAAAAAAATGAATGATATCTAAGTAATTAGAGACAGGATATTTATGCTCTGGCTCAGATACTTCACTGACTACAAAACATGGATGCATTTTTTGTCGTCTACTTTTCCTAACACTAAAATTAAGATGGACCAGGATACAGAATCATCAGAGCCAGTGTTGGATCAATCCCAGATAGATCCTTTGAGCCATAATGAATGAATAGTAAACCTGTGTAATCACAAGCAAACTATAGAGAATCTCTGTTAAACTTATGTCCAAGCGGAATATGAACACAAGAGTTAAAGAAGATAATAAACACAAAACTCTTGATCCTCTATGGATCTATATTAATTTACTAATGATGTTTTCAAAACGTGTACATAAACCCTAGCCGCAGATTTCTTTTATACTATAAAAAACCCTAATTCTGCAGCTTACAAAACACGTAAAAGATATGCATTATCTCTTCCTAAAATAACTCATGCATATCCTAACTAATTACTAATAATACGGATACTACTATCCGCAGAAACAAAACTAACTATCAGCAGTAACTACACTATCAGCAGTAACTATTACTAACAGCAGAAACAAAAATACTATCGGCAGGAACATGATCAGCAGGAACCATATTGTTACAATAATTCCTAGCAATCCTCCTCTAAACTTGAATTTGACTAGGTTAACTTCAAGTTTCCAGATAGATCTTTAAGCAGCATGAGGATTGAATCTTTCAGCAACGGAAGCAATATAAGGAACCAGCAGCATCACCTAGAACCACCAGAACCAGCAATGAAGTCCACAAATCCATTAGCAGCTCCTATGTCAGCAGCATCAGGATCCAGCAGCAACAGTAACCTGAGTAGATTTGATAAGTCTTTACCAAGTAGCTACTCACTCTTGGGCTAGCTAGTTCTTTGGTGGAATCATGACATCACCCTGGTGAACCAATAACCACTCCAACACTTAGAACGTGAATCAATGGTGCATTGGAAACCATAATGGTTTTTGGCAAACCATCACGACCATCAACGGATTTGAGTTGTCTTTACCTGAATCTGTTAACTCAGGACTAGCCATGGTATTCCACTGCCTTTACCACAAGCCATGAACTTGTGGGCTAGCCAACTCTTCATCTATGAGGACATGGTGAGTTGAGCACCATACAATTTATTGGCAAATTGTCAACCAACCAACGGATTTGATATCTCCTTACCGAAGCCGTTTACTCATGGAGTAGCCAATGTTTGGTGTGTGAGACCAGGGTACATTTAACCCTCTGATTTTTAGTAAATCAACAACTATCAACAAATTTGAGGACACCCACCAGAGCCATACCATCATGGTGAGTTAACTCTTTGTCACTTAAGACATGGTGAGTTAAGAACCATAGGTGGGACAATACAAAACTGCACAACATGATCCTCAAATAGAAAAGTTAGCACACAAAGAATATATACAAGATTTTTTATTAAACACAAAAGAAAATAAAAGACAAGAAATAAAGAATATATAACAACATACCAAATTTATGAAGATGCATCAGCAGTGGCCTCAATTCGTTTGTCCTTAATGCGCTTAACCAATTGCTCAACATTGACCATATCATTACCTACGGGAGCAGTAGAAAATACCAACTTATGTGACAGCATTTGCTCCATCATCTTCACAGAAAGTGGGTATCGGAAATCGGAAAACATATAAATATACACCCCAGACCAAGTCTGCACCACATGAACATTAGACAACGGATATAACTTCCACTGATACACCCTCCACTCATTCTGACTTTCCCAAATCTTAAACCCTTTACCGTCCTGATAAACAGAATCAAATAAGATTTAAAGATCACCCAGCAAAAGCAACCCAGCACCAATTGCAGAATGAGTCTCAAAATACTCAGACACCATACCATAAAGCTTAAAAAGATCTTGTCTATCTACAAAATTGAGAATTTCAGTAAGAAAGGTGAAATGTCTGACAGAGTCATCCTTGCGATAAACATTATTCAGTGACCCTATACCACCTATGCCAGTAGGAGTAAGTTCCCATCTATCAAGCATAGACCACAAGACCTGCTCCTCATCATAATCATCATCCTGAAAATCCTTGATAAATGAACGCTCAGAAGACTGAAGATCAAGTGCCCGAGACACCCTTTTCTTTTCTATGCTCTTCTGTCTTCTTCCAGAAGTGGAAGAAGGAGAAGAAACAGGATACAGAACATTCTCAGGATCAGATACCAAAGGTGGAACATCAGATGTAGCAAGCTCCTCCTTTTCAGTAGGAATAGACTTGATCTCAGGCTCTTAAGAAGGAATGAATGGAACACCATCAGGAGGAACAGATGTGGCAACTCTAGCAGAAACAGTGACAGGAACAGCAGAAGAATTCCTGGATGGATCTTCAGGAGGAATACCCTGATGTTCTTCAGTATGAAGAGTGGATTTTGTTGGTGTCTCCAAAGATTTGTTCACTGGTGATGTATCCTTAGTAATGTTGGCTTGCACATCTGGAATCTCCTCACTAAACTGCAGTCTCTTAACCTCATGTCCTTCAAGCATAGATGGAGGTCTCTTCAACCTTGCATATGGGTTGATACCATCCTTTTCCAAACGCGTGAGAATTTTGTTATACTCTACCACCAACTGATCATCTGTCAAAGACTTCACATAGGCCATAGTCCAACCATTGGTGTATCTGAGAAGAACTTGTATTTTTCACAAACTCCCTCATATGTTGTCGTTATTCAGCTTGAGTAGGAGGTCGATCCCTTTTTGCCTTAGCTTTTCTCTCTGCATCTACTTTCTTCCTCTTATTAGCCATGGCAATCAGAGTAGCAGCAAAATTATCTGACTCAAAAGGATTCCCCAAGATAGACTAAGCAAGAGATGTGTTGGCTGTGACTTCACCCACAATTTGTTGCCATGTGGCATCAGTGAAATGTAAAGCAGCCTCATCAAGTTCTTGCTTTCTTTGTGATATGATGTCAGGAATTGTATGAGTTTGACTTTCAAATTCTGCATCATATGTAGCTTGAAACTTTCTTTGCCACCAACCTATCACCCTTCTCAAGTTCATGAAGTCTAAAAATCCTTTCTTGTTCAGCCTTAAAAGCAACATGATCCATTTCTTCTTCAACCATAGGAGCCTTGCCCTTATCCTCAGAAGGAACAGATCTTTGGTATAGCATCAGTAGAATCCTTGGGCTCAGAAGACACAAAAACTGGTATTGCAGTAGCATTAGAAGAAGTATCAGCATGAACAGACTTATCAATACCAACAGTATCAGCAGGGTCAAGTACTGTGTCAGAGGGAACTGGAATTCCAGCAACATCAGAAGAAACCTCAGCATACTTGTCAGTAGAAACTGGTTCAGGTGGAAGTTGCACTTGATCAGAAAGAACATTTACATCAGCAGCAACAAAAGTATCAGGAGGAACCATAGAACTGTTCTCGAGAACATTACGATTTAGTTTGGTCCTCCATCAGGTCCATCTCCTTTTAAAAACCTGAACTTCTGGATCTTTATGAGTTGCAGTGTCTCCCAAAGAAACAGAGGCCAAAACATGTAGTGCATCCGGATAAATATTAGTCCTCTCTGTATCTTGTTCCTCTTCTGAATCAGAAACTACAACCTTACTCCTCCTCTTGTTCAGTCTAACCTCTAAGTCTGTCACCCTTTTGAGCAATTTAACCATAGCTCCACCAAGAGTCTGCTTGGTCTCCTTAAGCTCATTCCTTGTTTCTTTTAACTGAGCCTCCAAGTCATCAACCTTCTTAGTATACCTGTCAAGTAAGCTAAACATTTTCATTAGATTATCAGGATCCTCAGCTCCACCAACAGGATTTCATGAGGTATTAGGAGCTTCATTGGACCTGGGAGGAGACATATAAAAATCACCACCAAAATTGGTGTCATCCTCAAAAGTATGACCAGGTGGACTTGAAGGTTGGACAACTGGTTGATCAAGATTGACCTCATTCTCAACAGGAGTTTGTCCCTGTGATGTAGAGGCAATGACAGGCTCCTCAGGAGCAACAACACGAGGAGATGGTGGGGCTATAGGTGCATGGGATGGGGGTTGCTGGCTATCAATGGAAACTGATGCCGATGCATCAAGAGCAATGGAGGCCCCAATATCAGCTGCAACTGATGGAGAGGCACTAGCAGCATTGGGAATAGATGACATAGTGTCACCAGTAGCCTCAACATTAGATGGCTCATTGCCACCAGCAGCTTCAGCTGCACCAGCACCTTCATTGTCAGAGGGCAACATAGAAGGTAACAAGTGTCTAAGTTCTCGGCAAAAAATTGGTTTTCATGGTAGCAAACAATTTAGCAGTTAACTTTCCAATTACTCTAGGGGATTGATTTGAAGTTGTAATGCCTAAAATTATTTGAAGAAATCTATGATACATTAAGAATTTATGTTTGGTATCCTTTATGTTTTTAAGCAATCCCTCAAAGATATATTTTGAGAAATTATAATCTCTCCCCTGAGCTAAACAAATAACGGCTGTAGCAATTGAGCTAGAGAACTGATCCCAACCCCCAGACTTAGGACTTAAACACTGAAGGAGGGTATGAACAAGAAATCTGCATTTAGGGAAAAATTTGTTTTTATACCATATGAAATTCCCATCAGTGGGATACCCTAAGCTGGCTAAACCAGTGATGATTTCTTCTCTATTATTGTCAAAGACACCTCCTTCATCATCTAATTTTAACTGAGTCCTTATGAGTGACTCAGTAATTACATACTCTTGTCCATCTATAGTGGCCACAATCTCCTTGGGTTGACCCTCAGGAGATCGCTCATGAGTTGTGGCCCAAAATTTCTTGACTTAAGAGTCATAAACAAGAGACGGACAAAAGGTTAGGGCATACTTGAGTTTGGAACGCAGCAAGAATTCAATCATAGTATCATATAAGTCACTCCCTTTAGCCTTTTCCAAGAATGCAAATTTATTGTGATCTCCTTTGAAAGCTAGTGACGCCATTGAATGATCTGAGGAGGTTCAAGATGGGTTTGGTTTCAAAATGAGAGGGAATTGTGCAATTAGGTCATGGGATATCAGTAATTGGTTATTTAAGTAAGTTACTTAAAATAACCTTTTAAATCGGCAAAACACTAGCAACGAATCTTTGACCAATTTTGACTTTAATTAAATCCCATATTTAATTCCAAATTATACGAAACCAGCAGCAATCAAAAGTCAATCAGCAAAAGCCATTTAGTTAAACAACAAGAACGATTGAACGTTTGACTACTGTTTCTTTATCAAAGCTACCAGCAGAAACCATCCATCATCAGCAGAAACACACATGAAGTCAGCAGCAATGAAGAAAAGTCAAACTCTGCTATACTTAACAACGCCTTAAAACTCTGCAGACTTAACCCTCATTAATTCAAATACCAACCAAGTCATTACTTCCATAAATTCTAACAACCAAAGATTCCACCTTGACTTTGCCTATATAACCAACCCCTTGCCTCATAAAACACATACAAACCAAATAACCCTAACACAACAGTCGATCACCAAAATAACCATCATGAATAACTCTCCCAATAATCCGATTGAGATATCTTTAAACTCATCTGAGGAGACATCATCCAATGATGGATGGTTATACTACTTTCCTCCCTACAACAAGAACCTGATGTTCATGTCAATAAACCCTCCACCATCACCAGCACCTCTTGGAAGTTCATCTGAAGATCAACCTTTTGCACCTTCCAAAGCTGAAGACTCTGTTAAATGAGTTCCATGCCGAGCTTTGTCTCAGCTTATTCAGATACAAATGATGAACATGGGGGGTCTTCCAAGGCTATGAATGTAGCTCCTCTTGCTATTGTGCTACCTTCTTTAGTTCCAGTTGCAGTCCCTGCTGATCCAAGACCAGGACCCTCCAACCTAACTCCTGAGAAAAGGGCTCAAGTGGTTGGTCTTGCTGCTCCCAGAGTGTAGGATTACATCAGTAGGTGGGGAAAGGAGCATCAGAAGATGCCAGAGTGGGAAAAGGGGAGGCTATAGTAGGGCCTTGCGGATGAAATTTGATGTCTGGAGGAGTATTTTGATTCGGTGAAGCTTATGTCATGTCATGTGGTTCTTAGTAGCATAGAAAGTCTTGTAACAATGTACTGCATCCTAGAATGCAATTTTTATATAAATAAAAGACTTTCCAGTTTCTTGTTTAATCTTTGCAACTGATTGTGTGTTTGATACTTGATCTGCAAATTGGTTAGTAGTACACAGAATATACAAAACAAATATATAAAAATATACAAATATATACAAAATATACAGCTTAAAATCCTCCCCTTAATCCAAAAACCTCCCCTTAGGCATAATCCTCCCCTCAAATACAACAATCAGGGGTTGATCATGCCAATATGGACAACCAAAAACGGAAACCTTGGACCATCAAAAGCTTTAGTCAACAAATCAGCTACATTATCATCAGTGTGAATTTTGACCACTTGAATAAGATGTTTTTCATTAGCATCCCTAATAAAATGGTGTCTGATTTCAATATGTTTAGTTCTCTAATGAAAAACAGGATTTTTAACAATGCAAATTATACTTTGATTGTCTATAAAGATTTTAGTGTTCATAAAATTGAACCCATAATCCAATAACTGATTTTGTATCTAAAGTACCTGACCAAAACAACTAGCAGCAGCAACATACTACTGCTTGAGAAGATGTAGCAACAATGGTCTGCTTCTTGCATTGCCAGGAGATTAATCTCCTTCCCAGAAACTGACAACCCCCAGTGGTAGATTTTTGATCAAAGTTTGCACCAGCATGGTCACTATCACTATAAGCTTCCAACTCAAATGAAGACTCTTTAGGATACCAAAGGCCCAATTTAGGTTGACCTTTGAGATACTTGAAGATCTTCTTGACTGCATTCAAATGGGAAGTCAAAGGAGTGACTTGATGCCTGGAACAAGCACTAACTGCAAACATGATATTTGGCCTTGAAGCTGTCAAATACATTAAGGAACCAATCATAGATCTGTATAGATGTACATTAACAGCAGCATATGGTTCAGTGTTTGACTTAGGCTTTGGGGCTTCATAAGGAGTAGTTGCAGTCCTCACATTTTCCAAATCAAACTTCTTGAGGATGTCAAGAACATATTTCTCTTGACTGATGAAAATACCATCTGACTGTTCCTTAACCTGAAGACCCAAAAATAAGGTCACCCATAGCACTTATTTCAAACTTACTCTTCATCAGCTCCTCAAATTCCCTCCACCAAGTTTCTTTGGTGGAACCAAAGATAATGTCATCCACATATACTTGGACAAGGATGATTGATTGGTCCCGAACCGTCAAGCTATCTCACACAAGCTAGCCACTTGTAAATGGCTAACCGTAAGAAACTTAAAACAGCTCAGAGACCAAATGCAATTTAAGATCGAGGAAATATAGGGATTCCTGGGTCGTTAATTCCCACGGAGGATGAATTGGTGTTTCACACAGACAGATGTCGAATAATCACTAAGGATAGTGATCAATAAGGATTTTGATGAATAATTATACCTAAAGAAAAGATTAATAAATTACAGCGACTTAAATGCAAATTAAAGGAAATTAAAAAGTTAAAATATATTGAATAAATGCTATCACTATTTTTACAATGATGTTTTTGTGATTTTATAAAACAAAATAACTTAAATAAACTATTTTAACTAAAACATAAACTTAAATTACATAAAAATGTAGCCTAAAATGAAAACGAGCGTTATTTCTAAAAATTACGCAGTGCAAGCAAAAAGCGTAAAATTTATGAAATAAAAGTCCTACAAGTGTAAAAACAATTTTCTTACTTAATATATGACAAAAGAAAATTTTAGAAAAAAGATTTATATTTTTTAGACTTTTATATTTTTTATTATGAATTAAATAAGTTTTTAAACTAATTAAATAATTAAAAATACTAAAACTATTGGGAAAAATCTGAAACTTTTTTATAAAATACTTAATACTAATACAAACTAAAGAAAAATAAAAAAGTTGCAAAAGCTAGTTGAAATAAGCTAGAAATAAGCTAATATGTTCGTATAAGCTAAATGAACAAGGAAGACTTATGTATTAAATTGTGCAAGATATGACCAAGACAAGACCCAAGGGCGACTGGCATACAGGTACACACTATCACTCTTCAAGGGTGGGAGGTCTCAGGTTCGAGCCTGCCTCCCACCTTTTTGCAAAACATTTTATTTTTTTTTATTTTTCTTTTTGAAACTTATTAAGTAAATGATTTTAAGCAACTTTTGTAACTAAAATTTTTTATGAAAACTACTATTAAGCTCAGTTTGAGCTTAAATTTCCAACAGTGGACTAGAATTTAGAGATAAGCACAAGGTTAAGCTGAATAGCTAATAAGCTGAAGAATAAGCAAAAGATTAACTAGAAAGAAGCTAAGCAACTGATAAATAGCTAATGTGACAACTGAATAAACAATATAACTAAGAAATAAGCACTGAACAAGCTACAAATAAGCACTAGCTTAAGCTGGAACACATGACACTTTTCAGAAAAAGGACTTGAAAGAAGCTGATGAATAAGCACTTAATAAGCTAGTTAGAAGAAAACTTATATTTTTCTAATTTAGTTAAGCAGTTAAACTTTAATATCCCAGAAGATTATAAGCTAAAACTTAATAATAAACACACAATAAAATTCTAAAGTATATTCAAAAGCGCATTTATGAAATTTTGACTTTTTTAAGTTATGAACTAGTTTGACTTTAATGAACTTTGAATCAAATTTCTTAAGCGATTTTGTTGTTTAATGGTAAAGTAAGACTAATGCAAGCTATTTTATTACTTTCTAAACCTATTAGCACAATCTTACCTACTGATTTCAACAGAGATGCAATTGAGACAAGATTTAATTTGATTTTGACTATCTGAATTCTAGAACCAGGTTAATGAACTAATTGACTATATTATGCCTAAATATGATTCTAGCAACTGACTTTAACTACTGAAATAACCTTAAGCTCAGTTTATAACCTAGATCCAAACACCACTTTAACATACTACTTTTGTGATTTTCAAAGCTTAACACAGATTAAAATCATGAAACTGATCCAAGGTCTTATATTATCAAATAACAAGTCTAAAGGAACTTTAAACAACAGTGGTACAAGATTAAAACTTAAGAACAAATAATAAGCTATTGAAATTGTGAAATGAGATTTTAAAGCTACTACTAATTATAACTAACAAGTATACTGTTTTATTTTAGAAATTTACTCAACTATAACTTAGAAATATAAGAACACAAGTTTTAAGCTAACAAATGGCCTTAACAGTGAAATACCAAAATAGCTTAAAAATGCTTACAACTTGAATTGAGCTGAAAATCAAAGAACAAGGACCAATTTTTACTTCTTATAGAACCTCCTTAGGTTCACTACCCCATTGCCATCCAATAATCGACTTGACTTTCTTGCACCATCTCTATGATTTTTTATTTTTAGCTAAATTTTTTGGTATTTTTGGTAATTTTTGGGTTGTGAAACTGAACTGGGAAATTAATGTTTCTAACAACTTATAAGCTTTTTCAA
Source organism: Chrysanthemum makinoi (assembly GCA_910596185.1). Classification (NCBI taxonomy): domain Eukaryota; kingdom Viridiplantae; phylum Streptophyta; class Magnoliopsida; order Asterales; family Asteraceae; genus Chrysanthemum; species Chrysanthemum makinoi. Next base: position 126,314,640 of record OU343225.1, read on the forward strand.
GAGCTTATATAAGCTTCAGAAGCAATAATAACAACTAATAACAACAATTGAGTGTTTTGAGAATTTAGACATAAAAAGTACATAAACTGAATTAGTGAGTAAAAACTGAAATTGAAACTAGAAATAGGTTTATATTACACTGAAAGAACTAAATAAAGTACTTGAAATCCAAATTTAACACTGGAAACTAAAAATAACTAAAACGACATAATCTAAACTAAATTACACTACTTGATATCTCCATACTGCTACTCTTCTTCTTTATAATGATCCACTTGAGTCTTTGTCGACATCTGAGACTATCCCACTTCATCTCAGCCATTGAATTCATCAAAATTGCCATATGTCATTTTGGCGGGAAAAGTGGATTTGGTTGGTTCTTTGCATTTAATGATTTTTGGTTGGATGTGGAGGTGGAGGAGGGTGGTTAGACAGGTGTAGAAACAGTGGTGAGGTGGAGAGGTGGGCAAGTGGTGGTGAAACCACCTGGTTTCAGGTATGCAGGGGTGAGGGAGAGGGGTGTACAGTGAGCGCGGTTTTATTTTTAAAACATGGGTCGGGTTTGGGTATTGGGCTGGGCTTGGGGTAATAATAAAAGGGTTGGGTTGGTTTTGGGTTTGGATAAATAACATAAAGGGTCCGGTTGGTATAAGTAGCACAAGGACCATTTATGTAACTTTCTGAAAATACAAGGGACTGAATTTGACAAGTTTCCAAGGTTATCACAAGGGTCAATCCTGCAAATAATGGTTAGTACAAGGACTAAATTTGCATAAAGTTTCATTTTTATAAGTCCAAGGACCAAATCTGCCAATTTTGAAACTTTAAGGGCCTAACTTGTAATTTTCCAAAAGTTCACCATAAGGACCAATTTTGTCATATTTGAATAGTACAAGGTTAATATTTGATAATTTTCACTTTTTAAATTAACCAAGGACTATATTTGACATTTTTCAAACTTTAGGGACTAAAGTTGTCTTTTTGTAAATTTTACACTTTAAAGGGTTTATTTTGACAACTTTTGAATCCCATGGACCTTAAATGACATTTTACAAGTTTTTGAATTACCAGGGACTAGTTTTGACAATTTTTGAAACTTGAGGGACTAAAAGCGCCAATTATGCAAACTTGATACGTTTTCATCTGATTTTGATATTTTTGCATTTAAAACACATAAAACACTGATTTGTGATATTTCTATCATTTTGATGCATTTCTGAGTGTTTTCAGATATTTTTGGCATTCAAAACAGAACAAAAATGATGAGTATTTAGACACTCATCAATGATATCCCTGGAGTTCTTCTTGATAAAAAGGGTCTTATCAATAGCACCTCTCCTATAACCATGTTTCAGAGAATGAGGAGAGCCTAGCATACCAAGCTCTTGGTGCTTGATGAATTCCATAGAGTGCTTTAACCACTTTGTAAACCATATCCGGATTATGAGGGTCCACAAAGCCTTTGGGTTGAGTTACATAAAGTTCTTCTTCAATTTCACCATCTAGGAAGGCACTTTTAACATCCATCGATAAACAGAAGCCCATGTAAGAGGCAAAAGCCAAAAAGAGTCTGATTGCTTCAACTCTTGCTATAGGAGTTAAAAATTCATCATAATCAATGCCCTCTTCTTGCTCGTGATCTTGAGCAACCAACCTAGACTTATTCTTTACCACAATCCCCTTGCATCTCTTTTACGCTCAGAATCCATTTTGTTCCAATTGCATACTTCCCAGCAAGCAACGAACAAGCTCCCAAACATTTTGATTCAAAAGCATGTTGCATCTCTTCTTGCATAGCAACTACCCAATCTTCATCTGCTAAAGCATGTGCAACACTAGTAGGTTCAACTTGAGAGAGGAAACAAGCAAATAGACAATGATGATAGTCTATGTGATTGTTCCTATGTTGATCCTGAATGTAGCTAAGAAATGCAGATTCTTCAAACTTTGTTTTTATTCACCTTACTTCTAGTTTGAACAGATGAAGTAGGATCACCAATAATCAGAGATTGTAGATGAACAGTGTTAACCCTTTTTGTAACATTAGGACTAACATCAAATGAAGTGGTCAAGTTATTAAGCGTTGGGCCAAAGTCATCATCGTATAAAGAAGAATCAAATATACCTGTTCTTGACAAATGATGAATGCCATCCTATTCAGAGCTTGAATATTGGGAATTGGCCAGATCAGATGGACCTGGAAATCTAGCAAGAGAATCATCTAAACCCAGAGTATCAATAGATGGAGTACTGGAGGGAACCGCAGGAACAATATCACTAGCAGGAGGAACATGAGCACTACCAGCAGAATTATGACTGACCCATTACCAACAAAAACAACTTTATCAGCAGCATTCTAACCAGCAGGATCAGTAACATTACCAGCAGGAATAGATGCATTATCAGCAGCTTCCAAGTTCATGCGGGCTTCAATAGTTGCCTGCCTTAAGAGTTCCTCAGTGTCTTTGGAGAATTCATAACCATTCTTTTCAGCTTCATCCTTAGCTGTATGCTCTTGGCGTTGAAACTTCACAAGTTCTTCTGCATACCCTAAATCACTTTGTTTGTCACTAGAAGAATCCTTGTCCCCAGTACCTGAAAAGTGGTTAGTATGAAAGGAAGGAACAACTATAAGTTGTTCATCACAATCTGAATCTGAATCATCATCTAAGGAACCTGCAATGTTAGTTGATGGAACTTGGGGACCTGCAGGATGATTTGATTTGAAACGAGTATAACCTAAGTGATCAGTTAAATAGTCAAGATCAAAGTACCATTCCTGACCAGCACCCTAAACATTAGGTTTATCCTCCAGAAATCTTAGATTCAGTGTTTCTTCTATCCTCTTGGCAGATATATTGTATACCCTATAAGCCTTACTATGAGCAGAGTATCTAACAACAAAACCTTCATCAGCTTTCCCTTCAAATTTGCCAAAATGATCACTGTGTTTAAGATATTCACATGACAACCAAAAGGCTTAAAGTAACTAATGGTAGGAATCTTCCCAGTCAGAAGTTTATAAGGTGTTTTATTGTGAGGATGAGTTATCAAAACGCTGTTCAAAACATAATAGGCAGAACTGACTGCTTCAGTCCATAATATGGTAGGTAACTTAGAATCAGCAAGCATAGATCTTGCTGCTTCAATGAGGGTTCTATTCTTCCTTTCAGCAACTTCATTTTATTGTGGAGTCCTGGCATTACTGTAGTCCCCTTTTATCCCCTTAGTTCCACAAAGTTCAATTAATTTGGCATTCTTGAACTCTGTCCCATTGTCACACCTTATGGCTTTAACCTTTTTATTCAGCTGGTTCTCAACTAGGGCAATAAAGTTTTGAAGAACCTAAAATGTTTCATCCTTAGTCCCCAAAAAAAACCCCAGCAAAACCTGTTGTAGTCATCAGTAACCACCACACAATAGTATTTGTGATCAATGCTTCTGATAGATGTGGGACCAAAGAGGTCCATGTGAAGAAGCTGCAAAGGTTCTGAAATTATGCTAACAGCAGTAATGGATTTGTAAGAAGCTTTGTGTTGTTTTCCCTTGTTGCAAGCCACACAATTATGCTCATTAGTGAAGACTTTGGAAGGAAGACCATGAACTAAACCATGTTTTGCCAGCTTGTTGATAGTTTTGAAATTAACATAAGCCATCATTCTATGCCATTTGTTAGATTCATCCAAGGATGTTTTAGCCACCAAACAAGCCAACTCTCCTTCAGGCTGGACATCATTAAGATTGAATGTATATAGATTATGTTCCTTGGTACCTTCAGCATTACTTGACTGTCATCAGGTATTTGAAAGTCTTTAGAAAGCATAAGACATTCAGTATCAGTGAAAAGAACACTATTCTTCTTGTCACATATTTGAGACACATAAAATAGATTGAAGTTTCTAAGTTCTTCCACATAGTACACATTTTCAAAGTCCAGCTTGGAAGTTCTAATGGTTCCTTTCCCTGTTATTCTGCCATCTCCTCCTCCAAAAGTAACAGTGCCTTCATGAATAGGGACAAAATCATGCAATCTTTCCCTGTTCCCTGTCATACTCCTAGAACACCCACTATCAACAATACCTAAATCTTTATTTGTATGAGGATCATCCTACAAGTTAAAAGATATACAACAATATTAGTATACATGGAGACCTAAGTCATTACTGACTTGGGCCTGCCTTGTGGATCATATTAGAAAAACCTGCAGATTGATGAGATCCACCATTGTTCTTGGAATCCTTCATGAAAGATGTTTTATTTTATCTCCAAGAGCAACCTGCTGAGGTCTTAACAGCAGTATCCCACCTTGCTCCCCTTTTATTCAATGGGTCATTATTAATAGGCCTATATCCATTTTGAAAATAAGTACTTGTTGGTCTGATTAATGGCCTAGGAACATTTCTTCTCCAACATGATGAAAATGGTCTATAGGCAGAAACTAGGTTACCAGCAGAAACTGGTGTACCAGCAGGAACTGGTCTACCAGCAGGAACTGGTCTACCAGCAGGATTGGTTCTGCCAGTCCTCACATGTTTTCCAGAAGGAACAAATGGAGGAATATTAGTCACATCATTCCATATTGGTCTATGCTTCTGTTGATAAGTACAACCACCCATTTGTTTCTCATAAAAATCACAATCTTTGATAAGATGAAATGTACTACCACAAAAAAAACATGATTTCTTCTTAAAATGCTTGTTCATAACATGAGAAGTATTATCATAAACAAACTTATTCAAACCACAACCAAAATCATAATTGCTTTTAACAGAATCAAAAGAACAAGAAATGATTTTAAAATAAGCTGTCTTTGAAGAAGATTCATTAACAGCAACTCTTGGGGGTAGCTCAACTGGTAAAGGCTTGGGTGAGGCAGACTTGGGGGTAGTAGACTCTTCACTTGAATCACAACTGGCAAAGTCTTTAAATTGGGTCTCTGAGGTCCTATCACTGGAAGAACAAGAGACAAAATCATTAGTATCACTGCTAGTTTCAGATAAGTCATCATACTTTTGGCCATAGGTCATATGTGATTCATCCAAGTCTAAGTCTGGGTAAGGTGGTCTAACAATACCATTGATTGAGGAAGGAACAATATGCACTTCACCTTTTTTTACAAATTTAAAAGGTTTTCGATATTTTTCTTCCTCTTCAACAGTGACAAGATTAAAAACACTATAGTCATTAGAGTCATATACCTCATCTGGATCAATATAATCCTTGAAGCCCAACCCCATCTTAGTTCTTATATACATAGAGCTTCTCCTTAATTTGTCTAGATTTTTGGCTTGTTCTTGCCACTCTTTATGTCTAGCCACCTCTTTATCTAATTTAGCCTTTAGATCCTCTTTTTCTACATTAACTTTTACATTTTGTTTCTCAAAGAATTTTAACAAGTTAGTGGTGCTCTCAAAATCTCTCTCTAACACCTTAATTCTCTCTTCAAGGGCCAATTGATTTTATTGGTACCAAACCTTTTGCTTTTCTAAAGTTTTAACAGTTTTCTTATAGGCTTGAACCTAAATAAAATTTTCTTTATATTGGCCATCAATGTCATCAAATTCTCTTTTAAGGGCATCATATCTATCATTACAACCAAATATACAATTATGTACCTGAGATGTGATCCCCATCAGTGCAAACTCCTCAGCATCTCCAGTCTCAGCAGCATCCCTATTCTCATCAAGTAATCCAGTCTGATGAGAACTGTCCTCTTTTCCTTCAGTTTCATGGTCAGTCCAGTCAAGCAATGAATCCACAGACACCAGGGCTGCAGGTTTAGGTTCTTCAGTCTCTTTGAGCTTGAATGCAGAATATCTTGTCCTGTCACTTCCTTTCTTATCTGGGCATTCTCTGGCAAAGTTACCAATTTGATTGCATTCAAAACACCTAATCTTCTTTCTGCCAAACCTGGCTGCCTCCCTTCCCTAATAACTGATCTTCCTCCCAGACTTCTTCTCAAACATGTTGACTTTTACAGCAAGCATAGCCATCTGCCATTTTATGTCCAACTCCTCCAAGTCCCATTTATCCATCTGTTCAAAATCCTCATAAGCAAGCTGCTGTTGAGGTTCACTCTCAGCAACAAAATAGTAAAGCACATCCTCTAACACATTACTAGATTTTGATTTTATAGTAGAGGAGGTGTATGTTGTGGCTGCTGCTGATGAAAAGGTGGGACTTTCAGCATATGACTTCTTGGTGTTAGCACTGGTAGTACTCACTAATGCTGAATTTGTTGGAGTGAGAGAATAGGTGGAATGACCCTTGATATCAATTTCAATAGTTCTAAGCTTGTTGTATAAATCATCAAAGCTTAAGTAATCAAGGCCACCCTTTGCCTTGAGAGTAAGAGCAACATGCCTCCAGGAAGAAGCTAGAGCACGCAGGAACTTGGTGTTGCATTCCTCATTGTCAGGTTTGGTCTTCATCTGATTAAGCTGGCATAAGATTTTCTGAAACCTGTCATACCCCTTGTGTATGCCTTCTTCTTCAGAAATTAAGAACTCCTGAAAGCTTTGCTTGAGCATAGTCTTCCTCATCTTCTTGGATTCTTCGTTACCTTCAAACCTCGACTTGATTGCTCTCCAGATCTCTTTTGCATCATCAAGATGATGGAAGTCACTCATATGTTCATCTGGTAAAGCTTGGAGCAAGGTAGTCCTAGCCTTTGTTTCCCTCTAAAAAGCAACATGTTCTTCAGTAGTTGTTGCTGGAAGAATTATCACATTACCATCAGTATCTCTTCCAGTCTTCTTCTTACTGTTGCCTTTCAGAACAATGTTCCATAGATGGTAGTCATTGTTGGTGATATAATTTTCCATCTTCATTGTCCAGATGTCGTATTCGTCCTTCTTCAGATAGGGAAACTTTGCATTGTTGTTTGACATGGTGGTAACAACCTGCTGAATTGTTTGAGATTGAGTTGCTGAATTGGATGACTCAGGATTTTCCTTCTCATTGTCTGAGCCTGAAGTTGACATTGTTAGAGAGTGTTTAGGGTTTTGAGAGAAAATGAAGTCTTCTTTTATAGATCCTCACCAGGCTCTGATACCACTTGTTGGATCAGTCCTAGATAGATCCTTTGAGCCTTAATGAACGAATAGTAAACCTGTGTAATCACAAGCAAACTATAGAGAATCTCTGTTAAACTTATGTCCACGCGGAATATGAACACAAGAGTTAAAGAAGATAATAAACACAAAACTCTTGATCCTCTATGGATCTATATTAATTTACTAATAATGTTTTCAAAACGTGTACATAAACCCTAGCCGCAGGTTTCTTTTATACTATAAGAAACCCTAATTCTGCAGCTTACAAAACACGTAAAAGATATGCATTATCTCTTCCTAAAATAACTCATGCATATCCTAACTAATTACTAATAATACGGATACTACTATCCGAAGAAACAAAACTAACTATCAGCAGTAACTATTACTAACAGCAGAAACAAAAATACTATCGCAGGAACGATCAATAGGAACCATATTGTTACAATAATTCCTAATGACCGGAAACTAATATCGACATTAAATATACAACAACAAAAACCTATAAATTATATAGCAAGATGAATAACCCTAAACTAATGGCCGCTGTTCTAAAGAATTGGTGGTAATGTTAACGTGAAACTGATAGTAAATTAACCTCAAACCTAAGTGCAAAACTTTTGTATATAAAACTATATGTTTTTTAAGCATGAACCTTAGCGATCGTTCACCGTTTAATCATGGTAAACTCAAATGGGAAAAAAAATTCCATGAAACAAATTAATAGTGTACCTCAAAAATACCATTTTATTAAAATCTGTAATACGATGTATTAATTCAAACTATAATCAACATTATCTTTGGTATTTTTATATTTATTTGAAAGCAAGTAAATCTTGAATTTTTAGGGAGTTTTGTATTTTATTACAGGAAATATCTCTAGCCTCCACACAGTAAGCACACACATTTCACTCAAAGCAACAAACAATTCACCTTTAACATCTATAAAATATTGCAAACTTCTAACTTCTAAATAACACCATAAAGTAATAGCAATAGGCAAGTGGTTTGAAGATGCTACCTTTTCATCGATTTCTTTCGTACTCCTTACCCCCAACATTAACATGACCGGCTGAATTTCCTTGGATACTCGTAATACAAAACATAACAATGTATTAATATTTTTTGCAAGAATATCTATCCCTAGCCATATATACCGAATTGGGCACAAAGCACAGATAGATTTTTATGAGTTACAATTTCTGATGCGACAAAATTAACAGCAATCCACTGACTGACTCATCATAGCCAAACAAATATTATCCAAATTAGTTTTTAAAAACACCCTATGAAGTATGCAAAAAACTGTTGCACCTTACCACAATGCTTAATAATGTAAAGTATTAGCGTTAAAAACAAAATATGTACTTGTGAAACAGTTAATCTATGCAGCGAAAACATGTGCATGGTTCGTCGTCAGAATTCCGCGATAACATCATCAATGGCAGGTTGAAAACAAGAGTTCTGATATAAGAATGATTCATGCTTCCCTTCATCTTGAGCCTGAACCGTATTGCCCAAAGTCCAGTATCACATAATCTGTTATCAGGTACATAGACACAATATAGTCTGCAAATTCCCTACATTGCAAGAATTTTTTTTGGATAATATAGATTTTCACAACACATTAGTTACTGGATTACATCATTGTTAGTTTGCCATATTCAGATAAAACACATCTTATTATAACAGTGGTTGCTATCCAACCATTTAACACAAACCCAAAAACAAAACTACAAAGATCACAACAACCAAATAGAACACAACTTTCAACGCATGATAAATAAGCATTTACGGCTAGAACTTATACATAGAGTAACAAACCAAAACTTATGACCAAACACCAGATTATAAAGGATATCAGGAAATACTAATGACCAAAAATCTAAGGCAAGTGAGTCTACCATTAAACCATCATACCATTTTACACAAACAACAAATAGCTTCTAACGCTTTATACATGAGCAATTACGACCAAAATTAATAGAAAATATATAAATTCAACATGCATCACCACATGTCAGACTTAAAAGGCTACCACGAAGTGTTAGGAATTAGAAAATTCCTGGTTAAAGTGTCGGTCACTCCAATTATGATTTAGCATATGTTAGCTCGTAGACGTGTCGTTATTTACATTATTTAGTAGTTAATTAGTTAGTTTGTAGCGTAGTTTAGTTTCGTGCAACACCGTGGAGGAAGGACGGGTCTTTACCCACTGTATACCTGATCCACAGGCCGATAGGAGGTCGTGTATTTTGTAACTATAAATACCCCTTCCATTCATGGAAGGAGTGGAGCTTTAAATCTAACCTTTAAATATTTTGTTCTACAAGTCTCTACCAAGAAACTCCCTCACTCTCTACTTTCTCTCTCTAATGGATAACATGTATTTTGATCATCCAAGACCACCCGAATCATCAACACAATAAATATAACGATCCTACAATTGGTATCAAGAGCCAAGGTTTTTGTGTTATGTTGATTTGTGTGGTTTTGTTCCATGGTTACTTTGTTTGTTGATTTTTGATACTCATTCTTAAAACTGATTGTGCATCATTTTTGTGTGTCGAAAACTTTGTTTTCTCACTTTTATTTAATATCAGTTTTTTTTAACAACCTTTTTTAAGCAACAGTAACCTGAGTAGATTTGATAAGTCTTTACCAAGTAGCTACTCACTCTTGGGCCAGCTAGTTCTTTGGTGGAATCATGACATCACCCTGGTGAACCAATAACCACTCCAACACTTAGAACGTGAATCAATGGTGCATTGGAAACCATAATGGTTTTTGGCAAACCATCACAGCCATCAACGGATTTGAGTTGTCTTTACCTGAATCTGTTAACTCAGGACTAGCCATGGTATTCCACTGCCTTTACCGCAAGCCATGAACTTGTGGGCTAGCCAACTCTTCATCTATGAGGACATGGTGAGTTGAGCACCATACAATTTATTGGCAAATTGTCAACCAACCAACGGATTTGATATCTCTTTACCGGAGCCGTTTACTCATGGAGTAGCCAATGTTTGGTGTGTGAGACCAGGGTACATTCATAACCCTCTGATTTTTAGTAAATCAACAACTATCAACAAATTTGAGGACACCCACCAGAGCCATACCATCATGGTGAGTTAACTCTTTGTCACTTAAGACATGGTGAGTTAAGAACCATAGGTGGGACAATACAAAACTGCACAACATGATCCTCAAATAGAAAAGTTAGCACACAAAGAATATATACAAGATTTTTTTTTAAACACAAAAGAAAATAAAAGACAAGAAATAAAGAATATATAACAACATACCAAATTTATGAAGATGCATCAGCAGTGGCCTCAATTCGTTTGTCCTTAATGCGCTTAACCAATTGCTCAACATTGACCATATCATTACCTACGGGAGCAGTAGAAAATACCAACTTATGTGACAGCATTTGCTCCATCATCTTCACAGAAAGTGGGTATCGGAAATCGGAAAACATATAAATATACACCCCAGACCAAGTCTGCACCACATGAACATTAGACAACGGATATAACTTCCACTGATACACCCTCCACTCATTCTGACCTTCCCAAATCTTAAACCCTTTACCGTCCTGATAAACAGAATCAAATAAGATTTAAAGATCACCCAGCAAAAGCAACCCAGCACCAATTGCAGAATGAGTCTCAAAATACTCAGACACCATACCATAAAGCTTAAAAAGATCTTGTCTATCTACAAAATTGAGAATTTCAGTAAGAAAGGTGAAATGTCTGACAGAGTCATCCTTGCGATAAACATTATTCAGTGACCCTATACCACCTATGCCAGTAGGAGTAAGTTCCCATCTATCAAGCATAGACCACAAGACCTGCTCCTCATCATAATCATCATCCTGAAAATCCTTGATAAATGAACGCTCAGAAGCCTGAAGATCAAGTGCCCGAGACACCCTTTTCTTTTCTATGCTCTTCTGTCTTCTTCCAGAAGTGGAAGAAGGAGAAGAAACAGGATACAGAACATTCTCAGGATCAGATACCAAAGGTGGAACATCAGATGTAGCAAGCTCCTCCTTTTCAGTAGGAATAGACTTGATCTCAGGCTCTTAAGAAGGAATGAATAGAACACCATCAGGAGGAACAGATGTGGCAACTCTAGCAGAAACAGTGACAGGAACAGCAGAAGAATTCCTGGATGGATCTTCAGGAGGAATACCCTGATGTTCTTCAGTATGAAGAGTGGATTTTACTGGTGTCTCCAAAGATTTGTTCACTGGTGATGTATCCTTAGTAATGTTGGCTTGCACATCTGGAATCTCCTCACTAAACTGCAGTCTCTTAACCTCATGTCCTTCAAGCATAGATGGAGGTCTCTTCAACCTTGCATATGGGTTGATACCATCCTTTTCCAAACGCGTGAGAATTTTGTTATACTCTACCACCAACTGATCATCTGTCAAAGACTTCACATAGGCCATAGTCCAACCATTGGTGTATACAGAAGAACTTGTATTTTTCACAAACTCCCTCATGTGTTGTCGTTGTTCAGCTTGAGTAGGAGGTCGATCCCTTTTTGCCTTAGCTTTTCTCTCTGCATCTACTTTCTTCCTCTTATTAGCCATGGCAATCAGAGTAGCAGCAAAATTATCTGACTCAAAAGGATTCCCCAAGATAGACTAAGCAAGAGATGTGTTGGCTGTGACTTCACCCACAATTTGTTGCCATGTGGCATCAGTGAAATGTAAAGCAGCCTCATCAAGTTCTTGCTTTCTTTGTGATATGATGTCAGGAATTGTATGAGTTTGACTTTCAAATTCTGCATCATATGTAGCTTGAAACTTTGCTGCCACCAACCTATCACCCTTCTCAAGTTCATGAAGTCTAAAAATCCTTTCTTGTTCAGCCTTAAAAGCAACATGATCCATTTCTTTTTCAACCATAGGAGCCTTGCCCTTATCCTCAGAAGGAACAGATACTGGTATAGCATCAGTAGAATCCTTGGGCTCAGAAGACACAAAAACTGGTATTGCAGTAGCATTAGAAGAAGTATCAGCATGAATAGACTTATCAATACCAACAGTATCAGCAGGGTCAAGTACTGTGTCAGAGGGAACTGGAATTCCAGCAACATCAGAAGAAACCTCAGCATACTTGTCAGTAGAAACTGGTTCAGGTGGAAGTTGCACTTGATCAGAAAGAACATTTACATCAGCAGCAACAAAAGTATCCGGAGGAACCATAGAACTGTTCTCGAGAACATTAGGATTTAGTTTGGTCCTCCATCAGGTCCGTCTCCTTTTAAAAACCTGAACTTCTGGATCTTTATGAGTTGTAGTGTCTCCCAAAGAAACAGAGGCCAAAACATGTAGTGCATCCGGATAAATATTAGTCCTCTCTGTATCTTGTTCCTCTTCTGAATCAGAAACTACAACCTTACTCCTCCTCTTGTTCAGTCTAACCTCTAAGTCTGTCACCCTTTTGAGCAATTTAACCATAGCTCCACCAAGAGTCTGCTTGGTCTCCTAAAGCTCATTCCTTGTTTCTTTTAACTGAGCCTCCAAGTCATCAACCTTCTTAGTATACCTGTCAAGTAAGCTAAACATTTTCATTAGATTATCAGGATCCTCAGCTCCACCAACAGGATTTCATGAGGTATTAGGAGCTTCATTGGACCTGGGAGGAGACATATAAAAGTCACCACCAAAATTGGTGTCATCCTCAAAAGTATGACCAGGTGGACTTGAAGGTTGGACAACTGGTTGATCAAGATTGACCTCATTCTCAACAGGAGTTTGTCCCTGTGATGTAGAGGCAATGACAGGCTCCTCAGGAGCAACAACACGAGGAGATGGTGGGGCTATAGGTGCATGGGATGGGGGTTCTTTGGCTATCAATGGAAACTGATGCCGATGCATCAAGAGCAATGGAGGCCCCAATATCAGCTGCAACTGATGGAGAGGCACTAGCAGCATTGGGAATAGATGACATAGTGTCACCAGTAGCCTCAACATTAGATGGCTCATTGCCACCAGCAGCTTCAGCTGCACCAGCACCTTCATTGTCAGAGGGCAACATAGAAGGTAACAAGTGTCTAAGTTCTCCAGCAAAATTGGTTTTCATGGTAGCAAACAATTTAGCAGTTAACTTTCCAATTACTCTAGGGGATTGATTTGAAGTTGTAATGCCTAAAATTATTTGAAGAAATCTATGATACATTAAGAATTTATGTTTGGTATCCTTTATGTTTTTAAGCATTTCCTCAAAGATATATTTTGAGAAATTATAATCTCTCCCCTGAGCTAAACAAATAACGGCTGTAGCAATTGAGCTAGAGAACTGATCCCAACCCCCAGACTTAGGACTTAAACACTGAAGGAGGGTATGAACAAGAAATCTGCATTTAGGGAAAAATTTGTTTTTATACCATATGAAATTCCCATCAGTGGGATACCCTAAGCTGGCTAAACCAGTGATGATTTCTTCTCTATTATTGTCAAAGACACCTCCTTCATCATCTATATTTAACTGAGTCCTTATGAGTGACTCAGTAATTACATACTCTTGTCCATCTATAGTGGCCACAATCTCCTTGGGTTGACCCTCAGGAGATCGCTCATGAGTTGTGGCCCAAAATTTCTTGACTTAAGAGTCATAAACAAGAGACGGACAAAAGGTTAGGGCATACTTGAGTTTGGAACGCAGCAAGAATTCAATCATAGTATCATATAAGTCACTCCCTTTAGCCTTTTCCAAGAATGCAAATTTATTGTGATCTCCTTTGAAAGCTAGTGACGCCATTGAATGATCTGAGGAGGTTCAAGATGGGTTTGGTTTCAAAATGAGAGGGAATTGTGCAATTAGGTCATGGGATATCAGTAATTGGTTATTTAAGTAAGTTACTTAAAATAAACTTTTAAATCGGCAAAACACTAGCAACGAATCTTTGACCAATTTTGACTTTAATTAAATCCCATATTTAATTCCAAATTATACGAAACCAGCAGCAATCAAAAGTCAATCAGCAAAAACCATTTAGTCAAACAACAAGAACGATTGAACGTTTGACTACTGTTTCTTTATCAAAGCTACCAGCAGAAACCATCCCTCATCAGCAGAAACACACATGAAGTCAGCAGCAATGAAGAAAAGTCAAACTATGCTGTACTTAACAACGCCTTAAAACTCTGCAGACTTAACCCTCATTAATTCAAATACCAACCAAGTCATTACTTCCATAAATTCTAACAACCAAAGATTCCACCTTGACTTTGCCTATATAACCAACCCCTCGCCTCATAAAACACATACAAACCAAATAACCCTAACACAACAGTCGATCACCAAAATAACCATCATGAATAACTCTCCCAATAATCCGATTGAGATATCTTCAAACTCATCTGAGGAGACATCATCCAATGATGGATGGTTATACTACTTTCCTCCCTACAACAAGAACCTGAGGTTCATGTCAATAAACCCTCCACCATCACCAGCACCTCTTGGAAGTTCATCTGAAGATCAACCTTTTGCACCTTCCAAAGCTGAAGACTCTGGTTTTGAGCTGAGTTCCATGCCGAGCTTTGTCTCAGCTTATTCAGATACAAATGATGAACATGGGGGGTCTTCCAAGGCTATGAATGTAGCTCCTCTTGCTATTGTGCCACCTTCTTTAGTTCCAGTTGCAGTCCCTGCTGATCCAAGACCAGGACCCTCCAACCCAACTCCTGAGAAAAGGGCTCAAGTGGTTGGTCTTGCTGCTCCCAGAGTGTAGGATTACATCAGTAGGTGGGGAAAGGAGCATCAGAAGATGCCAGAGTGGGAAAAGGGGAGGCCATAGTAGGGCCTTGCGGATGAAATTTGATGTCTGGAGGAGTATTTTGATTCGGTGAAGCTTATGTCATGTCATGTGGTTCTTAGTAGCATAGAAAGTCTTGTAACAATGTACTGCATCCTAGAATGCAATTTTTATATAAATAAAAGACTTTCCAGTTTCTTGTTTAATCTTTGCAACTGATTGTGTGTTTGATACTTGATCTGCAAATTGGTTAGTAGTACACAGAATATACAAAACAAATATATAAAAATATACAAATATATACAAAATATACAGCTTAAAATCCTCCCCTTAGTCCAAAAACCTCCCTTTAGGCATAATCCTCCCCTCAAATACAACAATCAGGGGTTGATCATGCCAATATGGACAACCAAAAACTGAAACCTTGGACCATCAAAAGCTTTAGTCAACAAATCAGCTACATTATCATCAGTGTGAATTTTGACCACTTGAATAAGATGTTTTTCATTAGCATCCCTAATAAAATGGTGTCTGATTTCAATATGTTTAGTTCTCTAATGAAAAACAGGATTTTTAACAATGCAAATTATACTTTGGTTGTCTATAAAGATTTTAGTGTTCAAAAAATTGAACCCATAATCCAATAACTGATTTTGTATCTAAAGTACCTGACCAAAACAACTAGCAGCAGCAACATACTCTGCTTCAGTAGAAGATGTAGCAACAATGGTCTGCTTCTTGCATTGCCAGGAGATTAATCTCCTTCCCAGAAACTGACAACCCCCAGTGGTAGATTTTTGATCAAAGTTTGCACCAGCATGGTCACTATCACTATAAGCTTCCAACTCAAATGAAGACTCTTTAGGATACCAAAGGCCCAATTTAGGTTGACCTTTGAGATACTTGAAGATCTTCTTGACTGCATTCAAATGGGAAGTCAAAGGAGTGACTTGATGCCTGGAACAAGCACTAACTGCAAACATGATATTTGGCCTTGAAGCTGTCAAATACATTAAGGAACCAATCATAGATCTGTATAGATGTACATTAACAGCAGCATATGGTTCAGTGTTTGACTTAGGCTTTGGGGCTTCATAAGGAGTAGTTGCAGTCCTCACATTTTCCAAATCAAACTTCTTGAGGATGTCAAGAACATATTTCTCTTGACTGATGAAAATACCATCTGACTGTTCCTTAACCTGAAGACCCAAAAATAAGGTCACCCATAGCACTTATTTCAAACTTACTCTTCATCAGCTCCTCAAATTCCCTCCACCAAGTTTCTTTGGTGGAACCAAAGATAATGTCATCCACATATACTTGGACAAGGATGATTGATTGGTCCCGAACCGTCAAGCTATCTCACGCAAGCTAGCCACTTGTGAATGGCTAACCGTAAGAAAATCAAAACAGCTCAGAGACCAAATGCAATTTAAGATCAGAGGAATATAGGGGATTCCTGGGTCGTTAAGTCCCACGGAGGATGAATTGGTGTTTCACACAGACAGATGTCGAATAATCACTAAGGATAGTGATCAATAAGGATTTTGATGAATAATTATACCTAAAGAAAAGATTAATAAATTACAGCGACTTAAATGCAAATTAAAGGAAATTAAAAAGTTAAAATATATTAAATAAATGCTATCACTATTTTTACAATGATGTTTTTGTGATTTTATAAAACAAAATAACTTAAATAAACTATTTTAACTAAAAGGTAAACTTAAATTACATAAAAATGTAGCCTAAAATGAAAACGAGCGTTATTTCTAAAAATTACGCGAGTGCGCAAGCAAAAACGTAAAATTTATGAAATAAAAGTCCTACAAGTGTAAAAACAATTTTCTTACTTAATATATGACAAAAGAAAATTTTAGAAAAAAGATTTATATTTTTTAGACTTTTATATTTTTTATTATGAATTAAATAAGTTTTTACACTAATTAAATAATTAAAAATACTAAAACTATTGGGAAAAATCTGAAACTTTTTTATAAAATACTTAATACTAATACAAACTAAAGAAAAATAAAAAAGTTGCAAAAGCTAGTTGAAATAAGCTAGAAATAAGCTAATATGTTCGTATAAGCTAAATGAACAAGGAAGACTTATGTATTAAATTGTGCAAGATATGACCAAGACAAGACCCAAGGCGATGGCATACAGTGTACACACTATCACTCTTCAAGGGTGGGAGGTCTCGGTTCGAGCCGCCTCCCACCTTTTGCAAAACATTTTATTTATTTTTTATTTTTCTTTTTGAAACTTATTAAGTAAATGATTTTAAGCAACTTTTATAACTAAAACTTTTTATGAAAACTACTATTAAGCTCAGTTTGAGCTTAAATTTCCAACAGTGGACTAGAATTTAGAGATAAGCACAAGGTTAAGCTGAATAGCTAATAAGCTGAAGAATAAGCAAAAGATTAACTAGAAAGAAGCTAAGCAACTGATAAATAGCTAATGTGACAACTGAATAAACAATATAACTAAGAAATAAGCACTGAACAAGCTACAAATAAGCACTAGCTTAAGCTGGAACACAGGACACTTTTCAGAAAAAGGACTTGAAAGAAGCTGATGAATAAGCACTTAATAAGCTAGTTAGAAGAAAAATTATATTTTTCTAATTTAGTTAAGCAGTTAAACTTTAATATCCCAGAAGATTATAAGCTAAAACTTAATAATAAACACACAATAAAATTCTAAAGTTTATTCAAAAACTGCATTTATGAAATTTTGACTTTTTTAAATTATGAACTAGTTTGACTTTAATGAACTTTGAATCAAATTTCTTAACTGATTTTGTTGTTTAATGGTAAAGTAAGACTAATGCAAGCTATTTTATTACTTTCTAAACCTATTAGCACAATCTTACCTACTGATTTCAACAGAGATGCAATTGAGACAAGATTTAATTTGATTTTGACTATCTGAATTCTAGAACCAGGTTAATGAACTAATTGACTATATTATGCCTAAATATGATTCTAGCAACTGACTTTAACTACTGAAATAACCTTAAGCTCAGTTTATAACCTAGATCCAAACACCACTTTAACAGACTACTTTTGTGATTTTCAAAGCTTAACACAGATTAAAATCATGAAACTGATCCAAGGTCTTATATTATCAAATAACAAGTCTAAAGGAACTTTAAACAACAGTGGTACAAGATTAAAACTTAAAAACAAATAATAAGCTATTGAAATTGTGAAAATGAGATTTTAAAGCAACTACTAATTATAACTAACAAGTATACTGTTTTATTTTAGAAATTTACTCAACTATAACTTAGAAATATAAGAACACAAGTTTTAAGCTAACAAATGGCCTTAACAGTGAAATACCAAAATAGCTTAAAAATGCTTACAACTTGAATTGAGCTGAAAATCAAAGAACAAGGACCAATTTTTACTTCTTATAGAACCTCCTTAGGTTCACTACCCCATTGCCATCCAATAATCGACTGCCACTTTCTTGCACCATCTCTATGATTTTTTTATTTTTAGCTAAATTTTTTTGGTATTTTTGGTAATTTTTGGGTTGTGAAACTGAACTGGGAAATTAATGTTTCTAACAACTTATAAGCTTTTTCAAGAGCTTATATAAGCTTCAGAAGCAATAATAACAACTAATAACAACAATTGAGTGTTTTGAGAATTTAGACATAAAAATTACATAAACTGAATTAGTGAATAAAAACTGAAATTGAAACTTGAAATAGGTTTATATTACACTGAAAGAACTAAATGAAGTACTTGAAATCCAAATTTAACACTGGAAACTAAAAAATAACTAAAACGACATAATCTAAACTAAATTACACTACTTGATATCTCCATACTGCTACTCTTCTTCTTTATAATGATCAACTTGAGTCTTTGTCGACATCTGAGACTATCCCACTTCATCTCAGCCATTGAATTCATCAAAATTGCCATATGTCATTTTGGCGGGAAAAGTGGATTTGGTTGGTTCTTTGCATTTAATGATTTTTGGTTGGATGTGGAGGTGGAGGAGGGTGGTTAGACAGGTGTAGAAACAGTGGTGAGGTAGAGAGGTGGGCAAGTGGTGGTGAAACCACCTGGTTTCAGGTATGCAGGGGTGAGGGAGAGGGATGTACAGTGAGCGCGGTTTTATTTTTAAAACATGGGTCGGGTTTGTATATTGGGCTTGGCTTGGGGTAATAATAAAAGGGTTGGGTTGGTTTTGGGTTTGGATAAATAACATAAAGGGTCCGGTTGGTATAAGTAGCACAAGGACCATTTATGTAACTTTCTGAAAATACAAGGGACTGAATTTGACAAGTTTCCAAGGTTATCACAAGGGTCAATCCTGCAAATAATGGTTAGTACAAGGACTAAATTTGCATAAAGTTTCATTTTTTAAGTCCAAGGACCAAATCTGCCAATTTTGAAACTTTAAGGGCCTAACTTGTAATTTTCCAAAAGTTCACCATAAGGACCAATTTTGTCTTATTTGAATAGTACAAGGTTAATATTTGATAATTTTCACTTTTTAAATTAACCAAGGACTATATTTGACATTTTCAAACTTTAGGGACTAAAGTTGTCATTTTGTAAATTTTAAACTTTAAAGGGTTTATTTTGACAACTTTTGAATCCCATGGAACTTAAATGACATTTTACAAGTTTTTGAATTACCAGGGACTAGTTTTGACAATTTTTGAAACTTGAGGGACTAAAACTGCCAATTATGCAAACTAGATACGTTTTTCATCTGATTTTGATATTTTTGCATTTAAAACACATAAAACACTGATTTGTGATATTTCTATCATTTTGATGCATTTCTGAGTGTTTTCAGATGTTTTTGGCATTCAAAACAGTACAAAAATGATGAGTATTTAGACACTCATCAATGATATCCCTGGAGTTCTTCTTGATAAAAAGGGTCTTATCAATAGCACCTCTCCTATAACCATGTTTCAGCAGGAATGAGGAGAGCCTAGCATACCAAGCTCTTGGTGCTTGATGAATTCCATAGAGTGCTTTAACCACTTTGTAAACCATATCCGGATTATGAGGGTCCACAAAGCCTTTGGGTTGAGTTACATAAAGTTCTTCTTCAATTTCACCATCTAGGAAGGCACTTTTAACATCCATCTGATAAACAGGAAGCCCATGTAAGAGGCAAAAGCCAAAAAGAGTCTGATTGCTTCAACTCTTGCTATAGGAGTTAAAAATTCATCATAATCAATGCCCTCTTCTTGCCTGTGATCTTGAGCAACCAACCTAGACTTATTCTTTACCACAATCCCCCTTGCATCTCTTTTACGCTTCAGAATCCATTTTGTTCTAATTGCATACTTCCCAGCAGGCAACTGAACAAGCTCCCAAACATTTTGATTCAAAAACTGTTGCATCTCTTCTTGCATAGCAACTACCCAATCTTCATCTGCTAAAGCCTGTGCAACACTGGTAGGTTCAATTTGAGAGAGGAAACAAGCAAATAGACAATGCTGATATTCTATGTGATTGTTCCTATGTTGATCCTGAATGTAGCTAAGAAATGCAGATTCTTCAAACTTTGTTTTTATTCACCTTACTTCTAGTTTGAACAGATGAAGTAGGATCACCAATAATCAGAGATTGTAGATGAACAGTGTTAACCCTTTTTGTAACATTAGGACTAACATCAAATGAAGTGGTCAAGTTATTAAGTGTTGGGCCAAAGTCATCATCGTATAAAGAAGAATCAAATATACCTGTTCTTGACAAATGATGAATGCCATCCTATTCAGAGCTTGAATATTGGGAATTGGCCAGATCAGATGGACCTGGAAATCTAGCAAGAGAATCATCTAAACCCAGAGTATCAATAGATGGAGTACTGGAGGGAACCGCAGGAACAATATCACTAGCAGGAGGAACATGAGCACTACCAGCAGAATTATGACTGACCCATTACCAACAAAAACAACTTTATCAGCAGCATTCTAACCAGCAGGATCAGTAACATTACCAGCAGGAATAGATGCATTATCAGCAGCTTCCAAGTTCATGCGGGCTTCAATAGTTGCCTGCCTTAAGAGTTCCTCAGTGTCTTTGGAGAATTCATAACCATTCTTTTCAGCTTCATCCTTAGCTGTATGCTCTTGGCGTTGAAACTTCACAAGTTCTTCTGCATACCCTAAATCACTTTGTTTGTCACTAGAAGAATCCTTGTCCCCAGTACCTGAAAAGTGGTTAGTATGAAAGGAAGGAACAACTATAAGTTGTTCATCACAATCTGAATCTGAATCATCATCTAAGGAACCTGCAATGTTAGTTGATGGAACTTGGGGACCTGCAGGATGATTTGATTTGAAACGAGTATAACCTAAGTGATCAGTTAAATAGTCAAGATCAAAGTACCATTCCTGACCAGCACCCTAAACATTAGGTTTATCCTCCAGAAATCTTAGATTCAGTGTTTCTTCTATCCTCTTGGCAGATATATTGTATACCCTATAAGCCT
Organism: Chrysanthemum makinoi; assembly: GCA_910596185.1. Classification (NCBI taxonomy): domain Eukaryota; kingdom Viridiplantae; phylum Streptophyta; class Magnoliopsida; order Asterales; family Asteraceae; genus Chrysanthemum; species Chrysanthemum makinoi. The sequence goes on from OU343225.1 coordinate 126,335,963, forward strand.
TACTATGAGCAGAGTATCTAACAACAAAACCTTCATCAGCTTTCCCTTCAAATTTGCCAAAATGATCACTGTGTTTAAGATATTCACATGACAACCAAAAGGCTTAAAGTAACTAATGGTAGGAATCTTCCCAGTCAGATGTTCATAAGGTGTTTTATTGTGAGGATGAGTTATCAAAACGCTGTTCAAAACATAATAGGCAGAACTGACTGCTTCAGTCCATAATATGGTAGGTAACTTAGAATCAGCAAGCATAGATCTTGCTGCTTCAATGAGGGTTCTATTCTTCCTTTCAGCAACTTCATTTTATTGTGGAGTCCTGGCATTACTGTAGTCCCCTTTTATCCCCTTAGTTCCACAAAGTTCAATTAATTTGGCATTCTTGAACTCTGTCTCATTGTCACACCTTATGGCTTTAACCTTTTTATTCAGCTGGTTCTCAACTAGGGCAATAAAGTTTTGAAGAACCTAAAATGTTTCAACCTTAGTCCCCAAAAAACCCAAAGAAAAAACCTGTTGTAGTCATCAGTAACCACCAGACAATAGTATTTGTGATCAATGCTTCTGATAGATGTGGGACCAAAGAGGTCCATGTGAAGAAGCTGCAAAGGTTCAAATTGTGCTAATGCAGTAATGGATTTGTAAGAAGCTTTGTGTTGTTTTCCCTTGTTGCAAGCCACACAATTATGCTAATTAGTGAAGACTTTGGAAGGAAGACCATGAACTAAACCATGTTTTGCCAGCTTGTTGATAGTTTTGAAATTAACATGAGTCATCATTCTATGCCATTTGTTAGATTCATCCAAGGATGTTTTAGCCACCAAACAAGCCAACTCTCCTTCAGGCTGGACATCATTAAGATTGAATGTATATAGATTATGTTCCTTGGTACCTTCAGCATTACTTGACTGTCATCAGGTATTTGAAAGTCTTTAGAAAGCATAAGACATTCAGTATCAGTGAAAAGAACACTATTCTTCTTGTCACATATTTGAGACACAGAAAATAGATTGAAGTTTCTAAGTTCTTCCACATAGTACACATTTTCAAAGTCCAGCTTGGAAGTTCTAATGGTTCCTTTCCCTGTTATTCTGCCATCTCCTCCTCCAAAAGTAACAGTGCCTTCATGAATAGGGACAAAATCATGCAATCTTTCCCTGTTCCCTGTCATACTCCTAGAACACCCACTATCAACAATACCTAAATCTTTATTTGTATGAGGATCATCCTACAAGTTAAAAGATATACAACAATATTAGTATACATGGAGACCTAAGTCATTACTGACTTGGGCCTGCCTTGTGGATCATATTAGAAAAACCTGCAGATTGATGAGATCCACCATTGTTCTTGGAATCCTTCATGAAAGATGTTTTATTTTATCTCCAAGAGCAACCTGCTAAGGTCTTAACAGCAGTATCCCACCTTGCCCCCCTTTTATTCAATGGGTCATTATTAATAGGCCTATATCCATTTTGAAAATAAGTACTTGTTGGTCTGATTAATGGCCTAGGAACATTTCTTCTCCAACATGATGAAAATGGTCTATAGGCAGAAACTAGGTTACCAATGAAACTGGTGTACCAGCAGGAACTGGTCTACCAGCAGGAACTGGTCTACCAGCAGGATTGGTTCTGCCAGTCCTCACATGTTTTCCAGAAGGAACAAATGGAGGAATATTAGTCACATCATTCCATATTGGTCTATGCTTCTGTTGATAAGTACAACCACCCATTTGTTTCTCATAAAAATCACAATCTTTGATAAGATGAAATGTACTACCACAAAAAAAACATGATTTCTTCTTAAAATGCTTGTTCATAACATGAGAAGTATTATCATAAACAAACTTATTCAAACCACAACCAAAATCATAATTGCTTTTAACAGAATCAAAAGAACAAGAAATATTTTTAAAATAAGCTGTCTTTGAAGAAGATTCATTAACAGCAACTCTTGGGGGTAGCTCAACTGGTAAAGGCTTGGGTGAGGCAGACTTGGGGGTAGTAGACTCTTCACTTGAATCACAACTGGCAAAGTCTTTAAATTGGGTCTCGAGGTCCTATCACTTTGGAAGAACAAGAGACAAAATCATTAGTATCCTTTGCTAGTTTCAGATAAGTCATCATACTTTTGGCCATAGGTCATATGTGATTCATCCAAGTCTAAGTCTGGGTTAGGTGGTCTAACAATACCATTGATTGAGGAAGGAACAATATGCATTTCACCTTGTTTTACAAATTTAAAAGGTTTTCGATATTTTTCTTCCTCTTCAACAGTGACAAGATTAAAAACACTATAGTCATTAGAGTCATATACCTCATCTGGATCAATATAATCCTTGAAGCCCAACCCCATCTTAGTTCTTATATACATAGAGCTTCTCCTTAATTTGTCTAGATTTTTAGCTTGTTCTTGCCACTCTTTATGTCTAGCCACCTCTTTATCTAATTTAGCCTTTAGATCCTCTTTTTCTACATTAACTTTTACATTTTGTTTCTCAAAGAATTTTAACAAGTTAGTGGTGCTCTCAAAATCTCTCTCTAACACCTTAATTCTCTCTTCAAGGGCCAATTGATTTTATTGGTACCAAACCTTTTGCTTTTCTAAAGTTTTAACAGTTTTCTTATAGGCTTGAACCTAAATAAAATTTTCTTTATATTGGCCATCAATGTCATCAAATTCTCTTTTAAGGGCATCATATCTATCATTACAACCAAATATACAATTATGTACCTGAGATGTGATCCCCATCAGTGCAAACTCCTCAGCATCTCCAGTCTCAGCAGCATCCCTATTCTCATCAAGCAATCCAGTCTGATGAGAACTGTCCTCTTTCCCGGTTTCATGGTCGGTCCAGGTCAAGCAATGAATCCACAGACACCAGGGCTGCAGGTTTAGGTTCTTCAGTCTCTTTGAGCTTGAATGCAGAATATCTTGTCCTGTCACTTCCTTTCTTATCTGGGCATTCTCTGGCAAAGTTACCAATTTGATTGCATTCAAAACACCTAATCTTCTTTCTGTCAAACCTGGCTGCCTCCCTTCCCTAATAACTGATCTTCCTCCCAGACTTCTTCTCAAACATGTTGACTTTTACAGCAAGCATAGCCATCTGCCATTTTATGTCCAACTCCTCCAAGTCCCATTTATCCATCTGTTCAAAATCCTCATAAGCAAGCTGCTGTTGAGGTTCACTCTCAGCAACAAAATAGTAAAGCACATCCTCTAACACATTACTAGATTTTGATTTTATAGTAGAGGAGGTGTATGTTGTGGTTGCTGCTGATGAAAAGGTGGGACTTTCAGCATATGACTTCTTGGTGTTAGCACTGGTAGTACTCACAAATGCTGAATTTGTTGGAGTGAGAGAATAGGTGGAATGACCCTTGATATCAATTTCAATAGTTCTAAGCTTGTTGTATAAATCATCAAAGCTTAAGTAATCAAGGCCACCCTTTGCCTTGAGAGTAAGAGCAACATTCCTCCAGGAAGAAGCTAGAGCACGCAGGAACTTGGTGTTGCATTCCTCATTGTCAAGTTAGGTCTTCATCTGATTAAGCTGGCATAAGATTTTCTGAAACCTGTCATACCCCTTGTGTATGCCTTCTTCTTCAGAAATTAAGAACTCCTGAAAGCTTTGCTTGAGCATAGTCTTCCTCATCTTCTTGGATTCTTCGTTACCTTCAAACCTCGCCTTGATTGCTCTCCAGATCTCTTTTGCATCATCAAGATGATGGAAGTCACTCATATGTTCATCTGGTAAAGCTTGGAGCAAGGTAGTCCTAGCCTTTGTTTCCCTCTAAAAAGCAACATGTTCTTCAGTAGTTGTTGCTGGAAGAATTATCACATTACCATCAGTATCTCTTCCAGTCTTCTTCTTACTGTTGCCTTTCAGAACAATGTTCCATAGATGGTAGTCATTGTTGGTGATATAATTTTCCATCTTCATTGTCCAGATGTCGTATTCGTCCTTCTTCAGATAGGGAAACTTTGCATTGTTGTTTGACATGGTGGTAACAACCTGCTAATTGTTTGAGATTGAGTTGCTGAATTGGATGACTCAGGATTTTCCTTCTCATTGTCTGAGCCTGAAGTTGACATTGTTAGAGAGTGTTTAGGGTTTTGAGAGAAAATGAAGTCTTCTTTTATAGATCCTCACCAGGCTCTGATACCACTTGTTGGATCAGTCCTAGATAGATCCTTTGAGCCTTAATGAACGAATAGTAAACCTGTGTAATCACAAGCAAACTATAGAGAATCTCTGTTAAACTTATGTCCACGCGGAATATGAACACAAGAGTTAAAGAAGATAATAAACACAAAACTCTTGATCCTCTATGGATCTATATTAATTTACTAATGATGTTTTCAAAACGTGTACATAAACCCTAGCCGCAGGTTTCTTTTATACTATAAGAAACCCTAATTCTATAGCTTACAAAACACGTAAAAGATATGCATTATCTCTTCCTAAAATTAACTCATGCATATCCTAACTAATTACTAATAATATGGATACTACTATCCGAAGAAACAAAACTAACTATCAGCAGTAACTATTACTAACAGCAGAAACAAAAATACTATCAGCAGGAACCTGATCAATAGGAACCATATTGTTACAATAATTCCTAACAGCCAGGAAACTAATATCGACATTAAATATACAACAACAAAAACCTATAAATTATATAGCAAGCTGAATAACCCTAAACTAATGGCCGCTGTTCTAAAGAATTGGTGGTAATGTTAACGTGAAACTGATAGTAAATTAACCTCAAACCTAAGTGCAAAAATTTTGTATATAAAACTATATGTTTTTTAAGCATGAACCTTAGCGATCGTTCACCGTTTAATCATGGTAAACTCAAATGGGAAAAAATATTCCATGAAACAAATTAATAGTGTACCTCAAAAATACCATTTTATTAAAATCTGTAATATGATGTATTAATTCAAACTATAATCAACATTATCTTTGGTATTTTTATATTTATTTGAAAGCAAGTAAATCTTGAATTTTTAGGGAGTTTTGTATTTTATTACAGGAAATATCTCTAGCCTCCACACAGTAAGCACACACATTTCACTCAAAGCAACAAACAATTCACCTTTAACATCTATAAAATATTGCAAACTTCTAACTTCTAAATAACACCATAAAGTAATAGCAATAGGCAAGTGGTTTGAAAATGCTACCTTTTCATCGATTTCTTTCGTACTCCTTACCCCCAACATTAACATGACCGGCTGAATTTCCTTGGATACTCGTAATACAAAACATAACAATGTATTAATATTTTTTGCAAGAATATCTATCCCTAGCCATATATACCGAATTGGGCACAAAGCACAGATAAATTTTTATGAGTTGCAATTTCTGATGCGACAAAATTAACAGCAATCCACTGACTGACTCATCATAGCCAAACAAATATTATCCAAATTAGTTTTTAAAAACACCCTATGAAGTATGCAAAAAACTGTTGCACCTTACCACAATGCTTAATAATGTAAAGTATTAGCGTTAAAAACAAAATATGTACTTGTGAAACAGTTAATCTATGCAGCGAAAACATGTGCATGGTTCGTCGTCAGAATTCCGCGATAACATCATCAATGGCAGGTTGAAAACAAGAGTTCTGATATAAGAATGATTCATGCTTCCCTTCATCTTGAGCCTGAACCGTATTGCCCAAAGTCCAGTATCACATAATCTGTTATCAGGTACATAGACACAATATAGTCTGCAAATTCCCTACATTGCAAGAATTTTTTTTGGATAATATAGATTTTCACAACACATTAGTTACTGGATTACATCATTGTTAGTTTGCCATATTCAGATAAAACACATCTTATTATAACAGTGGTTGCTATCCAACCATTTAACACAAACCCAAAAACAAAACTACAAAGATCACAACAACCAAATAGAACACAGCTTTCAACGCATGATAAATAAGCATTTACGGCTAGAACTTATACATAGAGTAACAAACCAAAACTTATGACCAAACACCAGATTATAAAGGATATCAGGAAATACTAATGACCAAAAATCTAAGGCAAGTGAGTCTACCATTAAACCATCCTACCATTTTACACAAACAACAAATAGCTTCTAACGCTTTATACATGAGCAATTACGACCAAAATTAATAGAAAATATATAAATTCAACATGCATCACCACATGTCAGACTTAAAAGGCTACCACGAAGTGTTAGGAATTAGAAAATTCCTGGTTAAAGTGTCGGTCACTCCAATTATGATTTAGCATATGTTAGCTCGTAGACGTGTCGTTATTTACATTATTTAGTAGTTAATTAGTTAGTTTGTAGCGTATTTTAGTTTCGTGCAACACCGTGGAGGAAGGACGGGTCTTTACCCACTGTATACCTGATCCACAGGCCGATAGGAGGTCGTGTATTTTGTAACTATAAATACCCCTTCCATCCATGGAAGGGGTGGAGCTTTAAATCTAACCTTTAAATATTTTGTTCTACAAGTCTCTACCAAGAAACTCCCTCACTCTCTACTTTCTCTCTCTAATGGATAACATGTATTTTGATCATCCAAGACCACCCGAATCATCAACACAATAAATATAACGATCCTACAATTGGTATCAAGAGCCAAGGTTTTTGTGTTATGTTGATTTGTGTGGTTTTGTTCCATGGTTACTTTGTTTGTTGATTGTTGATACTCGTTTTTAAAACTGATTGTGCATCATTTTTGTGTGTCGAAAACTTTGTTTTCTCACTTTTATTTAATATCAGTTTTTTTGTTAACAGCATTTTTTTAAGTATCAGTTTTTAAACAATCTTTTGAGTGTCCTGTATTTGGTCTTTAATATCAGTCTTTAGACAAAGTACTTGGTCAGAGGTTTATTGTCTAAACAGTGGTCAAATGTGTTACTAGTTCATTGGTATGCTGTGTTTTTGGTCATATTGAGTTAAAAAGAAGCTGTTTTAGTCGTATTTTTCTGGGCTTATCATGAAAACTGAGTCGGAAAGCTCATCGGAAAACTGTAATAGCTTGCTAGCGACTTGATGAACCCAAAAACAGACATGGCGACTTGTCTTTACAAGTCTAGATTCAGTGTACTTGAGTAGCGAGTTATTATAGCGACTTGTTATTAAAAACCTAGCGACTTGTAATGCAATGTAAAATGATAGCGAGTTGTTTAACAAGTTAAAAACGACGTAGCGACTTGTCACTTGGTTTAGCTACTTGCCTCAAGACCAGTGACTAGTATTGACTAGTAGCGACTTGGTTAAAAGATGAGATGAAGGAAGATATGACCACGTCCACATATAACTAATACCATTAAATTGACTCGACCTCAGGTTCAACTTAAACCATCCTCGGTCCATGAAAGCTTAAACGTGATATCTAAAGATAAATCAGATCCGAATCTTTTCCAACAACTAATCCTAGACCTAGACTCACTTCAAGTACCCTCACAACACTCCATCAACTCTCAACAACCTTCCAAGTCTCGTCTTAACAAAGAAATAATTTAATTTCGTGATCTCAGCTCATTAATTCGTGGTATATAAAGCTACATCAAGATGATTCAAGGTCTATAACACGAATTATAATCATCATCGATCACTGATTTGAAGTGTTGCTTCATTTATATTTTCGAAAGAAAAACAAAGGTGTAATAACAAGGATGTTATTCCCTTCGTTTAATTCGGTCAATGACACAACAATTACGTAACATTTAATTGCAAATATAAACCTACCCGAGACCTTTTTTTTAAGATCTTGATGTCGTGTATCTTGAAGCCGTGTCTTGTTAATATACAAAAAGGACCCTTCTTTGTGCTCGGTCACTCAATGTAAAGTATGTTTGAGGTGCTTTCTTTTGATATAGGAGATGAGATTTCTTATAGGATGATGATTATGAATCCATGTTGTGATAAGATGAGATGAGTTTAGATCTGTGTTAAAATTGATGTTGTGTTTGGTGAGAGAAAAGATTGGTAGTAGGAGCTTATCTGATGATGAGAATTATTAGGGTTAAAGTGTGTTTTAGGGTTAAATGGTATGTTTTATAACCGGATGTGTATAGGTGATTTTGGATCGGGTTGTTGCTTATTTGGACGTGGGCCTTTCATTTCTCTACATGGGCCGATTCTCATATAATCAAATTGACCTTCCTTGGGCCTCATCTCTAATGGCCTCATATGGATCGGATGGCTTGGACATTGTGATTTATTTGACTTATGCATTGTGACTTTTGTCACACGAATGCGCCTTGACACACTTAATTGAGTACAAATACAGTTTTTATGATAATTGATAATTGTATTAACTATTGGTCATTTATCTAACTCTGTACATGTTACTTATGAGCTTTATGCGGTTTGAGATTTGTGGACTTGGACTTGGACGTTTGGTTGAGATGAGCTTCTAATTGGATCATATATATATATATATATATATAAGATTTGTCAAATATGTGATTTGATAATATGAGATTTGGGTTATGAGATTTGATTGAAGTAAGTTGATGATGAGATTTGGTGGGATAATAAGACTCATTGTTTTACGTGATTGGGTACTTTGGTTTATGCATTTTCACAAAGAATATTTTGTCTCAGCTTGAATTGATTGAAAATGTTGACTACGGGGTTGTTTGGATGGTATTTCTTATTTGGATTTGAAGTGAAGTTTTTCCGGTTACGGTTGTGATTCCTTTCTCGCTTAACCCACAACGTAGCTATCACTTTGGTGTCTCACGCAGTTGAGGATATGTCAAGAGGTTTTGTACATTGGGTACACCGTTTCTTTTCCACGAGGATTAGTACAAGTTTAAGTAACAAATCTGAGGAATTTTACTTCATGCTTAAGTTTGGCATATCGGGTTTACTTCTCCATGTGGTCACTACAATAGCCAACAGAATGCATGAATGATGTGTTTACCAAAGTGTTTACTGGATGGGTGTTGATGTTGTTGATGTTGGATAATGCACTGTTGATGAACCGCTACATGTTCCCCTAAAAACAGATATTCACTGAAACCAAAGTCGTCATAACACATTCAAGCTTACATTGTTTACGGTTTTGTCTTGATTTCGTAAAATCCCGCAAAACAACCTATTTCTCGGTTTAAATCATAGACTTGTTAAATCCCGTGACAATGGAAACATCCTGGTAATAGTAAAGTGCATTTCCGGATCTATCTTACGGTTTATTCTTGGTTTTGTAAAATCCCGCGAAAGAAACTATTTCTCGGTTTAAACCATAGAGTTGTAAAATCCCGTATTGATGGAACCATCTTGGAGAAGAGAAAGTGTAATTATGGATCTTACTTGATGCTGGTGCTACGATTTTTGCTTCAAAGAAGGGATAAAAGGGTGTATTTCATGAATTGGATGTGTGTTTGGATATTCGTCATGGTAGTTTGGTTATTACATGGTTTTACGGGGTTAGGTGCTTTTAACCATGGTCGGGATGAAACCATTATCATAGTTCACTTAAAAAAAATCAAAGGAGGCTAGATTTGAGCTTTTAATCAGAAGATGTCACAACGGCGTTAATTCAGTATTATTCATTTGAGGTTGAAGTGAAATATCACGGGCGAGTGTACTTAGTATCTGAAGGTATCGGGGATGGTTGGATGAAGATTCTTCAAGATCCTTGTTCGAGCTTATTATCAAGAAAAAGACATGGAAATCTAGTTATTATTGGGTGACTTTTACCTCTTCTTTTACCACTTGGGGGAATTGGGCTCTTATCACCTCAAAATAACTATCACTTAAAGGAGTTACGTTGTAATGCTCAGTGTCACATTCAATTGTGGATTTTCAAGAGGTAATGTACGTCTTATACTTGATGTTTGGTTGGTTGAAGAGTATAGAGTACATAGAGAGTACTTAGAGATGCTAATGGAAATCAGCACCACTCTTTGTTTCATATGTGCAAGTTTAAGTCACGAGTTCGGGGTAGTTCACTTCAGAGTCAAATTCATCATATTGGGTTTTCTCCATCAGCTGTCACGACAAAGAGCCTACAGAATGATAATAGGGTTGATTACATGTTTTTCCAAAAGAGATTGAAAAGAGAGAGATTATGACATATGAACACAACTGTTCATGCCTCGTACTCTAAAGAAAATAAATGTGTATGTTTCAGTGCGCATTATCTTCCGAAGAAGAGAAATCTTCTTATGACGTTTGAACACAACAGTTCAAGCCTCGTTCCCTAAAGAAAAGAAATGTGTACGCTTCAGTGCGCATTATCTTCGGAAGAAGAGAAATCTTCTTATTATGACCATTCTCATCAACATGCTTCATACTTTTTCCATGCGCTTCAGTCATCAAGTGAACCGGCTACTGTTGATTGTTTTCTTATTCCACTTGCTCAACTATAATGAAGATGGAGACATCATGTGCTAATGTTGCAGGGGAGAAGTGTGAATAGACTACACTTGGATGATTTTCACTTGTTTAATCAAGAATGGCATCTCCGTATGCAATTCTTGAGGGGGAGAAAAAGTATGATAATACTGCATGGTTGATTGTCATATGAGAATATATGGTCATACGGCTCCTAACTCATGTAAGAACCGAGCTTCTTCTTATCGGGTCATCTTTACATGGAGTTTCTTCTTAAGAGCCGTTGGTTGACATCTTCACTTAGATTGATGAGTTTATCGACAAAGTGCTTCCGGTTAATGCTTCACGTATACATCAACATGATGATTCCGAACAATCTCTCTGTTCTTGTTTGATGTGATTGGTAGTTTGGTGTTACCATCTTGTGTGTTCGTTGCGGCCTGATTGCTGATTTCCTTGATGAACATCTTTCTGTTCTTGTTTGATTGGGAGGGATCTTAATTAAGGGGATTTGCAAGATGTAAGTTAATTGGGATGCTTTTTGGTGATTTTCTTGTGTTTTGGTAAGTCGAAGATGTTAACCTTTTATTCCCCAAGTGCACAATCTTGAAGAAGGTCGAGTCTACAGTCTGTTCTACATTTTCTGCTGCATGTTAGAAGACTAAAGACGAGTTGCATTTGATTATCCAAAGACTTCTTCATATTTCGGGCATTGTCAGTTTAGGGGAGAGCACTAATTGGGGGAGGGTGAAATGTCTGATTTGCTCACATTATTCAGCATGTTGATTCTCACAAAGACTCCAAGCGTTCTTCTCAACAGATTTCTAGTATTTGGGCTTTCAAAGAGTTGCTGATTCTGAAGTATCAAAACCAGCAAGGGGGAAGGAGACACACATCTAAACGCGAGTAAACTTGATGAACTTAATACTTATAAGTAATTGAAGATATCCCGGGAAGACAAATGTTATTACCGCAGAGAAACTCAAGGTTTGACTCATGGCGAGTAAACTTGATGAACTTAATTCTTCTAAGTGATTGAAGATATCCCGGGAAAACAAATGTCATGACCGCAGAGAAACTCAAGGTTTTACTCATCAAGGCTTTTAGTGTTATTATTCCAACGACGTGGGGGAAGTGATGTAAATGAAAGTTTCTGAAGATAAAAGAGGTACACTGGTGTGTGATGATGTCGATGTTATCGCAATCATCAGGGGAGAGAGAATTGTGTACATTGAGGGCGCTCAGCTGTCTCACTTGAGGGCTTAATCAGTGATTCAGAGATATAATCACTTATTCCGGAGTTGACATCCGCAGAGATAATAAGTGATTCGGCCTGCTTCTTCAATGTTATCGGTTGTTCTCTCTTTGGGGAATGTGTGTACTTTGGATTCTTGAGCTTCATACACATTCATCAGGGACGAAAGATGTGAACATAGGGGAGATGTTCTTCATTACCCTCATGATGTGTATTCGGGAGAGTTCTTGGATATTGGTGTACTTCGGGTTCTTTAGCTTCATACACGTTCATCAGGGAAGAAAAATGTGAACATGGGAAGGTGTTCTTCATTCCCCTCATGAAGTGTATTCGGGAGAGTTCTTGAGCATTATACTAAGAGACGGACTGCATCATTTCAACTACACGGGGGAAGTGTTCTCTTGACACCTTTTGGAATGGATCGTTTCAGACTTCTGTGGAAAGGAAATTTGAGAAGATTATTTAAATGTGGGATGATACGTTGCTGTTGTTCTATTGGATGATATAGCCTCGAACGAAGAATCACGGTGATCATTCTTAAAAGGAGCAGCGGGATTTATGATAATGGTGTGCTTATCGGTGCACCTGGCTAAGGCAAGCTTGAAATAGAGCTTCGAATCTGCTCATCACAAGGATTTTCGGTTTGTGGGGAAGCTGCCAAAGTCTCTCTTTCTCAAAGGCTCATGTTCTATCTTCTATTCTGGAGCCTCGAAAGCTTTGGTGGTGGAAGTTTAAGAGATGACGAATTCTATCTTCTACGACGTGCTGCTCGATATCCTTATCTCGGTACTCGTATCATCATCCTTCTTAAACTATATCATCTACTCTATCTTTGTACATATTTTTTTCAAAAAACCAAATACAAAAATATAACACCAGCAAAACAAAATAGAAAAATATAAAACCAACAAAAACCCATAAAGATCAGAAAATTTGAAAAATACCAAAAATATTGTTTTCTCATGACATGTCTTCTGGTATCGATAACATCTGCGGTCTTAGAAATGTCATTCAATAATGGCACGGGACCATAGATGAAGTTCGAGCAGGAGGTGTAAATATTCTTTTTCAATACATGTCTCAAAATATGGCTTACAGTTAGTTCAGACTATAACCCGGGCTTAAAACTATGGCTTGCTATTATTTCCGATAGCAACCCGTTCTTCAAGAAAGGAAAGTGCTGCGCTAAAATAATTTTCAAATATTTCGTGCATTTATCCTAAAAACAAAATGAGGAAAGTATGTCGAAAGACTGCTATTCCTATACAAATGTTTTTCCGTCTATAATTCTTCAGAAAAATATTTGTTGTATTTCAAAATGGTGGAAAATGAGTTGCTTGAAAAATCAATCAGAATTAGAGTTTTCGTATTAATTTGCAAACTCAATCAATGACTTCTGCGCTTTTAAAATTTTTCAAAAAAAAATGAGTCATTGATTGAGGGGGAGAATGTTTTCAAATTTACATCATCTTACGGACTTTCTTAATCATACTACGTGCTTATCTGTAAAATATAATTGTCTATGTTGAAGGACTAGGTTTCTAGGATGTGATTGTTAGGATTAGATGATTAGAGTTTGATAAACACATAATTCCATGCTTTATATGATCTTATTGATATGTTACATTGACTTTTATTAGTCGATTGCTGTTTGGGTGATGTCGACCACCATATATCTGTTTGGGTTTACTAACGAATGCAGATATCATGGATTATAAGAATGTTCCCGATCCAGATCCCACAATGAAGATGATTGGATGCCAAAAGGAAAGGGTAACTATATCTTGGGTTGACAAATGAAGAAACGGAGCTTAATTGGACTTCAATGGAGAGTTGGCAAAAATGCAACGTAAGAGGTGTCACTGAATCAGCAGATGGTTGTCTTCTAATTGATTGAAGAAACGGAGCTTAATTTGACCTCAGTTGGCATTAAAATGCAACGTAAGAAGTCTCACTGCATTAGCAGATGGTTTTTCTTCCAAGACCTACAGCAACAACATCAACAGAAGCAGCTCAACCACCTAACGTATCTTTGTGCAGGATACCATTTTTTTTAAACAATTTTGAAAATTTTGATTAAATTGTTTTGAAAATGGAAAATATTGTTTTGAAAATTAATTGGACTAAATTTTGAAAATCACCGGACTTCATTTTATCTAAACTTAAGTCACTCAATCAACGACTTCGGTCATCGATTGAGGGGGAGAGTGATTTAATTTAAAGTATTTTCAAACAATATATATTCAAAAGAGTCCGTTTGTATGTTAAAATGTGGTGATCTAAAGATTTAATGTTATGTCATGGTATGATTTTCTTTAGAATCAAGATCTTTCAAAATGAAATTTTTTCTGTTCTTGTTTGATTGTGAAATTGTTTTATTTTACTTAAAGGTCTCTTAAAACAATCATACCTGACACTAACAATCTTTAATGTCTAAATCTGGTCCCTATCTGTCATTTTTCAAAATCAAATCTTGCCACGTCTTTCCCCAAAATTTTCTAAATGATTTAAATCTTTTGGGATCACAAATCTCAAATGGTTTGAAATTTTTGATCGGGGGAGAGATCGTGATTTAAATCTCTTATATGTTTAAATGGAATTGGTTTTAGTCCTTTTAAGGCACTCCTGCCTCCATGTGCCAAACGATTTCAAATACACGATGCACATGTTGAGGAGGAGGATTTATCCAAAAACATGATGAGTATTTAAACCTGGCCACATATTCTACAATGTTTTATAAACCTTATTAAATCACTTGGGATCCAAAATCTCAAAGGGTTTGATATTTTTGATCGGGGGAGAATTTGTGATTTAATAATGTTTATAAAACATTGGAGAATATGTGGCCAGGTTTAAATACTCATCATGTTTTTGGATAAATCCTCCTCCTCAACATGTGCATCGTGTATTTGAAATCGTTTGGCACATGGAGGCAGGAGTGCCTTAAAAGGACTAAAACCAATTCCATTTAAACATATAAGAGATTTAAATCACGATCTATGCGTAGGACTCAAGATATAATTACCCTTTCCTTTTGGCATCCAATCATCTTCATTGTGGGATCCGGATCGGGAACATTCTTATAATCCATGATATCTGCATACGTTAGTAAACCCAAACAGATATATGGTGGTTGATGAGTGTCTAAATACTCATCATTTTTGTATAATCTAAACTGCAAAATCATCTGAAAACACTCAAAAATGCATCAAAATGATGAAAATATCACAAATCAATGTTTTATGTGTTTTAAATGCAAAAAGATCAAAATCAGATGAAAAACGTATCAAATTTGCAAAAATGGCAGTTTTAGTCCCCCAAGTTTCAAAAATTGTCAAAAACAGTCCCTGGTATATCAAAATCAAGAAAAATGTCATTTAAGGTCCATGGGATTCAAAAGTTGTTAAAACAAACCCTTCAAAGTTTAAAATTTGCAAAATTACAACTTTGGTCCCTCAAGTTTGAAAAATGTCATAAATGGCCCCTGGAAATTTGAAAATGGCAAGTTTGGTCCTTATACTTTTTGAGAGTGTCAGTTTTAGTCCTTGGAAGAAACTTTGCATAATTGACAGGATTGGTCCCTTAATTTTTAGAATCTACACTTTAAGTCCTTGTATTTATACCCTTGTCACAATCATTTTGGACCCTATCTAAACCCTAAGTGACCCCTGCCATTCTACATTTGGACCCCCTGGCTTATTAATAGCCTGTGGTCAAACCACTTGGTCAAATCCCACAAAACGCGCCCAAACCTTTATCTTCTTCAACTGCTTCTTCTGCAAAAGCCTGCCAACACTCCACCCCCCTCCTCACCTTATCACTAACTTGTCCCCCCTCCAAACACTACATCCAAGAAGTTTTGATTACTCCCCTCCTCCTAACACTCAATCTCATCCTACTGTTAAAACTTCATTTCCCGCCAAAAATACTCAATGGCCAAGATCAACTCTAAACCATCCAAAGGTCAAAAATGGAGGTGGGAACTGCTCAGAGAGGAAAGAGAAAGCAAATGGAGCTATAAAAAGGAAGGATGAAGCAAGATAAAGGAGTTAGCTAGTTTTAGTTTTTCTTTAAAAATGTCGTTTTTAAAATTAATGTTTTAGTTTAAAAGCAAATGTTGTAATCTTAGTTCTATGTATTGAATTTAAAGTTAACTCAGTATTTGTAATCAATTCTCAGTGCTAATTCAAAGTTTTATTTAAGGTTGCAAATCTTCATTGTTACTGTTGAAAAATCCATTTTCAAAGTCATGTATCCAAAGCATTATTAGCTTATTATTAAGTTGAGATAAGCTCATTTAAACTCCTGATAACTTTTTATAAGCTCACATTTCATTTTCAAGGAAACTTGAATGATGGTCAACAAAAGTCAAAACAGGTGCATTTGGCAATGGTGATGGATAATGGGGTTGATGCAGGTTGAATTGGGTTGTATTAGATTAGGTTAGCATAGGTTTGGTTTTGGTTTTGGCCTGCATAAGCTGGACAAGTGAGTATCTCAATTTTAGTTTTCTAGCCATTGTGCATTTGTATACCTGTCTAAGTATCTGTGGTCCTCATTAGTATAAATCTGTTGATATAGTTTTATTTAGGTCTTATAAGCTCAGTTTGATCTATGGTACTAACTGGTTCTGTGTTATTATCAGTTTAAGTTTGCATGTTAGTTTAAAAGTGGTGTTTGGATTTGGCTCTTAAACCTTGTTCAGGCTTGTTCAGTGATTAAGGTCTATTGGTTCATGCTTGTTTAGCTTATTTGTACCCATTTGAGTCAGTACTTGTGCACACAAAAGCTCAAAAGTCAAATCCCACTCAAATCTTTCTTAACAGCTAACTGTTTGGATTTTTGGCATTCATAAACTTAATTTTTGTTTAAAATACATAGATAAAGGGTGCTTTAGCTTCATTTCATCCATTAACATCAAGTTCAATCCAAAAATTAGCTTCAAATTTCATTTTGGTCAACTTTTCTCAATTGCTTAAAAAGTCAAAATATGCAAAATCTCAGTTTTGGCCAATCTAAGATGATTTTTCATGGGCTCATTCTTGGGTCAATCTAAATGAAACTTGTGGCTTTTAAAAGTTCTACTGCTCTAGTTTCTTGTTGTCATTTTTGTACAATTTTGTGAATTTTCTATAAGCTTCTAATAAGCCTGTCAAAATGGACCTAAGTGCCCTGTGCAGGGCATTGAATCTGCACAGGACTTGGCCAGGTTTTGCAGAGTGTGCATTAGGTTCAGTTGAGCTCCTCTAGGTCTAATCCTTGGTTTGCATGTTCCTAGCCAGGTCCTCTCTAGGTCCCTTTTTCTGTTTTCCAGTTTCCAGCTTATTTTAGTGCTTATTTCTTGGCTTGAAGTAGCTCCCCTAGAATCTGTTTTTAGCCATAAGCTCTAATCATCAATCTGATCAATCTTGCATATCAGAGGTCAAGGCTTGTTGATTCTAGTTGCATTTGGTCATTTTTAGCTTATAGTAGCTTGTGTTTCAGTGTGGTACTTGTTTTGTCCCATTTGCTTATTCAAGTGCTTATTTCAATAAGCATTTACACATCAGTTCCATAATTCCACACATAAGCACTTGTTTTTCCATTTTCCTAGTTTCCTTATATAATTTTAGAGTTTTCCTGAAATTTTCAGATTTTTCTAAGTTGATTTGCTATTTTTCTTAATTTAAATTAGTTTTTAAGCATTTTTAATTACCAATTAATATAAATAATTAAGAAAAGTTTCAAAAAATAATTTTTCATTTTTCTTAAGTTTAGATAAATATAAAAAGCCAAAAAAATATTTTTCTTAGTTAAATTTGTATTTTTAAATAATTTAATTAGTTTTTAATAGTTTTTAATTCATAAAAAATACAAAAATAATCAGAAAAAGTCAAAAATGGTTTTGAAAATTCTCTTTTGATATTTTAGATTTTTCTAAGTCTTAATTTTATTTTTCTAGCTTTATTTCCTATATTCTTGTATTTTAAGTAATTATTAAATAGTTAAAAATAGTTTTTAATTAATAATAATTAGATAATTAGTTATAAAAGTAATTTTCTTTTTCTATAAATTTTATTTTATCATTAGGTTTGTAAAAATGTCATTTTCATATTTTTAGGCCTTTTATTTCTTAGATTTCACTTTTTATTTTGTACGTCTACGTAATTTTTATTTTAAACGTAAGTTTTAAGTTTTACACGTTCATCATTTTAAATATAGTGATAGCGTTTATTTAATATATTTTAACTTTTTAATTTTCTTAATTTGCATTTTAGTCGCTGTAATTTATTAACTTTTTCAGTAGTGTAATTATCCATCCAAATCCTTTTCGATCACTATCCTTAGTGATCATTCTATCGTCTGATCAAGTGTTTGCACACCATTGAGTCTCCGTGGGACTTAACGACCCGGGAATCCACTGTATTCTCTGATCTTCATTGTATTTGTGTTTTAAGCAGTTTTAAGCTTCTTACGGTCGGCCATTCACAAGTGGCCGGCTTGTGTGAGGTAGCTTGACTGTTTTCAGCACAGATCAAATTTTGGCGCCGCTGCCGGGGAGGCTTTAGCGTGTGTTAAAACCTTTTTCAGACCCATTCTTGCACATATTCCATCTTTTGTAAAAAAGTTTTTTGTAAAGTTTTCAAAAATCCAAAAATATTCATCTTTACCCTCTAATCTATTTAATTCTCCATTCCTTATCCTCTATAACCGTTTAATTCTTCATCTCTTATCCCTCTTATCCGTTTAATTCTTTATGTCATGGTTTTCGACATGTTCCTGGTGTGGAGGTCCATTTAACGGTGGAAATTGTCGGCGATGCACCAATGTGAGTTTCGGAGACAAGTTTGTCGGTAATCCCGATCCCATTTCAAATGAAACACCCGATTTTTCCTACCTACCTCCACAGCCCCAATACAAATCCTACTCATGCGAGTTTTGTGGGAATGATTCTCATTACGGTTTTGATTGTCCACCACGGGTCCCGCTTGTCTATGAGCCAGAACCATGTTACAATCAGAACTTTGGTGAAAGTTATTTTCCCAATTATCTCTGTTGTGAGAATTGCGGGGGTCCTCATGCGACTTTTGAATGTCAACCGATGAATCAAAATTTTCACAATTCCAATTCTCCCGGTTTTGACAATTTCCAACCCCCGCAGTATTCCATCAGTCATCAGACTTCCGAGCCTTCACAGCATTTCAATGATTTGGAGGAGTGTAATCTTCCGCAAAGTTCTGAAGAAATACGCATTCGAAAAAAACTACAAATGAAAAGGATGGTATGTAAGCTTCAGCAGATGAACATAAGAATCCGATATGATGACGATGATGATGAGGATAGTATTCAAATGAGGGAATATTATGAGGACGACGAGGAGAGTGCTATTCAATTGAACGATCTTATTTCTCAACTCCCTCAGTCTATTGCTATCACACCTATCTTACCTATTATTGCTTCCAAAGACTCTCTCATAATGGAGGATGATCATCTCAGCACTATTTCGGAAACGGAATCATCAAGTGTTGAGGATCTTGTCCCAATCCCAACTGAGTCTGAGGATATAACCGATAGTGATTGTGATTTGCCTTTTTGTGATTCTCTTGACATTTCTGAGGTTACTTTCGGGATTTTCTCAAATCCTCTTTTTGAATTTAATAATGACTACACTTTTGAGAAAGTAAATCCTCTTTTCGATGAAATGTCTGAGGCCGATACAGAGACCATCACGGAAGTGGTGGAAATTGCTAGCTCTCAGAGCACACCACTTGTCCCACCTCTGTATTCTAACTTATCTCTTCCATCATGTGATGACAATTCTATCCTCACTGATGAGATTCATGATCCAAAAATCATGAATTCCCCTTCTGATAATGAGGAGTTAGTCATGATTTGTATCATGATTTTCTTTCTTTTCTTCACATATGGTGTGACTTCTCATTCCCTTTTCTCCTTCGGGAATGAAGACACTATCTTTGACCCCGGCATTTTCATTTATCATTTTTGAGCCGGTTCTATGTATATCTCATCGGGGTGGAACTTTAACGTGCTTCAAATGTTTGTCCAAACATCTTGAATGAAAGTCCGATGGAGATTGTCTATTCCACTTACTTCCCCATGAACCAATTAATGCGGGGTCGAGTCAAGCTAGCGACTCGGGAATCAAAAACAGTAGCACACAATATGGGTTTTCACCCATATTTCTGACTTCTTTCTATTTTCTACCACCCTAGTGTGGGGGGGTTGCCCCACATGTTTTCAAAAAAAAAAAAAAAAATCTTTCTAAATAAAAGGCCGTAGTATTTCCCTTTTACGTTCTCAGTTTCGGCATAACCGCCGGTACTTTGAATATTGAGGGCAATATTCATTTCTAAGTGTGGGGGGGAATTCTCACGAATTTATCATGTATTATCCACCTAATTCTCCCGTTTTTGGCCAAAATTTTTTTTGGAGTAAGTGTTTTACACTTACTCAGGTTGGTTATCAGTCCGCCATGTATGTAAGACAAAAGGATTGGCTAATCCAGGAGCAAACGGCTCTTGGTAAAGATTTCTCAAATCCGTTTATATGGCTTGCAATTTGCCCAAAATTGTATGGTTCTCAGCTCACCATATCCTAAAAAGTGAAGAGTTGGCTAGCCCGCAAGGTTATGGCTTGTGGTAAAGGCAGTGGAAAAACCATAATTGGTATCCAGCTCACCAAAGATAATTCTGATAATTTATCTAAGAGTTGGCTAGTCCAGAAGGGTACGGCTTCTGGTAAAGACACATCAAATCCGTTATATGGTTTATGATTTGCCAATAAATCAGATGGTTATCAGTGTACCATAGTTCTTACTTGAACTGAAACATTTGGCTACTCCAGAAGTGATGGCTTTTGGTAAAGAGTTTTTCAAATCCATCAAGTTTTCTCAAATCATTGCTAGGGACTAGCAATATCTCAGTGTGGGGGATTGATGAGTATCTAAATACTCATCATTTTTGTATAATCTAAACTGCAAAATCATCTGAAAACACTCAAAAATGCATCAAAATGATGAAAATATCATAAATCAGTGTTTTATGTGTTTTAAATGCAAAAAGATCAAAATCAGATGAAAAACGTATCAAATTTGCAAAAATGGCAGTTTTAGTCCCCCAAGTTTCAAAAATTGTCAAAAACAGTCCCTGGTATATCAAAATCAAGAAAAATGTCATTTAAGGTCCATGGGATTCAAAATTTGTTAAAACAAACCCTTCAAAGTTTAAAATTTGCAAAATTACAACTTTGGTCCCTCAAGTTTGAAAAATGTCATAAATGGCCCCTGGAAATTTGAAAATGGCAAGTTTGGTCCTTATACTTTTTGAGAGTGTCAATTTTAGTCCTTGGAAGAAACTTTGCATAATTGACAGGATTGGTCCCTTAATTTTCAGAATCTACACTTTAAGTCCTTGTATTTATACCCTTGTCACAATCATTTTGGACCCTATCTAAACCCTAAGTGACCCCTGCCATTCTACATTTGGACCCCCTGGCTTATTAATAACCTGTGGTCAAACCACTTGGTCAAATCCCACAAAACGCGCCCAAACCTTTATCTTCTTCAACTGCTTCTTCTGCAAAAGCCTGCCAACACTCCACCCCCCTCCTCGCCTTATCACTAACTTGTCCCCCCTCCAAACACTACATCCAAGAAGTTTTGATTACTCCCCTCCTCCTAACACTCAATCTCATCCTACTGTTAAAACTTCATTTCCCGCCAAAAATACTCAATGGCCAAGATCAACTCTAAACCATCCAAAGGTCAAAAATGGAGGTGGGAACTGCTCAGAGAGGAAAGAGAAAGCAAATGGAGCTATAAAAAGGAAGGATGAAGCAAGATAAAGGAGTTAGCTATTTTTAGTTTTTCTTTAAAATGTCGTTTTTAAAATTAATGTTTTAGTTTAAAAGCAAATGTTGTAATCTTAGTTCTATGTATTGAATTTAAAGTTAACTCAGTATTTGTAATCAATTCTCAGTGCTAATTCAAAGTTTTATTTAAGGTTGCAAATCTTCATTGTTACTGTTGAAAAATCCATTTTCAAAGTCATGTATCCAAAGCATTATTAGCTTATTATTAAGTTGAGATAAGCTCATTTAAACTCCTGATAACTTTTTATAAGCTCACATTTCATTTTCAAGGAAACTTGAATGATGGTCAACAAAAGTCAAAACGGGTGCATTTGGAAATGGTGATGGATAATGGGGTTGATGCAGGTTGAATTGGGTTGTATTAGATTAGGTTAGCATAGGTTTGGTTTTGGTTTTGGCCTGCATAAGCTGGACAAGTGAGTATCTCAATTTTAGTTTTCTAGCCATTGTGCATTTGTATACCTGTCTAAGTATCTGTGGTCCTCATTAGTATAAATCTGTTGATATAGTTTTATTTAGGTCTTATAAGCTCAGTTTGATCTATGGTACTAACGGTTCGTGTTATTATCAGTTTAAGTTTGCATGTTAGTTTAAAAGTGGTGTTTGGATTTGGCTCTTAAACCTTGTTCAGGCTTGTTCAGTGATTAAGGTCTATTGGTTCATGCTTGTTTAGCTTATTTGTACCCATTTGAGTCAGTACTTGTGCACACAAAAGCTCAAAAGTCAAATCCCACTCAAATCTTTCTTAACAGCTAACTGTTTGGATTTTTGGCATTCATAAACTTAATTTGTGTTTAAAATACATAGATAAAGGGTGCTTTAGCTTCATTTCATCCATTAACATCAAGTTCAATCCAAAAATTAGCTTCAAATTTCATTTTGGTCAACTTTTCATTCTTACTTAAAAAGTCAAAATATGCAAAATCTCAGTTTTGGCCAATCTAAGATGATTTTTCATGGGCTCATTCTTGGGTCAATCTAAATGAAACTTGTGGCTTTTAAAAGTTCTACTGCTCTAGTTTCTTGTTGTCATTTTTGTACAATTTTGTGAATTTTCTATAAGCTTCTAATAAGCCTGTCAAAATGGACCTAAGTGCCCTGTGCAGGGCATTGAATCTACACAGGACTTGGCCAGGTTTTGTAGAGTGTGCATTAGGTTCAGTTGAGCTCCTCTAGGTCTAATCCTTGGTTTGCATGTTCCTAGCCAGGTCCTCTCTAGGTCCCTTTTTCTGTTTTCCAGTTTCCAGCTTATTTTAGTGCTTATTTCTTGGCTTGAAGTAGCTCCCCTAGAATCTGTTTTTAGCCATAAGCTCTAATCATCAATCTGATCAATCTTGCATATCAGAGGTCAAGGCTTGTTGATTCTAGTTGCATTTGGTCATTTTTAGCTTATAGTAGCTTGTGTTTCAGTGTGGTACTTGTTTTGTCCCATTTGCTTATTCAAGTGCTTATTTCAATAAGCATTTACACATCAGTTCCATAATTCCACACATAAGCACTTGTTTTTCCATTTTTCCTAGTTTCCTTATATTATTTTAGAGTTTTCCTGAAATTTTCAGATTTTTCTAAGTTGATTTGCTATTTTTCTTAATTTAAATTAGTTTTTAAGCATTTTTAATTAGCAATTAATATAAATAATTAAGAAAAGTTTCAAAAAAATAATTTTTCATTTTTCTTAAGTTTAGATAAATATAAAAAGCCAAAAAAATATTTTTCTAGATTTTTCTTAGTTAAATTTGTATTTTTAAATAATTTAATTAGTTTTTAATAGTTTTTAATTCATAAAAAATACAAAAATAATCAGAAAAAGTCAAAAATGGTTTTGAAAATTCTCTTTTGATATTTTAGATTTTTCTAAGTCTTAATTTTATTTTTCTAGCTTTATTTCCTATATTCTTGTATTTTAAGTAATTATTAAATAGTTAAAAATAGTTTTTAATTAATAATAATTAGATAATTAGTTATAAAAGTAATTTTCTTTTTCTATAAATTTTCTTTTATTATTAGGTTTGTAAAAATGTCATTTTCATATTTTTAGGCCTTTTATTTCTTAGATTTCACTTTTTATTTTGTACGTCTACGTAATTTTTATTTTAAACGTAAGTTTTAAGTTTTAAACGTTCATCATTTTAAATATAGTGATAGCGTTTATTTAATATATTTTAACTTTTTAATTTTCTTAATTTGCATTTTAGTCGCTGTAATTTATTAACTTTTTCAGTAGTATAATTATCCATCCAAATCCTTTCTGATCACTATCCTTAGTGATCATTCTATCGTCTGATCAAGTGTTTGCACACCATTGAGTCTCCGTGGGACTTAACGACCCGGGAATCCACTGTATTCTCTGATCTTCATTGTATTTGTGTTTTAAGCAGTTTTAAGCTTCTTACGGTCGGCCATTCACAAGTGGCCGGCTTGTGTGAGGTAGCTTGACTGTTTTCAGCACAGATCAGTGGTCGACATCACCCAAACAGCAATCGACTAATAAAAGTCAATGTAACATATCAATCAGATCATATAAAGCATGGGAATTATGTGTTTATCAAACTCTAATCATCTAATCCTAACAATCACATCCTAGAAACCTAGTCCTTCAAAATAGGCAATTATATTTTACAGATAAGCATGTAGGATGATTAAGAAAGTCCGTAAGATGATGTAAATTTGAAAATATTCTCCCCCTCAATCAATGACTCATTTTTTATCTGATAAATAATGATTAATAATGAAATCTGATAAATGATGATCGATTTGATTCAAATGGGCAGGCTGCTCTCTCATATGTGCTAAACGCTTTCGAATCTCGAAGCACATATTGAGGGGGAGCGAATGGTTTCTTAAATAGCTTTTGTGTTCGTGGATGTGCTTCAAAAGAACTCTTGCCTCTATGTGTTAAAATGATTTCTCTTATCCTATGCACATATTGAGGGGGAGAATTTTACCAAGAAAATCAAATGGCTTTTTCTATGAAAATTGTGATCAAAGAAAATATTTCAAAGTCCTCTTGCCTCCATGTGCTAAACAATTTCTAAATCATATGCACATGTTGAGGGGGAGGTTTTCTAAATGATCAAAACTATTAAGGTACAAAATTCTTTGATCTCGTATCACAAGTACCTTGATTGTTTATCCAAATGATTTTTCTATTGGTTTCAAGGAAGAATGAGCTGTACCAAAAGACCGACCAATTTACTTTATGCATGGTGTTATAAGGATGGTTAGGTTAGGTATTAGTTCCCATGATCCGCCAGAACCGGAGGGATCTACCCTGGGACAATCCACTGGATAGTGTAGAAGTCCTTAGGTATATTGAAAAAAGGAGAAAATGAGAAATGGGAAGAGTGCCGACTGAGTCTGAGCTAGTACTGGAATAAACCCAACAAGGTTCTAGTTATGAAGTCTCGGTAAGCACTGAAGGGGTTGAAGAATGAAAAAGAAATGAAATGAGAAAAGGGTGAAAAGAAATAGCCCTCCAATAATTCAACCTTAGGGCAGACACCGGGTTCAATACATATGCTACTGGTGGTTACTAAGGTAACACTGGTATTGAAGACAAGACGTCATGGACCCAGTGACGCACTGCACTAACCTTCCCAAGCTACTCAAGTTCCTCTTAAAAGGGCTTGTTTCATTCTCACGGGGAACCGACATAATCTATCAACTTTCTCTTAGAGATTCTTGATATTGAAGAAGGAGACCCTCTCCCTAGTCTCCGGCATAGGAACCAAAAATGCACAATTGAGTCTAGAGCCAAGAGATCATCCACTATATCTCATTAGGACACAAAATTAATGAAGACTTGTTGTTTCACACAATGTGGAAAGTAAGTTTATATATTAAGAGTCCTACAAATTATCCTTGTGGTATTGCCAGAACATCCGAGTGATATGAAAATATTCATGATGAAGATGGAAATCCTTCTAGAGCCAACATCAAATAAGCTCTTGGTGGGTGGCATGTGAGATCTTTTCTAAAGATCAAGCTTGTGACAACAGGAAAGAAACGATGGGGCGATTCACTCTTGAATCAACCTTGGTCCAGGATTGGAATTGACGAATGCTTTTGGAAAAAACGTTCGGTGTGCAAATCTTCTTTTCTCTAGCACATCGAATGTGTATTCATGTTTTCAAACACAAAAAGTATCTCTGATTGAAAAAAATACTCTTGGAAAAACCGTTCAATGTGCTAATCTCTTCTTTGATCTAGCATATTGAATGTGTACTCTTTTCAAATACAAAAAGTATTTTTGATTGAAAATTGATCTTTCTCATAAAACCTTCGTCGTATTGCAAAAACTCTTTCTTCTAAGCAATACGCGATTGTTTTCAAATCATTTTCTATCAATCAGTAAATCTCAATTTGCTGGTTCACTCACTCCGTGTTGTCTTCTTTGAGACGTTCCGGTTTGAGAACAGCTAGAACAGCTGCGAAACCCTGTCAAGGAGATTCTTAGGAAACCTACCGGATCACAGGCAGTACTTGTACTGATCAACGGGGAACCGTGGGCCGTGTACCTCAATTCAACGAAAGTGATCAAAGACACTTTGGTGTGTTTTATTGCTAACTGTTGTTTGCAGGTACATTTGGACGGTTGCAGCTGATCAGAATTGAGAAGTCAATCCAAAGCCGCATGCTCACAACATCCACACTTAATTTGAAGAATTCATGACTGGTGCATATCTACATAACCTGGTTCTGATATTTTTATACTATGCTTCTGCTTCGCTGCTGCAAATATCATGAACCAGTAAGGCTTCCGCTACTCTGATGGAAAGATGTCATGATCCAGAAAGTGTGAGCATGTCGGTCCAAAAGTCACAACATCACATGAAGGCAACACAACTATGGATGATCCAGAGAGATTTGTTGTGGCTAATCATCTCAATGAAAGCTCGAAGATCATCAAAGATGTGGATCAGTTAAAGGCCTACACTGAAAGTACAAATCAATGCGGACTTTGAAGAATAGCTACAAAAGCACAAAGATTGCGGAAGTTAAGAATTCAAGTCTACGAGCTCAAGAACAAAGTCAAGAATAGAATGCTAGGATGCAAAAGGTATTTCATGGGGTGACCTCCCTTAGGGGGAGATTGTTAGGAATTAGAAAATTCCTGGTTAAAGTGTCGGTCACCCCAATTATGATTTAGCATATGTTAGCTCGTAGACGTGTCGTTATTTACATTATTTAGTAGTTAATTAGTTAGTTTGTAGCGTAGTTTAGTTTAGTGCAACACCGTGGAGGAAGGACGGGTCTTTACCCACTGTATACCTGATCCACAGGCCGATAGGAGGTCGTGTATTTTGTAACTATAAATACCCCTTCCATCCATGGAAGGGGTGGAGCTTTAAATCTAACCTTTCAATATTTTGTTCTACAAGTCTCTACCAAGAAACTCCCTCTCTCTCTACTTTCTCTCTCTAATGGATAACATGTATTTTGATCATCCAAGACCACCCGAATCATCAACACAATAAATATAACGATCCTACACGAAGCACCTGTGACTACAAATTACACATTGTCGTATGTGTTACGAGAATTTCTGTACACCCTTCGTTCATCAGGTATTTCTTTTTGAGATTCATCATCACTATTCGATTCTAACCATTGCTCGAATAGTTTACAAAGTAACAACATCAATCTTACTTCAGTCCCCCTATCTTAAATCAAGCCATTCAGCAAATGTAATTTCATTCACTTCCTCTTCCTTAAAACCATATTCATTCCCTTATTTAAAGTGATCAAAATTATCATATTGGAGTCCATCATCAATATTGCAGGGGCTTATGCCATATGTCCTTTTATGGTCATACGCCGTATGCTCCTGATTCTGGCCATCCTTGGATTAATTTGTCTCTTTCGGCTCACTAATGCAAAAATCATCTTTCTTCTATTTACAAGACGAACAAATTCCATAAGCATACCCTTTCGTATCATCTCTAATAGGGTCAGTGTTAAAGCTATATGGTCAACCTTCTGGTCAATTAAAGTCCATCGGAAGAAACTGACCCAAATTAACCAAGAAAGAGCCGTTAATGCTTAATATTTGCGTGTTTCTTGAGTTTTTGTATGTGCAGGTACGGATATGACAAAACAGACAAAAGAAAGCCAAAACCGAAGAAAACCGAGCACGAGAGAGAGAAGAGTGCAAAAGCCGATGACGGGATGCAGTTTTATGGGATTTGGATGCTTAAAAGTCAAATTACGGATCTCGGAACATGTTTTGGAAGTTGTCACATCTCATCCCTCAACTTTCCAAAATTTACTAAATCAACCCCTCATAAATTTCATTTACCTAATTCATCCTTACATTTCATAATTTACACTTTTGGACCCTTGTTCTTGCAAATATTACATAAATGGTCCTTAGTGTATAATTTGGATACTACACCTAAGTCCAAAATCTAAAATCCTATACACCCATAAGCCCAACCAAGCCCAACCAAGAAATAACCCACACCCCGTTCCTTAATACCATGACCCGGTTTATACCCCATTTTACCCAACCCATGACCCGGCCAAACCAAAATAATATAAATAAACCCAAACGCGCCCAAAACCTGTACAACCCCATCAGTTTACTGTTTACCAATCTCTTTTACCTTTACCCCTGATCCTCCCACATTTACCCACACATATAACCTCGTACTAGAATCTTGTTCCCTTCTAGAAGCTGAGCTGATTTGTCAGGATAAGAAGCCCACGTGTACAAACAGAGCCTCATGATTGGCCGTTACACATCATTGGGTGAATTGGGAAGCTCTAATTGGAGGAAGTGACTCAGAGGATTTGTGTGGCTGAGGATAGCATTCTAGGCTCTTCCAAGAGGAATCCCAAGGCTGCAAACGGCTATAAATAGGACCCTCATGCTCACAAGAAAGGGGTCTTCAATTTTTTAGAGTCTTAATGTTTTAGTATTTTCATTTAGTATCCTTCTTTGTATTTTGTTTAAGCTTATTGTCATTCATAGTTGTTTCTTGTAATCTCAGTCACTTATTGAATAAAAAGTTGAATTCCCTTTAATTAATATACTATTGTTGTGTTTCAAAATGATAGATTAGTATTTCTCTTCTTTTCAATAAGCTCAGTTAAGCTGATTAATAGCTTAATGATGAGTTGTTAGTCATTTACTAGAGTTCTCTCAATTTTCCATTTAAAAAACAAAAAAAAAATCAAAAGTCAAATTAGAAAAGTCAAACTGCTTATTGGACTATGCTTATTTTCAAGTAAAATCTGTTTTTCATCATCTAGAGACTGTGTTTACATCTTTATTTTAACAGCTAAACTCAAAAAGGGTAAATCCAAGCATTTTGTACCAAACAGTCCTTAAAAAGGAGTGTTTGGCACTAAGGGTTTTTGCCCCATTCAAGGTACCTTTTGAGTTGTTTTTGATTTGGTTAACTCATTTCAGCAGTCCTTGTAGTGCTTTTAATAATTACATCATCTTTTATTAAGTCAGAAGTGGTTTTCAACATATTGGTGTCTATAAGCTGTCAAAACAGCTTATGGCTTAAGTGGTAGTATAAGTCCTGGTCAGAGTCAGTTGAGTCATCTTGGGTCCTTTTGAGTTTGTGTTAAGTTTTAGTTTAGTGTCACAAATTATCAAAAAGAGTTGGTCAAATATCTGTAGCTGTCAAAAATTTTGCTGTTAAAGCAGTCCTTTGAGTCAACTTCTCAAGTAGTTTTTTTTTATAGTGTCAATCTTTTCAAAATTACAAAAAAATTAGTTTTCTATAGAATTTAGTGGGCAAGGTTAGCTTGTAGTCAGTTTTTACAAACATTCAACAGCTTTTGCAAACTCAAATTTAGTCTTAGTTTCTGTCCCAATTCCCACATCAGCATAACTGTCATCAAAACATACTTTATATCAGATCTGTTTAATCCTTTATTTTGGCTTCAAAAGTGATGAAACTTGGTTTTTGCATTCTTTGGCACATGGTCTAGGTCTGCTTCAGCTCATGTTGGAGATTTGAGCTTGTTTGCTAGCTTATAAATAAGCTCAAAGTACCCCCCCTTGCTTCCTTTAACTGTTGTTATTTCAGAACTCAAAATAAGTTCCTAGGGCGTATTAGACTGTTAGTATAGCTTAAGTCACTCCTAGAAACCTTTAGATAGCTAGCTTACTAGGACTCCCCTCCCCAATAGCTTATTTAAGGCTCCCTTGTAGCTTATTAGCTTAATTTATCTAGTAATCCTTGTTTCAGCATTATCCCTTCTTAATCATTAGCCTATTGCATGCTCCCATAGCTTAATTCTGCTCCCTTTAGATCCTTTTAGGCTCCCTTTAACTGGAATTTAATTTGGTAGCTTGTAGCTTATTCTAGTAGCTTATTAAGACTCCCTTTACACTACAGCTTCATATTCCCCCACATAAGTACCTGTTTTGTTAATTTTTATAGAATTAGCATAATATTTTAGACTTTTACTGAATTTTTCATAATTTTTCATCATTGTTTAGTATTTTTCCCAATTTAAAACAGTTTTTAGTACTTTTTAAATAGCTTTTATTACAATTAAATCAGAAAATCTTCAAAAAAAATAATTTTTCAATTTTCATAGATTAAGATAAATACAAAAAGCAAAAAAATAATTTTTCTCGATTTTTCCTAGCTTATTTTGTAATTTTTAGCCAAATAATTAGATTTAAATAGTTTTAAATTCGTAGAAAATCGAAAATTAATCAGAAAAATATAAAATTAGCTTTGAAAATTCTCTTTAGTTAATTTAGATTTTATAAAAATAGTTTCATAATTTTCCCTTAATTTTCATAATTTTTAGTAATTTAAATTAGTTTTAATTAGTTTTTTTAATTCAAATAAATTCCAAAAAAAATCATAAAAATTAGTTTTAATTCTTAGTTAATTTTCTTAAATCATTTTTAGTTAGAAAGTAATTTTAGATTACTTTTAGGACTTAGGATAGACGTAGTTGCATTTTATTTACGTTTCATTTTATACGTTTTAGTATAATTCGCGTATTTAGGATTTCCCGTAGTGTAATTTCCCTTAATTGTTTTCCCATTCCCCGTAGTTTTAATATAATCATAAATCCAAAACATTGAGCATTTTAATAACAAACCTGTAACGAAGTTGCCCATTCACACCTCGTTCGGAAACGACTCGGATTTCCTAATCCGTATCACTATCACTCACGGGTTTCGATTCATTATCTTTTTTCCTAAAGGGATTTTAAATCATTACTTGTGGTTATTTTTTATATCGATATTGTTGTTTTTATCCATACACACACACCCCTAAGCCTAAACATCAACGAATCAAATTTTGGCGCCGCTGCCGGGGAGGTTGTGTCGCGACAATATAGTTAAAGGTTTGACGATTAGTGACTCGAGATCCTTCCTTTGTGAAGTTATTTTTATAAAAATCAAAAAAGTAAAAAATATTTTCCTTTTTCTTTTGTATATATATATCATATTAAAAATACAAAAAGATTTTCTCTTGTGTTTTTGAGCTTAAATAGAATACATCAATTATATAACATTCTCAACGGAGGTGTTATCATTAGTAAGTTCCCGAACCAAAGAAAAAAAACTTGCCTTTGTGTCGCTTGTGAGTCGATTTATTTCTATTTGATAAACAAACTGTGTGGTGGGTATAAGGACGGCATGACATTAAATTGCGGCTGAAAAGAAGCGGGTTTTAATAAGCTTCGCGCTGACCTAAAAAGCTTCTCCGCTCGCTTGTGCGTTTGTCTTATAGAGGTGATTTATTCACTTGGGATTATTGGTTAAGTTCACTGTGTTTTCGAATACCGTTCGTTTTAATTGCCTTGTTTTTTGAAAGTGCATGCGCACTCGTTCCAACAACTACAGACCGATACGTGAAGCCGCTACAATTCCGAGAAGGCGAAATAGACGTGCTCCATTAGTCGAACCCGAGATTCGAACTAATCCGACTCCGCCCATTATCGAAATGGCGGAGGACAACCGATCTATGCTAGAGCAACTCCAAGCACCCACCGAGGGTTATGGAGAAGCCATCGTCGTTCCGGCAATCGTTGCCGATAACTTTGAGCTTAAACACGGATTGATAAATTTGGTTTCGTCAAGCCAATTTTACGGATTTGAGAGGGACGATCCTCACTCTCATATCCGACGATTCAACAAGCTCACGTCTACGATCAAGTACCGTAACGTTCCGGAAGAGGCTATCAAGCTACTACTTTTCCCATTTTCACTTGAGGGGGCCGCCCGGATTTGGCTCGAGAAACTACCCCCTCGATCGATAACCACATGGGAGAATTTAGTGTCAAAATTCGTGAACGAATTCTTCCCACCGTCTAAAACAACAAGTTTAAAAAATGAAATAACGAAATTCACACAAAGATTTGATGAATCATTTAGTGAGGCATGGTGATATGTGTCTAAAAACACATATATTTTATATTGTTTAACCCCACAAAAACATCTGAAAACACTCAGAATTGCCACAAAATACTATAAATATTTTTGAAATGTGTTTTTATGTGTTACAAGTGCAAAAGGATTGAAAACTGATGAAAAACAACAAAGTTTACATAATTTATAGTTTCAGTCCCTAAACTTTCATAAATTGGCAAAACTAGTCCCTGGTAATTCAAAACTTGTAAAATATCATTAAAGGTCCTTGGGGATTCACAAGTTGTAAGAAATAGTCCTTTGAAGTTAAAATTGCATATTTACAACTTTAGTCCCTCAACTTTGAAAAATGTCAAAAATGGTCCCTGGGTTATTTAAAATGGAAAATTAATAAATATAACCCTTGTACTATTCATAAATGGCATAATAGGTCCTTGTGTTAACTTTGGGAAAATTGCAGGTTCGGTCCTTCAAGAATTCAGAAATTACAAAATGGTCCTTGTGATAAACTACAAACCAAATGGACCCTTTGTTTTATTAAACCCAAAACCAAGCCCAATACAACCACTTGAACCCCCTATCAATATCCTGTGAACCCCCCTAATTTGAACCCCTTCCCATATTAATAAAAACATACAAACCATTCCCTGTACATCATCCTCACCATCACCTGTAAACTAAAACCATCCTCCACCTCCCTGGTTTCACTACCACCTGTCCACCTTATCCCCCCAGCTGTTAAACCACTCACCACTACCTCCTTCTTATTCTTATCTTCAACATACACCAGGCTTTAGATATTCTTGGCACCAAAAAGTAGAATCAACTGCTGAGATCAACTTCGACCCATCCAATGGCCATAAAAGGATTGAGAGCAACTAGTGATAGCTATAAAGAAGAAAGAAGACACAAAGAACAAGGAGTCACTGTTTTTAGACCTTTTTCTATTTTTACTTGTAATCGTTTTAAGTTTTATGCAAAAAATAGTGCTGGGTTTTGTTACTTATGTATTGTATGAATCATATTAATCATATTTCAAGTGTTTTTAATCATCAATTCCATGTTTCCTGCTTGTTCTAGTTTTCCCGCCAAAATTGTTCTTACTCGCTTTTCATTTTATAAGCTGTTTGAATGGTTCCAATAAGTTTGTTTAAGCTTATTCAAGCTTATTTAAGTGAATTAAAGTAGTTTCCTGGTCTTAATTGCAATTTTCTAAAAAAGTCAACAAAAGTCAACACGGGTCAACAAAAGTCAACACGGGTCAACGAAAGTCAACTGTGTTCTTAAGTCTGAAATTTCTGTTTAGTAGTGGTATTTGGTTCTAGTCAATCTGCAAATAAGCTGGACATCTTGTAAGTTCCAATAAAATCTCATCATTAGCTTAATAAAGTAGTAGTAATTGCATTGATTAGATATGTTTTGTTTGGTGTTATATTGCTGCATATTTGCTTAAATTATATCTAGTATAATCAGTTGTAGTTATAATATGGATTGAGTAAGCTTGGATTCGTGATTTGGTTAGAATTATTGCACATTAGAAGTATTAAAGTGTGTTTGGATTAGTGCTTTATTATGTGTTTTAGATTGATACAGAGGTTAAGCTCTGTCAATTCAGTCCCACTTAGGTTCAATAAAATCATTTAGGACTTAGATTTGTACTCATTTCTGCTCAAAGTCAAATTTTCATATTATATGATCTTATAAGCATCTCATTTAGTGTAGGATTGGAAGTACTTGCATAGTAGGTGTAGGATATCTAGGATAGCTTAATTTGATCATATCACATCTAGAATTAACATAAATAACCTGTTTTGCAAGATTGAATCTCAAATAAGTCAAGTTTTCAATTCTGTCCAAAAGTCAAAATTTCATAAAAACCCGTTTTTGAATAAACTTTGTAATTTTATTGTGATCTTACCATTAGGATTTAGGATATAAGCTTTTGGGATATTAAAGTTTAGCTGCTCATCTTAATTAGAAAAATATTAGTTTATCTCTACTTAGCTTATTAACTGCTTATTCACTAGCTTCTTTTAAGCTCTTTTTCACAAACTTTCCTTTTTGCTTATTTCTTATTTTTGCTTATTTAGTGTGTTTTTCTTGTTTTTGTTGCTTATTCTAAGTTCCCATAACTTGTTTATAGCTTATTCAACCTTTGGTTCAGTAGTGGTAGCTTTTTATTAGCTGATGCAAGCTTAATAGCTCATTTTGACCCATTTCCATTGCAAGTACAAATAGCTTCCACTTTTGCATTTTTAGTTTCCTCAATTTTAGTCCTTATTAGCTAAAATTCTGGATTTAGACACTTTGGTTGGTAGTGGTTTTCATGGTGATTTTAGTTTATTTTTGTGATGTTTATAAGCTGGCTTAACAAGAGCTTAAAGTTAGTACATAAGGACTGTTTGGCACTAGTGCTTCAATAGACCCAAATCATTATAGTTTGCATATTAGAGGTTTAGGATAGTTGATATAGATTGCTTTTAAGTAATTTTAGCATACTCTAGCTTCTGTGATAAGTTGGTGCACTTTGGTAGCTTTTAGCTTATTTTTCAAGTGCTTATTCATACAAGTAGTGTGCCAAATCATAGTTCCAGCTCTCCAAAATAGTTTCTGTTATTTTTCCTGGGTTCTCAGTATTATTTTATAGTTGACTGGAAGTTTTCATATTTTTCACTGTTCATTTGCTATTTTTCTGCATTTTATGTCATTTTCTAGCATTTTTAATTAGCATTTAATCCAAATAAATCAGAAAAAGTTTAAAAAAATATGTTTTAAATTTTCCTAGATTAAGATAAATATAAAAAGCCAAAAAAATATTTTTCCATAATTTTCTTAGTTTAAATAGTATTTTCTAGCATTTTAATTAGTTTTAAATAGTATTAAATTCATAATAAGTAGATAAAAAGTGTAATAAATATATTTTCAGTTTTAAAATTAGTTTTATAATATTTTAGATTTTTCTAAGTCATAATTTTACATTTCTAGCTTTATTTCATATTTTCTTATATTTTAGGGTATTATTAAATAGTTAAAAATAGTTTTTAATTAATAATAATTAGATAAATAGTTTTAAAAATAATTTTCTTTTTCCAATAATTTTCTTGCATCATTAGGATTGTAAAAACATTATTTTCATACCCATAGGTGTTTTATTTATTTAATTTCACGTTTTGTTTCGTACTTTTACGTAGAATTTTAATTAAACGTACGCGTTTTTAGATTTTAGACGTTTCTAAGTATTACGCTTTCACGTACTTGTTCTTATAGCTTGTTTAAGCTATTTTCTTTTATTCCTTAGTATAAATCACTCAAAACCCTTTTTCCATTCAATATCACCCGATCACAGATTCGTTCTATTACAGTGTTCACACCTCGTTGGGACTTAACGACCCGGGGATACACTAAACTCCTCTGATCTTAATTGCATTTGCTTTCTGAACTGTTTTAAGTTTATTACGGTTGACCATTCACAAGTGGTCAGCTTGTGTGATTAAACTTGACGGTTCGGGAGCAATCAAATTTTGGCGCCGCTGCCGGGGAGGTGTGCTGCGTTACTACGAATTTGAAGAATCAGTGATTGTTGAATATACAACCATTGTATATTTCCCATCTTTGTCCATATTTCCTTGTTTTCATATAAAACCAAAATTATCGTGAAGTTAATTCGTTTGACGGATCGATTTCCAAAAACATTTTAAAATCAGTTTTCAACAAACACAAAAAACCCAAAAAGATTTTCTTTCTTATTTTTACAAAATGTTTTTCAAAAATACCAAAAATATCCATCTTTACCCTCTCACATCTTTGATTCTTCATCCCAACCCCTCTGAAAACCTTTGATTCTTTCTATGTCTTATCCTCACCCTCTTGGTTGTCAATGGTGTGGTAGTCCTTATAATGGTGGCAATTGCCCCAGTTGTAGTATGGTGGAATCAGGAAACGGGTCTGTCTATAACCAGGATCCCTATTCCTACCATAACACAACTGATTTATTCCATCAGCTACCACACTGTGAGACTCAGCAGTTTTACTGTTGTAAGTACTATGGTGGTTCACACTCCAGTTCTGATTGTCAATCGGGAAACACGCTTGTCTATGAGCAGGTTCCTGATAACAATTATGACTACAACACATATGACTCACAGCCACATCAGTTTTACTGTTGTGAGTATTGTGGAGGTCCTCACTTTAGCTCTGATTGTCAAACAAGGAATCCATTTCCTTGTAACAATTACGACTCTTCGTATCATGACCAACCTCTACAGTACCAAATGAATCAGGCACCACCTCAGCCTGAGCCACTTCCTCAAAATCTTCTCATTGATCTTTTGGATTTAGTGAAAGATTTGAAGGAATCCCAAGATAATCCAAATCAAAAATCCATGGAAGTTTTGTTAGCCGAAGAGCGGACTGCTAAATTAGATTCCCAAATTGCCTTTGAACAATCTATTAGGGAATCAATTAAAAAAGATAAAGCAGCCAAATCTAGCTCTCGATTCCGTTTCATTCCTGATGACGATGATGATGAAGTTACCCTTGATATTAGTCAATTATGTACAGGTTCATCAAGTTCATCAGTTGAAATTCCTTCCATGAAAAATCAGGGAGAAAAGACTATGATGGAATTACTAGCAGAAGAACAAATGGAAAGTATAAAACATATGTATGCTAGTCCTTCTCAACTCCCTCAGTCTGTTGTTATCACACCCGATATTCCCACTCACTCTCTGAACATGGGGGATGAGCATCTTGACACTGTTCCTGAAAAGGAATCGGACGAATTCATAAAGTCTAGTGTTGAGAACCTTGTCCCAATCCCGAGAGAGTCACAGGGAACTTCTGATCATATGTGTGATATCCTTTCCCCTCTTGAGTGTTCAAAAGATCATTTTGAAACTTTCTCCGATTTTAGCGATGATTGTAAATCTTATGGAGACATTGAGTATGTTGAGGCATCACTCCCACAGTCTGATCCTCTTCTTGAGGAGTTCACCGATGAACTCACTCACATTAGTCCACTTTCATCAGAAAGTGACGATGATCTCTTTGATTTCGAAGCCGATCGTGGAGAAACTGAAAATCTCCTATATAATGATCTTCCACTCATTTCTTGTCCCATTTCCGACTCTTCCATTCCTTCTCTCACTCCGGATGAGGAAGATGACAACTTTTGGAAGGAGGTCGATGCTTTTCTTAGTGATGAGTCAATTCCAACAGGGATTGACAATACTTACTTTGATTCGGAGGGAGACATCCTTTTTCTGGAAAATCTGTTAATTGAAGAACCGTTTCCAGTTCTCCCTCCCGGAAATTTTGTTGCCAATCACCATACAAGCTTCAAGTCTAAGCTTAAAAATCTAACAAATGGTGATTTGCTCCTCACTAATGAAGAATGGGATTGCATTGTGATGCACATCTTTATTCCATTTTTCTCAGATGGCGTGGCTTCTCCTGTTCTTCACTCCTTCGGGAATGAAGACATTATCTTTGACCCCGGCATTCTCATTTATCATTTTTGAGCCGGTTCTATGTATATCTCATCGGTGTGGAACTTTCACGTACTTCAATGTTTATACAAACATCTTGAATGAAAGTCCGATGGAGATTGTCTCTTCCACTTACTTCCCCATGAACAAATTAATTCGGGGTCGAGTCAAACTAGCGACTCGGTAATCAAAAACAGTAGTTAAAACATGGGTTTTCACCCGTGTGTACCACCTTAGTGTGGGGGCGATGCCCCACATGTTGTATATAGATCTAAAAAAAATATATATAATAATAATTGTTGTGTTTCTACACTTGGCTAGTAATGTTATCTTCTTACGTTTAAGGATTCGGCATAATAGCCGGGACTTTGAATATTGAGGACAATATTCCTTTCTAAGTGTGGGGGGGAAATTCTGGCGAATTTGATCATAAATGTACCCTTTTAGTCCCTTTTTCCCCCAAAATGGCCAAATTAAAAAAAAAATTTAGTGGAAGTACTATGTACTAAACACAACAAATGGTAATCAGTACACCATGTCTAACCCACATAAGGATTGGCTAATCCAGGAGCAAACGGCTCTTGGTAAAGATTTATCAAATCCGTTAATGGCTTGCAATTTGCCCAAAATTGTATGGTGTTCAGCTCACCATATCTTTAATTAGTGAAACGTTGGCTAGCCCGCAAGTTTATGGCTTGTGGTAAAGGCAGTTGGAAAACCATAATTGGTAATCGACTCACCAAAGATATTTTATCTAAGAGTTGGCTAGTACAGAAGCAAACGGCTTCTGGTAAAGACAAATCAAAACCGTTGAAAGCCGGTGATTTGCTCAAAATCATTTGGTTATCATTGTACCAAGGTTCTTACTTGAACTAAAACAATTGGCTACTCCAGAAGTAATGGCTTTTGGTAAAGAGATAAAATCCATTAATTTTTCATAAAAGATTGCTAGGGACTAGCCATAGTTTAGTGTGGGGGATTTGATATGTGTCTAAAAACACATATATTTTATATTGTTTAACCCCACAAAAACATCTGAAAACACTCAGAATTGCCACAAAATACTATAAATATCTTTGAAATGTGTTTTTATGTGTTACAAGTGCAAAAAGATTGAAAACTGATGAAAAACAACAAAGTTTACATAATTTACAGTTTCAGTCCCTAAACTTTCATAAATTGGCAAAACTAGTCCTTGGTAATTCAAAACTTGTAAAATATCATTAAAGGTCCTTGGGGATTCACAAGTTGTAAGAAATAGTCCTTTGAAGTTAAAATTGCATATTTACAACTTTAGTCCCTCAACTTTGAAAAATGTCAAAAATGGTCCCTGGGTTATTTAAAATGGAAAATTAATAAATATAACCCTTGTACTATTCATAAATGGCATAATAGGTCCTTGTGTTAACTTTGGGAAAATTGCAGGTTCGGTCCTTCAAGAATTCAGAAATTACAAAATGGTCCTTGTGATAAACTACAAACCAAATGGACCCTTTGTTTTATTAAACCCAAAACCAAGCCCAATACAACCACTTGAACCCCCTGTCAATATCCTGTGAACCCCCCTAATTTGAACCCCTTCCCATATTAATAAAAACATACAAACCATTCCCTGTACATCATCCTCACCATCACCTGTAAACTAAAACCATCCTCCACCTCCCTGGTTTCACTACCACCTGTCCACCTTATCCCCCCAGCTGTTAAACCACTCACCACTACCTCCTTCTTATTCTTATCTTCAACATACACCTGGCTTTAGATATTCTTGGCACCAAAAAGTAGAATCAACTGCTGAGATCAACTTCGACCCATCCAATGGCCAGAAAAGGATTGAGAGCAACTAGTGATAGCTATAAAGAAGAAAGAAGACACAAAGAACAAGGAGTCACTGTTTTTAGACCTTTTTCTATTTTTACTTGTAATCGTTTTTAAGTTTTATGCAAAAAATAGTGCTGGGTTTTGTTACTTATGTATTGTATGAATCATATTAATCATATTTCAAGTGTTTTTAATCATCAATTCCATGTTTCCTGCTTGTTCTAGTTTTCCCGCCAAAATTGTTCTTACTCGCTTTTCATTTTATAAGCTGTTTGAATGGTTCCAATAAGTTTGTTTAAGCTTATTCAAGCTTATTTAAGTGAATTAAAGTAGTTTCCTGGTCTTAATTGCAATTTTCTAAAAAAGTCAACAAAAGTCAACACGGGTCAACAAAAGTCAACACGGGTCAACGAAAGTCAACTGTGTTCTTAAGTCTGAAATTTCTGTTTAGTAGTGGTATTTGGTTCTAGTCAATCTGCAAATAAGCTGGACATCTTGTAAGTTCCAATAAAATCTCATCATTAGCTTAATAAAGTAGTAGTAATTGCATTGATTAGATATATTTTGTTTGGTGTTATATTGCTGCATATTTGCTTAAATTATATCTAGTATAATCAGTTGTAGTTATAATATGGATTGAGTAAGCTTGGATTTGTGATTTGGTTAGAATTATTGCACATTAGAAGTATTAAAGTGTGTTTGGATTAGTGCTTTATTATGTGTTTTAGATTGATACAGAGGTTAAGCTCTGTCAATTCAGTCCCACTTAGGTTCAATAAAATCATTTAGGACTTAGATTTGTACTCATTTCTGCTCAAAGTCAAATTTTCATATTATATGATCTTATAAGCATCTCATTTAGTGTAGGATTGGAAGTACTTACATAGTAGGTGTAGGATATCTAGGATAGCTTAATTTGATCATATCACATCTAGAATTAACATAAATAACCTGTTTTGCAAGATTGAATCTCAAATAAGTCAAGTTTTCAATTCTGTCCAAAAGTCAAAATTTCATAAAAACCCGTTTTTGAATAAACTTTGTAATTTTATTGTGATCTTACCATTAGGATTTAGGATATAATCTTTTGGGATATTAAAGTTTAGCTGCTCATCTTAATTAGAAAAATATTAGTTTATCTCTACTTAGCTTATTAACTGCTTATTCACTAGCTTCTTTTAAGCTCTTTTTCACAAACTTTCCTTTTTGCTTATTTCTTATTTTTGCTTATTTAGTGTGTTTTTCTTGTTGTTGTTGTTGCTTATTCTAAGTTCCCATAACTTGTTTATAGCTTATTCAACCTTTTGGTTCAGTAGTGGTAGCCTTTATTAGCTTATGCAAGCTTAATAGCTCATTTTGACCCATTTCCATTGCAAGTACAAATAGCTTCCACTTTTGCATTTTTAGTTTCCTCAATTTTAGTCCTTATTAGCTGAAATTCTGGATTTAGACACTTTGGTTGGTAGTGGTTTTCATGGTGATTTTAGTTTTTTTTTTGTGATTTTTATAAGCTGGCTTAACAAGAGCTTAAAGTTAGTACATAAGGACTGTTTGGCACTAGTGCTTAAATAGACCCAAATCATTATAGTTTGCATATTAGAGGTTTAGGATAGTTGATATAGGTTGCTTTTAAGTAATTTTAGCATACTCTAGCTTCTGTGATAAGTTGGTGCACTTTGGTAGCTTTTAGCTTATTTTTCAAGTGCTTATTCATACAAGTAGTGTGCCAAATCATAGTTCCAGCTCTCCAAAATAGTTTCTGTTATTTTTCCTGGGTTCTCAGTATTATTTTATAGTTGACTGGAAGTTTTTATATTTTTCACTGTTCATTTGCTATTTTTCTGCATTTTATGTCATTTTCTAGCATTTTTAATTAGCATTTAATCCAAATAAATCAGAAAAAGTTTAAAAAAATATGTTTTTAATTTTCCTAGATTAAGATAAATATAAAAAGCCAAAAAAATATTTTTCCATAATTTTCTTAGTTTAAATAGTATTTTCTAGCATTTTAATTAGTTTTAAATAGTATTAAATTCATAATAAATAGATAAAAAGTGTAATAAATATATTTTCAGTTTTAAAATTAGTTTTATAATATTTTAGATTTTTCTAAGTCATAATTTCACATTTCTAGCTTTATTTCATATTTTCTTATATTTTAGGGTATTATTAAATAGTTAAAAATAGTTTTTAATTAATAATAATTAGATAAATAGTTTTAAAAATAATTTTCTTTTTCCAATAATTTTCTTGCATCATTAGGATTGTAAAAACATTATTTTCATACCCATAGGTGTTTTATTTATTTAATTTCACGTTTTGTTTCATACTTTTACGTAGAATTTTAATTAAACGTACGCGTTTTTAGATTTTAGACGTTTCTAAGTATTTTGCTTTCACGTACTTGTTCTTATAGCTTGTTTAAGCTATTTTCTTTTATTCCTTAGTATAAATCACTCAAAACCCTTTTTTCCATTCAATATCACCCGATCACAGATTCGTTCTATTACAGTGTTCACACCTCGTTGGGACTTAACGACCCGGGGATACACTAAACTCCTCTGATCTTAATTGCATTTGCTTTCTGAACTGTTTTAAGTTTATTACGGTTGACCATTCACAAGTGGTCAGCTTGTGTGATTAAACTTGACGGTTCGGGAGCAATCACATGGGACCGATTCAAAGATTTGCTTAGGCAATGTCCCCATCATGGTTTTACGGAATTACACCAACTTGATACGTTTTATAATGGTTTGAATGAGACTGATCAAGACTCTCTCAATACCGCCGCGGGTGGTAATTTGTTGACCCGATCAACGAGAGATGCCTTGTTGATTATTGAGAACAAATCTAAAGTTCGTACCTCACGTAGCAAATCGGTTGCTACCCGAGTGGGTGTTACACCATCGTCCTCGTCTTACGAAAATACGTCTAGCACCGATGCTAAGATTGATAAGCTTACGGATATGATTCAGGCTTTGGTTAAGATTAAGACCGCTAAGGTTAATTCTTCTCCACCCGCTCAAGTCAAAGCGGTGGAAACGACTTGTACTACTTGTGGTGGCCCGCATGCCTACTACAATTGTACCGCCACCGATGGAAATCCTTTCGAAGCTAATGCCGTAACCGGAGGTAACCAATACCGTTCTCAAGTTGAACCAAACCCTCGTGTTAGTAATCAAATGGTACCTCCGGGATTTTCTCAATCAAACAATCAGACTCGTTTTAATCAGAATCAAGTTCGTGGACCAAATGTTCAAAACCAATACAAAGCCCCACCAAATCAATACCCGAATCAAGGAGTCAATTACAATCAAGGATATCCAAATTCAAGCTATCAAGCTCCGCCTTTGCCTTCAAATGAATTCACGAATTACGTTCAACACAATAATGCTACCATCCAAACCATGCAAACTCAGATTTCAAGTTTGAGAAATGAGTTTCAATCTTCATTGACTAGACAAAGCAATGAGTTTAGGAATGAGATTCGACTTCAGAACAACAAATTGGATGTTTCGCAGAATAAACTTGAGAACATGTTGAATGCTGTTTTGTGTAAGATAAGTCAACCCTCGAGTTCGGGATCTCTTCCAAGTGATACCATTCCCAACCCGAAGGGTGAGATAAAAGCTATAACCACACGGAGTGGTAAGGCTTATGATGAACCATCGTTTCCTACTCCGTTGGTGAGGGAGGAGGAACGAGAACCCGTGGTTATTGAAGAAAATGTGCAACCCGCACCCGTCCCCATCTCCGATCATTCAGACTCGATTCCGGAACCCGATGTTCTGAAGACTACTTTTAAACCCTCACTTCCTTATCCGTCTAGACTTCAAGATCAAAGGATTCGTGATAAAACCGAAAACCAAATGGAGAAATTTGTTGAGATCGTTCAATCCTTGAATTTTAACATCGGTTTCACCGATGCTTTACTCCTCATGCCAAAATTTGCCGCCATGATCAAAAATTTAGTGGGTAATAAGGAAAAGTTGGCCGAAATTGCAAAAACACCGTTGAATGAGAATTGCTCGGCGGTGCTCCTCAAGAAACTTCCCGAAAAGTTAGGAGACCCGGCAAATTTCTTATCCCTTGTGAGTTTCCGGGAATTGTGAAATGCTCCGCCTTTGCCGATCTTGGTGCGAGTATTAACTTAATGCCTCTTTCGATTTATAACAAGCTTTCTCTCCCGGATCTCACTCCTACTCAGATGACTCTTGAACTCGCGGACCGATCAACCTCTATTCCGAAAGGAATCGCCGAGGATGTCTATGTGAAAGTAGGACCACTACATTTTCCCGCTGACTTCGTTGTCGTTGACTTTGATGTTGATTCCCGAGTGCCTCTTATTCTCGGGAGACCTTTCTTACGAACGGGCCGTGCGATGATTGACGTTTATGAAGGAGAAATTACTTTACGATCTCATAAGGAAACCGTCTCATTTAACATTAACCATCCTTCGAGATACTCCTCCAATTATGATGATGCTTCTATTAATCGAATCGACGTTCTCGATATTGCTACGGAGGAGTATGCTCAAAAGCTTCTTGATTTTATGGGTAGTAATCCCACCATTCCTTCTGAAAATGTTGAACCATCTTCGAGCCTATAATTGCGACTCTTCACCCTCTCTTACTCCATTCGAGGGAGGTGATTTCATTTTGGAAGAGGTCGATGAGTTTCTTGCTACTGACGAATCGATTCCACCGGGAATTGATGATGGTGTTTATGATTCGGAGGGAGATATCCTTTATCTTGAACAATTGCTAAATGAAGTTCCATCACCGTCACTCCCTCCGAAAGAGATTACGATCGAAGAAATCAAATCCGTACAAACGTCTAATGAAAAACCTCCGGAGCCCGAGCTCAAGGATTTACCTCCTCATCTTGAATACGCTTTTCTTGAAGAATCGAACAAATTTCCCGTCATCATTTCTAAAAACTTGAAAGATGAGGAGAAAACCGCACTTTTGGATATTCTTCGTAAGCATAAGAGTGCCATTGCTTGGCAAATTTCCGATATCACAGGCATAAATCCTCGTTTTTGTACTCACAAGATCTTAATGAAAGACGATTGTAAACCCGTTATTCAACAACAACGTAGGGTTAATCCGAAAATTCATGAGGTTATCAAAAAGGAAGTTCTTAAACTCCTTGACGCCGGAATCATTTATCCAATCTCCGATAGCTCATGGGTTAGCCCTATCCATTGTGTTCCGAAGAAAGGTGGCATGACCGTCATTGCTAATGAAGATAATGAATTGATTTCCACACGCCTTGTCACCGGATGGAGGGTGTGTATTGA
Source organism: Chrysanthemum makinoi (assembly GCA_910596185.1). Taxonomy (NCBI): domain Eukaryota; kingdom Viridiplantae; phylum Streptophyta; class Magnoliopsida; order Asterales; family Asteraceae; genus Chrysanthemum; species Chrysanthemum makinoi. The sequence goes on from OU343225.1 coordinate 126,380,405, forward strand.
CTACCGAAAGTTGAATGATGCTACAAGGAAGGATCATTTCCGCTACCTTTATGGATCGATGCTCGAACTTTTAGCGGGGAATGAGTTCTATTGCTTTCTCGATGGTTTTTCCGGTTACTTTCAAATTCAATTGATCCGCAGGATCAAGAGAAAACGACTTTCACGTGCCCTTATGGAACGTTTGCTTACCGACGAATGCCATTTGGCTTATGTAACGCTCCCGGTACATTCCAAAGGTGCATGATGGCTATTTTTCATGACATAATCGAGAAGTCTATGGAAGTTTTATGGACGATTTCTCGCTTATGGAGATTCTTTCACTTCTTGCCTCTCTCATCTAGACCACATGCTTAAACGGTGTGAAGATACCAATTTGGTCTTGAATTGGGAGAAGTGCCATTTCATGGTTCGAGAGGGCATTGTCCTCGGCCATAAGATTTCAAAATCTGGGATTGAGGTCGATGATGAGTGTGTAAATACTCATCATTTTTTGCTAAATCTGAACTGCAAAACGTTTAAAAATGCTCAGAAATGCATCAAAATACTGAAAATATTCCAAAATTGCATTTTATATGTTTCAGATGCAAAATGTTTAAATTCAGATGAAAAATGAGCTAAGTTTGCATAATTGGCAGTTTCAGTCCCCCAAGTTTCAAAAATTGTCGAAAATAGTCCCTGAGCACTTATTTCACAAGAAAAGTCACCAAAGGTCCTTTTAAAATCATAAGTTGTCAAAATTAGTCCTTTGGTGAAAAATGTCAAAAGTTTTGAGAAATTACAAGTTTGGTCCTTCAAGTTTCAAAATTGGCAAAATGGTCCTTGGAAATTTGAAAATGTCTATTTTGGTCCTTGTACTATTAAATCTTGTCATTTTTGGTCCCTTGAAACAACTTTGCAAAATTGGCAGCTTTGGTCCCTTGTTTTTCAGAAATTACAAATTGGTCCCTATGTTATTAATACAAGCCATGACCCTTTCCATTTGGACCCCTGCCATATACACCATTTGGACCCTTTCTTTTTGAACCCCCTTTCAATATTAAGCCCGATCAACTATCCCAGTCAAACACCCACGCCCGCCTTTTTTCTTCTCCTTCACCAAACATGCCTGCAACACTCAAGCTCCATCCCTCCAGCTCTTTCCCCACTCACCATGTTCCCTCCACCTCACCAAACTCCAAAGAGCATTAATTGCTTCCCTCCCCCATTGCACTCAACCCCCACTGGCATATATATATTTTGGCGCCAAAAATCAATCAAACGGCCAAGATTATCTCAAGCCATCCAATGGTCCCAAATGCAAGTGGGATTTGCTCTGAAGTCAAGTGGATGCACTTTTGTATAAAAAGGGAGAGAGGAGAAGGCAAAAGGGAGTAGTAACTAGTTTTTATATTTTTATGCAAATCGTTTTTAATATAAATGTTTTAGTTTAAGTAAGAAATTTGTAATCTCAGTTCCTATGTATTAAACTTTAGTTGGATAATCATTGTAATGCACTTTCAAGTTTCAATTCAAAGTTTTAGTATGGTTTCAAGTTTAGTGCTTACTGTTTAAAATTTCAGTTTCAAACTCTTATGTCCAAGCTTGTAGTAGCTTATTTTTAAAGCCAAATAAGCTTATTGAAGCTACTTATAGCTTTTGGTAAGCTTATCACTCAATTTCAAGCAACTTTGATATCTGGTCAACGAAAGTCAAACTGGGCTCATTTGGTAATGGAAATGATGTTGGGTTGATGCAGAGCATGGATTTGGGTTGATATTGAGTTAGGTTATGGTTTAGAATAGGTTAGTAAACCTTGTATTCTTTGGCAAGCCACAGTGGCTAGGACCAAATGTAAGTTCATTTTCAAGTTTCATTGCATGATCTGTATCTGTGGTTAGGATTAGTTTTTACTTGTTGATTAAGTTGTTATTAGGTTAGCTAGACTCAGTGTAAGCGATAATATAAGCTAGTTCAGTAGTTGGCTTAGTTTGAATTGCAAATCAGTGTGCACAGGTGTGTTTGGATCAGTATCCTGTTTGAATTTGAGCTGTGGTTTGTGTTTAACATCTGTCTGCTTAGTCTCAATTAGGTCCACTAGAATCATATCTGTCATAACTTTGCTTCTGCATAAGCTCTAAGTCAAAATTATCTAGAATCTGTCTTAAATTCTTAACTGTTGGAGTTTTTGAAGATCAAAAACTTGTTTTGTGTTTAGAATTCATAGAAATAGCTTGCAGTAGGATTATTTCATCTTAATACATCAAATTCAGTCCATAAATTAGGCTCAAAGTTCATTATAGTCAACATATCAAAATTATCTCAAAAGTCAAAAGTGTAAAGTCCAGTTTTCACCAAACTGGGAGGATTTTTAATTGATTCATTTCTGGTTCAATTTAAGTGAAAATCTGGGTTTTATAACCTCAGTTGGTCTAGTGTCTTAATATCATTTTAGTTGAATTTTAGTAATTTTCTACAAGCCTCAAAATAGCTTGTCAAAATGGTCATAAGTCCCCTGTACACACTCAGTGTATACTGAGTGTGCACATGTGATTTGCAGAGCTTGTCACAAGCTCAATAGAGCTTATCTTGGCCTGGTCTTTGGTTTATAAGTAGCTAGCCAGGTCTACTCTAAGATCCAACATCTGTTTTTAAGTTCCAGCTTATTGAGTAGCTTGTTTTCAAGCTATAAAATAGTAGGTAAAACCTGTTTTTGGGCACTTAAGTTAATTCATCAAATCTATTCATTAAGCATAATAGAGGTTAAGAGCAGTTGTAATAAGTTGCTTTTGAGTAGTTATAGCTTATTATAGCTTCTGTGTTCAGTTGGTGCTCATTTGGTACCTTTGGCTTATTCCAAGTGCTTATTTATAAGCACTTGTAACTGCAGTTCCATATTCTCACACACAAGCCACTGTTTTTATATTTTTCATAGATTCATAATATTAATTTAGACCTTTCCTGAATTTTTCATATTTTTCTAGTTCAGTTTGCTATTTTTCTTCATTTAAAACAGTTTTTAAGCCTTTTTAATTAGCTTTTAATACAATTAAATCGAAAAGTTTCAAAAAATAAGTTTTCAATTTTCCTAGGTTAAGATAAATATAAAAAGTCAAAAAATATTTTTCCAGATTTTTCATAGTTTAATTTGTAATTTTTAGCAATTTAATTAGTTTTAAATAGTTTTTAATCCATATAAAATAGAAAAATAATCAGAAAAATACAAAATTAGTTTTGAAAATTCTCTTTAGTTATTTTAGATTTTTCTAAGTCATAATTTCATTTTCCTAGCTTTATTTTATATTTTCTTGTATTTTAGGCTATTATTAAATAGGTAAAAATAGTTTTTAATTAATAATAATTAAATAAATAGTTATAAAAATAATTTTCTTTTTCTAAAAATTTTCTCTTATCATTAGATTTGTAAAAATGTCATTTTCATATTTTTAGGATTAATATTGTTTCAGTTCACATTTTCTTTTGTACGTCACGTAATTTTTAAGTTAAATTTTATAAAAGAAAATTCAAAAACATCATTTTGCAAATAGTGATAGCGTTTATTTAATATAGTTTATCTTTTTAATTTTCTTTAATTTGCATTTAAGCCCCTGTAGTTTATAAACTTTTTCTTTATGTATAAATCAATCACAATCCTTTTCCGTTCAAATTCTCTCGATCACTATTCGTTTGATTATTCTCGCACAGCTCGTTGGGACATAACGACCTGGGGAAACACTATACTCTCCTGGACTTCATTGCATTTGGTTCCAGACTGTTTGAAGTTTGTTACGGTTGACCATTCACAAGTGGTCAGCTTGTGTGACAAAACTTGACCGTCTGGGATCGAATCAAATTTTGGCGCCGCTGCCGGGGAGCTGTGCTAATTATCCTACGCTTAGCAGATTAGTGATTTGAATATTCACTCCTTGTTCATACCATCTATATATATCTATATATATTTTCTTATAAAAAATCCAAAAACCAAAAAACATCCAAAAACGTATAAAACACAAAAATATTTTTCTTTTGTTTCTATATATATATATCAAAGATAAAAATACAAAAAGATTTGTCGTTTTCTTTGTTTAATAATAACAACATAAAAAATTACCACCGCAAACCAAGGCAGTGTACTAACTAACTGGGGGTACGACCATAATAAGTTCCCGAACCAAAGATTAAAACTTGCCTTTGTGTCCTTGTGAGTGGTGTACCTTTTTCAAAGAAGCCATTCATCTTGTGATTATTGGTTTAAGTTCACTGTTGTTTTGCCTCGATATTGTTTTAATTGGATTTGTTGTTACATCTACTTTTCAAAACCAGAAAACTCAAAAAGATTCTTCTTACCCCATTTTCATAATTCACTTTCATAATTCCCTTCCTTAACTCTGAGATCTCTTAGAGTTAACTCTAGTGTATGCGCACTCGCTCTTCTAGGTCTGTAAGCCCATTTCGTGAGCTTGTCAAGATTCCAAGAAGGCGTGTCCGAAGACTTTCTGCCCCATCAGTCGGATCTGAGATCCGGACTGCCGCACTACTTCGTTATCATGGCGGAAGAACGTCCTATGTGCGAGCTTCTCCATGCACCCATCGACGGGTATGGAGATGCTATTGTTATCCCAGCCATTGTGGCTGAAAATTTTGAACTCAAAACCGGGTTACTGAATCTTGTAACCTCAAGTCAATTCTATGGTTTTGAGAGGGATGATCCTCATGCTCATATTCGATGGTTTAACAAGATTGCATCTACCATCAAATACAAGAATGTCCCTACCGATGCTGTTAAACTTCTTCTGTTCCCATTTTCCCTTGAGGGGCAAGCCCGGATTTGGCTTGAAAAACAACCCCCTAAATCAATCGAAACTTGGGAAGATCTGGTGAAGAAATTTGTGAACGAGTTCTATCCACCTTCCAAGACCACGAGTCTTAAAAACGAAATCATCAAGTTCACACAAAAGTTTGATGAATCCTTCAGTGAATCGTGGGATCGTTTTAAGGAGTTGCTCCGCAAATGTCCTCACCACGGTTTCTCCGAGTTAATGCAACTCGATACTTTCTATAATGGAGTGAGTCAATCTGATCAAGATTCTCTCAATTCCTCCGCTGGAGGAAATTTCTTGAGCAAAACTGTAAAAGAAGCTTTAACGATAATTGAAAACAAGTCTAAAGTCCGCACAGCACGAAGCAAACCGGTTGTTTCCCAAGTCAGTGTTGGTCCTTCTTCTTCATCGCCCGTGAGTCAATCTAGCACCGATGCTAAGATTGACAAACTCATGGAAGCAATTCAAGCTTTGGTTCTCTCCAACCAAAAGAAAGTTTCTTTTCCACAAACTTCACATCCTGTTGAAGTTAAGAAAGTGGAAGTCTGTGTTACTTGCGGTGGCCCCCATGCCTATTACAACTGTATGGCCACCGATGGTAACCCTTTTGAAGCAAATGCTGTGGGCGGGATTTCCAATTCAGGAGGCAACCAATATCGTGCTCCTATGGACCCGAACCACCGTCCTAACCACTACCCTGGACCACCCGGTTTCAACCAAAACCAAAACCGTAATCAAAATCAAAATAGAATGAACCAAGGTTTTCAAAACCAAGGTAATTTTAGTCAAAATAACGGTTTTCAAAATCAAAATCAAAATTTCCAAAACCAAGGAAATTTCAATAGAAGCCAAGGTCAGGGAAATTTCAACCCTGGGTACTTTCATGGCAATAATCAAGGAAATTTTCAAAATCAAGGTCCTAATCCAAACAATAGAGGCCAGAATTTTCCTGTGCAAAATCAAGCCATTGTTCCAACTGGACCATCATCTGATGAGTTGTTGAAGCAATTCATGAAATCCCAAGAGGAAATGAACAGGTTGTTGGTTAGCCAGATTTCTGACATTAAGAAATCTTTAAATGATCGACCCTCGGGCTCAGGTACTTTACCTAGCAACACGATCGCTAATCCGAGGGCGATGCAAAGGCGATCACAACCAGAAGTGGTGCTTCGTATGATGGACCCGCTATTCCTACTACCTCTTCTTCTTCTCTCCCGAAGGTAGTGGAAAGTGAACCTGAGGCGACAAAGGACAAGGAACTTCCTACTAATAACGGAGGTACTAGCAATGTCCATCCTCAAGTTGTCCCAAAACCAAAGACCAAACCTGGAGTTGTTTTTGAACCTCCAGTTGAAAACCCCAAATCCAAGACGTCTATTCCTTACCCTCACGCTTAAATGAGCAAAGCTCGCGAAAAAGCCAGTCATCAAATGGAAAAAATTTTCAAATTTTCCAAGAACTACATTTTGACATAAGCTTTGCGGATGCCATCATGCTGATGCCCAAGTTTGCATCAACTCTCAAACACATGTTAAGCAACAAGGAAAAACTGTTTGAAATGGCTAAAACTCCTTTGAACGAGAACTGCTCAGCAGTTCTGTTAAAGAAGCTTCCCGAGAAGCTTGGAGATCCTGGAAAATTTCTTCTTCCTTGTTTTTTTCCAGGGATGATTGAATGCTTTGCCCTTGCCGATCTTGGTGCAAGCATCAATCGATGCCTTATTCAATATGGAAGAAACTTTCTCTTCCAGAACTTATTCCTACCTGCATGACTCTTGAGCTTGCAGATCGTTCTATATCACGTCCTCTTGGCATCGCCGAGGATGTATTTGTGAAAGTAGGAAAGTTCCATTTTCCACCGTGACTTTGTGGTTGTTGATTTCGATGCCGATCCTCGAGTTCCCCTTATTGTTGGACGAGGATTCCTGAGAACGGGCCGTGCTCTCATTGATGTATTTGAGCAAGAAATCACGTTACGTGTGGGTAATGAAGCTGTTACCTTTAACCTTGATCAAACTTCGAGGTACTCCTCAAATTATGATGTGAATCGTTAATCGAATCGATTTTATTGATATTGCTTCAGAGGAGTACTCTCAAGAGTTTCTTGGTTATTTTCATAATTCTGTGAGTGGGGATTCCACCACATCTTCTCAACCAATCATTGCCGACTCTTCCCTCTCTCTCACTCCGTTTGAGGGAGGTGACTTCTTTCTGGAAGAGATCGATGAGTTTCTTGCTAGTGATGAATCAATTCCGCCGGGAATTGATGGTGTTTATGATTCGGAGGGGGATATCCTTTATCTTGAGCAGTTGTTAAATGAAGATCCATTACCTTCGCCCCCTCCGAAAGAGATCACAATTGAGGAAATCAAAACAGTACAAACATCTACTGAAGAATTTCCCGAGGTTGAACTTAAGGACCTACCTCCTCATCTCGAGTATGCATTCTTGGAGGGTGATGATAAATTACCCGTCATAATTGCTAAAGACTTAACTGAGGAGGAAAAGATTGCTCTCATAAAGGTCTTGAAGTCACACAAGCAAGCAATTGCTTGGAAACTCTCCGACATTAAGGGTATCAACCCTGAGTTTTGTACTCACAAAATCTTAATGGAGGATGACTTCAAACCAGCAGTTCAACATCAGAGAAGGGTGAATCCTAAGATTCATGAGGTTATCAAACAAGAGGTTCTCAAACTTCTTGATGCCGGTTTAATTTACCCGATCTCTGATAGTCCTTGGGTCAGTCCCATCCACTGTGTTCCAAAAAAGGGTGGCATAACTATTGTCACAAATGAAGAAAACGAGTTAATTCCAACTCGATTGGTTACGGGATGGCGTGTGTGCATTGACTATCGCAAGTTAAACGAAGCCACCCGTAAAGACCATTTTCCTCTACCCTTCATGGATCAGATGCTTGAGAGATTAGCAGGAAACGAATACTATTGTTTCCTTGATGGTTTCTCGGGTTATTTTCAGATCCCCATTGATCCGCTGGATCAAGAAAATACCACATTCACCTGCCCATACGGAACTTTTGCCTACAGACGTATGCCTTTCGGCCTATGTAACGCTCCCTGCACGTTCCAACGATGTATGATGGCCATTTTCCACGACATGATCGGGAAACAATGGAGGTGTTTATGGATGACTTCTCGGTCATTGGGGACTCATTTCACACATGTCTCTCCCATTTAGAAAAAATGCTAAAACGGTGTGAAGACACCATCTTTGTCTAAATTGGGAGAAGAGCCACTTTATGGTCAAAGAAGGCATAGTCCTTGGCCATAAGATTTCCAAAAATGGGATTGAGGTTGATAGAGCAAAAGTTGATGTTATTGCTAAATTGCCTCATCCTACTACCGTCAAAGGTATTAGGAGTTTTCTAGGTCATGCCGGGTTTTATCGTAGATTCATACAAGATTTTTCTAAAATCGCCCGGCCTATGACCAATCTTCTTGAAAAAGATGCTCCTTTTATCTTCTCACCTGAGTGCATCGAAGCTTTTGAAACATTAAAGAAAAAGCTTACGGAAGCACCCATTCTAGTTGCCCCCGACTGGGATTTACCCTTTGAGCTCATGTGCGATGCAAGTGATTTTGCTATCGGTGCAGTCTTGGGGCAACGTAAAACCAAGCATTTTCAGCCTATCCACTACGCGAGCAAGACTATGACTGAAGCTCAAACCCATTACACCACTACAGAAAAAGAATTATTAGCTGTGGTGTATGCGTTTGAGAAATTTTGGCCATACCTTATATTGACCAAATGCGTGGTGTATACGGATCACTCGGCTCTCAAATATCTCTTTGCAAAACAAGATGCAAAGCCGAGATTGCTCCGTTGGGTTCTCCTCCTGCAAGAATTTGATATCATTATACGTGATAAAAAAGGAGCTGAAAACTGGTCTGCTGATCATCTGTCCCGTCTAGAAAACCCTCACCAAGATGTGTTCGAGAAAAAAGAAATAAATGAAACATTTCCTCTCGAAACACTCAATGTGGTTTCTTTTCGTGGAGACTCTTCTACCCCATGGTTTGCTGACTTTGCAAATTACCATGCGGGTAACTTTGTGGTGAAAGGGATGTCGTCCCAACAGAAAAACAAATTCTTTAAAGATGTAAAACATTACTTCTGGGACGACCCCTACTTGTTTAAAATTTGCACAGATCAAGTCATCAGGCGATGTGTGTATGGTCAGGAAGCCAATGACATTCTCAAGGCTTGCCATTCGGGACCTACTGGGGGACATCATAGCCCCAACTACACCGCCAAGAAGGTGTTTGATTCGGGATTCTATTGGCCCACGATCTACAAGGATGCCCATGAATTCGTCAAAACCTGTGACGCTTGTCAACGTCCCGGGAATATCTCACAAAGAAATGAAATGCCGCAAAACGCCATTCAAGTATGTGAGATTTTTGACATCTGGGGCATTGACTTTATGGGGCCATTTCCATCATCTCGCGGTAATAAATACATACTCGTGGCCGTTGACTATTTGTCAAAATGGGTTGAAGCGAAAGCTTTGCCTACCAACGATGCCCGAGTTGTTGTGAAATTCTTAAAATCTCTTTTTGCTAGGTTTGGAACTCCACGAGCTATAATCAGTGATCGTGGTACGCATTTCTGCAATGACCAGTTTGATAGAGTCATGCAAAAGTATGGTGTAACTCACCGTCTCTCTACTGCGTACCACCCCCAAACAAGTGGGCAAGTGGAAGTTTCCAACCGAGGGATTAAAAGAATTCGGGAGAGGACAGTAGGCGAAAACCGTGCCTCTTGGTCGGATAAGCTAGACGACGCACTCTGGGCATTCCGTACAGCTTATAAAACACCCATCGGGTGTACTCCATACAAGCTAGTGTACGGGAAGGCATGTCATCTGCCGGTTGAGCTTGAGCACAAGGCATACTGGGCCTTGAAGCATGCCAACTTCGATATTCAGACAGCTGGTGATCACCGGAAAGTTCAAATGAATGAATTAAATGAACTCCGTGATCAAGCATACGAGAACTCTTTGATCTACAAAGAAAAGACAAAGAAGATTCATGACTCAAAAATCAAAGACCGCGTTTTCAACGTCGGTGATCGAGTCCTTCTTTTCAACTCAAGATTGAAGATTTTCTCGGGAAAATTAAAATCCCGCTGGTCTGGACCATTCACCATCACTAAAGTATTTCCTTATAGAACCATTGAGTTATCTCAACCCGATGGTCCAAACTTTAAAGTGAATGGTCATCGGTTGAAGCATTATTTTGGAGAGGACATTCCTCCTGTGGTTGTCCCGGATCTACAAACTTTCCCCATGAACCAATGAATGCGGGGATCGAGTCAAGCTAGCGACTCGGGAATCAAAAACAGTAGCATGCCATATGGGGTTTCACCCATATTTCCGACTTCTTTCTACTTTCTACCACCCTAGTGTGGGGGAGTTACCCCGCTGTTGTATATAAGAGTTTTCAAAAAAAAAAAAAATCTATCTTTCAAAATAATGGCCGTAGTATTTCCCTTTTACGTTCTCGGTTCCGCATAACAGCCGGTACTTTGAATATTGAGGGCAATATTCATTTCTAGTGTGGGGGAATTCTCACGAATTTTATCATGTAATTATACCACCCAATTCCCCCATTTTTGGCCAAAATTTTTTGGAGTAAGTGTTTTGCACTTACTCAGCTTATGGTTATCAATCCGCCATGTCTAATAAACAAAAGGATTGGCTAATCCAGGAGCAAACGGCTCTTGGTAAAGATATCTCAAATCCGTTGACGGCTTGCAATTTGCCCAAAATTGTATGGTATTCACCTCACCATATCCTTAAAAGTGAAGAGTTGGCTAGCCCGCAAGTTTATGGCTTGTGGTAAAGGCAGTGGAAAAACCATAATTGGTAATCACCTCACCAAAGATAATATTGATAATTTATCTAAGAGTTGGCTAGTCCAGAAGCAAACGGCTTCGGGTAAAGACAAATCAAATCGATGGAAGCTCGGTGGTTTGCTCAAAAATCATATGGTTATCGGTGTACCATGGTTCTTACTTGAACTAAAACATTTGGCTACTCCGGAAGTAATGGCTTTTGGTAAAGAGATTCAAATCCATTAAGTTTTTCTCAAAAGATTGCTAGGGACTAGCAATAGTTTAGTGTGGGGATTGATGAGTGTGTAAATACTCATCATTTTTGGTTAAATCTGAACTGCAAAACGCTTAAAAATGCTCGGAAATGCATCAAAATACTGAAAATATTCCAAAATTGCATTTTATATGTTTCAGATGCAAAATGTTTAAATTCGGATGAAAAATGAGCTAAGTTTGCATAATTGGCGTTTCAAATCCCCAAGTTTCAAAAAAGTTGTCAGAAATAGTCCCTGAGCACTTATTTCAAAAGAAAAGTCACCAAAGGTCCTTTTAAAATCATAAGTTGTCAAAATTAGTCCTTTGGTGAAAAATGTCAAAAGTTTTGAGAAATTACAAGTTTGGTCCTTCAAGTTTCAAAATTGGCAAAAATGGTCCTTGGAAATTTGAAAATGTCTATTTTGGTCCTTGTACTATTAAAGCTTGTCATTTTTGGTCCCTTGAAACAACTTTGCAAAATTGGCAGCTTTGGTCCCTTGTTTTTCAGAAATTACAAATTGGTCCCTATGTTATTAATACAAGCCATGACCCTTTCCATTTGGACCCCTGCCATATACACCATTTGGACCCTTTCTTTTTGAACCCCCTTTCAATATTAAGCCCGGTCAACTATCCCACCAAAAACCCACGCCTTTTTTCTCCTTCACCAAACATGCCTGCAACACTCAAGCTCCATCCCTCCAGCTCTTTCCCCACTCACCATGTTCCCTCCACCTCACCAAACTCCAAAGAGCATTAATTGCTTCCCTCCCCCATTGCACTCAACCCCCACTGGCATATATACATTTTGGCGCCAAAATCCAATCAAACGGCCAAGATTATCTCAAGCCATCCAATGGTCCCAAATGCAAGTGGGATTTGCTCTGAAGTCAAGTGGATGCACTTTTGTATAAAAAGGGAGAGAGGAGAAGGCAAAAGGGAGTAGTAACTAGTTTTTATATTTTTATGCAAATCGCTTTTAATATAAATGTTTTAGTTTAAGTAAGAAATTTGTAATCTCAGTTCCTATGTATTAAACTTTAGTTTGATAATCATTGTAATGCACTTTCAAGTTTCAATTCAAAGTTTTAGTATGGTTTCAAGTTTTGTGCTTACTGTTTAAAATTTTAGTTTCAAACTCTTATGTCCAAGCTTGTAGTAGCTTATTTTTAAAGCCAAATAAGCTTATTGAAGCTACTTATAGCTTTTGGTAAGCTTATCACTCAATTTCAAGCAACTTTGATATCTGGTCAACGAAAGTCAAAATGGGCTCATTTGGTAATGGAAATGATGTTGGGTTGATGCAGAGCATGGATTTGGGTTGATATTGAGTTAGGTTATGGTTTAGAATAGGTTAGTAAACCTTGTATTCTTTGGCAAGCCACAGTGGCTAGGACCAAATGTAGGTTCATTTTCAAGTTTCATTGCATGATCTGTATCGGTGGTTAGGATTAGTTTTATCTGCACGATTAAGTTGTTATTAGGTTAGCTAGACTCAGTGTAAGTGATAATATAAGCTAGTTCAGTAGTTGGCTTAGTTTGAATTGCAAATCAGTGTGCACAGGTGTGTTTGGATCAGTAGCCTGTTTGAATTTGAGCTGTGGTTTGTGTTTAACATCTGTCTGCTTAGTCTCAATTAGGTCCACTAGAATCATATCTGTCATAACTTTGCTTCTGCATAAGCTCTAAGTCAAAATTATCTAGAATCTGTCTTAAATTCTTAACTGTTGGAGTTTTTGAAGATCAAAAACTTGTTTTGTGTTTAGAATTCATAGAAATAGCTTGCAGTAGGATTATTTCATCTTAATACATCAAATTCAGTCCATAAATTAGGCTTAAAGTTCATTATAGTCAACATATCAAAATTGTCTCAAAAGTCAAAAGTGTAAAGTCCAGTTTTCACCAAACTGGGAAGATTTTTAATTGATTCATTTCTGGTTCAATTTAAGTGAAAATCTGGGTTTTATAACCTCAGTTGGTCTAGTGTCTTAATATCATTTTAGTTGAATTTTAGTAATTTTCTACAAGCCTCAAAATAGCTTGTCAAAATGGTCATAAGTCCCCTGTACACACTCAGTGTATACTGAGTGTGCACAGGTGATTTGCAGAGCTTGTCACAAGCTCAATAGAGCTTATCTTGGCCTGGTCTTTGGTTTATAAGTAGCTAGCCAGGTCTACTCTAAGATCCAACATCTGTTTTTAAGTTCCAGCTTATTGAGTAGCTTGTTTTCAAGCTATAAAATAGTAGGTAAAACCTGTTTTTGGGCACTTAAGTTAATTCATCAAATCTGTTCATTAAGCACAATAGAGGTTAAGAGCAGTTGTAATGAGTTGCTTTTGATTAGTTATAGCTTATTATAGCTTCTGTGTTCAGTTGGTGCTCATTTGGTACCTTTGGCTTATTCCAAGTGCTTATTTATAAGCACTTATAACTGCAGTTCCATATTCTCACACACAAGCCATTGTTTTTATATTTTTCATAGATTCATAATATGAATTTAGACCTTTCCTGAATTTTTCATATTTTTCTAGTTCAGTTTGCTATTTTTCTTCATTTAAAACAGTTTTTAGGCAATTTTAATTAGCTTTTAATACAATTAAATCAGAAAAGTTTCAAAAAAATAAGTTTTCATTTTTCCTAGGTTAAGATAAATATAAAAAGTCAAAAAAATATTTTTCCAGATTTTTCATAGTTTAATTTGTAATTTTTAGAATTTAATTAGTTTTAAATAGTTTTTAATCCATAGAAAATAGAAAAATAATCAGAAAAATACAAAATTAGTTTTGAAAATTCTCTTTAGTTATTTTAGATTTTTCTAAGTCATAATTTCATTTTCCTAGCTTTATTTTATATTTTCTTGTATTTTAGGCTATTATTAAATAGGTAAAAATAGTTTTTAATTAATAATAATTAAATAAATAGTTATAAAAATAATTTTCTTTTTCTAAAAATTTTCTCTTATCATTAGATTTGTAAAAATGTCATTTTCATATTTTTAGGATTAATATTGTTTCAGTTCACATTTTCTTTTGTACGTCACGTAATTTTTAAGTTAAATTTAATAAAAGAAAATTCAAAAACATCATTTTGCAAATAGTGATAGCGTTTATTTAATATAGTTTATCTTTTTAATTTTCTTTAATTTGCATTTAAGCCCCTGTAGTTTATAAACTTTTTCTTTAGGTATAAATCAATCACAATCATTTTCCGTTCAAATTCTCTCGATCACTATTCGTTTGATTATTCTCGCACAGCTCGTTGGGACATAACGACCTGGGGAAACACTATACTCTCCTGGACTTCATTGCATTTGGTTCCAGACTGTTTGAAGTTTGTTACGGTTGACCATTCACAAGTGGTCAGCTTGTGTGACAAAACTTGACCGTCTGGGAGCGAATCAGTCGACCAAGCTAAAGTCGACATTATAGCTAAACTCCCTCATCCCACTACCGTCTAAGGTATTCGGAGTTTTTTGGGTCATGCCGGTTTCTATCGCCGTTTCATCCAAGATTTCTCTAAGATAGCCCGCCCTCTGACCCATCTCCTTGAAAAGGATGCTCCGTTTATCTTCACCAATGAATGCGTTGAAGCATTTAATTTTCTCAAAAAGAAATTAACTGAAGCTCCGATCTTAGTTGCCCCCGACTGGGATTTGCCCTTTGAGCTCATGTGTGATGCAAGTGATTACGCAATTGGGGCGGTCTTGGGGCAACGTAAATCGAAACATTTTCAACCCATACACTATGCGAGTAAGACATTGTCTGAGACCCAACACAATTACACGACTACTGAAAAGGAATTATTGGCCGTTGTTTATGCTTTCGAGAAATTTAGACCCTACCTTGTCTTATCGAAGACCATAGTGTATACCGACCATTCTGCCCTAAAGTATCTTTTGGCAAAGCAAGATGCTAAGCCACGATTACTTCGGTGGGTTCTCCTCCTTCAAGAGTTTGATGTTACTATTCTTGACAAAAAAGGAGCGGAGAACCTTGCTGCCGATCACCTTTCTAGACTTGAGAATCCCCATCAAAGTGTGCTCGAGAAAAAGGAGATCACGGAAACATTTCCTCTTGAGACACTTGGGATGATTGCTAAGAAAGACCCAAACACCCCATGGTTTTCCGACTTTGCAAATTACCATGCGGGCAATTTCCTCGTGAAAGGGATGTCGTCCCAACAGAAGAAAAAGTTTTTCAAAGATATTAAGCATTATTTCTGGGATGACCCCTACTTGTTTAAGATTTGTGCGGATCAAGTAATCCGGCGGTGTGTTCATGGCCAAGAGGCCCTTGATATTCTCAATGCTTGCCATAACGGACCCACTGGTGGCCATCATGGTGCAAGCTACACCGCTAAGAAGGTTTTTGATTCCGGATTTTATTGGCCTACCATATATCGAGATGCTCATGATTTAGTTAAGTCTTGTGATTCTTGCCAACGTCAATGGAAAATTTCGCAAAAGGATGAAATGCCACAGAATGCTATTCAAGTTTGCGAGATTTTTGACGTGTGGGGCATCGATTTTATGGGGCCATTTCCATCATCTAAGGGTAATAAGTATATCCTCGTGGCCGTCGACTACTTGTCTAAATGGGTTGAGGAGAAGGCGCTCCCCACAAATGACGCCCGAGTGGTTGTTAAGTTTCTGAAGAACTTGTTTTCCCGATTCGGAGCACCTCGTGCTATCATCAGTGATCGCGTACCCATTTCTGTAATGAACAATTTGCTAAAGTTATGGCTAAATATGGAGTTACCCATCGTCTTTCTACCGCGTATCACCCACAAACGAGCGGACAAGTTGAGGTCTCGAATCGTGGTTTGAAAAGGATTTTAGAAAGAACCGTAGGAGAAAATCGAGCTTCATGGGCCGATAAGTTAGATGATGCATTATGGGCTTTCCGCACCGCATACAAGACACCCATCGGGTGCACTCCATTTAAGTTGGTGTATGGAAAAGCTTGTCACTTGCCCATCGAGCTCGAGCATAAGGCATTCTGGGCCTTGAAACATGCTAACTTTGATCTTAAGACCGCGGGTGATCACCGGAAAGTTCAATTGAATGAATTAAATGAGCTTAGGGATCAGGCTTACGAGAATTCTTTGATTTTCAAAGAGAAGACTAAGAGGATTCATGATTCTAAAATAAAAAACCGCGTTTTCAACGTTGGTGATTAAGTTCTCCTCTTTAACTCTCGTTTGAAGATATTCTCGAGCAAACTCAAAACCCGTTGGTCCGGACCATTCACCGTTGCTCAGGTTTTCCCGTATGGAACGGTAAAGCTTTCTCAGCCCGATGGCCCAAATTTCAAGGTGAATGGTCATCGTGTGAAACATTATTTTGGAGGGACATCCCATCTATGGTTGTCCCAGATCTCCGACTTTCCCTAAGGACAACTGAATTGGGGATCGAGTCAAGCTAGCGACTCGGTGACCAAAACGATAGCGCTTCGTGGGACGCACCCCATGCTTATCTCTATCTTCTTTCTATTTTCTAATAAGTGACATGAAGGGGTTAGCCTCTTCGATTTCTCGTGTTTGGTTGTTTGTGATGTTGTGTTTAGGATTTTCCCGATATGAAGACTCTCGTGCTCGAAGTTTGTCATTTTCTCTACTCGAGTTTCATGATCGATGCTGATGGAAATCCGATATCCAAAATCTTATCGACTAACGTTTATCTTTGAGCATACTTAATAAACGGCTTTTAGATTTTCGTTGATACCCTTGCTTTTAAACATTGAGGACAATGTTTCGTTCTAGTCTGGGGTAGGGTGATCTTCGATTTGATTTGACCGCACTTGCTTATTTTTGTCGTGTACTCTCGCAACCCCGTTATTTTTGTCGTGCTATAATTGAGAAAATTTAAAAAATTTTAAGCTTTTGTTAAGTCTTTTTTATTAAAAAGTTTGCTAGTCTCTTAGACAAGAAGCTATAAAATGCGAATTCTAGCTCACAAGGCCAAGATTTTGCAAGTTTCCCTGAGTGATTTTAAATATGCATGACTTGAGATTATTTGACAAAACATTTGCTAAGTTAATATATGTTTTGACACCTTGTTGACTTTCCGCTGGTGAGAGTAGGAATAGAATTCGGACTTGACCGGGCGTGTTGAGCCCTAGCTTGTTCCCTTAACCATAGATAATCTAAAAATTATCGGCTAAGCATCCGCGGATCTCATTATTTGGGATTTTAAATTTGCGGAGATCGAGAAATGATAGAGTTACTTATGAGTTTAGATGCTAAGCGTGGATTAGTTGGTTCTCTTTAGAGCCCATCGAAGGTACTTATGGCTTTTTGTTCCCACAAAATTGTTTCACCCCATATCTGCAAATAATAATTAGAGATGTTGAGTTTTTGGCGATAGTTAGTTCTTTATCTTCTTTAGAGAATCTTTGCCCATGATAGTTGGGTACACATCGAGGTACTGTCAGTGTTACGGTGTAATAGACAACTGATTCCTGATAGTTTGCTGCTATTGTTTCTATTGTTACAAAAGCCGTAGGGTTTGGAGTTTGGCACAAAAAATTAACATGAAATAAAGCCCAAATATTTTAAAATTAAAAATCCAAAGCTATAAAAGTTGTCCTAGACTTCTATAAAGGCAGAGGAAAATCCAAAGTCATAATAAGACTTCTGATAAAACGGTAATCCCGTTGAGTTAGTAGTTTAAAAGACCAAGGGCCTAAATTGCAAAAATGCAAATGTGCTGAAATAGTGTTAAGCCAAACTTCGGATCCGGGAGATGTCTAAATAAAGCTTCTGTCTCTGGACTCGTAGATGAGTTGTCTCGGTCGCCATAAAAAGGATATTCTCCCTAAATCGTGTGAAATTAGGACCTTGATGTGGACCTCATTCTTGTGTACAATGGTTTTCGAGGGAAGGTGGATAACTAATTAGCGACTTAGCTTTATATCTTTATCGGAATAAAAGTTATCGAAACGAGAATTATGAAGAAATTCATGTCTCACAAAAATAAAAAAATCTAGAGGAAAATAGGAAAATGGGAGCAAAAGGTAATTACACAAGTAACTTCCATGGGTAGTGTTAGCATCTAGAGTCATTTTTAACAATGATTTCGATTTTACGCTTAGTTTGGGGACTTGTGAAAAATCAGGGACGATGTATTCTATCCATATGGTCACTTCACGCTGTGTTGTGTTTCTTACTCCGTGATCCTAACGTGTCGTTTGAAAAATGTTGGAGTTATTGATCGACATGAAAGTTCAACAAACCGTCACTCATAATCGGAATGTGCTTAATCGTAATATCTATTTGTGAATTAAAAGGTAAACGGGGCGTTTTCAGAATTAAGGGTTCTTAATCTCTTTTGAGGAATCTTTGCTACTTCTTCATAGGTTTAGTAGAAAGAGATTGAAATCTTTGGTTTTAGAAGCGTGAGTTGATTGCATTGTGTGGGGACACGACAATGGTCTTGTCTGGGGTATTTTGATATGTGCTTAAACACATATCTTTTATTTATCAAAACTGACCCAAATTAACCAAGAAAGAGCCGTTAATGCTTAATATTTGCGTGTTTCTTGAGTTTTTGTATGTGCAGGTACGGATATGACAAAACAGACAAAAGAAAGCCAAAACTGAAGAAAACCGAGCACGAGAGAGAGAAGAGTGCAAAAGCCGATGACGGGATGCAGTTTTATGGGATTTGGATGCTTAAAAGTCAAATTACGGATCTCGGAACATGTTTTGGAAGTTGTCACATCTCATCCCTCAACTTTCCAAAATTTACTAAATCAACCCCTCATAAATTTCATTTACCTAATTCATCCTTACATTTAATAATTTACACTTTTGGACCCTTGTTCTTGCAAATATTACATAAATGGTCCTTAGTGTATAATTTGGATACTACACCTAAGTCCAAAATCTAAAATCCTGTACACCCATAAGCCCAACCAAGCCCAACCAAGAAATAACCCACACGCCGTTCCTTAATACCATGACCCGGTTTATACCCCATTTTACCCAACCCATGACCCGGCCAAACCAAAATAATATAAATAAACCCAAACGCGCCCAAAACCTGTATAACCCCATCAGTTTACTGATTACCAATCTATTTTACCTTTACCCCTGATCCTCCCACATTTACCCACACATATAACCTCGTACTAGAATCTTGTTCCCTTCTAGAAGCTGAGCTAATTTGTTAGGATAAGAAGCCCACGTGTACAAACAGAGCCTCATGATTGGCCGTTACACATCATTGGGTGAATTGGGAAGCTCTAATTGGAGGAAGTGACTCAGAGGATTTGTGTGGCTGAGGATAGCATTCTAGGCTCTTCCAAGAGGAATCCCAAGGCTGCAAACGGCTATAAATAGGACCCTCATGCTCACAAGAAAGTAGTCTTCAATTTTTTAGAGTCTTAATGTTTTAGTATTTTCATTTAGTATTCTTCTTTGTATTTTGTTTAAGCTTATTGTCATTCATAGTTGTTTCTTGTAATCTCAGTCACTTATTGAATAAAAAGTAGAATTCCCTTTAATTAATATACTATTGTTGTGTTTCAAAATGATAGATTAGTATTTCTTTTCTTTTCAATAAGCTCAGTTAAGCTGATTAATAGCTTAATGATGAGTTGGTAGTCATTTACTAGAGTTCTCTCAATTTTCCATTTAAAAAACAAAAAAAATCAAAAGTCAAAATAGAAAAGTCAAACTGCTTATTGAACTATGCTTATTTTCAAGTAAAACCTGTTTTTCATCATCTAGAGACTGTGTTTACATCTTTATTTTAACAGCTAAACTCAAAAAGGGTAAATTCAAGCATTTTGTACCAAACAGTCCTTAAAAAGGAGTGTTTGGCACTAAGGGTTTTTGCCCCATTCAAGGTACCTTTTGAGTTGTTTTTGGTTTGGTTAACTCATTTCAGTAGTCCTTGTAGTGTTTTTAATAATTACACCATCTTTTATAAAGTCAGAAGTGGTTTTCAACATATTGGTATCTATAAGCTGTCAAAACAGCTTATGGCTTAAGTTGTAGTATAAGTCCCGGTCGAGTCAGGTTGAGTCATCTTGGGTCCTTCTGAGTTTGTGTTAAGTTTTAGTTTAGTGTCACAAAATATCAAAAAGAGTTGGTCAATTATCGTAGTGTCAAAAAAAATTTGCTGTTAAAGCAGTCCTTTGAGTCAACTTCTCAAGTAGTTTTTATAGTGTCAAACTTTTCAAAATTACAAAAAAATTAGTTTTCTATAGAATTTAGTGGGCAAGGTTAGCTTGTAGTCAGTTTTTACAAACATTCAACAGCTTTTGCAAACTCAAATTTAGTCTTAGTTTCTGTCCCAATTCCCACATCAGCATAACTGTCATCAAAACATCCTTTATATCAGATCTGTTTAATCCTTTATTTTGGCTTCAAAAGTGATGAAACTTGGTTTTTGCATTCTTTGGCACATGGTCTAGACCTGCTTCAGCTCATGTTGGAATATTGAGCTTGTTTGCTAGCTTATAAATAAGCTCAAAATACCCCCCCTTGCTTCCTTTAACTGTTGTTATTTCAGAAATCAAAATAAGTTCCTAGGGCGTATTAGACTGTTAGTATAGCTTAAGTCACTCCTAGAAACCTTTAGATAGCTAGCTTACTAGGACTCCCCTCCCCAATAGCTTATTTAAGGCTCCCTTGTAGCTTATTAGCTTAATTTATCTAGTAATCCTTGTTTCAGCATTATCCCTTCTTAATCATTAGCCTATTGCATGCTCCCATAGCTTAATTCTGCTCCCTTTAGATCCTTTTAGGCTCCCTTTAACTGGAATTTAATTTGGTAGCTTGTAGCTTATTCTAGTAGCTTATTAAGACTCCCTTTACACTACAGCTTCATATTCCCCCACATAAGTACTTGTTTTGTTAATTTTTATAGAATTAGCATAATATTTTAGACTTTTACTGAATTTTTCATAATTTTTCATCATTGTTTAGTATTTTTCCCAATTTAAAACAGTTTTTAGTACTTTTTAAATAGCTTTTATTACAATTAAATCAGAAAATCTTCAAAAAAAATAATTTTTCAACTTTCATAGATTAAGATAAATACAAAAAGCAAAAAAATAATTTTTCTCGATTTTCCCTAGCTTATTTTGTAATTTTTAGCCAAATAATTAGATTTAAATAGTTTTAAATTCTTAGAAAATAGAAAATTAATCAGAAAAAAATAAAATTAGCTTTGAAAATTTTCTTTAGTTAATTTAGATTTTATAAAAATAGTTTCATAATTTTCCCTTAATTTTCATAATTTTTAGTAATTTAAATTAGTTTTAATTAGTTTTTTTAATTCAAATAAATTCCAAAAAAAATCATAAAAATTAGTTTTAATTCTTAGTTAATTTTCTTAAATCATTTTTAGTTAGAAAGTAATTTTAGATTACTTTTAGGACTTAGGATAGACGTAGTTGCATTTTATTTACGTTTCATTTTATACGTTTTAGTATAATTCGCGTATTTAGGATTTCCCGTAGTGTAATTTCCCTTAATTGTTTTCCCATTCCCCGTAGTTTTAATATAATCATAAATCCAAAACATCGAGCATTTTAATAACAAACCTGTAACGACGTTGCCCATTCACACCTCGTTGGGAAACGACTCGGATTTCCTAATCCGTATCACTATCACTCACGGGTTTCGATTCATTATCTTTTTTCCTAAAGGGATTTTAAATCATTACTTGTGGTTATTTTTGATATCTATATTGTGGTTTTTATCCATACACACACACCCCTAAGCCTAAACATCAACGAATCAGACCAGTTCAATAAAGTCTTCATTCTTGGTATTAAAGGATTACAATTTTGGCATAGATTAAAGAAGTTTAGAAGTAAAGGGACCTTAGAGCCAATAGTTGCTATATAAGCAACTCTTACTCCACTAGGGTTTCATAACTTGTATGTGCAATCTTCGTTTCTCTCTCACTTTGTTCATCTTCTTGATCTCAATATTGATATCTAGTGTAGTCTGATTCTTGTATAACATAATCAATCTCTTTATTTGATTGTGTTGAGTCTGAGTGTGAGTGATTTGTTTTATAAGAATCTATTTGGGGACTCATCTACTTTATCTGTGTTAATAAAGATTCACGAAGGGGTGGTTGACTGGGAGAAACAATTTTTGTGGTTGTGTTTTTTTACCATTTTCACTATCACGATAGTGCAGTGTCTTTTCACTTGGTCCTTTCATGCATACTTTGAGGAATTTCCTTCTCTTCTTCCGTCGTCTATGGTTTTCCATCATTAGGAATCAACGAACAATTATGTTAGACATATTCCCATGTTTTAGTTGTATCAACTTCGCACGTGAAAATATCTTCCTCGACATGAAGGAGATAATTAATTCAGTAAACTCTTTGCAAATTGGTGATTCGTAAGAGAAAATGTCGGTTTCAATCTTGAATATGTCATTCTCCAATTCTTGTTCATCCTGCACACTAACATAACCAGGTGCATCAAAAGTTTCATTAACAAAAACTTGTTCGTCATATTCTATGTTACCCTTTTTAAATATTTCCATATTAATAATCACTTTCTCAATTCCTACTTCTATGGACACAACTTTATCGTGTACGTTTATTCGGATATGTGAAGTGGCATGAAAAGGGCGTCCCAATAGAATTGGTACTTTAGATTTTTCTTTGATATTGAGTAGGAAGTAGTCTACTGGAAAAATAAACAATTCTGCCTCAACTAAGATGTTCTTGGCTATTCCGAGAGGTTTCATTAAACAACTATTGGCCAGTTCTATTTCAATTTTATGGTTTTAACTTCTTCTAAACCTAGCCTTTTGGCCATTATTAATGGCATCTGATACGCCTGATCAGGTTTTAAATTTATAAAGGTCTCTCCTACCTAATGATCAACATATATACTAACAGGAAATGTACCCGGTCGTATGTAGTGAGGAAATGGTAAATCTGAGGTCATTCATAAGAGCTATGGGCGGTCTATCAATTAGAGTCTAACTAAATAATCAACTTAATTTTCACGATTAAATTGAAGAAAATAATAATTAAAGTAAATAAATTGTGAAATGTAAATGGATGTATTAATCAAGAGAAGATAATGGGTTAACCTAGTTAATCCTTAACTAATGCTATGTTCATCTTCCTAGCGAAATGTCTAATTCTCGCTTCTACTAGTGATCTTGATTCGCTAGGCATAACTGTTCATTATGTTACTAGCGTATGGTCTCCAGTGTTGGTAGACTGATTATCATACTGATAACATCAAATAGACTTGACTTTTAAATATAAATTTCCCCCGATAATGCTCGTATTTTATATCATTTATATGGATTTACGCTTGTATTCCTTTATATTTCACTTTCAGGTAAATTATGAGCATTGGAGCTTAAGAGAAGCGGATTTGGAGATTTTCCTAACGGTTTATGATAGTATGCCACTCATGAAGAACCTACGGCGTAACTTACTCTCTCACATTACCCCGTATCCAGTACTTTATCTTTGATTGCCTACTCAACAACAATTACGGCGTAACTCCCAACTAAGGTTACGCCGTAATCATCTAGGTCAAGAAATATTTTGCGCCTCCATCAACTATGTCGTAACTCCTCACAAGCATTATGTCGTAGTCCACCCAAAATAATTATGTATTGAAGATACGGCGTAACCTTTCCCAAGTGTTACGCCGTAACCTGCTTAACGAGAGTATTATTTGGAGGATTTTTTAAGTTACAGCGTAACTCTTAACTCAAGTTACGCCGTAACTAGGATCGTTCCTATAAATACAAGCCCTAATTTCTGCATTTCACATCATTCACTCACAACTCAAAGTCAGAGAATGTGAAGAGGGTTCCAAAGGCAGATCATTCAGAGCATACGAAGCCATCTCCACGGGAGGAATCACTCCATATCGATAAGCATTAGCGATCATTTCTATCTTTTACTTTTTATTCATGTCTTTCATTATGTTAAACATCAAATTCATTGTTTCTTTTAATATGATCGGCTAAGCACCCTTGGTGCTAGCCTAGTTATGATTTCTTGAATGTATTGTTTATGTTTTCATGCTTCCGTATAATTGTTTCTAGTGTATGTATGCATAGTTCGTTGGTAGTTACCCTAGCTTCGGTAGTTTTAAAATGCGGTCGTCTCTAGTTGCTTAGGATAATTGACCAACTGACCCCAAGTAGTTAGGTAGAGTTGGGAAGGGTAAGAATTGACCAACTGACGACCCTTCCTCGCTTGTGCGACCTGACCAAATGATCATCGGTCGTCCGGATGTACTTAAGAAGTTAAGGATGAGTGTCTAAGATGCTAGCCCCCCGGCACTCATTATTTTGAATCTTCCATGTAGGGTACTTAATGACTTGGCTTAGGCGACTAGAAACCACTCGACTTCGAACGGGTAAACCTTTGACATCGGGTAGGAGCCTTTGTTGATACGTTAGGACAAATTGACCAAATGTTGTCCTAGCGACTTAAGCCACCATTTGAATCAATTGGAAGTAATAAAACATGAACATTACACGATAGGATGAGTAATTAGGTTAGCACACTTTCCATCTATTGATCACAACCTCTATTTATTTTACGCTTTTATTTCTTGTTTCTTAGTTAATTAATCGTGTATACCTCAAACCAGTTAAAACCAGTGACACATAGACTTAATTAGAATCCATTCACATAGCTCTTAGGACGACCTCGGTTTTACCGATTACTATACTACACACGACCAGGTACACTGCCCGTGAGTGCATAAGGTGGACCATAGGTAAACGAGACTATTATAAATATTAAAACCTAGTTAGAAATCCTACATCAAGTTTTTGGCGCCGCTGCCGTGGAGTTATATTAGGATTTGTGTTAAGTCTTTTATTTTTGTTTATTTAAAATTTTTGTTTTCTCACGATTTCCTTTAAGTTTCAGGTACCATGGCGGTTGTGGACATTGATAACCTCACTCTCGAGGAATATTTGCCTATGACTAGGGATGAACAAGGGTCGGGGCTAGTTAGGCCGGTTATTGGAGCTGAAGTCCATTTTGAGATCAAAGAAAAAATTTATGAGGGAGCTACGTGCTAACCCTTTCTCCGGAAATATAGATGAAGATGCTTACGAACACGTTGAAAATGACTTGTACATCGCAAGCCTTTTCAACACACCTGGTGTTTATCATGACGCAGTTATGCTCCGAGTATTCCCTACAACTCTTACTAGGGAAGCAAGAAGATGGATTGATAGATTGCCCGCTGAGGCAGTTGATACATGGGTTCTCCTAAAGAAACATTTCATTCAAAGATATATGACCTCCTTCGAAAATATCAAATCAACTCATGGAGATCCATAATTTTAAGCAAGAAGGCAATGAGACGTCGTATCAAGCTTGGGATAGATACAATGGTCTTCTTTACAAGTGTCCCACTCATGACCTAAACAGCCAGCAAAAGGTCAATATTTTCTACAAAGGTATTAACGTTGCTACAAGACAAATGTTGGACTATCAAGTACCAATTCCGGGGATGACCCCTACTCTTGCCATAGAAGCCATTCAAAAAATGGCCGGTCATTCTCAAAAGTGGCACGATGGAGGAAGCCAAAGAAGCCTAGGTGGAAATCTTGATGGTATTACCGCCATTACAAACAAGCTTGAAAATCTTGGTCGTGACATGCTAAAGCTCAAGGAAAGTGTGCATGTTATCCAAGTAGGATGTGAAAGCTGTGGAGGAGGACATCTCACTAAAAATTGTCCTCTTATTGATGATGATAGTAAAGTTGAAGTGAAATATGGTGAAGCAAATATATCGTTCCAAGGGTCAAATGGAAACGGGAATGGTTATCGTGGAGGACCTCTGGCATATTACAATCGTGGGCCTTTTGAGAAACAGTCTAATATCGAAGACACCATCAGAAAATATCTTGAGGTATCGGTCAAAAGACAAAAGGAACAAGATGAGTGGTTAAAAAGTTTCTAGGAGAATACAAATAAAAGCCTTTCTAGCCATGACACATCTTTAAAAAACCTAGAGGCAATGGTGGAGAAACTCAGTGAAGAGATGAAGAGAAGTGATACTAAACATGAAGGAATTAAACCTATGGTGGTGTGTAAGGCCGTTGTTTCTGGTGTCAGATCCGCCAAAGATCACCAGTTACGTCGTAACTATTGTAATGAATTACAGCGTAACCTTGGACCAGATCTAGAGGAGCATACAGAGCTATCTCCAAGGGAGAAATAACTCCCCTACGATAAGCATTAGCTTTTTATCTTTTCTTTACTTTCAATTCATATACTTATCTAGTGGTACCATTTGCTGATAGGTTAGGACGAACTGACCAAATGTTGTCCTAGCGATTTTGACCCCATCTGAAGTAATTGGAAGTAATTAGACGTAAACACTACTAATTAGGATGATTAACTAGGTTAGCACATCTCTCCTCTATTGATCACAACCTTTGCCTTTATTTGCTTTAGTAGTTAATTAATTAATTCCATGTCGAAATCATATTAAAATCTTTGACACCTAGACTTAGTTAAAATCCGCACACATAGCTCTTGGGACGACCTCGGTTTTACCGATTACTACACTACACACGACGGGGTACACTGCCCGTTAGTGCATTAGGGTAGACCATAGGTATAACGAGTAATTCTAATTATTAAAACCTTGTTAATAAAACCTGCATCATGTTTTTGGCGCCGCTGCCGGGGAGTTATATTAGGATTTCTATTAATTTTTTCATTTTTGTTAAAATTTTCTCAAATTCTCATGATCACTTTTCATGTTTCAGTTACCATGAAAGTTGTTAACATTGATGACCTCACTCTTGAGGAATATTTGGCGTTGACAAGATAAAAACAAGGGTCGGGGCTCATAAGACCGGCAATTGGAGCTAATATTGATTTAGAGATAAAACCTCAATTCATGAGGGAATTAAGAGCAAGTCCTTTTTCTGGAAGTACCTCGGAAGATGCTTACGAACACATCGAAAATGTTGAATATATCACCAGCCTGTTCAATACGCCAGGAGTTTCAAAGGATGCAGTTATGCTCGGAATTTTTCCTATCACTCTTACGGGGGCCGCTAAAAGATGGGTTAATAGATTACCAGCTTGAACAATTGATACGTGGGCTCTCCTTAAAAGATACTTCATTCAACGATATTGTCCACCATCTAAAGTATCAAGACAACTCGTGGACATACACAATTTTAAACAAGATGACAGTGAGACATTGTATCAAGCCTGGAAAAGATACAATGATCTCCTCTACAAATGTCATACGCATTATCTAAACAAGCAGCAAAAAGTCAACATCTTTTACAAAGGGATCAATGTGAGTACAAGACAAATGCTGGACTACCAAGGACCAATTCCGGGTATGACTCCTGCTCTCGCCATTGAAGCCATTCAAAAACTTGCCGATCACTCTCAAAAATGGCATGATGGAGGAAGCAGCCGAAGCCTGGACAGAGGTTCAGTAGGCATTGCCGCCATCACAAGCAAATTGGAAAAGATATGAATAAGCTCAAGGAAAATGTGCATGCTATTCGAGTAAGATGCGATACAGGTGAGGGAGGGAACTTGACCAGAAATTGCCCTATGAAAAATATGAGCCCACATATCGAAAAATTTATGTATGGAGAAGGAAAACTCTTCCCTCAAGGTTATGATCAGAATTCTTCACTCGAGGAATCAATAAATAAGTATCTGGAAGAAGATAATAAGCGACAGGCCAGCAGAGACGCAGTGTTCAAAAAATTTCACGAAACAAGAGCCACCCTCCTTGCTCATCATGAGGATCTAGAATTCAACAAAAAGGAACCCGGGATAAAGGGAAATGAAATTAATAAAGACAGTTCATGTGATGATAGTTTCTGTAAAGCCATATTTTCCAGCAACGGAAAACCTTTCTATACCCCTTTCAGGTACGATGAAGAGGAGCTTTCCGGATTCCAAGAACATGCTATAATAAAATGTGACAACACAAGCTTTTTGTAGGAAGAACAACATACTGAAATAGAAGTTGTTACGGAGAATGAAGTAAAGTTAAACGGCAGATGCTCTGCACTTATCCTGAATTAAATCCCTCTTAAGGAAAAAGACCCAGGAATTTTCATTCTCCCTTGCTCTATTAATAATTTACATAATATCAATGCCTTAGCTGACCTAGGGACTAGTATTGACTTTGTTATTTTAGACATGGAAGAAAATCTCGACATTCCATTAATTTTGGGCAGACCCCTTCTGGCCACTGCACGTGCAAAGATTAATGTTTTCAAAAAAATCATTACATTAAAAATCAACGATAGAAAACTTACCCTGAATATGGATGACGTTGTAAAATGTCACCCTGGTGAAACTGTTTGTGTTATCAAGAAAGGAAAAAACAAAACTACTCCTACCACCATAACACACAAGCACTGTACTACTAATGATCGTAATATGCAGGGAAGGAAAGCCAAAGAATACGACAATGGAAAAATACATCACGGCCACGCCTCAAAAAAATGGAAAACGAGTCTGAAGACGTGTGGCACGAAGTTCATAAAGTTGATTACAAGTACTTTCCCAAATTAAAATACCATTGGTGCAAGGCTATCCCTATTGACAACGATAAAGGATATGATCTTTGGGCTTCATGTAACCCTTATGTGGACGTCTGTGACGGTGGTCATGACAAAGAGAGAGTAAAAAACAACAAGTACTTATGGTCCTCAACTAATGACAAAGAAATAACATTCGAAGCTTGGGTGCGAATCATGTATGGGGAAGTTGGAAATGATGATAAAAGCAAAATCTGGACTAATCTTAGCCACGGTGAAACCCCTGATAATAATCATGAAGCAACGAATAATTCAACCACGAATCATGGGCACATTGATCGAAAGCATTGGTGTGAAATAATAAGAACCATTGATAGGGATTCTTGGGCCTCCTGCAATCGTTATGATGACAACTGTAATGGAGGAAGTAGTGCAGATAGAGTTGGAGTTAACAAATTTCTATGGAATTCAACAACTGAAAATAGAAGAACTGAGGTTCAATGGTCAGATAGGTTAAGATTTAACGAGTGGATCAGAATCAAATATGGAAAAGTAGATACTTCCACTAAAAATAAAATTTGGAAGGACTGCATGAACGAAGATAATCCGGATGAAGAGACTCCTTAAGATACAGGTAACTCAACCAATGATGACAAAGCGGACACAAGAGAAGATTGCAAGTATAGGCATATTGATAATTCAATTGAGACCAATTCCGATGATTATGACATAAAAGGAATCATGGATCAGCAGGAGCCACGATTTAAAGCAAAGATAACTGACCTAGAAAATGAAGAGTATGAGCAAAGGAGGAGCAAGCTTCTTGGCATTCAATATAAAAAACCATCACCGATTATTGCTGAAAAATATGAATTCACTAGGTATCATTTTGGGCCGGACGAAAAATTTTGCAAAGTTCAGAAGATAGGGACTAAAGAATACCTCTGAACTGCTACCAACGTCACTTGGGTCAGACTTAACTTAATGAAGGACATGGAGGAAGGTTTCCAAGTCCAAAGGCCACCATAAAGCCCCAAGGCTCTGAGTCTAACTTAAAGACTCGTAAATAAAGAAAAATGCTCTTTCGGGAGACAACCCGAATTATCCCTTTCGTTTGTTTTATTTCCTTTCTGTTGGGTTTTGTGTTTTTAATCATTTTTGCAGGAGACAAAGAAAAGTTGCTGCTGCAGCATGCTGATCCGACCAGAGTTACGGCGTAAATCATTCTCATGGTTACGCCGTAACAGGCCCTTTTGCAGCAGAACTTCAGAAGCATTACCAATTACGGCGTAATCCTATTCAGTGGTTACGCCGTAGCTACACTTTTGCAGCGTATGCCAGGTTTTGCCTAGTTATGGTGTAACTCCTTCTGGAGTTACGATGTAACTATCCTCTGCATTACTTCTTTCATTTTAAACACAATAACCTTGTATTAGTCTTTTAAATGAACTTTGTGGGTATGTTCCCTGTAAGCCCTCACGAGACTACACTCATCCACTTGGGACACCAAGTGGTTTAAAAGGCTTGTTGCATGCGCTAAATGCAACCGTGATTCCTACGAAAGTGAGTTAGGTTTATTTATTTTTTATTTTATTTTTTTGTTTTTAGAATTATGCTTGTCGGTAGTGTGATTTCAGGGATTGAAGTTTGCTCGTGGATGCTTATGCGAAGGCACGACTCTTTTTCGTGGGCCTTCTTTCTTTTTGAAGCAAATTTCAGGGAAGTTCTCGCTCTAATTCTATTTTTCTCTTCACCTTTATTTAACGCTTAGTACAAAAAGGACTTTGTACAATTCAAGTGGGGGGACGGGAGTAGAATTATCTCTTGAACTTTATTTTGCCCTCGATTTTCTAGTTTATTTTGAAAAATTATGCCATTTTTAAAATTTTGATATGTTTTTCTTAACCTAACTAGATTACACCTTAGCCGAGCACATACAACCCTTGATATTTTATGGTGAGATTAGCCTTATCCGTTTCCAAATTGTTACCCAAAATCTAGCAAATTATGAGTGTGTCGGTAGCTTGTAAACTTTAGAACTTGGCGTTTACATCATTTCGAGACCATAGATGAGGTATGTTGAGTTAGCTCGATGTATTTGGACTGTTCAGTTTAAGAAGGCAGTATTATAGGATTATCACCCAAATAACCTACCATTGTGTGTCTATCGATTAGTCACCTCGACTTCTCGACCCCCATGTGAAACCCTTTTGTTGAGCTTAGTACATAAGGATTTAAAACGTACACTTTTAAGGGGTCATTTAAGCCCTTAATCGCCCACTTTTATATCCGTTACTGCTTGATTTCGTTCCTTTTCACTTTTTAGGTCTCTTGGAAGTAAAATACTGGAATGATGCATTTTTGGATGAAAAGGAGTGAGTATATGAAGAAAATGGCTAAGTCAAGATCAAGATACTCAAGTTGCTGGAATTACACCTGACGGCGTCCCAAACAGAGGGCAACGCCATCCCTCTTTATGTAATTGAATTTGTGACGACTCAGTAGCGATTTTGCTATTTTCACCTGACGACGTCAGGCTTTGAAGATTAAGGGCGTCACGAAGACTTTTCTTCTCAGACGGCCTAGATCCAGATTCAGACGACATCACTGCTAAAGACTGATGGCGTCACAACCACAACGTGACGCCGTCCCAATGATGACTTGGCCAAGACGAAACCCTAATGACGGCGATCTGACAGCGTCCCAACTATAAGGTGACGCCGTCGCAGTTGTAAAATTATATATAGAAATCGAATTTTCAGAATTTTAAGAGGTAGACTTGTGGAGTAAAACCCTAAAACGATTTTGGTCCGTGTTAGGAATTGGAAATTCCATATTAAAGTGTCAGTCACCCCAATTATGGTCTAGCATATTTTAACTCGTAGACTTGTAGTTATTTATGTTATTTAGTAGTTAATTAGTTAGTTTGTAGCGTAGTTTAGCGTAGTGTAACACCGTGGAGGAAGGACGGGTCATTACCCACTGTATCCCTGATCCACAATCCAATAGGAGGACGTATTCATTATAACTATAAATACCCCTTCCATCCATGGAAGGGGTGGTGCTTTTCTCATAATCTAACCTTACATTTGTTAAGCAAGTATCTACCAAGAAAACACCCTCTCATCTCTTTCTCTCTCTAAAATGGCTAACATGTATTTCCATCATCCAAGACCACCCGAATCATCAACACAATAATATTTACGATCCTACAATTGGTACCAGAGCCCATGTTATTGTGTTGTGTTGATTTAAACTGTTTTTGGTACTTTTTGTGGGTCGGAATTTTTTTGATTCTAACAGTGCGCTACATGTTTCTTTGTATCTCTTTTGGTTCAATATGTCCTA
The DNA here is from genome assembly GCA_910596185.1 of Chrysanthemum makinoi. Lineage (NCBI taxonomy): Eukaryota > Viridiplantae > Streptophyta > Magnoliopsida > Asterales > Asteraceae > Chrysanthemum > Chrysanthemum makinoi. Next base: position 126,412,162 of record OU343225.1, read on the forward strand.
GTCATACATGTCAAGTCTTGGTCAATAAACTGGTCTAAACTGAATATTTTTGGTCATCTGGTGAGATTTTTTGTGGTCTAAAACAATAAAAAGAAAGAACTTTTCTGTTGTTTTTCTAGTTATATGAATCTAGTCAAATCTTTGTGGTCAAATGGTTATTCTTTCTTGGTCAAACTTGGCAAACAAAGCATTTTATATACATTTTTCTTGGTTTGCTATGAATGTAGCCAGAATACTTGGTCGGAATATAACGCCGGAAAAAGTAAAACTTTTGGTAGCGACTTGTTATTTAACAAATAGCGACTTGTGTACTCAGACCTAGGGACTTGTCCTTTATTACTCTAAGCATGTTGACTATTGAGTCAACCGCAGCTAGCGACTTGTCTAAGATAGCGACTTGTCTAAGCTAGAGACTTGTCTAAGCTAGCGACTTGTCAGAGATGAAGAAGAAGAGTAACATTGACCACAACACCTTAACATCAAGAAACATCAAAACTACTACATCATCACAACCAATCTAAACATAACCAATACCGAGTCTATCTTTATCCTAACATATCCCATAGTTTCTCGAGACTCAAAACATTAGATCTCAGATTTGTTACTTTATCATACTTTTTGAAATTTCATCAAGTCTCTAAGGACTCACAAAAGAGAAGAAAATAACCCATCATCACAGATCCATACAACCACAAAGTAACTTCATCATAGATCTCTTTATCAGAATCTTAAGGAAATGATAATAACAAGAGTGTTATCTCATCCTTTTTTATTCGTGTTTGAGAATATACGAATAAACATTGAAGGATTTGATCTCAGCTTGTGTCTTTTGTGTGTGGTTCATCAAACTCATAAACCATAAAAGATCTATACACAAAAGATCTAGTGCCTCATTGATCAACTCAGTTTCGAACATCAAGCCAAAAGTTTTTAAAGATCTAATATTAATGATAAAATGATCTCAGATTTGTTGTGTGATTCTCATGGAATATCCGACCACTTTAGATCATTCACACATACTCATCCATCATCGATCTTCTTTGAAGCTTTCTACTTCAAGTAATATTCGAATTTATTGATAAAGATGATAACAATGGTGATATCTCTTGTATCTTAATTCGTTATATGCTTATACAAAGACTCGTCTTTATGACTTGAAGTGAAAAACAATTTCAAAACATCTTGTAAAATATTTTCGAACATCAAGAAAGGTAAGTAACAAAAATGTTATCCCCATATCACTTGATTGGTTCGATAAAATTATCATCACAAATATTACATACCTCGAAGCCAGTAAAAACCTTAACCATCCCTGTGGCATAATAGGTTGCAACCGTGGCCTCATCTCAAGCCATCTCTGTGGCGAGATATAATTAATTTCCCCTGTGTGCATTTTTTATGGCGGTGGTATATGGTGAATTAGGATTTGGTAAATTTTATGTTGTCTGCACATGTTAAATGATGATTAGGGTTAAGTGTGAGATGTGTGGTTCTTTTATACTCCCCAAATAATTAGGGTTAAGATGTGCTATTACTCCCCAAATCTCGTGTATCATTGTACATGGGCCGGACGAGACTAAAAATGGATCAGATGGAGCTTCCCTTGGGCTGGTCGAGACTAAAAGCTTGGGCTTGGTATTATTAAAAATTGGTCATGTGTTTGTAACTATGCGTTAAGCCGGGTATAAAGTCCACTTTGGACTTGGACTTGAATATTGAATGTGTATGGTAGACCGAAGTCAGATTTGATAAGAGAATATTTTGGGTAATTTTGATGGATTGGTTCGGATATTGGTGTGTATTAATTGGATTGGGTAAAACTCTCACATCAATGGGACGAGTATTATGTACGGGTAAGTAACTGATTTGAACTGACTTTGTCATGATAAGCCTGAAGAAGAGCATTTCCAATTTTTTTGATAACGAGATTTGTGTTATGAGATTTGTTGAAAAAATTTGATGAGATGATGAAATTTGATGGGTTGTGCGGATTGATACTTTGATATATACATTTTCATGGATAATATTTCGTCAGAGCTTGAAATTGTTTATTTGAACAAAGTTGACTGCGGGGTTGTTTGGACGGTATTTCTTATTTGGATTTGAAGTGAGGTTTTTCGGGCACGTTTACTTATTTCGTCTTCTTTCTTTCTACCCTTCCTCGAAGATGACTTGTTTGGGCATTTATAGAGTGTGATAAAGACTTGGCTATTTAGTTACATTTGTGATTCTTTTTAGCTTAACCCACAATGTAGCTATCACTTCGGTGTGTCACACAGTTGAGAATGTCAAGAGGTTTTGTACATTGGGTACACCGTTTCTTCTTCACAAGGATTTGTACAAGTTTAAGTAACAAATCGGGGGAAGTTCACTTCATGATCAAGTTTGGCATATCGGGTTTACTTCACCATGTTAACACTGCAATTTCCGACTGAATGCGTGAATGATGTGTTTACCAAAGTGTTTATTGTATGGTTGATGATATTATTGATGTTGGATAATGAACCGTTGATGAACCACTGCATATTCCCCTAAAACAGATATTCACCGAAACCAAAGTTGTCTGAACACATTCAAGCTGACATTGTTTACGGTTTTGTCTTGATTTTGTAAAATCCCGCGAAAGAATCTATTTCTCGGTTTAAATCATAGACTTGTAAAATCCCGTGACAATGGAAACATCCTGTTAATAGTAAAGTGCATTTCCAGATCTATCTTACGGTTTATTCTTGGTTTTGTAAAATCCCACGAAAGAAACTATTTCTCGGTTTAAACCATAGAGTTGTAAAATCCCGTAATGATGGAACCATCTTGGAGAAAGGAAAGTGTATTTCGGGATATTATTTGATGCTGGTGCTACGGTTTCTGTTTCGAAGAAGAGATAAAAGGGTGTACTTCATGAATTGGATGTGTGTTTGGATATTCTTCATGGCAGTTTCGTTATTACATGGTTTTATGGGGTTATGTGCTTTTAACCATGGTCGGGATGAAACCATTATCAGAGTTCACTTAAAACGTAAAAGAAGGCTAGATTTGAGCTTTTAAACAGAAGATGTGACAACGGCGTTAATTCACTATAATTTATTTGAGGTTGAAGTGAAATATCACGGGCAAGTGTACTTAGTATATGAAGGTATCGGGGATGGTTGGATGAAGATTCTTCAAGATCCTTGTTCGAGCTTATTATCAACAAAAAAAACGAAGACTTGGAAATCTAGTTATTGTTGGGTGTCTTTTACCTTTTCTTTTACCACTTGGGGGAATTGGGCTCTTACCACCACAAAATAACTAGCACTTTAAGGAGTTACGTTGTAGTGCTCAGTTTCACATTCAATTGTGGATTTTCAAGAGGTGATGTACGTCTTATACTTGATGGTTGGTTGGATGAAGAGTATAGAGTACTTAGAGATTCAATGGAGGATGAAGTCTCGGCACCGGTCTTTGTTACATATGTGCAAGTTTAAGTCACGAGTTCGGGCTAGTTTACTTCAGGGTCAAATTCATCATATTGGGTTTTCTCCATCAGCTCCTACTGAATGATAATGGGGTGATTACATGTTTTGCCAAGAGATGATGAAAAGAGAGAGATTATGACGTCTGTTCACAACAGTTCATGCCTCGTTCTCTAAAGAAAAGAAATGTGTACGTTTCAGTGCGCATTATCTTCTGAAGAAGAGAAATCTTCTTATGACGTTTGAACACAACAATTCAAGCCTCGTTCCTCAAAGAAAAGAAATGTGTACACTTCAGTGCGCATTATCTTCGGAAAAAGAGAAATCTTCTCATTAATGACCATTCTCATCAACATGCTTCATGCTTTTTCCATGCGTTTCAGTTATCAAGTGAACCGGACTACTGATAATTACTCTTATTCCACTTGCTCAATATAATGAAGATGGCGACATCATGTGCTAATTTTGAGGGGGAGAAGTGTGAATAGAATACATTTGGATAATAATCACTTTTTTAATCAAGAATGGCATCTCCGTATGCAATTCTTGAGGGGGAGAAGAAGTGTGAATTTTCTGCATGGTTGATTGATATTTTAGAATATATGGTCAAACGGCTCCTAACTCATGTAAGAACCGAGCTTCTTCTTATCGGGTCATCTTCACTTGGAGTTTTCTTATAAGAGCCGTTGGTTGACATCCTCACAAGCTAATATGATTAATGACAAAGTGCTTCCGGTTAAGAGGCAGATTTCCTTGATGAACATCTTTCTGTTCTTATTTGATTGGGATGGATTTGAGTTAAGGGGATTTACTGCATCTAAGTTAACGAGAATGCATTTGGTGAAAAGAAGATGTTGACTTTCTATTCCCCAACTGGAAAATCTTGAAGAAGGTCGAGTCTACAGTCTGTTCTACATTCTCTGCTACATGTTAGAAGACAAAAGACGAGCTGCATTTGATTATTTAAAGACTTCTTCTTAATCTGGGCATTTATGAAACAGATTGTCGGTTTAGGGGAGAGCACTAATTAGGGGAGAGTGAAATGTTTGATTTAATCCCCAATTATACTTGCTCACACTATGCTTCAGCAAGTTGATTCTCACTGATGTAATTGAGCTAATGGTATTCTTCTCAAAAGATTTCAAGCATCTGGACGTATAATGTGTTGCTGATTCTGAAGTATCAAAACCAGCAAGGGGGAAGGAGACACGTATCTAAATGCAAGTAATCTTGATGAGCTTAATACTTCTAAGTGATTGAAGATATCCCGGGAAGACTATTGTCATTACCGCAGAGAAACTTAATGTTTATCTCATGGCGTTTAGTGTTCTTATTCCAACTATGTAGGGGAAGAGATGGAAAACTTAGTTTAAGTACACAAGTGTGTGATGATTTCGATGTTATCGCAATCATCAGGGGAGAGAAATTGTGTACATTGGGGATGCTCAGCTGTTTCACTTGAGAGCGTAGTCGGTGATTCAGTAATAATCACTTATTCTATAGATGACATCCGCAGAGATAACCAGTGATTCAGCATGCTACTTCAGTGTTATCAGTTATTCTCTCTTTGGGCATTCGGGTACTTCGGGTTCGTGAGCTTCATACACTTTCTTCAGGGGGAGAGAAAAGTATACATCGGGGTTATTCTTTGGCTATTGGACTTAATTTGCTACTTCGATGGTATAAGTTTCTTTGTCTTCTGGTATGTGTATTCGGGTTCGTGAGCTCTAATCTAAGAGACTGACTGCATCAATTCATCTACTTGGGGGAAGTGGTCTCTTGACAACTTTTTGGGGATGCATCGCTTCAGACTTCAGTGGTAATGAAATTTGAGAAGAAGTTTAAAGAGTGGGATGAGACGTTGCTGTTCTTGTTGATGATATAACCCTAAACGAAGAATCTCGAGTATCGTTCTTAAATGGAGCAGCGGGATTTATGATAATGGTGTACTTCTCAGTGCACCAGGCTAAGGCAAGCTTGAAAGAAAGCTTTGAATCTGCTCAGCTAAAGGATTTTCGGTTTGGGGGGAAGCTGCCAAAGTCTCACTTTCAGATGGTTCAATTTCTTTCTTCAATGCAAGAGCCTCGGAAGCTTTGGTGGTGAAAGTTTTAGGGATGATGACTTCTATCTTCTACAACGGGGCTGCTCGATATCCTTATCTCGGTACTCGTATCATCATCTTCTTAAACTATATCATCTACTCTATCTTTGTAAATATTCATCAGAAAAACAAAATACAAAAATATAAAACCATCAAAAACAAAATAGAAAAATATAAAACCTTTAAAAACCCATAAAAATAAGAAAATTTAAAAAATACCAAAAATATGTTTTCCAAGACATGTTTTCTGGTATCGATAACATCTGCGGTCTTAGAAATGTTATTCAATAATGGCACGGGACCATATATGAAGTTCGAGCAGGAGGTGTAAATATTATTTTTCCAAAACTTGTCTAAAATTATGGCTTACAGTTATTTCAGACTGTAACCCGCGCTTCAAATGATGGCTTGCAGTTACTTCAGACTGTAACCCGTGCTAAAACTATGGTTTGCAATTTTTTCAGATAGCAACCCGTTTTTCAAAGAAGGAAAGTGCTACGCTTAAACGATTTTCAAAAATTTTGTGCACTTATCCTAAAACATATTGAGGAAAGTATCTCGAAGGACTGCTGTTCCTACACAAATGTTTTTCCATCTAAAATTCTTCAGAAAAATGTTTGTTTTAACAAAATTGTGGTAAATGAGTTGCTTTAAAATCAATCAGATTCAGAGTTTTCATAAAATTTGAAAACTCAATCAATGACTTCAGCGCTTTTAAACTTTTCAGAAAATAAGTCATTGATTGAGGGGGAGAATGTTTTCAAAATTACATCATCTAACGGGCTTTCTTAATCATCCTACGTGCTTATCTGAAAAAATATAATGGCCTATGTTGAAGGACTAGGTTTCGAGGATGTGATTGTTAGGATTAGATGATTATAGATTGATGAACACATTATTCCCAAACCTTTTATGATCTGATTGATATGTTGAATTGACTTTTATTAGTCGATTGCTGTTTGGGTGATGTCGACCACCATATATCTGTATGTGTGTTCACTAACGTATGCATGTATATTATTATATAAGAATGTTCCCAATTTGGATCCCACAATTGAACATGATTGGATGCCGAAAGGAAAGGGTAACAATATCTTGGGTTGACAAATGAAGAAACGGAGCTTAATTGGACTTCTATGTAGAGTTGGCATGGAAAAATCCAACGTAAGAGGTCTCACTGCATCAGCAGATGGTTCTCTTCTTCAGAAAATGAAGAAACGGAGCTTAATTTTACCTCAGTTGGCATTAAAATGCAACGTATGAAGTCTCACTGCATCAGCAGACGGTTTTTCTTCCAAGCCCTACAGCAACAACATAAGCTTCTCAACCACCTAACGTATCTTTGTGCGGGAAATTTGATACCATTTTTTTAAACAATTTTCAAATAATATTGTTTTGAAAAGTGGAAAAATATTGGTTTTGAAAATAAACTGGACTCAAATTTTGGAAATCAACAGGACTTCATTTTAAACTAAAGTCACTCAATCAACGACTAATGTCATGGATTGAGGGGGAGAGTGATTTCAAATTAAATATTTTCAAACGATATTTCATCTATCAAGTCTGTTTGTAAGAAATAAAGTGGTGATCTAAAGATTTAATGTTATGTCATGGTATGATTTTTCTTTTGAATCAAGATCTTTCAAAATGAAATTTTTTCTATTCTTGTTTGATTGTTAAATTGTTTTATTTTACTTAAAGATCTCTTAAAACTATCATACCTGACACTAACAATCTTTAACGTCTTAAAATGGTCCTTATCTGTCATTTTTCAAAAATTGAATCTTGCCACGTCTTTCCCTAAAACTTTCTAAATGATTTAAATCAATCGGGATCCAAAATCTCAATTGGTTTGAAATTTTTGATCGGGGGAGAGATCGTGATTTAAATCTCAAATCTGTTTTAATGGAATTGGTTTGAGTCCTTCAAAGGCACTCCTGCCTCCATGTGCCAAATGATTTCAATATACATAATACACATGTTGAGGGGGAGCATTTATCCTAAAACAAGATGAGTTTTTAAACCAGGCCACATATTATCCCATGTTTTCTAAACCTAATTAAATCACTTGGGATCCAAAATCTCAAAGGGTTTGATATTTTTGATCGGGGTAGAATTTGTGATTTAATTACGAAATTTGATAAAAGATGAACGTTTTGATTCAAAGTGCAAGTTCTCTCTAATATGTGCCAAACTCTTTCGTATATCGATGCACATATATGAGGGGGAGCGAATGGTTTATATTGGCAATCGTGAAAAGTACTTCAAAGAACTCTTTCCTCTATGTGATAAAATGATTTCAAATATCCTATGCACATATTGAGGGGGAGAATTTACCAAGAAAATCAAATGGCTGTTTCTACGGAAATAGTGATCAAGAAATTATTTCAAAGAACTCTTGCCTCCATGTGCTAAACAATTTCAAAATCTTATGCACATGTCGAGGGGGAGCATTTCTAAATGATCAAAACAATTAAGGTACAAAATGTTATGATTTTATATAACAAGTACCTTGATTGATTTTTCCAAATGATTTTACATACACACACATTCAGGCACACCCCTCAAATGAGACTTTGAGGGGTTTATATAGTACATTACATAAACGCCCTAATGGGCTTTGGCTTGGGCCGTGGATATGGGTTGGATTGGATTGGGTTACTTGGACTTATACAAGGCAAGCTTATCATAACGCCTAGCCATTTAGCTTAGCCCAATCCACGAGCCCGTTGACTATTCTAGCACGATATCTAACACACGTTACAAAGTTCCTAAGTGTGAATGACCATCACTTCTAATAAAAACTATTAAGGCTAACATTTTACAAATTGGTTTCATAAAGGAAAGAACAATACCAAAAGACCGACCAATTTACTTTATGCATGGTGTTATAAGGATGGTTAGGTTAGGTATTCATTCCCACGATCCGCCAGAACCGGAGGGATCTACCCAGGGACAATCCACTAGATAGTGTAGAGTCCTTAGGTATATTGAAAAAAGGAGAAAAGTGAGAAATGGGAAGAGTGCGGACTGAGAAAGAGCTAGAACTGGAATAAACCCAACAAGGTTCTAGTTATGAAGTCTCGGTAAGCACTGAAGGGGTTGAAGAATGAAAAAGAATTGAATGAGAAAAGGGTGAAAATAAATAGCCCTCCAATTATTCAACCTTAGGGCAGAAACCGGGTTCAATACATATGCTACTGGTTGTTACTAAGGTAACACCGGTATTGAAGACAAGACGTCATGGACCCAGTGACGCACTGCACTACAACTTCCCAAGCTACTCAAGTTTCTCTTAAAAGGGACTTGTTTCATTCTCACGAGGAACCTACATAATCTATCGACTTTCTCTTAGAGATTGTTGATATTGAAAAAGGAGACCCTCTCCCTAGTCTCCGGCATAGGAACCAAATGTGCACTAATTGAGTCTAGAGCCAAGAGATCATCCACAATATCTCATTAGGACACATTATTCTTGAAGACTTACTGTTTCACACAATGTGGAAAGTGAGTATATATTAAGAGTCCTACGCATTATCCTTGTGGTATTGCCAGAACATCCGAGTGATATATTAAATATATTCACAATGAAGATCGAAAGCCTTCTAGAGCCAACATAAAACAAGATCTTGGTGGGTGACATGTGAGATCTTTTCGAAAGATCAAGCTTGTTTGGAAAAACCGTTCGATGTGCAAATGTCTTCCTTTCTATAGCACATCGAATGTGTATTCATTTTCAAACACAAAATGTATTTCTGATTGAAAAATACTTTTGAAAAAACCGTTCGATGTGTAAATCTCTTCTTTTCTCTAGCACATCAAATGTGTACTCTTTCAAATACAAAAGGTATTTTTGATTGAAAATTGATCTTTCTCATAAAACCTTCGTCGTATTGCAAAACTCTTTCTTCTAAGCAATACGCGATTGTTTTTCAAATCATTTTTCATCAATCAGTGAATCTCAATTTGCTGGTTCACTCACTCCGTGTTGTCTTCTTTGAGACGTTCCGATTTGAGAACAGCTAGAGCAGCTGTGAAACCCTGTCAAGGAGATTCTTTGGAATTATACCTGATCACAGGCAGTACTTGTACTGATCAACGAGGAACCGTGGGCCGTGTACCTCAATTCAACGAAAGTGATCAAAGACACTTTCGTGTGATTTATTGCTAACTGTTGTTTGCATGTACATTTGGACGGTTGCAGCTGATTGATATTGAGAAGTCAATTCACAGCCGCATGCTCACAGCATCCACACTTAATTGAAGAAATCATGACTTGTGCATATCTACAGAACCTAGCTCTGATATTTTTATACTATGTTTCTGCTACGCTGCTGCAAATATCATGAGCCAGTAAGCTTTCTGCTACTCTTATGAAAGATGTCATGATCCAAAAGTGTGAGCATGTCGGTCCAAAAGTCACAACATCACATGAAGGCGACACAACTATGGATGATCCAGAGAGATTTGCTGTGGCTGATGATCTCAAAGAAAGCTCGAAGATCATCAAAGATGTGGATCAGTTAAAGACCTCCACTGAAAGTACAAATCATTCGGACTATGAAGAGTCACTACTAACGCACAAAGATTGCTGAACTTGAAGAATTAAAGTCTACGAGCTCAAGACTGAAGATTAAATAGAATGCTAGGATTCGAAATATAAAACATGGGGTGACCTCCCTTAGGGGGAGATTTTTAGGAATTGGAAATTCCATATTAAAGTGTCGGTCACCCCAATTATGGTCTAGCATATTTTAGCTCGTAGACTTGTAGTTATTTACGTTATTTAGTAGTTAAATAGTTAGTTTGTAGCGTAGTTTAGCGTAGTGTTACACCGTGGAGGAAGGACGGGTCTTTACCCACTGTATCTCTGATCCACAGTCCGATAGGAGGACGTATTCATTGTAACTATAAATACCCCTTCCATCCATGGAAGGGGTGGTGCTTTTCTCATAATCTAACCTTACATTTGTTAAGCAAGTCTTTACCAAGAAAACACCCTCTCATCTCTTTCTCTTTGTAAAATGGCTAACATGTATTTCCATCATCAACACAATAATATTTACGATCCTACAATTGGTACCAGAGCCCAGGTTATTGTGTTGTGTTGATTTATTGTTGCTTTTGGTTCATGTGTTAAAACTGTTTTTGGTATTTTTTATGGGTCGGAATATTTTTCATCCAAACAGTGCGCTACATGTTTCTTTGTATCTCTTTTGGTTCAATATGTCTTGGTCATACATGTCAAGTCTCGGTCAATAAACTGGTCCAAACAGAATATTTGTGGTCATCTGGTGAGATTTTTTGTGGTCTAAAACAGTAAAAAGAAAGAACTTTTCTGTTGTTTTTCTAGTTATATGAATCTAGTCAAATCTTTGTGGTCAAATGGTTATTCTTTCTTGGTCAAACTGGGCAAACAAAGCATTTTATATACATTTTTCTGGGTTTGCTATGGATGTAGCCGGAATACTTGGTCGGAATATAACGCCGGAAAAAGTAAAACTTTTGGTAGCGAATTGTTATTTAACAAATAGCGACTTGTGTACTCAGACCTAGCGACTTGTCCTTTATTACATTAAGCGTATTGACTATTGAGTCAACCGCAACTAGCGACTTGTCTAAGATAGCGACTTGTCTAAGCTAGAGACTTGTCTAAGCTAGCAACTTGTCAGAGATGAAGAAGAAGAGTAACATTGACCACAACACCTTAACATCAAGAAACATCAAAACTACTACATCATCACAACCAATCTAAACATAACCAATACCGAGTCTATCTTCATCCTAACATATCCCATAGTTTCTCGAGACTCAAAACATTAGATCTTAGATTTGTTACTTTCTCATACTTTTCAAAAGTTCATCAAGTCTCTAAGGACTCACAGAAGAGAAGAAAATAACCCATCATCACAGATCCATACAACCACAAAGTAACTTCATCATAGATCTCTTTATCAGAATCTTAAGGGAATGATAATAACAAGAGTGTTATCTCATCCTTTTTTATTCATGTTTGAGAATATACGAATAAACATTGAAGGATTTGATCTCAGCTTGTGTCTTTTGTGTGTCGTTCATCAAACTCATAGACCATAAAAGATCTATACACAAAAGATCTAGTGCCTCATTGATCAACTCAGTTTCGGACATCAAGCCAAAAGTTTTTAAAGATCTAATATTAATGATAAAATGATCTCAGATTTGTTGTGTGATTCTCATGGAATATCCGACCACTTTAGATCATTCACACATACTCATCCATCATCGATCTTCTTTGAAGCTTTCTACTGCAAGTAATATTCGAATTTATAGATAAAGATGATAACAATGGTGATATCTCTTGTATCTTAATTCGTTATATGATTATACAAAGACTCGTCTTTATGACTTGAAGTGAAAAACAATTTCAAAACATCTTGTAAAATATTTTCGAACATCAAGAAAGGTAAGTAACAAAAATGTTATCCCCATATCACTTGATTGGTTCGATAAAATTATCATCACAAATATTACATACCTCGAAGCCAGTAAAAACCTTAACCATCCCTGTCGCATAATAGGTTGCAACCGTGGCCTCATCTCAAGCCATCTCTGTGGCGAGATATAATTAATTTCCCCTGTGTGCATTTTTTATGGCGGTGGTATATGGTGAATTAGGGTTTGGTAAAGTTTATGTTGTCTGCACATGTTAAATGATGATTAGGGTTACGTGTGAGATGTGTGGTTCTTTTATACTCCCCAAATAATTAGGGTTAAGATGTGCAATTACTGGATCGTGTATCATTGTACATGGGCCGGACGAGACTGAAAATGGATCAGATGGAGCTTCCCTTGGGCTGGTCGAGACTAAAAGCTTGGGCTTGGTATTATTAAAAATTGGTCATGTGTTTGTAACTATGCGTTAAGCCGGGTATAAAGTCCACTTTGGACTTGGACTTAAATATTGAATGTGTATGTTAGACCGAAGTCAGATTTGATAAGAGAATATTTTGGGTAATTTTGATGGATTGGTTCGGATATTGGTGTGTATTAATTGGATTGGTTGTCTCTTATCTTAATTGTAATTGGTTTAGGAGTGCAATAGGCCATCGTTGTGTTTTTAATGCTTGAGTAATCTTTTTGAACTTTAGTTTATAACCACCTAGCGTAAGTGTAGACTAAACATCCAAAGATAACCTTAGAGTTAGATGAATCCTAGAGATTTTGTAGGCAATAACCTTTAGGTAGTCTCAAATAGTTAGGGATAAAAGCATACCCTACGACCTTAGAAAACACAACGCATTAAGAATAAGAACGTGACAATTCAACCACTAATAGAAGATAACTAGGGAGTAATAGTATCTAGGTAGACACATTTTTAATCATCATACGAGCACACATCAAATATACATTGACTACCCCTTAGTTTAGATAATTAGATAAGTAGAGTAATCGGTAGAAGTACCAAAACCCCCAAATCTAAACCCCGAGATTTTACCCTTAGCTTTCTAAAAAATTATAAAAAGATAAAAAATAATCTTTCTCAACCTCAAACCTTAGCATAGTACATCTCTCACTAGCATTCCTATTCCCCTAGAGAACGATATCAATACCCCGAGGCTTACCCAATACTACACTACAACGATTAGGTTCACTACCTAGGGTGTTGAAAAACTTGCTCGACGAAAAGGAAGTTCCTTTGACCCCGAACGCGTTATACGCGCATCACCACCTCAGTGACATTTGAAGAACAGGTAATGTGCCCATCATGACGTCCGCTAATGGCACATCTACTTGTTATATCATGATCCGGTTTCTTCACCTTAAAGCTTGAACTTTGGATGAACGGTAGGCGGTGACAACTTGGTTATAGGTTAAGACTATTTGTTTCGTTACTTTTATTTTACACCAATTATTTCCCATGCCTTATCCTACCCTTTAGTCATGAAGCGTGTCTAGATGATAAAGCGAGCAATCTTTGGTGTCTTGGCCATGGATTTGGTCATGTACCATTGATTTTGTCCACTTTGCCGTTACACGTTAGTAATGACATTTCACCCTTAACCCATGTTGTGTCTACCCATATTGCCTTCAAGAATTGTTTAGTCCTTAACTCTAGTGGTGGAAATTTGTGTAACCGCCAAGCTTATGATAAAATACATGCTAAGACTGTGCTTTGAGTGATCACCCCGAAATTGACACTTAGACTAGATGAGAGAATTTGAGTGTTTTGTTCCCATTTCGTGAGGTGTCCGGCTTTGATTTATTCTAGCATAAGGGATTTTTAAACTCATATCTTCCCGGTAATGAGGGATATCTTTTTTTAAAAATTTCTAATAAGGTCTACTTGAGGGCAAGTAGAGTTCAAGTGGGGGGATATTTGATAACATCAAATGGTCCTGACTTTTAAGTGTCAATTTCCCCCGATAATGCTCGTATTTTATATCATTTATATGGATTTACGCTTGTATTCCTTTATATTTCACTTTCAGGTAAATTATGAGCATTGGAGTTTAAGAGAAGCGGATTGGGAGTTTTTCCTAACGGTTTAAGATAGTATGCCACTCATGAAGAAGCTACGGCGTAACTTACTCTCTCACATTACGCCTTAGCCAGTACTTTATCTTGGATTGCCTACTCAACAGCAATTACGGCGTAACTTCCAACTAAGGTTACGCCGTAATCATCTAGGTTAAGAAATATTTTGCGCCTCCATCAACTACGTCGTAACTCCTCACAAGCAATATGCCGTAGTCCACCCAAAAGAATTCTGTATTGAAGATACAGCGTAACCTTTCCCAAGTGTTACGCCGTAAACTGCTTAACGAGGGATTGTTGAAGTTACGGCGTAACTCTCAACTCAAGTTACGCCGTAACTAGGATCGTGCCTATAAATACAAGCCCTAATTTCTGCATTTCACATCATTCACTCACAACTCAAAGTTAGAGAACGTGAACAGGGTTCCAAAGGCATATCATTCGGAGCATACGGAGCCATCTCCAAAGGAGGAATCACTCCATATCGATAAGCATTAGCGATCATTTCTATCTTTTACTTTTGATTCATGTCTTCCATTATGTTAAACATCGAATTCATTGTTTCTTTTAATATGATCGGCTAAGCACCCTTGGTGCTAGCCTAGTTATGATTCCTTGAATGTATTGTTTATGTTTTCATGCTTCCGTATAATTGTTTCTAGTGTATGCATGCATAGTTCGTTGGTAGTTACCCTAGCTTCGGTAGTTTTGAAATGCGGTCATATCTAGTTTCTTAGGAGAATTGACCAACTGACCCTAAGTAGTTAGGTAGAGTTGGGAAGGGTAAGAATTGACCAACTGACGACCCTTACTCGCTTGTGTGAACTGACCAAATGATCACCGGTCGTTCGGATGAACTTAAGAAGTTAGGGATGAGTGTCTAAGATGATAGTGCTCGGTCACTCATTATTTCGAATCTTGCATGTAGGGTACTTAATGACTTGGCTTAGGCGACTAGAAACCACTCGACTCCCAAAGGGTAAACCTTTTACGTCGGGTAGTAGCCTTTGTTGATAGGTTAGGAAGAATTGACCAAATGCTGTCCTAGCGACTTAAACCCCCACTTGAATCAATTGGAAGTAATAAAACATGAATATTACACGATAGGATGAGTAATTAGGTTAGCACACTTTTCCTCTATTGATCACAACCTCCATTTATTTTACCCTTTAATTTTTTTGTTTCTTAGTTAATTAATCGTTTATACCTCAAACCAGTTAGAACCAGTGACACATAGAGTTAATTAGAATCCGCTCACAAAATAAAGCATTTTCACAAATTTATTTAAAACATGAAAATTAAACAATAAGGATGAAACATATATATGATACAAACAAATATAAATTAAAAACAAACAAGCAAACAATAAAAACATGGGTTGCCTTCCAAGAAGCGCTTTTCTTTATTTACGAGTCTTGTAGCTAGACTCAAAGTCATGGCCTATCTTGTGTCATCTCTGCTCACATATCCAAGCGTGAGCCACTCAATTGTTGCATCATCATTTTATATTAATCATTCAACTCTAAAAAATCTTTTATAGTATCTTTTATTCTTCTCATGTGTGTATTTAAGGCCATTCCTTTTATCATTCTCGCTTAAAAGCTGAACCGGGGCCAATCTATTACATGCCTCAATTGTAAAATTCTTAAACCTAGGGTGCGAACGGGCATTTGGTAAACAAAATCCTCGACTCCATTTGAGAATGTGATCAAACCATCCATAAGCCTTTCATCTAACTTAGTTAGCCTCTTAAGGGTTTTCCAAATATGATTTATGTCATCTTGTTATCAATAAATTCTCCTAAGTCTTCCATGACCACGAAGCCAACCAAATAAACAAAACTTCCAACGAGGACGTGCGAGGGTTCAATCCTAGCCACTATATTATCTCCTTGATAGTATAACTCCTTTATCATGATTTTATTATAATTAGCACGAGAGATTATATTCATTGGCAAAGACGAATTAAGGTAAGCATCAAAACTTCCAAATCTAATTTTACAAGGAAATTGCATATTAAAATGGCTATATTTCTCAATATTTGTTCTAGGGTCGATATACTTAAGAGGATCTACATCATCCTCTTTTCTTATCTCATCAATAACTTCCCCATCACCTAAATCCTCATCGGAATCCGAAAAATAAAAAGGTCGTTCTCATGGTCGGTATCATATATCAAAGCATAGGAATCAAAGTCAAGGATCGAGAAGTCATGAGAAACCTTTAATGAGAAAAGGTAGAATATCTATACCTTAAACCGCAAATGAAACCATATCAGAAAATACAAGGATCGGATGTACTCCTTCTTCCGCGAATCTACACGAATTTATGATTGTCTTAATATTTAATAACCATTTCATAAGTTATTACTGATTCAGTACTTATTGTTGTTCAGATGGGCATATTAGGTTTTTCTTCAATTTATAGAAACTTTCCATATTTAGTAACTTTTCAAATCTAGTAACTTTCCAGATTCAGTAACTTTCCAAATTTAGTACCTTTCCAAATTTAGTAACTTTCGTAACTTTGGGTTACAATTCACAATTAATCAACTTAGGATTTCATTATCAAAATTAGGTCAACAAATGACCCAATACATCATAGTTATCACTTAAATACCCTTTTAGAGTCCAAACACATCAAATGGTATGAATATCACAGAAACTTAGCTTCTTAACAAATTTCTGATTTTTGCATGTTTCAAATTTTCATTTTTAATAATTTTTAAACCATACTTAGACTCTTATTCATAAGCCACAATATTTTACCCAGGTACCTATATGTCTTATGAGCTTATATGAAATTTTACAGATTTTATTATCAAGTTCAAACACCATTCCAAAAATCATTTATCCAAACATGTCCAGAAAGTTAACTGTAGGTACACCCCAAAAGTTTATATTTGTTTAACCTATTTTGACCCTTCAAAAAAATCTACAAAAATTCCAGGAAGTCACACATAACTAAAATATGACCTTTGTAAATGGATAGCTCTTAAATCCTTCTGGTTTGAAAATTCAAAATCGAAAACATCGATTGATTTTAAGTTCTCGGAACTCAGATTTGACGTATGATCCCATAAAATTCAAAAACATGACTAATACAACTCACTCCAAACTAACTGGAAAACTTAATTAAGATATTAAACTAAGTTTGTTAAAAAAATAGAATTCAAACACTAAAGCGTAACTCAGAAGCATGCAATACACATATTCAGCCTTCAAAACTGTCCCATTCAAAAACCCGTTTTAAGCCATCATATGACATGTTTACTTATACAAACGCATATGAGACCCTTATATATGACAAGATCTGTTTTAATTATCATATTAACATGTATACATAATCATTTTAACACCATATCATCACAAGCCTTACCCAAAACATAACCCTAATTCGTATTTAATACATACACTTTTGATAACATTTAAATGAAACGAAACAAGCCCCAATTCCTTTATTACTTTAATCTGATCATAACATAATTGTTTAGGACTGATTTCATTACATGAAAACACACAAATATACCTTCATTATGAGTCAATATCAATTCAAAAGTACACACCAAACGACACACATATATGTTCATACGTTTCTATGATAGATGGCATGCAAGTGACAAGGAATTTTTTTAGAGTTATGCATGAACGAAAATGTAGAACACATTTTGGTTAAATTTTGTCCAATTGCTATTGAAGGTTCATGATTTCAAATGACTAAAGGATTAGTTATCATTGTGGAACAGAAACTTTTGAATTTTAGACAGGGAATTTGTGTGCTCCGTATTGTGTTCTGGTACAAAAGCATTGGACGTTTTGGCATATAGGGAAGATTTGGTTCATACATTAGTCCTTAGATTCATTCTTATCCATAGCATTAGCCTTCCTATTCCATTATGCTTTCTAATACGCTTTGATATTCCATATGTGTTTAATTAACGTTAATATGCTACCCACCCCTCTTTGCATGAAACTCTGACATACGCTGATATTCGGATAGTGCTTATTTGACAATGATGAGTTGATGAAGTTTTTACCGTTAAGCACTACTTCCGTAATTGCCTCATGTTTATATGTGTTTCATGTATCTTTTTAAGAGATTTTGACTGTCATATGTTACGTGTTTGTTTCATATCCATTGAATCAGATTTGTTATGATTTGTGTTTGTTGGAGAGCTTGGGGCTATCCTAGTTTGTCTCAATCGAGTCATGAGAAACAGAACCATCCCGTTATTTATCGTGTGGCATCATTGAGACTGTAGCGATAGCTTTTTGAGGAATATTTTGTCAGTTTCAATTTCTCAATGCATAATATGGAAAGAGAATATAGGTGGGCTGGGTATTTTTTATTTTGAAGCATGGAGACTCAAATAGGGCACTTTTAAAATACTTGCTAATGATCAGTTTCAATAAAAAAAAACCCTTCCTGAAAACTCTCCCTTAGCGATTTTTAACCTTTCCTGTCCAAATCATTTTTCAACAATTCTACTTATTCTTCTTGCTTCTTGCATCGATCTGTAACAAATGGTGATTAAAATTCATGTTTTATATTCCTTTTACTCAAATCCGTTGTTGATTGGTTTAAGGTTTTGGTGAGTTTTGTTATCTAGGGCTTGAAAAATCGTTTTGGATAGGCGACCCAAACCAAACCCTAACCAGAGAATCCAAAATCGCTATTAGGGTTCGCTAATACACAGATCGATCTATTCTTTCTCTGGTTTTATACGGTTGGCTGGTAAGGTTCTGCGATTTTGGTCTAACCCTAATTGTTTCGTCGATTAGGGTTTTGTTTTGTATTTTACCTGTTGTCGTAGATTTTTGCATCGGACAACCTGGCAATTTTTGGATTGCACGTTGATCTGATTGAGTGACGTTTGACTTGATTATGGAGAGGGGGTTCTTAGGGAAAGCGAGAGGGAAAGGTAGTAGGGTGAAATAGAAGAAAAGTACGGTGGTTGATAATTCACCTAAGGATGATGATCGTTTGATATGGCTAATGTGGTGATTGCTAGTTCAAACAAAGAAACGTACCACAAGTCCTAATGTAGAAATACCTAAGTTTGTAGGTAATGAAGGGGCTGATATGAGTTGGCTGTCAAATCAGGTATCATTTAACACAGGTAATAGGTCTTGTGCAAACCATGTTTAACCCACTCCTCGATCAGATATGAATAAGAATTTAAACTACCCTACTTCGTATGCTAAGTTGGTTAATGGTGAGACGATTAGGAAAAGTGTTAATTTTCGTGAATTGGTTGCACCAGAGGGGAAATGGAGCAGATGTTGTTGTATCACTGGAGTCGGCTCGTGTTGTTCATGAACATTTTAGTGATACAATGTAAGGTTTCTTTTTAGGCAAGCGTGCGGCGTTCCCGATGTTGAGAATTATGTCAAACATACTTGGAGTAAATTCGGTCTTGTTAAATCGATAATGAATTCCAAAGGTATATTTTTTTTCAAGTTTAATTCTACAGATGGGATGGACAAAATGCTTGATAATGGCTCATGGTTGATTCACAACGTGCCATTAATTTTGAAAAAATTGTCACCGGATGCGAATATTATGAAGGAGGATGTAGGTAGTGTTCTGGTTTGGGTTAAGCTTCATGATATTTCTATTACCGCATTCACGGAAGATGGGTTGAGTGCAATTGCAACCAAACTTGGTACTTGATAACATAAAATAGTCTGAATATTTTTGTATCAATTTTACCTAATTATGCTCATAGTTGATGCAGTTTTATATGAATATATACTCTTATTACTCTATATTTCATTTCAGGGTATAAATGAGCATTGGAACGAAGACACGCAAATTTGAAAAGAAGACTCATGAAGTTGCACTTGAACTTGCTGGACAGAAGGAAGTTATGACGTAGTTAATAACGATAACTTACGTCGTAACCATGAAAGTCATACGAAGACTAAAGTCAACGCAGCACAAGGCTACAGCGTAACTCTATCGACTAGGTTACGTTATAGAAATCCAAAGACTTAGCTAAATTCAGTGGCCATGAAGGCAACACAAGTGAGTTACAGTGTAGATACAGACAAAAAAATGTTAACGAGAGTTTGTGGCATAACCGCATTATCGTGGTTACACTGTAACTATTTACAAAATATGATGGCGTCCAGTTATAAGGGATTTTACAACAACCTCTACTTAAAGTTACGCCATAAGTTAGTCAAGCCTATAGATACAAGCCTCAATCAAAGATAACCTCTTATTTAAAGTTGTTAAGTTAGTCGACTATAGATACAAGCCCTAATTCTACATTTTATTAATCATTCTCTCCATCACAATACAAGTGACTAATTAGGGCTCATTCAAGGACGAAGTCTTGCAGTTTTAGAAGACATTCCAAGGAAGAATTCATTCCATTCCATTCATAGTTTTAACATCACATCAAGTTTTTGTATCGAATCCAATGTTTACTAGTTATTTGATTATGAACAGTTTATTTAATGCACTTATTAATATGAGAGGCTAAACACTTTATGTATTAGCCTAGTTATGAATTTATCTATGCCTTGATTCATGTTCCGCGTTTATTTATAGCTTTATGTAGATATCTTTCTAGCCTATCGTTGAATTGTTGGGAATTATATGTTTGAGTTGATAAGACAAAAAGAATGAAACAAGAGGGACTTAATATGACAAGAAGGAAACCTACTAAAAGATGGAAGGGCTTGCTTGCAATGGAAGTTTTATTATTTAGTCCTTATCCTCTAGTAGATAAAGAGGACATAGGTGTAGGTTTTAATTAAGTCTTCCATAATGTAGACGTCTAGTAAAGGTGTGTGTGTGTCCTAGGCGTATGTTCATGTAAACGCCTAGGTTATTAGTTTAGTTAGTAGACGTGTTCCTATAAACGTCTATATTAGAGTATTAGTTAATGGTGAATGAAAACCTTGTTCAATAACAAAGTATTGTTTTGATTATTCCGCTGCGTATTATGTTTATTATCTTTGTTATTGATCCCTACCCATTTTAAACGATCTTAACATGAATCCTTGCATTTTGGTAGTATTGAAGCTAGGGTACTACCTCATTAGCTAGTTAGTACATGATCATTAGAACACTAGCTTATTAGGTTGATTGAGGTGTGACCATCATCCTTGTGTAGGACTTGACCATATAACTATTTACACTAGAATAGATGCTTAAGAAATGCGGGAAAAACCCTACGCGGACCAAATGAGGGTTTAGTGTTAAAACCACTAGATAGGTCTAGAGAGATAGTTGGTACTTAATGACTAAGAACTAGATACTTGACCACCCATGACCATCGGGGTTGGGGTCTAGTGATTATAGGTTAGGTCACAATGAGCATTTGTGCCTAATGACTTAGAACCACCACATAAGGCGAGAATAGACATTACATAGGAACTAGATCGTTGCATGATTAAGTACTAACTAGGCTAGCATATTCTTCTCCCATAGATTGTTTTCAAATTTCATTTCCGTTTGTTAATTAGTAAAGTTAATCTATTCAAAAATCATTTAAGTGAAAATTAAGAACTTAAATTAGCTTCCGCCTATAGCTCTTAGGACGACCTCAGTTTTACCAATTTCTAGACTACTCACGACCGGGTACACTGCCTGTTAGTGCACACCGAGATCATAGGTAAACGAGATAATATAATTTAAAACGTGATCTAGAAATAAGCAGCAGTACCCCTTTGATGCTTGATTCTTACACGTCCACTATGTGCATGAAGTTTTGGGGTAGGTCGAGTTATGCTCATGCTATGATTGAGGTAAGAGCTAATGTGGAGCTGAAACACTCACTCGTGGTGGTGGTGCCTAAATTTATGGGTGAGGGGTATACTATGCACACTATCCATATTTAGTATGATTGGACACCTCCAAAATGCACGAACTGTAAGGTTTTTGGTCTTGTTCTTAATGAATGTCCTAGGAAATTTGTCTCGGATGCTATGAAGAACACCAATACACCAAAGCATCATATTCGTGGGGTTCAAATTGGTTCGAAGACTAAGTTTTCTTATATACCTAAGGCTTCAAGGAAATCGAAGGAAACTAATGATAAAACTTATACTTCGGTTCCTTCCACTTCGAACTCTTTCGATGTATTATGCTCTATGGTGGATGTGGAGGATGGAGAGGCTCGTAATGATTCGACAGTTAGTAATGGGAATGGTAACATGGATAAACATGCGAGTGCACCTAGTGATTCATTTGGTAGTCCATGTACTACATCTCTTGTTGAAAAGATTAATAATATATAGAAAATCAAATTCTTGATAGGAAACTTGTGCTAGTGGGTGATGATGCGAAGCCGCTTCCAATGCAAAAGAAGGCTAATGTAACATCGGTATGTGGACCTAGTTCTACTATGGAAATGCAAGGAGAAGACTCGGATATTGATGAAGTCGAAGATATTTATGATGAGACTACTAATTATATGACTAGTGCAGGTGCATACGATGCTAGTTTACGTGAGGATGAAGACTATGATCTATTTGACACTTATGACCTTCAAGTATTGACTCCGGAACAGCGGACGCTTTCTGATGCTATAGATATTTGTCTTCCTGGTCAGTTTAAACATTAGTTTTATATCTTGTCCATATAGTAGTAGTTCATAATTTTGGTTTGTCTTTCTTATGATAGTTTGATTTAAAGCACAGTTGGTGCGATTGTTTCCCGTCTTTGTAACGGAGATGTGGGATTCACCCACATCATATGTACTTAAATGTTTTTTTAGAGTAATCAAATTTACCACGGATATCCCCTTTACTAAAATAAAATAAAATAAAATAAAAAATCATGCTGAGAGAGTGTAAATGATTATCACCTTTCATCAAATTTCCCTTCCTAAAATGGTTTCAAATTTAACGAGTCTTACCGCAAGCTAGTCGTATTGAGTTTCTCCCATTTCAAATTTTAGTTTTAATGCAAATGTTGATTTTATATCACTTTTGTTTTCCTAAAAGCTTCTCAGATACATCTACCTTCTTAATTCATCTTCATGTATATTAATACACAGATATATCTACCATATATGCATAAAAGCTTTCCCATCCTAGTCTGCTTAAATATGCTTTCAAGTCATCAAGTGTAAGGATCCTTATTTCATGATGTAGAATATTTGACTCAAGTAGTTGTACAGAGGGCGAAAGGCATGATCGAAATGTGAAAGTTCACATGAGTTACACCCTTAATTTGATTCCATATAGGCGGAAATTGAGACAAGAAGATGTAACTTTTTTGCCAATTAGTGTCCATCCTTATGCAATCGTGAATACATCCAGTAACCATGTTTGTTGTCTCTATCTACAGACAGTGCATATATATACAAATGTGTTCCGAGAGTATGCCTTCAAATCAAACAGTTATACTAAAACACTTCACTAAGAAAAGAAAAGAAAAGAAAAATGCAGGCTCAAAAGATGGCTCCAGGATCAAAGTCTCGAAAAGATTCAAACCTCGTCCTATCAACTTGCAAGTTCTTGCTTTTATTTATTTATGTACCAAATAATGTTGCACTAGTGTCTTTAGATAAATTGAAACATTCACTGGGGGTTTTCAATGGTTTTTTTTTTTTTTTTTTTTTTTTTTTTTGCACATTTATATAATTTTCTAACTTGGATTTTATGTCATTTGATGATAGATCCAGTGACAAGTCAGGTAGTAGCGGTATCTCGTGACAGACTGCTAGATGTGAGAAGGTATGTTTGTGAAACATGCTACAAAGGCAATTTAGGAGAACAGAATTTACAACTTCATGGACGAGCCCACAATCTTCCTTTCACCCTCAGGAGAAATTCGTCAAATGAGACAAAAAAGGTGTATCTATGCCCCGTCCACACAATCCTTCACATGCGATAGGAGACTTGGGTGGTCTAAAGAAACATTATTTAAGGAAACATGTCACTGAAAAGAATCACAAGTGTGATACCCTCCAGCATACGCTGCTGAAGTAGACTTGAAAGCGCATTTGAAGATCTGTGGTAAAAAGAAGCACAAGTGTTCTTAAGGCATGAAGTTCAAAAAGTACAATTTTTTATCAAGTTCAGTTACCTTTTTATAGTATATAATTTACGGTCTAAATCAAATTTAAGGGAGGCTTGCAATATTTGATTATTTCTAAACTAGGAGGTTTGATAACTATTTACTTATATACTAGATTTTGATGTTCTTTTGCAGGAAATATGACTTAAATCTTCACATGGATCATTATTGTAGTGCAAGAAGGCTAAATGGTGCAACCAACCATTCATCAAGAAACGACATGGGAAACAACTCAGCCAATGTCACGAGAAACAACAACACCAGGAGTTTCATGATAGGCTCAACTTTGTCATATCCACCAACGTTCAACATGGAATGCAACTCAGACAGAATCACTATCAACCAGAACAACATAACCCTCACACCACAGATATCCTCTGTCCAAACACCTTTAAATTCCTACCCAACCATCTCACGCTACGAGCCTCAGTCGTATGATATCAGAGCAAATCAAGGGAGCCTCATGACAAACCATTCCATGGGCTCAAACTCAGGCCAGACCTTACAGGCTTGCTATTTCCCGTCGATTCAGCAAAACCCAGAAGACTCTCAGAACAAATTTGGTGAAGGGTCTTACATGCAGATGCTAATGGGTAACAATGTCTCAGTAGACAACTTTGAAGTCGACAACAACTTCAATGGTGGGAGTTACTATGGCCAGGAAGGATCAGATTCCTACATTATACAAAGTGTCCACAACACTAGTCTGAATGCTATGATGGATAATGGATACGGTGGAGGGGCTGGATTATTCAACCAAGCTTATGGTCAGGGTTACTGTGGCTGAAAAGTATTGCAAAACGTTGATACGCTGCAACAAAGACACATAGTTATTTATGATTTTCTGTCATACTAGTTAATTAATTTCAAATAATTTGGGTATCGCTATCATGTTAAGAATAGTAGTATTTTGTTGGGTTCTTTGAATAAGTGTTTTATTGCAGTGTTGGAACAATTTGGATTATGGATGATATATGAAGTTTATTTTATAAGTATTTGTATTTTGTTTTCACAAAAGAAATTGATAATATCCTTGTTGAAATGGGCTATTGTTTGCAACATGTTATGCTAGATTTATATAATTCTCTTTCCAACTTTACGTTTATATGAATTCATTATGGGACTTACAAATAATATCCTGGAATTGAGTTTGTTGTTTGAGTTGTAAAATAGTAATGTACTTTTGAAAGATTATCGCTGGTATGTAACTTTTTTAAGTTGAATACAATGTAATTAACAATTTGGTGACGTGATTTTTTTAAGTTATAGAATAACAATGTATTTTCCATAAGTGTTCCAAAGAAGATGTACCAAATTGGAACACTTATGGAAAGTATGACGTACCAAATTGGAACATTTATAAAAATTACATTTCTATTCTACAACTTAAAAAAAGTACATGTACTAAAACGAGACACTTTAAAAGTACATTGCTATTCTACAACTTTAAAAAATACACGTACCAAAACGGAAAACTTTAAAAAGTACATTGCTATTCTACGACTCAATCCTTTTATTTTTTGACAAAATGAATACATGTTTGTTAAGATAAACAGAAAATGAACAATGACATGAGTAGCTTGTTCTAAAGGTTCATTAAAGCCGCTCGAATTAGGCTACGTTTGGCAAAATAAGGGTGAAGATGCTCAACTAAGCTGAAGCTTATATTATAAGCTGGAAGTTGGAGCTTATATTTTAATAAAGTTGTTTGACGAATTATTTAGAGTTGAAGCATATTAATGTAAAATCGCATAAAAATATATCAAATTAAATTTAAATATATCTCTACCTATTGAGTAATAGTCTTTTTAAAAGGTATTTAAATAATTAGACTGAACATAAACCCCATGAGCCCGTTTCAATTAGCTTGGGCATTTAGAGGCTTATTGCTTATAAAAGGTTCCATGAGCCCGTGTGACAAACAAAACTTATTCTGTAAACTAACTTATTTAAACAAGCTCCCTGCATCTATAGCCAACATAGTTAATCCGGAGGATTTCATGACGATAAAGATAATAGTATTATGTTTAACGACTAGCGGTAGGGAATTAGCTCTAAGTGGTTAAAGTGCAAAGTAGCAACGATAATCTGTGGTAGCGTATGTAGGACGCAGTGTTTTATAAGAGTGTTTGGCAATGTAGCAGAATCAAATTATGATGTGTAAACGAAGTGAAGCGCTATAATATTAATGCTTGTTTTAGTAACTTTAGAAAAGGCGTGGATTCTGATCTCATTAGATCAAGCGCAGAAAGTTGTAATTTAAGTATAACATGCATTAATTACTTATACAGTGGAGTGTCCTAATAAAATTTGGGAGTGTGTCAATCACTTCCCTTTAGAAAATTGTCGTTGGAATTAATGAATTATAAAGCTTGTATTCATTGATTGTTGACAAACAAAGTTTTTACTTTAAATGTTAAACGCTTCAAAAGGCTGTGCCTTAAACAAACTCTAAAGAGAGAAAATATTTCTAGGTAATGAATCGGCTAACTATGCTGAGTTAGGTGTCTATATTAAGGAAAACGTGATACGATATTGGAATACGACAAACCATTTTTTTCATGGTTAGTAGATGGAAAAATATAAGAACAAATAAAAATCCTAGTTTCAAAAATATCATGTGATTTCATAGAAATGTTGACACGTGTCCAAAAGGTTGGTAGTGTTTATCGAATTGACATTTTGCTAGACCAATGTGTTGTTTTGCTATAGACCAGTTTTTGTGATGTAGTTGTAACTGAATTACGATGTATAAAACAAAGTAAAAGTGGTGTTATAACATTAATGCTTGTTTTAGTTACTTTAGGAAAACTATTGTTAGAATTTTAAAGCTTGTATTCATCGCTTGTTAACAAGTTAAGTTTTTACTGTAAATGCTAAACACTTCAAAATGCTCTCAAAAAAACTCTAAAATAGGAGAGAGAATATTTGGTGTAATGAATCAACTAACTATAAGGTCAATATTATGGAAAACGTGATACGATATTGGAATATGACAAATCATTTCTTTTTCATGTTTAGTAGATGGAAATATATAATTGCAAATGCCAAAATTAGTTGCTTTTCTAAAAGTGATTCACATGCTAGTATAAATGAAAATCCTAGTTTTATAAATATCGTGGGATTCCATAGAAATGTTGACACGTGTCCAAAAGTTTGGTGGTGTTTATCGAAGTGACATTTTGCTAGACACACGTATTGTTTTGCTACACCATTTTTTCATATTCGAAAAATATATAAATGAATAAAAAAGTGGGACTCACGATTGACTTTTTAAATAAGACGAAACTGGTCTAGGAAAACGTCACATCAATCTAGAAGACTGTCACTTCAGTCTAGCAAACAACATCACCAACCTTTTGGACACGTATCAACATTTCTATAAAGTCGCATGATCTAATGACCTATAAAAACCATTTTTGTAAATAAGATTTTTTGGTTGGTTTGGTTAACTCCTTAATCAATCATGTATTCTATCTTTTTAAATATAATATTGTCTAGCTTTTTGTTAGCTTACTGTAATATATTTTTAACTACTAAAAAACAAATGTGTCATCATATCATTGCTCAAACGGTATAAAACCAACATAAAATACCAACGTGCCCTTTAATTCCTACATAAGAGCCTACGATGTAATAACGCGTATTTTGGCGTTATGCTGATTTGGCCCGCGTTGATGCGGCGTTGTCATACCGTCCCTCCGACGTTATGGCATGCATTGATGGCAACGTTAGTGTGACAACGGGTGTTGCTAGTGGAAGACGACAAAAGAAATTTTCAATTTGCCCCCTGAACAGCTAATTTATTTGAATTTAAAAAAAAATCACTTTGTCCCCTTGGACGTTATATAACGAGCAAAATTCTTATTAAAAAAATAATAAAAATAAAATAACCCTTAATAAACCACTGTAAATACCCACAGATGCAGGTTTTACCGACCAGGTTTTAATATTTATAATGTCTCGTTATACCTATGGTCTACCCTAACACCAACGGCACCCGGTCGTAGTAGTGGTAAAACCAAGTCGCCCCAAGAGCTATGTGTGTTGGATTAATACTAAGTCTAGGTGTCACATATTTTAGATGAATTAATTAATTAACTACTAAAGCGTATAAAAGCAAATAAAGGTAAGGGTTCAATCAATAAAGGAGAGTGGTGCTAACCTAGTTAATCATCCTAGCTAGTAATGTCTACGCCTAATTACTTCCAATTACTGTGTCAAAGTCGAGAGGACAACATTTGGTCAATCGGCCTAACCTATCAACAAAGATACCACCACCTGGAGAAGTCGTGTCCCCTCAGAAGTCCAATTGTTCATCCCCTAAGCAGAAGTAATTAAGTACTACATGCTAGACTTATAATAGTAAGTGCCGGCATTAGCAACTTAAACACTCACCCCCATCTTAAGTTCATCCAAAAGGTATGAAATTGGGCACAAAGTAGAAAGGGCCGTCATTGGTTATCATATCTACCCTTCTCCCTGGCCTACTCACTTAGGGTCACATATCTCCTAAGCAACTAGCCTCTACGCCATTTAAACCTAGAAACAAGGGTAGCTACCAATAAACTATGCATGCATACACTTAGAAATACTTATACGAAAGTAATGTAAACGCAAACAAAAAAATTAAGGAATCATAACTAGGACAAGACCAAGAGGTGCTTTGCCGCCATATTAACCATACAAATCAATTCAATATTCAATGAAATAATACATGAATCGAAGTAAAGAAAAGATAAAATGCTAATGCTTTACCCGGAGTGATTTCTCCTCTGCCTTCAGCCTTCCCGCCTTTGGTTGTGGTGTGTGAAATGGGATGCTTTGAAATGTCTTTGAAATCGGGTTTTATGGGGATCAGGGTACCAGACCCATAGAATAGAAGCGTCGTGATCTTCTATTTCTGTAATTTGTAACTAGATTCGCCTGTTACGTAAGCGACTTTAGAAGTAGTTACCATCTTCAATGTTCTTGTTACCGAGTTTATTCAATAGTTACGCAGTAGTTATCGCGGGCGAATCTCATTTGACCTAATATAGTTAATATTTTGGGAGAGTTACCGTAATCTCCTGAATGATTGGTCAGTCACGCTTTTAGCTTGCGGCGTAAGAGATGAGTTATGCCGTAACTCTTCAAAGTGAGCATACTCGATAAATCTTTGATAATTCTCCCTGCCTCTTTAGCTCCAATGCTCGTAATTTACCCGAAAGTGAAAAACAATGGAAAACAAGCGAAATCCTTATATATGATATAAATTACAAGCATTACACGGGAAATTGACACTTAATATTTGATAATTTGATGTTATCAAATATCCCCACTTGAACTCTACTTCCTGTAGACCTTATAGAAATATTCCTAAAAGATATCTCCCATAACCCCGAAAATATAAGTTTACAAACTCTATGCTATAATAAAACAAAGCCGAACACCTCACAAAATGGGAACGAAACACTCAAATCTCTCAACTATTCTAAGTATCAATAATTTCAAGATCACCTAATCGCATATAGCATGTATTCTATCATAGCTTGGTGGTTACACAAATCTCCACCGCTAAGGGCTAAACAATTTTCGAATGCAATATGGGTAGACACCAAGGGAGGGGTGACTTCGTCATTACTAACATGTTACGGCTAAGTGGACAAAATCAATGATACATGACCAAATCCATGGCCAAGACACCAAAGATTCCTCGCTGCATCACCTAGACATGCTTCATGACTAAAGGGTAGGATAAGACGTGGGATATATAAATGGTGTAAAATAAAAATAAGCAGGTAGTCTAAATCTATAACCAAGTCATCACCACTTACCGTCCCCCCAAAGTTCAAGCTTTGAAGTCAAGAAACCGGATCATGAAATACTAGGTAGATGTGTCATTAGAGGACGTCATGATGGGCACACTACCTCTTCTCCAATAGTTGGCTCGCTAACCAACTCCAATCTTCGAATGTGACCGAGGTGGCCTCCTCGATACTAAATCTATATAAAGCTCATAACATGGTGCTTATAACATTGCACTTTACAATAACTAAATAACATAACAACTTTTTTTTTCGAATATTTTTTTTTCAACATAACAATAACAACTAAACATAATATCCCCCCACTTGAGATGAACAACGGAATTCTGGTCTTCAATGATCTTTAAGAATATGTCAGCCGATGAAAGTGATTTCCAACCTTTCCATGAACCTTGAACTTAGGCAAATGATGACTTCCCAATCACAAATAAAGACTAGGGGTAGGCTAAGGTGTATAGGTGTATCGAAACAATATATTGGGTTAACAAAATGAAAAGAAATGGCTCATGGGTGTATCTAGTATCTGCAAAAGTAAAAAAAGGGTTTCACATGGGGTCTAGGTCGAGGTGACTAATCGATAGATACACAATGGTAGTCTATTTGGGTGATAATCCTATAATATTGCTTTCTTAAACTGAAAAGTCCAAATACATCGAGCTAACTCAACATACCTCGTCTATGGTCTCGAAATGATGCAAAGGCCAAGTTCTAAAGTTTACAAGCTACCGGCACACTCATAATTTGGTGCATTTGGGGTAAAATATAGAAAACGGATAAGGCTAATCTCATCATATAATATCAAGGGTTGTATGTGCTCGGCTAAGGTCTAATCTAGTTAGGTTAAGAAAAACATGTCAAAATTTTAAAATGGCATAATTTTTCAAAATAAACTAGAAAAACGAGGGCAAAATAAAGTTCAAGAGATAATTCTACTCCGGCCCCCAACTTGAATTGTCAAGTCCCTTTGTACTAAGCGCTAAATAAAGGTGAAGAGAAAAGTAGAATTAGAGTGAGAACTTCATAAATTTGCTCCAGAAAGAAAGAAGGCCCACCAAAAAGAGTCGCCTTCATATAATCATCCATGAGCAAACTTCAATCCCTGAAATCACACTACCGACAAGCATAATTCTAAAAAGAAAAATGAAAATGAAAAACAAACCTAGCTCACTCAGAGAATCAGGTTGCATTTAGCATATGCAACAAACCTTTTAAACCACTTGGTGTCCCAAGTGGAAAGTGGCCTCGTGAGGGTTTACCAGGAACACACCCACAAAGTTCATTTAAGATACTAATACAAGGTTATTGTATTTTAAAATGAAAGAGGATAGTTACGTCAGAATTAGAAGGTATTATGTCAACTAGGCAAAACCCCGACACGAGTGTAGCTGTCATGAACCAACAGATGGTATTACGTCATATAATGCATCCAAAATTGGTAGGTGGTTGGCCAGAACCACTGGAGATGAGTCACCGTAACTATGGTCGATCATCATGATGCAAAGCAATCACTCCAAGCCCTCGCAAAAGGGTTAAAAACACAAAGCGCTAAGAAATGGAAATAAAACAAAAGAAAGGGATAATTCGGGTTGTCTCTCGAAAGAGCGCTTTTCTTTATTTACGAGTCTTTAAGTTAGACTCAGAGACTGAGGGCTTTATGGGGGCCTTTGGACTTGCCCGACTTCCTCCATGTCCTTCATCAAGTTATGCCTGACCCAAGCGACATTTGTGGCAGTGCGGAGGTATTCTTTAGTTTCGATCTTCCGAATTTTGCAAAATTTTTCCTTCGGTCCCAAGTGGTATCTAGTGAACTCATATTTTTCGGCAATAATCAGTGGCGGCCTCTTAAACGGGATGCCAAGAAGTTTGCATCTTGTTTTCTCGTGTACTTCATCATCGGGGTCAATGAACCCATCCTCACCTTGTAGCTCGAGGTAATCAAAATCATCATCGTTGGAATTGGTATCTTTAAGTTGGTTATCGTCGACTGAATTTTCCACGAGCATTTGTTTGCATTCCTCTTTTTCCTTTTTCGATGAGTCCTTGGTGTCATCACCGGATTCTTCATTTGGAACTTCGTTGTTAGGTTGATCTTTACTCATACACCCATTCCAGATTTTCTCCTTACTTAGCGCGTCAATTTTTTCGTATTTGATTCTGACCCAATCGTCGAATCCTAGATTATTGATCCGCCCAACCGTCAAGTTTTCTCACTCAAACCGGCCACTTGTGAATGGAGGCGACCGTAGAAACTTAAAACGGTTCAGACACGAACTCAATGAAGATCAGGGGAGTATAGTGTTTTCCCGGGTCGTTATGTCCCGTGAAGCTATGCAATGGATCACCAAACGAATAGTGATCGAGAGATTTGAACGGAAAAGAGGATTTGGATTTATTATAACTACAGAAAAAGGACATAAACTACAAGGACTTAAATGTAAATTAAAGAAAGTTAAAAAGATAAAAAATATTAAATAAACGCTATCACTATTTTTAAAATGAACGATTAAAACCAAAAACGTACGTTTAAATAAATTACGTAAAGTACAAAATAAAAAGTGAGATCTAAGAAATAAAAGACCTAAAACTATGAAAATGACATTTTTACAAACCTAATGATAAAAGAAAATTTATAGAAAAAGAAAATTATTTTTATAACTATTTAATTAATTATTATTAATTAAAAACTAATTTTAACTATTTAATAATAGCCTAAAATACAAGAAATTAGGAAATAAAGCTAGAAAAATAATTTTGACTTAGAAAAATCTAAATAACAAAATAGAATTTTCAAAAAAATATTTTGTATTTTTTGATTATTTTGGATTTTTATGAATTAAAAACTATTAAAAACTAATTAAATTATCTAAAAATACAAATTTAACTAAGAAAAATCTAAAAAAATATTTTTTTGGCTTTTTATATTTATCTAAACCTAGGAAAATGAAAAAAATTTTTTTTTGAAGCTTTTCTTAATTATCTGTATTAAATCCTAATTAAAAATGCTTAAAAACTAATTTAAATCAAGAAAAATACCAAACAGGCTTGGAAAAATCTGAAAAATTCAAGATAACTCTAAAATAATATGAGGAATATAGGAAAAATAGAAAAATAGGGGGTTGTGTGTGAAAAATTGAAACTGCTATCACAAGTGCTTATAAATAAGCACTTATAATAAGCAATTGACAACCAAAGCTCACCCACTGATTACACAAGCCAAACTATGCTAAAAGAACCTAAATGCAACAGATTACAACTACCTTAGACCTCTAAATTGCTGATTGAACAGATTTGATGCCTTGAGATAATAACTAAAAACAGTTCAGTGGTCTACTTTGAGCTTAAGCACAAGACATACAATAAGCTGAAACTACAAAATGGAAGTGGGACCTTGCACTAGACCTGGGTGGTAACATGTAAACCAAAAACCAGGCTTTAACAAGCTCTTATGAGCTCTGTGCAACCCTGGACAAAACTGAGAAAAACTCAGTTGATGCTGAGTTTTGTATGAACAGGGCATATGAGACCCAAAAAACAAGCACTTTTGAGACTTCTAAAAAAATTGCAAAAATCTACTAAAATGGCTATAAGAAAATAGACCAAGGGAAGTGTATGAAATACCAAGTTTCACTTAATGTGGCTCAAAAATGAACTCATGAAAATTCCTTGCAGTTGGGCTCAAAACATGTTTTTGTGCAATTTGACTTTTTGAAAGATTTGAAAAGATTGACTTTTTTGAACTTTGAATCAAATTTATGAACTGGAAATGATATACTATGATGAAATAAAGTTAATGCAGGCTAGTTTTATGATTTTTGAACACAAAATAAACTTTTGAACTTGTAAAACTCCAACAGTTAACTGATTAAGTAAGATATAATGTGATGTTGACTTTCAGTGTTTGCAAGCACAAGATATTGACTGATGTGAGTTCATTAGAGTTAAACAAGCATGAACCAACAAGGCTTTGCCACTGCATACACCTAAATGACAGTTAAACCAATGGAGCCAAACACCCTTTATATCAACTGTTGTGAAAGTAAAATGAGATAATCAATGCACCAACATGTTTTAATGATCAATCTAAGTTTAAATAACCCTAATACTACTGTTTAAACAGGTTTTAGCTACTTAAAATTACAAAAACAGATTATGCTTATGAACTTGAAATTTGCACTTACAATGGGTCCTAGCCACTATGGCTTGAAAACATGGAAACCGAACGCTATCGCTATCCTATAAAAACCAACCACATTGCTATAAATCAACCCAAATCCAAGTTTGCATCACCCATTACCCTTACTGCATCAATTTTGCTCCATGTTGACTTTTGTTGACCAGAATCCAATTTTGTTTGAAACTTAAATTCAAACTTATAAAAAGCTATTATAAGCTCATATAAACTTATTTTAACTTGGAAAGAAGCTGATTAAAGCTTGAGATTCAGAGTTTGAAATTAAAAAATTCAACAGTTAACATGAAAATTGAAAACATGAACATAAACTGGAATTGAGACTTAAGAGAGTTGCAATACACTTTAAACCTTTGTTTGATACAAAATAAACTGGAAAATACAATTGAAAACTATTTAAGACATGATAATCAAAAAAACAACATACATTGTTAAAAATAAGCTAACTACTTCCTTCTTGCCTTCTTTCTTCCTTTATTTATGCTCCAAACTGTTTCTCTCACTACTCTGACCATTTCCCAGCACTAATCTGAACCATAGGATAGCTAGAATAGATCTTGGCCGTTTAAATGGTTTTGGCGCCAAAACTTGTACAAGCCAGTTGGGGGTTGAGTGCATGGGTAAGAAAGGCATTTAATGCTTCTTGGAAGGTTTTTGAGGAGGGGGGAACAAAACATGGAGTAGGGTGGAGCTTTGTTGGTGGCTGGTTGCTGGTTTTGCAGAAAAGGAGGGAAAAAGAAGGAGGAGGGGCGGTTTGCAGGTTTGGTTTTTATATATTAAAAAGGACGGGTTCAAGGTGGGGGTCAAATTGGCTTGGCAGGGTCCATTTGGTTTGTGATAGGGTCAAAATGGGTGTAAAGGGTTTAAATCACAAGGACTAATGTTGCAATTTCGAAAATAGAGGGCCGGCTGCCAATTCATCAAAGTTGCTCCAAGGGCTAAAAGTGACAAGCTCTAAAAGTACAAGGACCAATCTTGACATTTTCAAATTTCAGGGGCCTTTTTGCCAAATTTCAAACTTGGAGGACCAAACTTGTAATTTCTCAAAACTTTTGACAAG
The DNA here is from genome assembly GCA_910596185.1 of Chrysanthemum makinoi. Lineage (NCBI taxonomy): Eukaryota > Viridiplantae > Streptophyta > Magnoliopsida > Asterales > Asteraceae > Chrysanthemum > Chrysanthemum makinoi. Next base: position 126,447,325 of record OU343225.1, read on the forward strand.
TTTCACCAAAGGACTAATTTTGACAAGTTATGATTTAAAAAAGACCTTTGATGATTTTACTTTTGAAATTAAGGCTCAGGGACTATTTCTGACAACTTTTGAAACTTGGGGCTGAAACGCCAATTATGCAAACTTAGTTCATTTTCATCGATTTTAAACATTTTGCATCTGACACATATAAAATGCAATTTTGAGATATTTTCAGTATTTTGATGCATTTCTGAGCATTTTTAAACGTTTTGCGTTCGATTAACAAAAATGATGAGTATTTCCACACTCATCAATCCCCACACTAAACTATTGCTAGTCCCTAGCAATCTTTTGAGAAAAAACTTAATGGATTTGAAACTCTTTACCAAAAGCCATTACTTGGAAGTAGCCAAATGTTTCGAGTTCAAGTAAGAACCATGGTACCTCCGATAACCATGTGATTTTGAGCAAACCACCCGCTTCCAACGGATTTGATTTGTCTTTACCAGAAGCCGTTTGCTCTGGACTAGCCAACTCTTAGATAAATTATCAATATTATCTTTGGTGAGTCGATTACCAATTATGGTTTTTCCACTGCCTTTACCACAAGCCATAAACTTGCGGGCTAGCCAACTCTTCACTTTTTAGGATATGGTGAATACCATACAATTATGGGCAAATTGCAAGCCGTCAACGGATTTGAGATATCTTTACCAAGAGCCGTTTGCTCTTGGATTAGCCAATCCTTTTGTTTATTAGACAAGGCGACTGATAACCCGAATGAGTAAGTGCAAAACACTTATTCCAAAAAAAAAATTTGGCCAAAACAGGGAATTAGGCGGTATAATTACATGATAAAATTCGTGAGAATTCCCCACCACACTTAGAAATGAATATTGCCCTCAATATTCAAAGTACGCGTTATGGTTATGCGAAACAAAGAACGAAAAAGGAAATACTACGGCCATTATTTAGAAAGAAGAGAATTTTTTTTTTTTTTTTTTTTTTTTTTTTTTTTTTTTTTTTTTATGAAACTTATGTGCACAACATGTGGGGTAACCCCCCCCCCCCCCCACACTAGGGTGGTAGAAAGATAGAAAGAAGTCAGAAAAATGGGTGAAAACCCATATGGCATGCTACTGTTTTTGATCACCGAGTCGCTAGCTTGACTCGACCCCGAATTAATTTGTTCATGGGGAAATAAGTGGAAGAGACAATCTCCATCGGACTTTCATTCAAAATGTTTGGACAAACATTGAAGTACGTGAAAGTTCCACACCGATGAGATATACATAGAACCGGCTCAAAAATGATAAATGAAAATGCCGGGGTCAAAGATAGTGTCTTCATTCCCGAAGGAGTGAAGATGAAGAGAAATCACAAGATATTTGAGGAAAGGAAGAAAGATTTTGATGACAATCAGGATCCATTCTTCATCCTCAAATGTAGACATATCGGGAGGAAGGGTGAGGGTAGTATCATCAATAAGCAAACTTGTATGATAGAGTACACCTTCCTCCGAGCTAATATCATCCTCAAGATCAAAATAGAAATGATCATGTTCAGGAGGAGATATGTCATGAGAGAGTTCACCGGAGAACTCTTTATGAAGAGAATCATTCACATGAAGTGAAATTGTGAACTCTTGTTCCATTGTGGGTTCATCACTATCCTCAATCTGAGTATCAAAGAGTGGATTCTCAGAAATTAAAGTGAATTCAGAGTCGAATTCAAATAGAGGATTAGTGAAAGTAGCTTTGAATGTTTGGGGAACAGAGTGATCAACATTCTCTATTGGACTGTTGGGATAAGAGTGAGTGAGTGTGAACGATCATTATCAAGGGACTTTCGGTTCTCCTAGATCGGCTTCGAAATCAAAGAGTGGATTGATGTGAGTGAGTTCACTGGAGAACTCCTCAAGAAGATGATCGACATCGATTGTGGAAGTGATGCTTCAACATACTCGATGTTTCCATAAGAAGTACAATCGCCGCTCGCTAACATCGGAGAAAGTTTCAAAATGATCATTTGAACACTCAAGAGGGGAAAGAGAATACACATATGCTCGAGAATTTCCCTGGACTCTCTCGGGGATTGGGATAAGGTCCTCAACACTAGACTTTATGAATTCGTCCGATTCCTTTTCAGAACGCGTCAAGATGCTCGCCTCCCCATGTTCAGAGAGTGAGTGGGAGCTTGGTGTGATAGCGTTGTTTGAGAATGAATATCAACTGCTGGGATATCATCTGATGAACTTGATGAATCTTTATAGAATTGAAGGATATCAAGTGTATCCTCATCATCATGTCCATCATTAGGAATAAAACGAAATTGAGAGCTAGATCCGGTCTTTGCTTTTTCTTTTGCAATTAATTCCCTAATAGATTTTTCAAAAGCAATTTGGGAATTTATTTTAGCGCTGTTCTTCAGCTAACAATTCTTCCATGGAGTTTTGATTTGGATTATCTTGGGAGTGTTTACATTCCTTCAAATCTTTCACTAAATCCAAAAGATCAAGGAGAAGATTTTGAGGAAGTGGCTCAGCTGAGGTGGTGCCACGATTCACTTGGTACTGTAGAGTTGGTCATGATCACGAAGAGCCGTATCGTTACAAGGAAATGGTTTCCTTGTTTGACAATCAGAGCTAAAGTGAGGACCTCCACAATACTCACAACAGTAAAACTGATGTGTGTGAGTCGATATGTGTTGTAGTCATAATTGTTATGAGGAACCTGCTCATAGACAAGCGTGTTTCCCGATTGACAATCAGAACTGGAGTGTGAACCACCACAGTACTACAACAGAAAGCTGTTGAGTCTCATAGTGTGGTAGCTGATGGAATAAATCAGTTGTGTTATGGTAGGAATAGGGATCTTGGTTATAGAACGGAGACCCGTTTCTGATTCCACCATGCTACAACCGGGGCAATTGCCACCATTATAAGGACCACCACACCATTGACAACCAAGAGGGTGAGGATAAGACATAGAAAGAATCAAATGTTTTCAGAGGGTAGGGATGAAGAATCAAAGATGTGAGAGGGTAAAGATGGATATTTTGGATTTTTGGATAAACATTTTGTAAAAACAAAGAATGAAAATCTTTTGGGTTTTGATTTTAAGAAAATATAAACACATAGATGGTATAAACAAGGATTGAATATCCAAATCACTAATCTGCTAGACGGAAGATAATCAGCACAGGACTCCGGCAGCGGCGCCAAAAATTTGATCCGCGCCAAACCGTCAAGTTTTCTCACTCAAACCGGCCACTTGTGAATGGCCGACCGTAAGAAACTTAAAACGGTTCAGACAAAAATGCAATGAAGATCTGAGGAGTATAGTGTTTTCCCGGGTCGTTATGTCCCAGCGAGCTATGCAATGGATCACCAAACGAATAGTGATCGAGAGATTTGAACGAAAAGAGGATTGGATTTATTAACTACTGAAAAAGGACATAAACTACAAGGACTTAAATGTAAATTAAAGAAGTTAAAAAGATAAAAATATTAAATAAACGCTATCACTATTTTAAAATGAACGATTAAAACCAAAAAGTACGTTTAAATAAAATTACGTAAACATTACAAAATAAAAAGTGAGATCTAAGAAAAAAAAGACCTAAAAATATGAAAATGACATTTTTACAAACCTAATGATAAAAGAAAATTTATAGAAAAATAAAATTATTTTTATAACGATTTAATTAATTATTATTAATTAAAAACTAATTTTAACTATTTAATAATAGCCTAAAATACAAGAAATTAGGAAATAAAGCTATAAAAATAAAATTTTGACTTAGAAAAATCTAAAATAACAAAATAGAATTTTCAAAACTATTTTTGTATTTTTCTGATTATTTTTGGATTTTTTATGAATTAAAAACTATTAAAAACTAATTAAATTATCTAAAAATACAAATTTAACTAAGAAAAATCTAGAAAAATATTTTTTTGGCTTTTTATATTTATCTAAACCTAGGAAAATGAAAAATTATTTTTTTTTGAAGCTTTTCTTAATTATCTGTATTAAATCCTAATTAAAAATGCTTAAAAACTAATTTAAATCAAGAAAAATACCAAACAGGCTTGGAAAAATCTAAAAAATTCAAGATAACTCTAAAATAATATGAGGAATATAGGAAAAATAGAAAAACAGGGGTTGTGTGTGAAAATTGAAATGCTATCACAAGTGCTTATAAATAAGCACTTATAATAAGCAATTGACAACCAAAGCTCACCCACTGATTACACAAGCCAAACTATGCTAAAAGAACCTAAATGCAACAGATTACAACTACCTTAGACCTCTAAATTGCTGATTGAACAGATTTGATGCCTTGAGATAATAACTAAAAACAGTTCAGTGGTCTACTTTGAGCTTAAGCACAAGACATACAATAAGCTGAAACTACAAAATGGAAGTGGGACCTTGCACTAGACCTGGGTGGTAACATGTAAACCAAAAACCAGGCTTTAACAAGCTCTTATGAGCTCTGTGCAACCCTGGACAAAACTGAGAAAAACTCAGTTGATGCTGAGTTTTGTATGAACAGGGCATATGAGACCCAAAAAACAAGCACTTTTGAGACTTCTAAAAAAATTGCAAAAATCTACTAAAATGGCTATAAGAAAATAGACCAAGGGAAGTGTATGAAATACCAAGTTTCACTTAATGTGGCTCAAAAATGAACTCATGAAAATTCCTTGCAGTTGGGCTCAAAACATGTTTTTGTGCAATTTGACTTTTTGAAAGATTTGAAAAGATTGACTTTTTTGAACTTTGAATCAAATTTATGAACTGGAAATGATATACTATGATGAAATAAAGTTAATGCAGGCTAGTTTTATGATTTTTGAACACAAAATAAACTTTTGAACTTGTAAAACTCCAACAGTTAACTGATTAAGTAAGATATAATGTGATGTTGACTTTCAGTGTTTGCAAGCACAAGATATTGACTGATGTGAGTTCATTAGAGTTAAACAAGCATGAACCAACAAGGCTTTGCCACTGCATACACCTAAATGACAGTTAAACCAATGGAGCCAAACACCCTTTATATCAACTGTTGTGAAAGTAAAATGAGATAATCAATGCACCAACATGTTTTAATGATCAATCTAAGTTTAAATAACCCTAATACTACTGTTTAAACAGGTTTTAGCTACTTAAAATTACAAAAACAGATTATGCTTATGAACTTGAAATTTGCACTTACAATGGGTCCTAGCCACTATGGCTTGAAAACATGGAAACCAGAACTGCTATCCTATAAAAACCAACCACATTGCTATAAATCAACCCAAATCCAAGTTTGCATCACCCATTACCCTTACTGCATCAATTTTGCTCCATGTTGACTTTTGTTGACCAGAATCCAATTTTGTTTGAAACTTAAATTCAAACTTATAAAAAGCTATTATAAGCTCATATAAACTTATTTTAACTTGGAAAGAAGCTGATTAAAGCTTGAGATTCAGAGTTTGAAATTAAAAATTCAACGTTAACATGAAAAATGAAAACATGAACATAAACTGGAATTGAGACTTAAGAGAGTTGCAATACACTTTAAACCTTTGTTTGATACAAAATAAACTGGAAAATACAATTGAAAACTATCTAAGACATGATAATATAAAAAACGACATACATTGTTAAAAATAAACTAACTGCTTTTTTTCTTGCCTTCTTTCTTCCTTTATTTATGCTCCAAACTGTTTCTCTCACTACTCTGACCATTTCCCAGCACTAATCTGAACCATAGGATAGCTAGAATAGATCTTGGCCGTTTAAATGGTTTTGGCGCCAAAACTTGTACAAGCCAGTTGGGGGTTGAGTGCATGGGTAAGAGAGGCATTTAATGCTTCTTGGAAGGTTGTTGAGGAGGGGGGAACAAAACATGGAGTAGGGTGGAGCTTTGTTGGTGGCTGGTTGCTGGTTTTGCAGAAAAGGAGGGAAAAAGAAGGAGGAAGGGGGCGTTTGCAGGTTTGGTTTTTTATATATTAAAAAAGGACGGGGTTCAAGGTGGGGGTCAAATTGGCTTGGCAGGGTCCATTTGGTTGTGATAGGTCAAAATGGGTGTAAAGGGTTTAAATCACAAGGACTAATGTTGCAATTTCTGAAAATAGAGGGGCCGTTCTGCAATTCATCAAAGTTTCTCCAAGGGCTAAAAGTGACAAGCTCTAAAAGTACAAGGACCAATCTTGACATTTTCAAATTTCTAGGGGCCATTTTTGCCAAATTTCAAACTTGGAGGACCAAACTTGTAATTTCTCAAAACTTTTGACAAGTTTCACCAAAGGACTAATTTTGACAAGTTATGATTTAAAAAAGACCTTTGATGATTTTACTTTTGAAATTAAGGCTCAGGGACTATCTGACAACTTTGAAACTTGGGGGTTTGAAACTGCCAATTATGCAAACTTAGCTCATTTTTCATCTGATTTTAAACATTTTGCATCTGAAACATATAAAATGCACTTTTGAGATATTTTCAGTATTTTGATGCATTTCTGAGCATTTTTAAACGTTTTGCAGTTCAGATTTAACCAAAAATGATGAGTATTTACACACTCATCAATTATCTGGCCATGGCAATTCTGTTCTTTCAGAGTTATTATTCGAGGTCCATTGGAACTCGTCTTCCCCAGCTCTCTCAATGTTGCATCCCCCGTTACATTCATAATCAAAAGTGTTGCAGGAAGCCCAAACATTTCCGTCAGTGGTTTTAATTTTCTCACACCAATGATTTTGAGTTCCTTCGTCGTCGTTATTGCCAGAAGGAATATCGTCGAGGGGTTTAATGGTCTTTCCTTGAAGAATATGTCTTTCATATTTGAGCTCTAGATTTTTTAATAAGACCAGATTAATTATTGCGTCACCGAACCTTACTGAGTACCAATCTCTGAATGACAGGTCCCCAAATTCAACGTCATGCCTCCCCGATTCATGCAGGCATATCCAAATTTCGTTCTTCACATTGCCGCCTCCGTTACAATACTCACGAAAGGGGTTGCAAGTCGGCCATGCTTGTGTGAACTCATCTTCCGTGATAAGTAAGGGTCTGCAGTAATGCTTGATAGGTGGTCCTTCCACTTCGTTAATCGAGAACTTGGCTAATCTTTCTTCATCGTTAAGTGTAGTCCACATGTATCTGTCATCATTAACCCTCTCCTTATCAACCCCTCCATCGCAGGTCTTCCGAGGGTCACAAGAGGCCCATAAGCTGTAAAATTCTCCATCGTCAATTGCAATAGCCTTACACCAATGATTTTTTCTTTTAGAGTCGTCAACTTCGGTAGAATTGTCATTGCTTGCATCCTGGTTACACCGTAACTCTAAGGTTTGATTAAGGCGTAGATCTCTTCCACCTTCAGTATTAGACTCATCGGAGGACTTGTTATTCTCAGAAAATACGGCTTTACATACTGTAGATTTGTTCTTTTGTGCCTCATTTCTCTTTTGTACCTCGTCGCCAAGCTTCCCAATCATAGTTTCCAAGTTCTTTAGTGACACATCATGGGTAGAAAGTCTTTTGTTTGTATTATCTTGGAAATTTTTCAGCCATTCTTCTTGCTCCTTTTGCCTCTTGGTGGAATCCACAAGGTACTTTTTAATCATTTCCTCCAAGTTAGTTCTCTTTTCATTACGCCCATAATATGGTGGGGGTCCTCCACGATAGCCAGTACGATTATCCCCGTAGAATGGTCGATTCTCTCCATATTTAGCTTCTTCGATCGTATCGTCAATATTAGGACAATTCTTAGTTAGATGTCCTCCACCACAGTTTTCGCAGCCAACTTGGATGGCATGAACAGATTCTTTGATTTTTAGCATATCACACGTCCTAGATTCTCTAGCGTGTTAGTTATGGCCGCAATTCCATCAAAACTTCCGCCTTGGTTACTTTTCGTTCCTCCATCGTGCCATTTTTGGGAGTGATCAGCCATTTTTTGAATGGCTTCAATCGCTAGTGTAGGAGTCATGTTCGGGATTGGTCCTTGATAGTCCAACATCTGTCTTGTAGTTACGTTTATTCCCTTGTAGAAGATGTTGACCTTCTGCTGGTTGTTCAGATCATGTGTAGGACATTTGTAAAGTAGATCGTTGTATCTATCCCAGGCTTGATACAACGTTTCATCGTCTTCTTGCTTGAAATTATGGATCTCCAAAAGCTGCTTAGAAATCTTCGACGGAGGACAATACCTCTGAATGAAGTGCTTCTTTAGTAGAGCCCAAGTATTAACTGCCCCGGCAGGCAATCTTTCAATCCACCTTCTGGCAGACCCAGTAGGAGTCATGGGGAATACCCTTAGCATGACAGCATCAAGAGACATGCCCGGAATGTTGAAAAGGCTTGTGATGTATAGGACATCAGCTCCAATCGCCGGTCTTACGAGACCTGGCCCTTGTTCTGCAATTGTCAACGCCAAATATTCCTCAAGAGTGAGGTCAACAATGTTAACAACTTCCATGGTACCTGAAAACTTGAATAGTGATCGTGAGAAATTTAGAAATTTGAAAACAAAGACTTGATAGCAATCCTAATATAACTCCTCGGCAGCGGCGCCAAAAACTTGATGCAGGTTTTACTGACCAGGTTTAAATATTTTTAATGTCTCGTTATACCTATGGTCTACCCTAATGCACTAACGGGCACTGTACCCGGTCGTGTGTAGTGTAGTATTCGATAAAACCGAGGTCGTCCCAAGAGCTATGTGTGTTGGATTAATACTAAGTCTAGGTGTCATAGATTTTAAAATGATTTCGATAAGGAATTAATTAATTAACTACTAAAGCATATAAAAGCAAATAAAGGCAAAGGTTCAATCAATAGAGGAGAGTGGTGCTAACCTAGTTAATCATCCTAGCTAGTAATGTCTACGTCTAATTACTTCCAATTACTTCAGGTGGGGTCAAAGTTGAGAGGACAGCATTTGGTCAATTCGCCCTAACCTATCAGCAAAGATGCTACCACTGGAGAAGTCAAGTGTCCCCTCATAAGTCCAGTTGTTCCGGTCCCTAAGCGAAGTCATTAAGTTCCGCTACATGCTAGACTTATAATAGTGAGTGCCCGGGCGTTAGCAACTTAAACACTCACCCCCTAATTCTTAAGTTCATCCAAACGGTAGGTGATCAGTTGGTCAAATTGCACAAGTAGAAAGGGTCGTTAGTTGGTCATATCTTACCCTTCCCGTCTCATTCTACTCATTTAGGGTCAGTTGGTCATATCTCCTAAGCAACTAGCCTCTATCGCCATTCAAAACTACAGAAACAAAGGTAGCTACCAATAAACTATGTATGCATACACTTAGAAATAATTATACGGAAGTAATATAAATGCAAACAAAACAATTAAGGAATCATAACTAGGCCAGCACCAAGAGGTGCTTAGCCGCTCTTATTAACAATACAAATCAATTCAATATTCAATGTTACGAAATACATGAATCGAAAGTAAAGAAAAAATAAAATGCTAATGCTTATCGTAGGGGAGTGATTTCTCCCTTGGAGACAGCTCCGTATGCTCTTCTAGACCTGCCTTTGGCTTCTTCCCACGTTATTTGGTCATGGTGTGTGAAATTGGATGCTTTGAAATGTTGGAAATCGTGGGGTATTTATAGGCCAGATCAGGGTTACGGCGTAACTAATAGAATAGTTACGCCGTAATCTTCTATTTCTTCGTAATTTGCACTAGATCTGCTGGTTACGGCGTAACCTTAGAAGTAGTTACGCCGTATCTTCAATATTCTTGGTTGCCGGAGTTTATTCAATAGTTACGGCGTAGTTATCAGCGGCGTGGAATCTCATTTAACCTAATATAGTTACGTCGTAATCTTTTGGGAGAGTTACGCCGTAATCTTCTGATGAGTTGGCTTTCTGGGTCATGCTTTAGTTACAGCGTAATGTGAGAGATGAGTTACGCCGTAACTTCTTCAAAGTGAGCATACTCTGATAAATCTTTGATAATTCTCCAATTCCGCGTCTCTTTAGCTCCAATGCTCGTAATTTACGTAAAAGTGGAAAACAATGGGAAATAAGCGTAAATCCATATATATGATATAAATTACAAGCATTATCGGGGGAAATTGACACTTAATATTCAGGATAATTTGATGTTATCACCCACTCAATACACAACTGTTTTTCACACTTCGACAACTCAAACTCATACACATATACTTCCATCTTCTCAAAAAAAACAAAAAAATGTCGGGATGTAACAATAACGAGAGTTTCTTGAACCTCATCCCTTTGCCTAACCCACTTGGCTTGTCGCCCGAGGAACTTTACCTACAACATCAACAATTTCTAATGTCGCAACTAAGCCAACAAATGCTAAAGATAAATTTTCAAAATCTACAATTCGAACAACAATTACAACCGCCATCCCAATCATCACGTACAAAAATCGAAACAAATGAAGTATCTGAAACACCTGGGTCTCCTGAAAGCCCACAAGTCGTGGTAAATGAAAGTCAAAAAAATCCAAAGAACCCAAACCACTTTCCGAAAAAAAATCCCAACGTGACCGATACTACGTTACGTTGGCAACCAAATGAGGAAAAACTACTTGCATCGTGTTAAGTTGCCGTTACCGGGGATGCAAAAGTCGGGCGTTCACAACCGGGCAAATTGTTTTGGCATAATTTTCAACCACGCAACAAGGATATGACAACAAGCAAGTGGCATACGTTGAACCATAATTGCCAAAAGTTTAACTCAATCTAAAAACGTGCAAAACGTTTGGAAAAAAGTGAGGAAAATGAGTTGGATAACATGAAACAGGCTAGAAAAATGTACCGTGACGAGCATAGAGGAGCGTCGTTTGCTCACGAGGATGCGTGGGATGTTTTACGAAGCCATTAAAATTGGAACGCGTCGGAACCGGTTGATTTAACCGGCGATGTCTCAAGCCAAACAAATTAGGCGCTATTTAGTCATGATGCAAAAACTACGTCTGATGGGCAAAAAACATGCAACGAAGAAAGCCAAATCCGAGACCACGACGAGTACCGGAGGAACAAGCTCGTCAAGCCAATTTAGGGAGTATATGACATCCGAGATTCATATCAAACGGGAAGCAGCCCAACGTACGAGGCGGCGAAAGAAAAGATCGTACGATTATTAGGTTGGAAGAGATGAAATTTCTCAGTATTGACACTTCCAAAATGGATGCAAACACTGCGTAAGGATTGACATGGAAAAGGATAAAATCATCAAAAAATATAATTTTCAACCAAAAGAGTAGATTTATTTATATTTCATAATTTTCTTATGTTGTAGTTGTAAAAGTCTAAATCATATATTTCATTCATTGGACAAACTGAATACAATTGTCAACTATTAATAACAATGCAATAGGCCAATATAACAATACAAGCCTAGACAAAGTATAATTGGGCTAGGCCCTATAAACATCCTCTTACAGCCCCCCGAAGTTTGAGCGGGAGAGGAACGAACACTCAAGCTGGAGCGAAACTCATCAAACAACAGAGTAGGCAAGCCTTTGGTAAAGATATCCTCGTACTGATATCGGGAAGGGATGTGTAGAACACTAACATGACCAGTAGTTACCAAATCACGAACAAAGTGGATATCAATCTCTATATGCTTCGTGCGTTGATGCTGCACGGGATTGGAAGAGAGATAGACAACATTCACATTATCGCAATAAACAATATTAGCAGTAGAAAGTGGTGTATAGAGCTCCCATAATAAATTACGTAACCAGCAAGTCTCAGCAACAGCATTGGCAACACCTCGATACTCAGCTTCAGCATTAGACAGAGAAAGCGTAATCTGACGCTTAGAGGACCAAGAGAGAAGATTGTTGCCAAGAAAAACACAATAACCTGAATTAGAGCGGCGTGTAGTCGGACAACCAGCCCAATCTGCATCTGAGTAGGCAACCAAGGACGATGTGGAAGCTGAATAAAGCAGTAACCTGTAGTCTAAGGTCCCCCGAACATAACGTAAGATCCTCTTGAGAGCAGAGAAATGTGGCTCCCGAGGATCATGCATAAAAAGACAAACCTGCTGAACTGCATAAGAGATATCGGGTATAGTAAAATTAAGATACTGTAAAGAACATGCAAGATTGCGGTACAAAGTGGGGTTGAAACAAGATCACCAGCAGCTGAATGTTTTGTGTCTGTGTCAACCGGAGTCCGACAGGGATTGCAATCAAGCATAGTGGCACGCTCAAGAACCTCAGTAGCATACTTCAATTGGGAAGGAAACATCCCCGAAGTATTACGTGTCACAGAAATTCCCAAAAAATAATTAAGTGGGCCAAGGTCAGTCATGGAAAACTTTGCATGCAGTGAAGCAATAACCTGCTGTAGAAGTGTGGATGACGAAGCAGTCAAAACTATATCATCAACATATAACAATTGATAAGCCATATATGATCCTTGTCAATAAATAAAAAGCGAGGAGTCACACCGACTGTGATGAAATCCAACACGAGTAGCATAAGCTGCAAATCTATGAAACCAGACCCTAGGAGCCTGTTTAAGCCCATATAATGGTCTATGCAAAAGAGAAACATGATCGGGATGTCTAGGATCCCGAAAGCTAGGAGGCTGATGCATATAAATGGTCTCAGATAAAAAACCATGCAGAAAAGCATTCTTGACATCAAGCTCATTGACAAGCCAATGTCGAGAAATAGTAAGACTCAAAATTGTACGTATAGTAGCCGGTTTAAGAACCGGAATAAACGTCTCATCCACATCAATACCGGTAAGCTGTGTACTGCCATTTGCCACAAGGCGAGCCTTGTAACGGCTAAGACTACCATCTGCATTGTGTTTGTGTCAAAAACACCATATAGAACGAACAATGTTCGCTTCCGGTGGTCGAGGCACAAGAATCCAAGTATCATTTTTAATTAATGCATTATATTCATCTATCATAGTACGATACCAATTTGGGTCTTGAAAAGCATGGGTGTAGTACTTAGGAACTGGGGAAATAGTATACACATTTAATGTAAAACGTTGGGTAGGATGCTTAGAACCAACACGAAAGCGAGTGACCATGGGATCAGTTGACACGGGATTGGGATTTTGAGTTTGTACTGGCGAGATGATACTAGCAGGTTGGGTTGAGAGGATAGGCGAAGGTGGTTGTTCGATAAGAGAGGTATGTGAGCTAGGTGTAGTAATTGGTGGGGGAGGTGGTGTGTTAGTTTGGTTGGGCGAAGCAGGTGGGCCGGTTAACGATTAGAAAAAGTGTTAATTTTCGTGAATTGGTTGCACCAATAGGCAATGGAGCAGACATTGTTGTATCACTAGAGTCGGTTCGTGTTGTTCATGAACAGTTTAGTGATACAATGTAGGGTTTCTTTTTAGGCAAGCGTGTAGCGTACCCTATGTTGAGAATTATGTCAGACATACTTGGAGTAAATTCGGTCTTGTTAAATCGATGATGAATTCCAAAGGTATATTTTTATTCAAGTTTAATTCTATAGATGGGATGGACAAAATGCTTGAAAATGGCTCATGGTTGATTCACAACGTGCCATTAATTTTGAAAAAATGGTCACCGGATGCGAATATTATGAAGGAGGATGTAGGTAGTGTTCTGGTTTGGGTTAAGCTTCATCATATTTCTATTACCGCATTCACGGAAGATGGGTTAAGTGCAATTGCAACCAAACTTGGTACATGATAACATCAAATAGTCTGAATATTTTAGTATCAATTTTACCTAATTAGGCTCATAGTTGATGTATTTTTATATGAATATATACTCTTATTACTCTATATTTCATTTCATGGTATAAATGAGCATTGGAAAAAAGACACGCGAATTTGAAAATAAGACTCATGAAGTTGCACTTGAACTTGTTGGATAGAAGGAAGTTATAGCGTAAGCACAACGTTTAACTTACGTTGTAACCATGAAAGTCACACGAAGACTAAAGTCAACGCAGCACAAGGCTACGGCGTAGCTCCATCGACTAGGTTACGTCGTAGAAATCCAAAGACTTAGCTAAATTAAGTGGCCATGAAGGTTGCGCCGTAACCATAACAAGTGAGTTACGGTGTAGATATAGACAAAAAAAATGTTAACGAGAGTTTGTGGCATAACCGCATTATCGTGGTTACACTGTAACTATTTACAAAATATGATGGCGTCCAGTTATAAGGGATTTACAGCGCAACCTCTTACTTAAAGTTACGTCATAAGTTAGTCAAGCCTATAGATACAAGCCCTAATCAGCATAACCTCTTATTTAAAGTTACGTTGTAAGTTAGTCGAGTCTATAGATACAAGCCCGAATTCTACATTTTATTAATCATTCTCTCCATCACAATACAAGTGACTAATTAGGGCTCATTCAAGGACGAAGTCTTGCAGTTTTAGAAGACATTCCAAGGAAGAATTCATTCCATTCCATTCATAGTTTTAGCATCACATCAAGTTTTTGTATCGAATCCAATGTTTACTAGTTATTTGATTATGAACAGTTTATTTATTGCACTTATTAATATGAGAGGCTAAACACTTTATGTGTTAGCCTAGTAATAAATTTATCTATGCCTTGATTCATGTTCCATGTTTACTTATAGCTTTATGTAGATATCTTTCTAGCCTATTGTTGAATCCTTGCATTTTGGTAGTATTGAAGCTAGGGTACTACCTCATTGGCTTGTTAGTACATGATCATTAGAACACTAGCTTATTAGGTTGATTGAGGTGTGACCATCATCCATGTGTAGGATTTGACGATAGAACTACGTACACTAGAATAGATGCTTAAGAAATGCGGGAAAACCCCTATGTGGACCAAATGAGGGTTTAGTGTTAAAACCACTAGATAGGTCTAGAGAGATAGTTGGTACTTAATGACTAAGAACTAGATACTTGACCACCCATGACCATCGGGGTTGGGGTCTAGTGATTATAGGTTAAGTCACAATGAGCATTTGTTCCTAATGACTTAGAACCACTACATAAGGCGAGAATAGACATTACATATGAACTAGATCGTTGCATGATAAAGTAGTAACTAGGCTAGCATATCCTTCTCCCATAGATTGTTTTCAAATTTCATTTTCGTTTATTAATTAGTAAAGTTAATCTATTCAGAAATCATTTTAGTGAAATTAAGAACATAAATTAGCTTCCGCCTATAGCTCTTTGGACGACCTTAATTTTACCAATTTCTAGACTAATCACGACCGGGTACACTACCCGTTAGTGCATACGTAGATCATAGGTAAACGAGATAATATAAATTTAAAACGTGATCTAGAAATAAGCATCAGTACCCCTTTGATGCTTGATTCCTACACGTCCACTAGATGCATGAAGTCTTGGGGTAGGTCGAGTTATGCTCATGCTAAGGTTGAGTTGAGAACTAATGTGGAGCTGAAACACTCACTCGTAATGGTGGTGCCAAAATTTATGGGGGAGGGGTATACTATGCACACTATCCATATTGAGTATGATTGGACACCTCCAAGATGCACAAATTGTAAGGTTTTTGGTCCTGTTCTTAATGAATGTCCTAGGAAATTTGTCTCGGATGCTATGAAGAACACCAATACACCAAAGCATCATATTTGTGGGGTTCAAATTGGTTTGAAGACTAAGTTATCTTATATACTTAAGGCTTCAAGGAAATCGAAGGAAACTAATGATAAAACTTATACTTCGGTTCCTTCCACTTCGAAATCTTTCGATGTATTAAGCTCTATGGTGGATGTGGAGGATGGAGAGGCTCATAATGATTCGACAGTTAGTAATAGTTAGTAATGGGAAAGGGAACATGGATAAACATGTGAGTACACCTAGTGATTCATTTGGTATTCCATGTACTACATCTCTTGTTGAAAAGATTAATAATATATAGAAAATCAAATTCTTGATGGGAAACTTGTGCTATTGGGTGATGATGCGAAGCCGCTTCCAATGCAAAAGGAGGCTAATGTAACATCGGTGTGTGGACCTAGTTCTACAATGGAAATGCAAAGAGAAGACTCGGATATTGATGTAATCGAAGATATTTATGTTGAGACTTCTAATTATATGACTAGTGCAGGTGCATATGATGCTAGTTTACGTGAGGATGAAGACTATGATCTATTTGACACTTATGACCTTTAAGTATTGACTCCACAACAATGGGCACCTTGTGATGCTATGGATATTGATCTTCTACATTAGTTTTATATCTTGTCCTTATAGTAGTAGTTCATAAATTTTGGTTTGTCTTTCTTATGATAGTTTGCTTTGAAGCACAGTTGGTGCGTCACTACAACAATCGTCGCTTTCGCAGGCGAATTTTCAGGGCTTTCACCGGGGACATGTCCCCTGCGAAACCTATTACCGGAGACATGTCCTTGGTAAAAGTCCCCCGGCAATACCCTCTCGGGAAAACTTCCTCCGGGGACTAAAACTGTCTTTTACCGGGGACATGTGGGTCCCGAACCAATTCTACGCTGGTCAAACAGGTCCGACGTGGCACTTTCTTTTGCCGTGGACTGTCCCTGAGGAAAAACGTAAATAAAGATTACCTTTGACACTTTCGCCGGGGACATGTCCCCTGTGAAAGCCTTCGACCCATTTTGCAGAAAATTGCTGCAAAATGGGTAATTTCTAGATTTTTTTCCGGAATTTTTCCGAAAAAAATCTACAATATAACAACCTGTTTTCAAAACCTATTTTATGCTACAACAACACAAATTCGCTAAACATAATATCATATATAATCAAATGGTCCAAATTCGCTACAACACAATCGATAACATAAAATGTGTTTCCAAAATCGCCAATGGTCCAAAACTATACATAAGCTACCTATACGCAAATGGTCCAAAACTATACGTATAATCCATTTAGCGGGAATCCTAACCATGTTATTCTCTACAAACATATCCTAACACATAAGGCTTGAACTCATGTTCGCCAGGCGGTTTTGTCAGTGACTCCGATATCTTCCTTCTTCGGTTTGTCCAAACTTAACCTACGTATTTTAAATAGTTTAGGGTTTTAGGTATGAGAACTATCCAGCAAGGGTATCAAAAGACCCTTTAAACCATTAGGTTGAATTGTCAGTTTAACAATTAGGGTAGGAGGGTAGGATGGTGGATTTTGGGACCTAAACCAAGATCTTGGCAGGTGTTGGGGTCCACCCCTTTCATGTGTAATAGCACTTTAACTAGGTTAATGAGATCATGTTGTTTATTTTGCTTGTGTACAAAGATTTGATCATGTTTGCTTACGACTTTTTGAACAATGTGTCTAGGGTATTAAGGGTTGGTGAAAACATGTGAATGGTGTTAGTGTGTCTAGTTAAAGTGCTATTACACCATTTCCCGAAAACATTTCATTTCCTTTTACAATGATCTTCCAAAAAACTCACCAAATTCTCTCTTATATTATCAAACAAAAAAATGAAGTTAGCGGCGGTGACATGTGGCTTCTCCGATGGTTTACGGCGAGGAGGTACGGTTTTGGTCCATAGATACAGAAAGTGTCAGCCCATTTCTTTTATGGTTTATTATGGTTACCTGATGATGAGAGTTGAATCTTGAAGGGTAGAAAGGTGGTGCAAAATGGTTTAGCCCTGCTTTGAGAGTTCATAACTGTGTGTGTGTGTTTTTTGGTGAGAAACTCCATGTGTGTGTGAGAGAGAGAGGGGTGAGAGATTATAAGAAGATATATGAAAGGGTTTGTAATGATAGTGATGGCGAGTGAAGTGAAGTTAATGAGGCACCCTCACAAACCCTTTCATATCTCTCGCCACCATTATATCTCTATCATTACAAACCATTTCATCTCTCTTCTTATCATCTCTGACCTCTCTCTCTCACACAAACTCATGGAGTTTCTCACCAAAAAACACACACTAAAAACACACAATAAAAACACTCTCAAACCAAGCTAAACCCTTTTGCACCACCTTTCTACCCTTCAAGATTCAACCCTCATCATCAGGTAACCATAACAAACCGTAACAAGAAATGGGCTGTACACTTTCCTGTATCTTGTGGACCAAGAAACTGTGTACCTCCTCGCCGTAAACCATCGGAGAAGCCACATGTCACCGCCGCTAACTTCATTTTTGTTGTTTGATAATATAAGAGAGAATTTGGTTAGTTTTTTGGAAGATCATTGTAAAAAACAGAATGAAATGTTGTCGGGAAATGGTGTAATAGCACTTTAACTAGACACACTAACACCATTCTCATGTTTTCACCAACCCTCAACCCTAGACACATTGTTCAAAAAGTCTTAAGCAAACATGATCAAATCTTTTGTATCACAAGCAGATGAAACAACATGATCTGATTAACATAGTTAAAGTGCTATTACACATGAAAGGGGGTGGACCCCAACACCTTGCCAAGATCTTGGTCTAGGTCCCAAAATCCACCATCCTACTCTCCTACCCTAATTGTTAAAATGACCAATTAACCCTAATGGTTTAAAGGGTCTTTTTGATAACGATGCTTGGATAGTACTTGTTACCTAAAACCCTAAACTATTTAAAATACGCAACGACATATCTTACCTTTTGGTCTCGGCTGTGGTCGCTGCTTGCACTCCAGACTGACAGTAGTCACTATATTTCTTCAAGTATAAAAGCAAAGCACATATTAAAACTATATTCTTGAACGTTTTATGCTTCATTGATGCTTCACTTTTTTTAATCATTTTAGGATATATATACATGTACATGAATAAAGTCTTCAAGACTTGTTATAATCAACTTGTATGATGATACAACCATCTTCTAACAATAAACAACCATAACTTGGATTATTAACATCAAATAACCCAATTCACTTTTACCGGGTAAAATAAACTCATACTTAATGTTAACAAAACACTAGAATTGATCACAAGAGTTAAAGCATACTACTATCTTATTATAAATTTCAACCAAGCACTCATGTACTCTTTTTCACCAATTTGTTTTCAAAGCAATACTAGTATCTATTTTATTTTTGTTAATAACGGCCTCCAACATTTTTTTTCAAAGCAATAACTTAAACAAAACATTCATACAAGTATCACTAAACGTCTATAATCAAACACTAACAAACTTTCATACAAGTATCACGACCACGTACAATACCACCAAAAAAAAGTCTATCAAGGACACGGGGAACGAATAAATCGAATGGAGCAGCTATGAATACAAAAAAAAAAAGTCTATCATGGGATGAATGAAACTCTTTTTTATTTCAATTTTTTTTTCGTCACAACCAAAAACTATGAATACAAGATAGAAATCAAGAAGATCAAGAAGATAAAGAACTTAACTTGAATGTGCAAGATAGAAATCAAGTGGAGCAGCTAGAGTATACGCGTGTTTGGTGATGAAGATGAAGGTGCAGGTGGAGCAGCTGCGTATTTGGTAGGTTTTTTTATCTGACTTGTGAAAAGCAGATCAGGTTAATAATTGAGGTGATTTTTACGATTAGTTTTCGGCGGGGACATGTCCTCGGTGAAAACTATGTTTTTCTTCTAGCAAGACTTTTGCCGGGGGCATGTCCCCGGGGAAGGTTATGGCGGGATAAAGTAAAAAGATGGGAGGGAAAAATAAAAAACGCGAAAAGGTTTCCCGGGGACATGTCCCCGGCAAAAGGTGTTTTAATCAATATATTTGTTGAAAAAAATCTTTATTATCATTGTCAATAACTAAAAATCTATATTTATTATCATGTTAGACGGCCGACTATAGGTGCTATGGTATACGTATCATGTTAAACGAGCGAGTATAGGTGCTATGGTATACGTATCATGTTAAACGAGTGAGTATAGGTGCTATGGTATACGTATCATGTTAAACGACCAACTATAGGTGCTATGGTATACGTATCATGTTAAACGAGCGATTATA
Source organism: Chrysanthemum makinoi (assembly GCA_910596185.1). Classification (NCBI taxonomy): domain Eukaryota; kingdom Viridiplantae; phylum Streptophyta; class Magnoliopsida; order Asterales; family Asteraceae; genus Chrysanthemum; species Chrysanthemum makinoi. The sequence continues at coordinate 126,467,167 of OU343225.1, forward strand.
TGTGTTATGGTATACGTATCATGTTAAACAGCCAACTATAGGTGCTATGGTATACGTATCATGTTAAACGAGCGAGTATAGGATCTATGGTATACGTATCATGTTAAACGAGCGAGTATAGGTGCATTGGTATACATATCATGTTAAACGAGCAAGTATAGGTGCATTGGTATACGTATCATGTTAAACGAGCGAGTATAGGTGCTATGGTATACGTATCATGTTAAACGAGCGAGTATAGGTGCATTGGTATACGTATCATGTTAAATGAGCAAGTATAGGTGTATTGGTATACGTATCATGTTAAACGAGCGATTATAGGTGCTATGGTATACGTATCATGTTAAACGAGCGAGTATAGGTGCTATGGTATACGTATCATGTTAAACGACCAACTATAGGTGCTATGGTATACGTATCATGTTAAACGACCAACTATAGGTGCTATGGTATACGTATCATGTTAAACGAGCGAGTATAGGTGCTATGGTATACGTATCATGTTAAACGAGCGAGTATAGGTGCTATGGTATACGTATCATGTTAAACGACCAACTATAGGTGCTATGGTATACGTATCATGTTAAACGGGCGAGTATAGGATCTATGGTATACGTATCATGTTAAACGAGCGAGTATAGATGCATTGGTATACGTATCATGTTAAACGAGCAAGTATAGGTGCATTGGTATACGTATCATGTTAAACGAGCGAGTATAGGTGCTATGGTATACGTATCATGTTAAACGAGCGAGTATAGGTGCATTGGTATACGTATCATGTTAAATGAGCAAGTATAGGTGTATTGGTATACGTATCATGTTAAACGAGCGAGTATAGGTGTTATGGTATACGTATCATGTTAAACGAGCGAGTATAGGTGCTATGGTATACGTATCATGTTAAACGAGCGAGTATAGGTGCATTGGTATACGTACATGTTAAACGAGCAAGTATAGGTGCTATGGTATACGTATCATGGTATATTATTATTATTATTATTATTATTATTATTATTATTATTATTACTGGTCTCAACTTCCCCAACAAAAAAATGGCGCCAAGAATTCCCACCAAAAACATGGCGCCAAAACTTCCCACCAAAAGCTACCAGATCTGCTCTATATATCATATAAATAAAACTTGAGATCTTATCCCACCAAAAACTACCAAATCTTATCCTCAAAACCACTCAACCTCACAACCTCTTATCTTCACACAAATTTCAAAACCAGAGATGGAGTCATTTAATCCTTTTATGTGTTCTTGTGGAGCATGAAATATAAAATTAAGAACATCACATAGAGAACATTCATCCGACAACAATATTATTCATGTCCTCTGTCAAAGGTGAACAATCATACATTTCCTATTTATGTAAATATACAAATAATGGGGTTGTAATCTCTTATAATTTTCTTATTATGTAACAGCCCAGAAAAGATAATGGGGCGGATTTTATGTGGAAGGATGCATTTGACGAGTACTTAAGAACAATTCTTTCAAGGTTCTGGATCAGCACCAACAGAGTGCTCGAGCTGCCATGAAAAAGATCTTAGGATAAACTTGTTGGAATCACAAAAACATATGCTAGAGACAAGAGTAAGGTTGCTGGAGGCAAGACTTCAAATGGCAAGGATTCCTGACGACCACGCATGTCAGTCGGATGCATTACTTCGTGAGATGTTAGGTGACACGGAAAATCTTTGTATGTAGTAGTAGTAGTAGTAGTTGTTGTTGTTGTTGTTGTTGTTGTTGTTGTTCTTGTTGTTGTTGTTCTTGTTGTTGCTGATCAAAGTAGTAGTTGTTCTTGTAGTTGTTGTTGATGTTGTTGTTGTTCTTGTAGTATGTATCTGTCAAGTATTTTTATAAATCAAAGCACATGCTGGATTTGTAAAGCTGACCATTTTCTTAGTTAACCAGATTATGGTGTCCAAACACCCCTTTTCTAATACTAAATTACATATGCTCAAAGAAATGAAATGAAGAAACAATATCAGATTTAACAAACACGAATTAAGAACCATATTAATTCATCATAAATTTAATATTTTTGTTTTTCCCATAGCTATATATCTAGCCTGTTTCGTCAAGTCTCATCAATAAATCTCAAGCGTTGGATAACCTGGAGATACAACCCAGCTGCTCAAAATTCAAGTCTTAGTTTCTTTTGACAAGATATTTTGTAACGACAGACGATGGAACTAAAGATATGCCGTTTTAATTTTAAAATAATTTAGGGGTTTTTACGTAATGAAAAGACTATCCAAGCATCGGGGTTTTAGTTATGTATTAATAGTTGCAATAAAGTGTATTTTTTATAAATAGCAGGTTTTGCCGGGGACGTGTCCCCGGGAAAAGTTTTGGCGGGAATTTTCCTGCGAACAATTAGCATGTTTTTGACTTTGGTCAAACTTTGGTAAAAGTGGAATAACCTTTTGGCGGGGACATGTCCCCGGAGAAACTTTACGTTGAATTTTGACTATGCGGTCAAAGTTTGATAAAAATCAAACTTACTTTCGCCGGGGACATGTCCCCGCAGAAAGTATCCGTTGAATTTTCCATGACAAGTCAGCGTATTTATGTGCCACGTCAGATTTTATTTTGACGTTTAGTGACTTTCGCCGGGGACATGGTGTCCCCGGCGAAAGGCTCCTCGCCCGTCCATTCGATTGTTGTAGTGCGTTTATTTCTCGTCTTTGTAACGGAGATGTGGTATTCACCCACATCATATGTACTTAAATGTTTTTTTAGAGTAATCAAATTTAGCAGGGATATCCCCTTTACTAAAAAAAATGCTGAGAGAATGTACATGACACCTTTCATCAAATTTCCCTTTCTAAAATGGTTTCAAATTTAACGAGTCTTACCGCAAGCTAGTCGTATTGAGTTTCTCCCATTTCAAATTTTAGTTTTAATGCAAATGTTGATTTTATATCACTTTTGTTTTCCTAAAAGCTTCTCAGATACATCTACCTTCTTAATTCATCTTCATGTATATTAATACACAGATATATCTACCATATATGCATAAAAGCTTTCCCATCCTAGTCTGCTTAAATATGCTTTCAAGTCATCAAGTGTAAGGATCCTTATTTCATGATGTAGAATATTTGACTCAAGTAGTTGTACAGAGGGCGAAAGGCATGATCGAAATGTGAAAGTTCACATGATTTACTCCCTTAATTTGATTCCATATAGGCGGAAATTGAGACAAAAAGATGAAACTTTTTTTTGCCACGAGTCGTATCCTTATGCAATCGTGAATACGTCCAGTAACCATGTTTGTTGTCTCTATCTACAGACAGTGCATATATATACAAGTGTGTTTCGAGAGTATACCTTCAAATCAAACAGTTATACTAAAACACTTCACTAAGGAAAGAAAAGAAAAATGCAGGCTCAAAAGATGGCTCCAGGATCAAAGTCTCGAAAAGGTTCAAACCTCGTCCTATCAACTTGCAAATTCTTGCTTTCATTTATTTATGTACCAAATAATGTTGCACTAGTGTCTATTGATAAATTGAAGGGTTTATGTCGTAGAATAGCAATGTACTTTTCAAAGTGTCCCGTTTTAGTACGTGTACATTTTTTAAGTTGTAGAATAGCAATGTACTTTCATGAGTGTCCTGTTTTGGTACGTGTACTTTTTTTAACTTCGTAAAAGCTGTAGAATAGCAATGAACTTTCCATAAGTATTCCATTTTAGTACGTCGATCGACGTACTAAAATGGAACACTTATGAAAAGTACATTGTTATTCTACAACTTTTACGAAGTTAAAAAAAGTACACGTACTAGATTGGAACACTTATGAAAGTACATTGCTATTCTACAACTTAAAAAAAGTATACGTACTAAAACGGGACACTTTGAAAAGTACATTGCTATTCTACGACATAAACCCTAAATTGAAACATTCAATGGGGCTTTTCAATGGTTTTTTTTTTTTTTTTTTTTTGCACATTTATATAATTTTCTAACTTGGATTTTATGTCATTTGATGATAGATCCAGTGACAAGTCAGGTAGTAGCGGTATCTCCTGACAGACTGCTAGATGTGAGAAGGTATGTTTGTGAAACATGCTACAAAGGTTTCGTTAGAGAGCAGAATTTACAACTTCATGGACGAGCCCACAATCTTCCTTTCACCCTCAGGAGAAATTCGTCAAATGAGAAAAAAAAGGTGTATTTATGCCCCGAGTCCACTTGCATCTACCACAATCCTTCACATGCGATAGGAGACTTGGGTGGTCTAAAGAAACATTATTTAAGGAAACATGTCACTGAAAAGAATCACAAATGTGATACCTGCTCCAAGGCATACGCTGCTGAAGTAGACTTGAAAGCGCATTTGAAGATCTGTGGTAAAAAGAAGCACAAGTGTTCTTGCGGCATGAAGTTCAAAAAGTACAATTTTTTATCAAGTTCAGTTACCTTTTTATAGTATATAATTTACAGTCTAAATCAAATTTAAGGGAGGCTTGCAATATTTGATTATTTCTAAACTAGGAGGTTTGATAACTATTTACTTATATACTAGATTTTGATATTCGTTTGCAGGAAATATGACTTAAATCTTCACATGGATCATTATTGTAGTGCAAGAAGGCTAAATGGTGCAACCAACCATTCATCAAGAAACGACATGGGAAACAACTCAGCCAATGTCACGAGAAACAACAACACCGGGAGTTTCATGATAGGCTCAACTTTGTCATATCCACCAACATTCAACATGGAACGCAACTCAGATAGAATCACTATCAACCAGAACAACATAACCCTCACACCACAGATATCCTCTGTCCAAACACCTTTTAATTCCTACCCAACCATCTCACACTACGAGCCTCAGTTGTATGATATCGTAGCAAATCAAGGGAGCCTCATGACAAACCATTACATGGGCTCAAACTCAGGCCAGACCTTACAGGCTTCCTATTTCCGGTCGATTCAGCAAAACCAACAAGACTCTCAGAACAAATTTGGTGAAGGGTCTTACATGCAGATGCTAATGGGTAACAATGTCTCAGTAGACAACTTTGAAGTCGACAACAACTTCAATGGTGGGAGTTACTATGGCCAGGAAGGATCAGATTCCTACATTATACAAAGTGTCCACAACACTAGTCTGAATGCTATGATGGATAATGGATACGGTGGAGGGGCTGGATTATTCAACCAAGCTTATGGTCAGGGTTACTGTGGCTGAAAAGTATTGCAAAACGTTGATACGCTGCAACAAAGACACATAGTTATTTATGATTTTCTGTCATACTAGTTAATTAATTTCAAATAATTTGGGTATCGCTATCATGTTAAGAATAGTAGTATTTTGTTGGGTTCTTTGAATAAGTGTTTTATTGCAGTGTTGGAATAATTTGGATTATGGATGATATATGCAAGATTTATTTAATTCTCTTTCCAACTTTACGTTTATATGAGAACAAAAGATTATTTACATACTAAGGGATCAATCTCCACTCTCCATTTTTATTTGATCTAATGGATGAGATTAATCCCAACAATTTAAAAAACCCACTTTCATCCTTTTTTTTCAAATATTAATATCTTTCAAACCGTTAATCGTTGAGCGAAAAAAAATATATCGTTGCGACGAGCATTTAATTATCTTTCTATAGATAGACACTTTGATATACTTTCGACAAAAAAAAATCGTATTTTTCACCTTTTTTTTAAGTTTTTTTGTTTTTTTTTACGTTACTGAAACTTGCATTGAAAAATCATATATGATAAAACACTAATTTGATATTAGTGTAAAATCACATACGATATGTAATATCACATGTGATATTAGTGTAAAATCACATATGATATCACATGTGATATTACATATCATATACGATTTAACACTAATATCACATGTGATATTCAATTTAGTGTTTTATCATATATGATTTTTTCATGCAAATTTCAGTAACGTAAAATAAACGAAAAAAAAAAAAAAAACGAAAAAAACGTGAAAAAAACGAGTTTTTTTCTTTTCGAAAGTATATCAAAGTGCCGTCTATAGAAAGATAATTAATATGCTCGTCGTGCCGACGGCTGTTAAATATTTTCGCTTAATATTAAACGGTTTAAGAGATATTTAAATTATAAAAAATGGGTGAAATAATAAAATGCTTTTAATCTCAGTCATTGATTTCTTTTTAGATAGATGGTGTAGATGAGTCCCTTGGTATGTGAGAAAAGTTTGGCATGTAAAATAACTCTTCTCTATATGAATTCATTATGGACTTACAAATAAGATTTAAGATCATTTGAGAACAAAAGATTATTTACATACCAAGGGATCAATCTCCACCCTCCATTTTTATTTGATCTAATGGATGAGATTAATCCCAACAATTTAAAAAACCCACTTTCATCCTTTTTTTCAAATATTAATATCTTTCAAACCGTTAATCGTTGAGCGAAAAAAAATATATCGTTGCGACGAGCATTTAATTATCTTTCTATAGATAGACACTTTGATATACTTTCTACAAAAAAAAATCGTATTTTTCACCTTTTTTTTAAGTTTTTTTGTTTTTTTTACGTTACTGAAACTTGCATTGAAAAATCATATATGATAAAACATAATAAAATTTGATTTGATTAGTGTAAAATCACATATGATATGTAATATCACATGTGATATTAGTGTAAAATCACATATGATATCACATGTGATATTACATATCATATACGATTTAACACTAATATCACATGTGATATTCAATTTAGTGTTTTATCATATATGATTTTTTTCATGCAAATTTCAGTAACGTAAAATAAACGAAAAAAAAACGAAAAAACGTGAAAAAAACGAATTTTTTTTCTTTTTTCAAAAGTATATCAAAGTGCCCGTCTATAGAAAGATAATTAAATGCTCGTCGCGACGGTGTAAATATTTTCGCTTAACGAAAAACGGTTTAAGAGATATTTAAATTATAAAAAATTGGTGAAATAATAAAATGCTTTTAATCTCAGTCATTGATTTCTTTTTAGATAGATGGTGTAGATGAGTCCCTTGGTATGTGAGAAAAGTTTGGCATGTAAAATAACTCTTCTCTATATGAATTCATTATGGACTTACAAATAAGATTTAAGATCATTTGAGGACAAAAGATTATTTACATACCAAGGGATCAATCTCCACCCTCCATTTTTATTTGATCTAATAGATGAGATTAATCCCAACAATTTAAAAAAAACTCACTTTCATCATTTTTTTTCAAATATTAATATCTTTCAAACCGTTAATCGTTAAGCGAAAAAAAAATATATCATTGCGACGAGCATTTAATTATCTTTCTATAGATAGGCACTTTGATATAGTTTCGACAAAAAAAATTCGTATTTTTTGCTTTTTTTTTAAGTTTTTTCGTTTTTTTACGCTACTGAAATTTGCATTAAAAAATCATATATGATAAAACACTAATTTAAATATCACATGTGATATTAGTGTAATATCACATATGATATTAGATATCATATATGATTTAACACTAATATCACATGTGATATTCAATTTAGTGTTTTATCATATATGATTTTTTTCATGCAAATTTCAGTAACGTAAAAAAACGAAAAAAATAACGAAAAACGTGAAAAAAACAATTTTTTTTTTCTTTTTTCGAAAGTATATCAAAGTGCACGTCTATAGAAAGATAATTAAATGTTCGTCGCGATGGTGTAAATATTTTCACTTAACGATTAACGGTTTCAAAGATATTTAAATTATAAAAAATATGTGAAATAATAAAATGCTTTTAATCTCAGTCATTGATTTCTTTTTAAATGGATAGTGGAGATGAGTCCCTTGGTATGTGAGAAAAGTTTGGTATGTAAAATAACTCTTCTCTACAAATAATATCCTGGAATGGAGTTTCTTTTTTGACAAAATTAATACCTGTTTATTAAGACTAGACGAGTACCTGCGCCTAGCGGCAACGGTGTCTATTTTTCTACAAACTTCCGACGACCCATAAGTTTCTTTCAACAAACTGTATTTGTAGCGTCAGAGAATCATTTTCGAATAACTATAATTCTAATTCGTGGTTGCATAGCAGCAGAAATATACAGTTTTCAAGAAAATTATGTGGAGTCGATCTAAATGCGAGAGTATATTTCTAATAGGGTTGTTTTAACTTTTAAGTTATTAAGACTTTAGTAATAATAGATTCAAGCATTACAAAAAGCAACGGTATTATGTAGTTGGCAATATTATATTATAGTTTAAAGGTATAGCCAACGTGTGTGACTGTCTCTTCTTGTTTTGTCAGTAATTTAGGCAATGATATATATATATTTTTTTTTACATGTGTAGCGTTTATTATTTGGTGTGTGACTTTTAAACTTGTAACCTTACAAATTTATTATCACCATAATAAGATTATCTTGTATTATCAATTTGCATAGATATTTAAGCATTGTTCAAAACTATTTGTTTGGGGTACAAATAATTATCGATAAAGATAACAATACTATTTAATTTTGTGATTCTAATAAACTTATATAACATTATTGATCTACCGGACAAAGGGCTATACAATATATATTAACTTTTAAAAGACGATTCATATATGTTAGTCCCTTAAGTGGTGCAAGACCAATATTTTTTAAAATAACATTATACAAATGACAACGTACATGTGTTAAAGCAAAATAAACAACAAAAAACTACAATTACTTGGTCTATCATTTTTTTCAAATTTGTCACGGGTTTCACAACTACTTCATCATTTCTCATATAATTTTGTCAAATTTGAAACCTGGTTCGACCCGGGTGGTTCAACCGGTTGAACCGTTCCGGTTAAAAAAACAAGTCGAGTTAAACCGAGTCAACCCGACAGGTTGGGTCGAGAACAAGTCAAATTAAATCGGGTCAACCCGCCGGGTTTGAAGCGTCCTGGGTCAACCCGGTTTTCGATGTGTATTAATAGTTTCTTTTGAAATATATGTCTTCAACATTTCCACTTTTAGTTTCAACTTTTCACTTTTTACTTTTTGGTTTTTCCTTTATATAAAGTATATAGCAGGGTACTCGAGCGTTTTGGCGACGGGTACCCTGTGATGATTAACCGTAGAAATAGATCTCTATGAGACCTGATTCACCAGTTTGTATCGGTTTCAACGGGTCCTCTCTGGTTTGTTTTCAGATGGATTTAATTGGTTTGCCGAACCAGCGGCGACACTGATTCCCGGTTGAACACGTTGGTCCGGTCGGTTTTCAAAAGTATATGTAACATCAACTTGTTAGCTTGTATGAAGTTTTGTGTGTTTTATTAATTTGTATAATGTGTATAATAACATGTACTTTTCATTTTAGGGTGGTTTAAAAGTGTGTTTAGTTATTTTATATTTTGGATTATATTGTAGCTTCTTTGAATTGTACGTTATGAAAATTTTATTGTACTTTTTAGTAAGGGGTGTTTTAATTGGGTAGATGTGCTTTTAATTGGTTGTACAATGTGAATAAATTATTGTACTTTTTAGTAATGGGTGTTTTAATAAGAGTATTAATTACAATATGCATTTCTCTCTCATTTGACCAATTTCAACAATTCAACTTTTCACCTTTGACCGTTTTTCTATTATATGTAGTATAGATAAACAGAAAATGAACAATGACATGAGTAGCTTGTTCTTAAGGTTGATTAAAGTCGCTCGAATTAGGCTACGTTTGGTGAAATAAGGGCGAAGATGGGGTTGTAACTAAAGCTGAAGCTTATATTATAAGCTGAAAGTTGGAGCTTATATTTTAATAAAGTTGTTTGACGAATTATTTATAGCCAAAGCATATTAATGTAAAATCGCATAAAAATATATCGAATTAAATTCAAATATATCTCTAGCTATTGCGTAATAGTCTTTTTAAAAGGTATTTAAATAATTAGACCGAACATAAACCACATAAGCCTGTTTCAATTAGCTTGGGATTTTAGAGGCTTATTGCTTATAAAAGATTCCATGAGCCTGTGTGACAAACAAAACTTTGTAAACTAACTTATTTAAAAGCTCAAGCTCTTATAAGTCTCGCACCAAACATAGCCTTAGTTAATCCGGAGGATTTCTTGACAGATAAAGATAATAATATTATGTTTGACGAGACTAGCGGTAGTTAGAATTAGCTCTAAATGGTTAGCAGTAAGTAGCAACGATAATCTGTAGCAGTTGGCAGTAGACGTGTGGTTTATAAAAGTGTTTGTCAATGTAGCTGTAACTAAATTATGATGTGTAAAACGAAGTAAAAGTGGCACTATAATATTAATGCTTGTTTTAGTAACTTTAGAAAAGGGAAGTGATTCGCACACTCTCAAAATTTATTAGAACACTCCACTGTATGCAATAGAAAGTTGTAATTTAAGTATAACATGCATTAATTACTTATACAGTGGAGTGTTCCAATAAAATTTGGGAGTGTGCCAATCACTTCCGTTTAGAAAATTGTCGTTGGAATTATAAAGCTTGTATTCATTGATTGTTGACAAACAAAGTTTTTACTTTAAATGCTAAACACTTCAAAATGCTCTGCCTTAAACAAACTCTAAAATATGGGAGAGAATATTTAACTATGTTGAGGTTAGGTGTCTATATTATGGAAAACGTGATACGATATTAGAATACGACAAACCTTTTTTTTCATGGTTAGTAGATGGAAAAATATAAGAGCAAATGCCAAAATTAGTCATTTTTATAAAAGTGATTCACATTCTAGTACAAATAAAAATCCTAATTTTAAAAATATCGTGCGATTTCATAAAAATGTTGACACGTGTTGATTCGTTGTGAAGTGAGTGGTGAAAAACACAATATCAACGTATATCAAAATAACCGTAAAACTCGACAAATTGACCCTTTAGGAAAAAGGTCAACGTGCCAAACCTCACGGGTGTGATAAAAGTGATACCGGGAAGTGATTTCCCGGGTCGTGTCCCAACGAGGTGTGAATGGAAGGATTCGTTGAGTTTCGTGATTTATAACTTGAATTGGTATTGATGATTTGTTTGATTTGAATTACGTTTTCTACAAATTAATGAACGGGAAAGTAATTAAGGCAAGGGAACCCTAATAAACTAAAATTAAACTATCACTAAACCTAAGGAATGATAAAACTAAGTTACACTAAGTCCTAGGGTGCAAACACGTAAAAATATAAAAACCGGCAAACAACCCGAGCCATAAACGTAAAAGTTTTGCAATTTAAGGGCTACGGGTGTGAAACCAATTTTCCTACGATCTATTTGACTAAAAATTATTTTAGGAAAAAGCGGAATATTTTTTTTGAGTTTTAAATTAATTACTACGAATTAAAATCTATTTTACCCTAATTAAATGATTAAAAATACTAAACTATGTTAGAAAAATCTAAAAATTTCACTAAAATTACTTTAGGCAATACAGATTCTAAGAAAAATAAGAAAACGTGGTGGTTCTTTGGAAAATAAGCACGAAATAAGCTAAGAAGGGCTTATAAGCAAAACTGTCAAGATGTCTTTAAATGATTAGTTTGTGCAAGATTAATGAGACAAGTCCCAAGGGCAGTTGGTGGCATGTGTTGGGTTTGTGGTCGTGTACTTTGGTGGAGGAGACCAGGGTTCGAATCCCTGCTCATCTCTTTTTGTCAGATCTTTTTTTTTTTTCTCTTTCTTTTTGTAATTTACAAAATCAGTTAAGAGCAATACTTATTGTGAAAATCTTTTTCAAGAAGCCTTATAAATAAGCTGTTATGACAGCTTATGGCCAACGGATTTCATCAGCTTCGCCACGCACCCTTTGAACTTGAAAACTCATACAACCAAACACCCTTTTAATTCACTGATAAGCACCAAATGAGCATAAAAAAAAAAACAATAGAAACACAAAAATAAGCTAACCTACAACTGAACTCGCTAAAAACAGGTTTAAGAGCTTATCAGTTAGCTTATGAGCTAACTGTCATGGAAACCAAACAACCCCTTATGCAAGTTTTGGACTTAAACTCAAACCAACAAGATCTGTCAAACGAAGATAATAACAATACTACACTAATAGCTATAAATCTAACCTAAGGGAACCTACAATTACACTGATGAAGAGGGGAAAACAGTTGGTATAATGAACTAACTAAGGGAGATCCTAAAACTACAAATGAGCAATAAGCTATCTAAAAGGGACAATAAGCACTAAAAAGTTTTAACTAACACTAAACCTCAACTGATTTCACTAATGAGCACTAAAAATCCTAAACAAGCTAATTAAAAATCTTGATAAGCACTAAAACAAAGTTCTGATCTACTGATGTGGGGTCAGAACAGGCCCAAGGGGGTGTTATCTCAGCTTATTATGAATAAGCTCCAAGGGAAATGAGGTCCTGAGCTTGTTGGGACTTGGAGTCCACCAAGGTAGCTACCAAATGCCCCTGTGGCAGGCCATGGGAGAGCTTTTAGAAGCTTGCTATAAGCTTGAGAAAAGGCTCCATGGGAGCTGCTGCTATGAGACAGAACCAAACAAGGTCAGAAGGGGCTGTTTCAAAGGCTATAAAGGCTAACAAAATAAGCTCTTATAAGCAAAATAAGCTGAGACGGATTGTTTTCATACTTCTAACTACTTGGACTAACAAGATTAGAGCCTAATTCTAACTACAACTAGCCTAAATCTAAGCTTAAAAAGGGCTAGTGGGACTGCAAGACATTGACAGATTCATTTTTTTTTGTAACCCAAACTTGTTGAAAGCTTTTTGTATCAACTGAAAATGACTAAGCACGATTCTAAAACACCAAAATCTTTTTGACTTCAAAAATCAAAGAGGGTAAAACCCTCTTTTGACCCAAAAGCTAAGCTTAAAACAAACACTCCCTTAAGAGGGTAGTGTGAATATTTTTTCTTTCTTCTTTGAAACTGTGAGGGAAAAACACGACTAAAATCTTGTTTGCAATAACAATAACAACTCAAATTGATTTAAACACACTTAGAACTTGAATGGCAAATTTAAAGGAAATGAACAAAACTAAAACTGCATAAAACAATAGGACTTAAAAGCTGAAAATTGCATTACTGGAAATTTAAAGTTACATGAAAGTAACTGAGCTAGAACATAAAGATTCTAGACTTCCTTATCAAATGGCTACATGTTTCAATTTATACTAAAAGCTCTTTGGGTCTTCATCTGCTCTTGTGTTTCTTCTTGCATTAATCCTGGACATCCATTTTCCTTTGATCTCACTCCATTTAATCTTGGCCATTCATGGCTTCTTGTGCACCTAGGATTGCCAGGGTGGAATGGGTAACTCGTGACTTTGTCTTGGGTGAAGGGGATGAGTGGGATTGGGATATGGGATTGGCTGGGTAATGGGGTGATATGGAGGTGGAGTGTTTGGGGAGAAGGAAAAGAGTTTTAGGGTGCTAGGGTTCTTGGGAGCAGATAAAGGGTGAGGGCTTGGGTTTGTGTGGGCGGGAAAACAGGGAAGAAGAAGATGGGTTGGTTTATATTAGTTCTGGGTAGGGTTGGGTTTGACCGGGTCATAGATTGGGTTGGGCTTGAGATAATTGGGTAGTTTTAGTGGATTTGGACTAGGCAGCTAACTAGAATAAGGATTAGATATAAATCCAAATGAGACTTTAGGGACTAAAGCTGCACAATTCGAAACTTCAGGGACCTCATGTGTAATTCTGAAAAATGATCCAAGGACTGGCTTTGACAATCTCCAATAATAAAAGGACCAATATTGCAAATCCTGAAACTTGATGGACTAAATTTGACAATTTTAAAAATCCAGGGATCAAAGCTGTAATTTCTCAAACTTTTGAAATTTTTCACCAAAGGACTAATTATGACAACTTATGATTTCAAAAGGACCTTTGGTGACTTTTCTTTTTTAAAATACGCGCTCAGGGACTATTTCTGTCAATTTTTGAAAGTCGGGGGACTGAAACTGCCAATTATGCAAACTTTGTTCATTTTTCATCTGATTTTAAACATTTTGCATCTGAAACATATAAAACACAATTTTGAGATATTTTCAGTATTTTGATGCATTTCGGAGTGTTTTTAGATGTTTTGCATTTCAGTTTTGACCTAAAATGATGAGTGAATACGCACTCATCAAATCCCCCACACTAAAACATTGCTAGTCCCTAGCAATCTTTGGAGAAAACATAATGGATTTGAGTCTCTTTACCAAAAGCCATTACTTCTGGAGTAGCCAAATGTTTCAGTTCAAGTAAGAACCATGGTACACCGATAACCATGTGATTTTGAGCAAACCACCAGCTTTCAACGGTTTTGATTTGTCTTTACCAGAAGCAGTACCCTTCTGGACTAGCCAACTCTTAGATAAATTATCAATATTATCTTTGGTGAGCTGATTACCAATTATGGATTTTCCACTGCCTTTACCCCAAGCCATAACCTTGCGGGCTAGCCAACTCTTCACTTTTTAGGATATGGTGAGTTGAGAACCATACAATTTTGGGCAAATTGCAAGCCGTCAACGGATTTGAGATATCTTTACCAAGGGCCGTTTGCTCCTGGATTAGCCAATCCTTTAGTTTTTTAGACATGGCGGACTGATAACCAAAATAAGTGCAAAACACTTATTCCAAAAAAAAAAATTTTGGCCAAAAACGGGGGAATTGGGTGGTAAAACATATGATAAAATTCGCGAGAATTCCCCCCCACACTAGAAATGAATATTGCCCTCAATATTCAAAGTACCGGCGGTTATGCCGAAACTAAGAACGTAAAGGGAAATACTACGGCCATTATTTGAAATTTTTTTTTTTTTTTTTTTTTTTTTTTTTTAAGGAAACTTATATACAACAGCGGGGGGTAACACCCCCACACTAGGGTGGTAGAAAGTAGAAAGAAGTCAGAAATATGGGTAAAAACCCATATGGTGTGCTACTGTTTTTGATTCCCGAGTCGCTAGCTTGACTCGACCCCGAATTCATTGGTCCATGGGGAAGCAAGTGGAAGAGAAAATCTCCATCGGACTTTCATTCAAATTGTTTGGATACACATTGAATGTGTCAAAAGTTCCACTCCGATGAGATACATCCGGCTCAAAAGAAAGAGAAATGCCGGGGTCAAAGATGGAATCTTCACTCCCGTAAGAGTTAAGACATGGAGAAGAAATGGGAGGAGAAGGCAAAGTGTCAATTACTTGACAACGGGTGAAATGGGTGGGTAAAAGATTAGATTGAGGAACATTGACGGAATGTTCAGAAATCTTATCCACCACTGAAGCAATGAAAACATCCGTATCGGGCTTAGAAGAAGTTCCATCATCCGGCGGTTTAGCAGGCGGACGAGTGGATGATGGACCTAAGCCATAATCGTCACTCTGAAAACCCGAAGGTTTCAAGTCATCCGGAGAAAGAAAGTCGACCTCTCCAATACGAGTGTCACTTGACGAATTATCAGAAGACCAATTGTAAATAAGATTTTCCAATTCGGTAAGGTCGGCTTCAAAGTCGAAGTGCACATCATCATCTCCCGGTGGAGAATGATCAACGAGAGCGAGTTCATCGGCGAACTCCTCGAGAAGGTCTAACGTCGAAGTGGGATTGCCACTATTCTTATCTTCGGGTAAAGAAAGAGATGAAACGAGGTACAAGTCACTATCCTCATTCTGAATGTCAAAGATGGGATTATCCGAAACTAGAGTGAATTCAGAATCAAAGTCAAACAGAGGATTAGTGAATGTCGTAGCAAAAGGCTTCTCGGACACAACGAGAATATCTTCATCATCCGCATCAAAATTAGTGTCCATATCAAGATCATCGGGATCAACATCTCTCACTTCTTCCAAGCTGACGAGCTCAGAAGGTATCTCCTCCACATACTCGATGTCTCCACACGATAAAGAATCATCAAACGATGTATAATCATTTTCAGACTCGAAGATCATCTCAACATAAACTTTTGAGGTGGGAGAAGAATCATCATCGAGAGGCTCATCACACATATCACCAGAGATGACCTCGGATTCACTTGGGGTTGGGACAAGGTTCTCAACACAAGACGGTCCCGTTTCCGGAATAGTGCTAAGATGCTCGTCCCCCATTAAAAGGTTATCCGAAGGTTCCATGGTAGATAGGCAATATGAGGGTGGAGAGTGGACATGTGCGGTACTTTGTGGGCTTGAGATATGCACCTTGTCCTTTGTCATCTCCCAATCTTCCTCATCCTCGTCATCGAGACGGCAAGCTTCGTTAAATAGGATAAGCTTTTGAGCTGCTCGTTCATCGGCTAAATATCTTTCGTTGCGAGCTGCTTGTTCCTCAGAAAGTTCTTCAAGAATTATACGAGGAAATTGATCAATGACGGGAAGTTGTGGGGGTTGGATGTGGTCAAATCCGGAAGTGTTATAACAAGGATCAGGTCCATAGTAATTTTGATTCCACGATTGACATTGATGATCATCATGAGGACCCCCACACTTAGCACAATGAGGGTATTGAGGAGAGAAATTATGAAACGATGAATCACTGAAATGATGATAGTACGGTTGTGGTTCATATGAATTCTGTGGAGGGTAGTTGAAATTGTTTTGAGGATAATTGAAAGAGTTTGGGTTAGAATCATAAGCGAATGAATTCTCGGCACAAATCGAACAACATCCATCAATGAGATAGGTTCCACACCACTCGCACATACATTTGTAACAACGGAAACCTTTCGGTAACACGTCTCCACAACCGTAGCAATACTCTTGATCGAACGAAGGTATCTCGGGTACGGGAGTAGGAATCGAGGGCTCAACAACATCACAAATGTTAGGTAAAACGATATTTCCAGAAGTTGAAATTTGACGAAATTCATTTAAGCAATTTTGAACAATGTTCATGAAATCGTCGGAAAAAGGTTTTGAAGACTCCGGAGGTGGGACAAATGGTGTGCTCTCAGAGCTAGCAATTTCCACCATTTCCGTTTTGGTCTCCGGTTCTTGCTCTTTTCTCTTAACCTTAACCGTAAATCGCGAAAGATTTGGATCAAATCTAGACGGTTTAGGTTCAGAAACAATAGAACAAATCTCGGGTTGTGGCGGGTGGTCAGAAAAACTTGGAGAATCATCGAGAGAGTTTTTATCGGATAATTCGCACCAATAGCAATATTTGCTTGCACCGGCCCTACCACATCGCTTACATACACATTCATGATTGAGACAATAAACTTGATCCTCTTCCATACGTCCTTTGCAATGAAAACAACGAAGATAATCGATCGTCGCCATGAGAATTAAACATATAGAGGGTTAAAGAAATAGAATTGAGTGATCGAGAGGATACGAAGGATAGAATTAAACGGCAAAAGAGGATAAGAGAAATAGAATCAACGAATAAGAGGAATGAGAAGAATGTTTTTTTGGTTTTTTGTATTTTATGAAAAACGGTAACTTCACGAGGAAGGGTCTTCAAGTCACTAATCGCAAAAACTTCACGATATTGTCGCAACACACCTCCCCGGCAGCGGCGCCAAAATTTGATTCGTTGTGAAGTGAGTGGTGAAAAACACAATATCAACGTATATCAAAATAACCGTAAAACTCGACAAATTGACCCTTTAGGAAAAAGGTCAACGTGCCAAACCTCACGGGTGTGATAAAAGTGATACCGGGAAGTGATTTCCCGGGTCGTGTCCCAACGAGGTGTGAATGGAAGGATTCGTTGAGTTTCGTGATTTATAACTTGAATTGGTATTGATGATTTGTTTGATTTGAATTACGTTTTCTACAAATTAATGAACGGGAAAGTAATTAAGGCAAGGGAACCCTAATAAACTAAAATTAAACTATCACTAAACCTAAGGAATGATAAAACTAAGTTACACTAAGTCCTAGGGTGCAAACACGTAAAAATATAAAAACCGGCAAACAACCCGAGCCATAAACGTAAAAGTTTTGCAATTTAAGGGCTACGGGTGTGAAACCAATTTTCCTACGATCTATTTGACTAAAAATTATTTTAGGAAAAAGCGGAATATTTTTTTGAGTTTTAAATTAATTACTACGAATTAAAATATATTTTACCCTAATTAAATGATTAAAAATACTAAACTATGTTAGAAAAATCTAAAAATTTCACTAAAATTACTTTAGGCAATACAGATTCTAAGAAAAATAAGAAAACGTGGTGGTTCTTTGGAAAATAAGCACGAAATAAGCTAAGAAGGGCTTATAAGCAAAACTGTCAAGATGTCTTTAAATGATTAGTTTGTGCAAGATTAATGAGACAAGTCCCAAGGGCAGTTGGTGGCATGTGTTGGGTTTGTGGTCGTGTACTTTGGTGGAGGAGACCAGGGTTCGAATCCCTGCTCATCTCTTTTTGTCAGATCTTTTTTTTTTTTTCTCTTTCTTTTTGTAATTTACAAAATCAGTTAAGAGCAATACTTATTGTGAAAATCTTTTTCAAGAAGCCTTATAAATAAGCTGTTATGACAGCTTATGGCCAACGGATTTCATCAGCTTCGCCACGCACCCTTTGAACTTGAAAACTCATACAACCAAACACCCTTTTAATTCACTGATAAGCACCAAATGAGCATAAAAAAAAAAACAATAGAAACACAAAAATAAGCTAACCTACAACTGAACTCGCTAAAAACAGGTTTAAGAGCTTATCAGTTAGCTTATGAGCTAACTGTCATGGAAACCAAACAACCCCTTATGCAAGTTTTGGACTTAAACTCAAACCAACAAGATCTGTCAAACGAAGATAATAACAATACTACACTAATAGCTATAAATCTAACCTAAGGGAACCTACAATTACACTGATGAAGAGGGGAAAACAGTTGGTATAATGAACTAACTAAGGGAGATCCTAAAACTACAAATGAGCAATAAGCTATCTAAAAGGGACAATAAGCACTAAAAAGTTTTAACTAACACTAAACCTCAACTGATTTCACTAATGAGCACTAAAAATCCTAAACAAGCTAATTAAAAATCTTGATAAGCACTAAAACAAAGTTCTGATCTACTGATGTGGGGTCAGAACAGGCCCAAGGGGGTGTTATCTCAGCTTATTATGAATAAGCTCCAAGGGAAATGAGGTCCTGAGCTTGTTGGGACTTGGAGTCCACCAAGGTAGCTACCAAATGCCCCTGTGGCAGGCCATGGGAGAGCTTTTAGAAGCTTGCTATAAGCTTGAGAAAAGGCTCCATGGGAGCTGCTGCTATGAGACAGAACCAAACAAGGTCAGAAGGGGCTGTTTCAAAGGCTATAAAGGCTAACAAAATAAGCTCTTATAAGCAAAATAAGCTGAGACGGATTGTTTTCATACTTCTAACTACTTGGACTAACAAGATTAGAGCCTAATTCTAACTACAACTAGCCTAAATCTAAGCTTAAAAAGGGCTAGTGGGACTGCAAGACATTGACAGATTCATTTTTTTTTGTAACCCAAACTTGTTGAAAGCTTTTTGTATCAACTGAAAATGACTAAGCACGATTCTAAAACACCAAAATCTTTTTGACTTCAAAAATCAAAGAGGGTAAAACCCTCTTTTGACCCAAAAGCTAAGCTTAAAACAAACACTCCCTTAAGAGGGTAGTGTGAATATTTTTTCTTTCTTCTTTGAAACTGTGAGGGAAAAACACGACTAAAATCTTGTTTGCAATAACAATAACAACTCAAATTGATTTAAACACACTTAGAACTTGAATGGCAAATTTAAAGGAAATGAACAAAACTAAAACTGCATAAAACAATAGGACTTAAAAGCTGAAAATTGCATTACTGGAAATTTAAAGTTACATGAAAGTAACTGAGCTAGAACATAAAGATTCTAGACTTCCTTATCAAATGGCTACATGTTTCAATTTATACTAAAAGCTCTTTGGGTCTTCATCTGCTCTTGTGTTTCTTCTTGCATTAATCCTGGACATCCATTTTCCTTTGATCTCACTCCATTTAATCTTGGCCATTCATGGCTTCTTGTGCACCTAGGATTGCCAGGGTGGAATGGGTAACTCGTGACTTTGTCTTGGGTGAAGGGGATGAGTGGGATTGGGATATGGGATTGGCTGGGTAATGGGGTGATATGGAGGTGGAGTGTTTGGGGAGAAGGAAAAGAGTTTTAGGGTGCTAGGGTTCTTGGGAGCAGATAAAGGGTGAGGGCTTGGGTTTGTGTGGGCGGGAAAACAGGGAAGAAGAAGATGGGTTGGTTTATATTAGTTCTGGGTAGGGTTGGGTTTGACCGGGTCATAGATTGGGTTGGGCTTGAGATAATTGGGTAGTTTTAGTGGATTTGGACTAGGCAGCTAACTAGAATAAGGATTAGATATAAATCCAAATGAGACTTTAGGGACTAAAGCTGCACAATTCGAAACTTCAGGGACCTCATGTGTAATTCTGAAAAATGATCCAAGGACTGGCTTTGACAATCTCCAATAATAAAAGGACCAATATTGCAAATCCTGAAACTTGATGGACTAAATTTGACAATTTTAAAAATCCAGGGATCAAAGCTGTAATTTCTCAAACTTTTGAAATTTTTCACCAAAGGACTAATTATGACAACTTATGATTTCAAAAGGACCTTTGGTGACTTTTCTTTTTAAAATACGCGCTCAGGGACTATTTCTGTCAATTTTTGAAAGTCGGGGGACTGAAACTGCCAATTATGCAAACTTTGTTCATTTTTCATCTGATTTTAAACATTTTGCATCTGAAACATATAAAACACACTTTTGAGATATTTTCAGTGTTTTGATGCATTTCGGAGTGTTTTTAGATGTTTTGCAGCTCAGATTTGACCTAAAATGATGAGTGAATACGCACTCATCACGTGTCCAAAAGGTTGGTAGTGTTTATCGAATTGACATTTTGCTAGACCAATGTGTTGTTTTGCTAGACCAGTTTTTGTGATGTAGTTGTAACTGAATTACTCCATCCTTCCCAAAATTATAGTCCCCTACTGACTTTTTCGATCTTTCTTTTACAACTTTGACCTTAAATATTTTTGTTTGTGTTATATAATATTTGATGCAATGGATTGTGTTTTAAATGTATTTTTCATCAACTATTGTATAACACAAACAAAAATATTTAAGGTCAAAGTTAAAAAAGAAATACCCAAAAAATCAATAGAAGACTATAATTTTGAGACGGAGGTAGTATGATGTATAAAACAAAGTAAAAGTGGTGTTATAACATTAATGCTTGTTTTAGTTACTTTAGGAAAACTATTGTTAGAATTTTAAAGCTTGTATTCATCGCTTGTTAACAAGTTAAGTTTTTACTGTAAATGCTAAACACTTCAAAATGCTCTGCCTTCAAAAAAAACTCTAAAATAGGAGAGAGAATATTTCCAGGTAATGAATCGACTAACTATGCTAAGGTTAGGTGTCAATATTATGGAAAACGTGATACGATATTGGAATATGACAAATCATTTCTTTTTCATGTTTAGTAGATGGAAATATATAATTGCAAATGCCAAAATTAGTTGCTTTTCTAAAAGTGATTCACATGCTAGTATAAATGAAAATCCTAGTTTTATAAATATCGTGGGATTCCATAGAAATGTTGACACGTGTCCAAAAGTTTGGTGGTGTTTATCGAAGTGACATTTTGCTAGACGCACGTACTGTTTTACTAGACCAGTTTTTGTCATATTCGAAAAATATATAAATAAATAAAAAAAAAGTGAGACTCACAGTTGACTTTTTATTTAAGACGAAACTGGTCTAGCAAAAGGTCACATCAATCTAGAAAATTGTCACTTCAGTCTAGCAAACAACATCACCAACATTTTGGACACGTGTCAACATTTCTATAAAGTCGCACGGTCTAATGACCTATCAAGACCATTTTTGTGAATGAGATTTTTTGGTTGGTTTGATTAACTCATTAATCATTCCATCTTTTTAATTATAATATCGTCTAGCTTTTTGTTAGCTTACTGTAATATATTTTCAACAACTAAAAAACAAAGGTGTCATCATATCATTGCCCAAATGGTATTTGGATGCTTTATAAAACCAACGTAAAATTCCAACGTGCCCTTTAATTCCTACATAAGAGCATACGGTGTAATAACGCGTATTTCGGTATTATGCTGATTTGGCTCGCGTTGATGCGGCGTTATCATACCGTCCCTCCTACGTTATGGCATGCGTTGATGGCAACGTTAGTGTGACAACAGGTGTTGCTAGTGGAAGACGACAAAAAAAAAATCAGTTCGCCCCCTTAACAGCTAACTCATTTGAATTTTAAAAAAAATCACTTTGTCCCCTTGGACGTTATATAACGGGCAAAATTCATATTAAAAAAATAATAAAAATAATAAAAATAACCTTTAATAAACCACTATAAATTTTTTTCACACTTCGACAACTCAAACTCATACACATATACTTCCATTTTCTTAAAAAATAAATAAATAAAAAATGGGGATTTAACAATAACGAGAGTTTCTTGAACCTCATCCCTTTGCCTAACCCACTTGTCTTGTCATCCATGGAACTTTACCTACAACATCAACAATTTATAATGTCGCAACGTAGCCAACAAATGCTAAACATCAATTTTCAAAATCTACAATTCGAACAACAATCACAACCGTCATCCCAATCATCACGTACACAAATCGAAAAAAATAAATTATCCGAAACACCTACGTCTCCCGAAATCCCGCAAGTCGTGGTAAACAAAAGTCAAAAAAATATAAAGAACCCAAACCACTTTCCGAAAAAGAATCCCGACGTGAGACTGATACTACGTTATGTTGGCAACCAAATGAGGAAGAACTACATGCATCGTGTTAAGTTGCCATTACCGGGGATGAAAAATTCGGGCGTTCACAACTAGGCCAAGCGTTTTGGTATCGGTTTATGAACAAGTTCAATGAACACAATTTTCAACCACGCAACAAGGATATGATAACAAGCACGTGCATACGTTGAAGCATAATTGCCAAAAGTTCAACTCGATCTACAAACGTGCAAAACGTTTGGAAAAAAGTGAGGAAAATGAGTTGGATAACATGAAATTGGATAGACAAATGTACCGTGACGAGCATAGAGGAGCGTCGTTTGCTCACGAGGATGCGTGGGATGTTTTGCGAAGCCATAAAAACTGGGACGCATCGGAACCGGTTGATTTAACCGGCGATGTCCCAAGCCAAACAAACGAGGCGCTATTTGGTCATGATGCAAAACCAAGTCCGATGGGTAAAAAACGTGCTACGAACAAAGCAAAATTCGAGACCACGACGAGTACCAGGGGAGTGAATACCGCGGGAACGAGCTCGTCAAGCCAATTCAGGGAATTTATGACATCCGAGATTTGTATCAAACGAGAAGCAATCCAAGAGGCGTACGAGGCGGCTAAAGAAAATATCATACGATTATGAGGTAGGAAGAGATGAAATTTTTCAATATTGACACTTCCAAAATGGATGCAAACACTGCATAAGGATCGACATGAAAAAGGAGAAAATCATCAAAAAATATAATTTGCAACCAAAAGAGTAGATTTATTTGTATTTGGTAATTTCCTTATGTTCTAGTTGTAAAATTATAAATCGTTTATTTCATTCATTGGGCAAACTGAATACAATTTTCAACTATTAATAACAATACAATAGGCCAATATAACAATACAAGCCTAGACAAAGTATAGATGGGCTAGGCCCTATAAACATCCTCTAACAACCCCCCGCAATGTGAGCAAGAGAGGAACGAACACTCAAGCTAGAGTGAAACTCATCAAACAACAGAGTAGGCAAGCCTTTGGTGAAGATATCCTCGTACTTATATCGGGAAGGAACGTGTAGAACACGAACATGATCAGTAGTTACCAAATCACGAACAAAGTGGATATCAATCTCTATATGCTTCATGCGTTGATGTTGCACGAGATTGGAAGAGAGATTGACAACACTCACATTATCACAATAAACAATAGTAGCAGTAGAAAGTGGTGTATAGAGCTCCCGTAATAAATTACGTAACCAGCAAGTCTCAGCAACAGCATTGGCAACACCTCGATACTCTACTTCAGCACTAGACCGAGAAAGCGTAATCTAACACTTAGAGGACCAAGAGAGAAGATTTTTGCCAAGAAAAACACAATAACCTGAAGTAGAGCGGCATGTAGTCGGACAACCAGCCCAATCTGCATCTGAGTAGGCAACCAAGGTTGATGTGGAAGATGAATAAAGAAGTAACCCATAGTCTAAGGTCCCCCGAACATAACGTAAGATCCTCTTGAGAGCAGAGAAATGTGGCTCCCGAGGATCATGCATAAAGGGACAAACCTACTGAACTGCATAAGAGATATTGGGTCTAGTAAAAGTAAGATGCTGTAAAGCACCTACAAGGCTGCGGCACAAAGTAGGGTCAGAAACAGGATCACCAGCAGCTGCAAGCTTGGTGTCTGTGTCAACCGGAGTCTGACAGGGATTGCAATTAAGCATAGTGACACACTCAAGAACCTCAGTAGAATACTTCGATTGGGAAAGAAACATCCCCCAAGTATTACGTGTCTAAGAAATGTACAAAAAGAAATTAAGTTGGCCAAGGTCAGTCATGGAAAACTCTGCGTGTAGTGAAGCAATAACCTGCTATAGAAGTGTGGATAACAAAGCAGTCAAAACTATATCATCAACATATAACAATAGATAAGCCGTATTTGATCCATGTCGATAAATAAAAAGCGATGAGTCACACCGACTGTGATGAAACCCAACACGAGTAGCATAAGTTGCATATCTCTGAAACCAGGACCTAGGAGCCTGTTTAGGCCCATATAATGATCTCTACAAAAGACAAACATGATCGGTATGTCTAGGATCCGAAAGCCAGGAAGCTGATGCATATAAACGGTCTCAGAAAAAAAACCATGCAGAAAAGCATTCTTGACATCAAGCTCATGGACAGGCCAATGTTGAGAAATAGCAAGACTCAAAACTGTACGTATAGTAGCCGGTTTAACAACCGGACTAAATGGCTCATCCACATCAAATAACTGTAAGCTGTGTACTGCCATTTGCCACAAGGAGAGCCTTGTAACGGCTAAGACTACCATCTGCATTGTGTTTGTGTCGAAAAAGCCACATAGAACGAATAATGTTCGTATCCGGTGGTCGAGGCACAAGAATCCAAGTATCATTTTTAATTAATGTATTATATTCATCTATTATAGAACGATACCAATTTGGATATTGAAAAGCATAGGTGTAGGACTTAGGAATCGGGGAAATAGTAGACACATTTAATGTAAAACGTTAGGTAGGACGATTAGAACCAACACGAAAGCGAGTGACCATGGGATGAGTTGACACGGGATTGAGATTTTGAGTTTGTGCTGGCGGGATA
This sequence comes from Chrysanthemum makinoi, assembly GCA_910596185.1. Classification (NCBI taxonomy): domain Eukaryota; kingdom Viridiplantae; phylum Streptophyta; class Magnoliopsida; order Asterales; family Asteraceae; genus Chrysanthemum; species Chrysanthemum makinoi. The sequence continues at coordinate 126,492,483 of OU343225.1, forward strand.
ATACTAGCGGGTTGGGTTAAGAGGATAGGCGAAGGTGGTTGTTGGGTAGGAGAGGTATGTGGTCTAGGTGTAGTAATGGGTGGGGGAGGTGATGCGTTAGTTTGGCTGGGCAAAGTAGGTGGGCCGATTGATGAGGTGGTTGGGTTGTGATTAATCGAAGGGTGAGTTTGTGCATCGTTAGTAGTTGAGGGTGGTGGGAACGACTTGGTTATTATTCGGTGCTGAATAATGTTGGGGGATGTGTCAAGAAACATGTAGGAAGGTGACGAGTTGGGTGTCATAGAGCCATAAGGAAATTGTCTCATCAAAGGTCACATGACGGGAGATTATAATTTTGTTTGTGTTTAGGTCAAGACACCTATATCCGCGATGGTTTGTTGGATACCCGAGAAATATAAAGGGTGTGGCACGAGGTTGTAATTTGTTTTTGGTATCTATGTGGGGGTAGCAAAGACAGCCAAAAACACGAAGATCCACATAATTGGGCGTAGTCTTATAAAGGTGAGTGTGAGGGATTTCATTGTTTAAGGCGGTGGAAGGAAAGATATTCAATAGATAGGTCGCCATGTGAAGAGCTTCAACCCAAAATGTAGGTGGTAAGTGTGCTTGAAATAAAAGGGTTTCGGACAAGGTTGTTAATAGTACAAATCATTCGCTCAGACTTACCATTCTGTTGAGATTTTCTCGGACATGATAATCGAACGGTAATGTTGTTAGAAGCACATAGTTGGTGTAGTGCATTTTTGTCAAATTCACCCCCATGATCACATTGCAAAGATTTGATATCACAATTAAATTGGTTCTTTAAAAATGCATGAAAATGAACAAATTTAGACAACATATCAGACTTGTTACATAAAGGATACACCCATAAATAATGTGAGAAATGATCGAGAAACAAAACATAGTATTTTAATACCAGTAATACTCGCAAGTGGAGAAGTCCATAAGTCGGAATGAATGATATCAAAAGGATACTGAACAATAGTATCAGAAAGCGAAAAAGGAAGCCACACGTGCTTGCCATGCTGACAAGCATGACAAAGCACATGAGCCTTAGTCTTATTACAAGAAATGAAATTACTAGAAACTAGAGAACGCAACACGTCACTTCCTAGATGTCCATGTCGTTGATGTCACATGTCTTGACCGACAAGAAATACGTGATGAAACTTTGGGTTGGTGACAAGATAGAGATCCCCGGTGCTATCACATCTGAGGAGGATTTGGCGGGTCTAGTAGTCCTTCACAGAAAAACCGAACTCGTCAAATTCAATGGTACATTTATTTTCACGTACAAACTGAAGAGCAAATATAAGAGTTTAAACAATATTTAGGGTAATGAGAACATTATTTAAGTGAAGGGTACGGTGAGGGGTGGTCAACGTGTTATGGCCCGTGTTGGTGACGGGAATAGATTTGCCATTACCAACAAAGACGGATGGATAAATGCAAGAACTAAATACATTACTAAGATTATTAGCAGATGAGTTAAGATGAAATGACGCACCGGTGTCCATATTCTAGTTGGCATTAGCCGGTTCTTGAAGTGTCATTGTGTAGAAATCCTGAGGGAGAATCGTTTTCTGTCCATGTGAACCCGAACCATACACGGCCTGAGTGAGAAGAGCTTGTTGTTATGGTGAAAGTGTATTAGTAGTCTGCTGGGATCCCAAAAGTCCAATACCATTTGTACCGGCCTGTGGTGTATTCTGAAGCCCAAAACCTGGTGGTGACCTGGTAGGCTACTGTTGGGCCGAAGGTGGTAACTGGGCTTGGCTTAGTTGAGTGATAAGTTTTTGTTGGGCTTGTAAGAGAGCAAGTAAGTTATGTGAGCTAGCATTAGTGTTTATTTGCCCAAGTCCAGTAGGGGATATATTAGAAATTTTACTACGCATGTGATTGGTGGTATTATTTGGCCTCGCAGTGTTGTATTGCGTTCCATGAGTATTCCTCACACGACTCTTTTGAGAATCATGTATGTAACGACATGTATTGCCCCACCTACAAAATCCAAGAGAAAAATTCTGACATACCTGAGGTGAATTTGTACGAGTGTCATGATTAGTTCGTGAGTCTTGGCCACGATTTGCATTTGTGGTCTCGGCAATAAGGACTTGAGGTGCAAAAGAATACGTGTTGGTGGATGATGAGTGTGTAAATACTCATCATTTTTGGTTAAATCTGAACTGCAAAACACTTAAAAATGCTCAGAAATGCATCAAAATACTGAAAATATCTCAAAATTGCATTTTATATGTTTCAGATGCAAAATGTTTAAAATCAGATGAAAAATGAGCTAAGTTTGCATAATTGGCAGTTTCAGTCCCCCAAGTTTCAAAATTGTCAGAAATAGTCCCTGAGCACTTATTTCAAAAGAAAAGTCACCAAAGGTCCTTTTAAAATCATAAGTTGTCAAAATTAGTCCTTTGGTGAAAAATGTCAAAAGTTTTGAGAAATTACAAGTTTGGTCCTTCAAGTTTCAAAATTGGCAAAAATGGTCCTTGGAAATTTGAAAATGTCTATTTTGGTCCTTGTACTATTAAAGCTTGTCATTTTTGGTCCCTTGAAACAACTTTGCAAATTTTGGCAGCTTTGGTCCCTTGTTTTTCAGAAATTACAAATTGGTCCCTATGTTATTAATACAAGCCATGACCCTTTCCATTTGGACCACTGCCATATACACCATTTGGACCCTTTCTTTTTAAACCCCCTTTCAATATTAAGCCCGGTCAACTATCCCAGTCAAACACCCACGCTCGCCTTTTTTTCTTCTCCTTCACCAAACATGCCTGCAACACTCAAGCTCCATCCCTCCAGCTCTTTCCCCACTCACCATGTTCCCTCCACCCCACCAAACTCCAAAGAGCATTAATTGCTTCCCTCCCCCATTGCACTCAACCCCCACTGGCATATATACATTTTGGCGCCAAAAATCAATCAAACGGCCAAGATTATCTCAAGCCATCCAATGGTCCCAAATGCAAGTGGGATTTGCTCTGAAGTCAAGTGGATGCACTTTTGTATAAAAAGGGAGAGAGGAGAAGGCAAAAGAGAGTAGTAACTAGTTTTTATATTTTTATGCAAATCGTTTTTAATATAAATGTTTTAGTTTAAGTAAGAAATTTGTAATCTCAGTTCCTATGTATTAAACTTTAGTTGGATAATCATTGTAATGCACTTTCAAGTTTCAATTCAAAGTTTTAGTATGGTTTCAAGTTTTGTGCTTACTGTTTAAAATTTTAGTTTCAAACTCTTATGTCCAAGCTTGTAGTAGCTTATTTTTAAAGCCAAATAAGCTTATTGAAGCTACTTATAGCTTTTGGTAAGCTTATCACTCAATTTCAAGCAACTTTGATATCTGGTCAACGAAAGTCAAACTGGGCTCATTTGGTAATGGAAATGATGTTGGGTTGATGCAGAGCATGAATTTGGGTTGATATTGAGTTAGGTTATGGTTTAGAATAGGTTAGTAAACCTTGTATTCTTTGGTAAGCCACAGTGGCTACAAATGTAAGTTCATTTTCAAGTTTCATTGCATGATCTGTATCTGTGGTTAGGATTAGTTTTTATCTGCTGATTAAGTTATTATTAGGTTAGCTAGACTCAGTGTAAGTGATAATATAAGCTAGTTCAGTAGTTGGCTTAGTTTGAATTGCAAATCAGTGTGCACAGGTGTGTTTGGATCAGTAGCCTGTTTGAATTTGAGCTGTGGTTTGTGTTTAACATCTGTCTGCTTAGTCTCAATTAGGTCCACTAGAATCATATCTGTCATAACTTTGCTTCTGCATAAGCTCTAAGTCAAAATTATCTAGAATCTGTCTTAAATTCTTAACTGTTGGAGTTTTTGAAGATCAAAAACTTGTTTTGTGTTTAGAATTCATAGAAATAGCTTGCAGTAGGATTATTTCATCTTAATACATCAAATTCAGTCCATAAATTAGGCTCAAAGTTCATTATAGTCAACATATCAAAATTGTATCAAAAGTCAAAAGTGTAAAGTCCAGTTTTCACCAAACTGGGAGGATTTTTAATTGATTCATTTCTGGTTCAATTTAAGTGAAAATCTGGGTTTTATAACCTCAGTTGGTCTAGTGTCTTAATATCATTTTAGTTGAATTTTAGTAATTTTCTACAAGCCTCAAAATAGCTTGTCAAAATGGTCATAAGTCCCCTGTACACACTCAGTGTATACTGAGTGTGCACAGGTGATTTGCAGAGCTTGTCACAAGCTCAATAGAGCTTATATTGTCCTGGTCTTTGGTTTATAAGTAGCTAGCCAGGTCTACTCTAAGATCCAACATCTGTTTTTGAGTTCCAGCTTATTGAGTAGCTTGTTTTCAAGCTATAAAATAGTAGGTAAAACCTGTTTTTGGGCACTTAAGTTAATTCATCAAATCTGTTCATTAAGCACAATAGAGGTTAAGAGCAGTTGTAATAAGTTGCTTTTGAGTAGTTATAGCTTATTATAGCTTCTGTGTTCAGTTGGTGCTCATTTGGTACCTTTGGCTTATTCCAAGTGCTTATTTATAAGCACTTGTAACTGCAGTTCCATATTCTCACACACAAGCCACTATTTTTATATTTTTCATAGATTCATAATATTAATTTAGACCTTTCCTGAATTTTTCATATTTTTCTAGTTCAGTTTGCTATTTTTCTTCATTTAAAACAGTTTTTAGGTATTTTTAATTAGCTTTTAATACAATTAAATCATAAAAGCTTCAAAAAAATAATTTTTCATTTTTCCTAGGTTAAGATAAATATAAAAAGTCAAAAAAATATTTTTCCAGATTTTTCATAGTTTAATTTGTAATTTTTAGCAATTTAATTAGTTTTAAATAGTTTTTAATTCATAGAAAATAGAAAAATAATCAGAAAAATACAAAATTAGTTTTGAAAATTCTCTTTAGTTATTTTAGATTTTTCTAAGTCATAATTTCATTTTTCTAGCTTTATTTCATATTTTCTTGTATTTTAGGGTATTATTAAATAAGTAAAAATAGTTTTTAATTAATAATAATTAGATAAATAGTAATAAAAATAATTTTCTTTTTCTAAAAATTTTCTCTTATCATTAGGTTTGTAAAAATGTCATTTTTATATTTTTAGGATTAATATTGTTTCAGTTTCACATTTTCTTTTGTACGTTACGTAGTTTTCAATTTAAATTTATAAAAGAAAAATCAAAAACATCAGATTTTAAAAATAGTGATAGCGTTTATTTAATATAATTTATCTTTTTAATTTTCTTTAATTTGCATTTAAGCCCCTGTAATTTGTATACTTTTTTCTTTAGGAATAATCAATTACAATCCTTTTCCGTTCAAATTCTCTCGATCACTATTCGTTTGATTATTCTCGCACAGCTCGTTGGGACATAACGACCTGGGGAAACACTATACTCTCCTGATCTTCATTGCATTTGTGTCTGAACTGTTTTAAGTTTCTTACGGTTAGCCATTCACAAGTGGCTAGCTTGTGTGAGAAAACTTGACGGTTTAGCGCGGATCAAATTTTGGCGCCGCTGCCGGGGAGCTGTGCTAATTATCTTCCGTTTAGCAGATTAGTGATTTGAATATTCACTCTTTGTTCATACCATCCATCTATATCTATATATATATTTTCTTATAAAAAAATCCAAAAACCCAAAAACATCCAAAAACGTATAAAACACAAAAATATTTTTTCTTTTGTTTCTATATATATAAAAGATAAAATACAAAAAGATTTGCCATTTTCTTTGTTTAATAATAACAACATAAAAAATTACCACCGCAAACCAAGGCAGTGTACTACCTAACTGGGGGTACGACCATAATAAGTTCCCGAACCAAAGATTAAAACTTGCCTTTGTGTCCTTGTGAGTGGTGTACCTTTTTCAAAGAAGCCATTCATCTTGTGATTATTGGTTTAAGTTCACTGTTGTTTTACCTCGATATTGTTTTAATTGGATTTGTTGTTATATCTACTTTTCAAAACCAGAAAACTCAAAAAGATTCTTCTTACCCTATTTTCATAATTCACTTTCATAATTCCCTTCCTTAACTCTGAGATCTCTTAGAGTTAACTCTAGTGTATGCGCACTCGCTCTTCTAGATCTGTGAGCCCATTTCGTGAGCTTGTCAAGATTCCAAGAAGGCGTGTCCGTAGACTTTCTGCCCCATCAGTCGGATCTGAGATCCGTACTGCTCACACTACTTCCGCTATCATGGCGGAAGAACGTCCTATGTGTGAGCTTCTCCAGGCACCCATCGACGGGTATGGAGATGCTATTGTTATCCCAGCCATTGTGGCTGAAAATTTTGAGCTCAAAACCGGGTTACTGAATCTTGTAACCTCAAGTCAATTCTATGGTTTTGAGCGGGATGATCCTCATGCTCATATTCGATGGTTTAACAAGATTGCATCTACCATCAAATACAAGAATGTCCCACAGATCTTTGTCAAGCTTCTTCTTTTCCCATTTTCCCTTGAGGGGCAAGCCCGGATTTGGCTTGAAAAACAACCCCTAAATCAATCGAAACATGGGAAGACCTGGTAAAGAAATTTGTGAACGAGTTTTATCCACCTTCCAAAACCACGAGTCTTAAAAATGAAATCATCAAGTTCACACAAAAGTTTGATGAATCCTTCAGTGAATCGTGGGATCGTTTTAAGGAGTTGCTCCGCAAATGTCCTCACCACGGTTTCTCCGAGTTAATGCAACTCGATACTTTCTATAATGGAGTGAGTCAATCTGATCAAGATTCTCTCAATTCCTCCGCTGGAGGAAATTTCTTGAGCAAAACTGTAAAAGACGCTTTAACGATAATTGAAAACAAGTCTAAAGTCCGCACTGCACGAAGCAAACCGGTTGTTTCCCAAGTCAGTGTTGGTCCGTCTTCTTCATCGCCCGTGAGTCAATCTAGCACCGATGCTAAGATTGACAAACTCACGGAAGCAATTCAAGCTTTGGTTCTCTCCAACCAAAAGAAAGTTTCTTTTCCACAAACTTCACCTCCTGCTGAAGTTAAGAAAGTGGAAGTCTGTGTTACTTGCGGTGGCCCCCATGCCTATTACAACTGTATGGCCACCGATGGTAACCCTTTTGAAGCAAATGCTGTGGGCGGGATTTCTAATCCAGGAGGCAACCAATACCGTGCTCCTATGGACCCGAACCACCGTCCTAACCACTACCCTGGACCACCCGGTTTCAACCAAAACCAAAACCGTAATCAAAATCAGAATAGAATGAACCAAGGTTTTCAAAACCAAGGTAATTTTAGTCAAAATAACGGTTTTCAAAATCAAAGTCAAAATTTCCAAAACCAAGGAAATTTCAATAGAAACCAAGGTCAGGGAAATTTCAACCCAGGGTATTTTCATGGCAATAATCAAGGAAATTTCCAAAATCAAGGCCCTAATCCAAACAATAGAGGCCAGAATTTTCCTGCACAAAATCAAGCCATTGTTCCAAATGGACCATCATCTGATGAGTTGTTGAAGCAATTCATGAAATCCCAAGAGGAAATGAATAGGTTGTTGGTTAGCCAGATTTCTAACATTAAGAAGTCTTTAAATGATCGACCCTCGGGCTCAGGTACTTTACCTAGCAACACGATCGCTAATCCGAGGGGCGATGCAAAGGCGATCACAACCAGAAGTGGTGCTTCGTATGATGGACCCGCTATTCCTACTACCTCTTCTTCTTCTCTCCCGAAGGTAGTGGAAAGTGAACCTGAGGCGACAAAGGACAAGGAACTTCCTACTAATAACGGAGGTACCAGCAATGTCCATCCTCAAGTTGTCCCAAAACCAAAGACCAAACCTGGAGTTGTTTTTTAACCTCCAGTTGAAAACCCCAAATCCAAAACGTCTATTCCTTACCCCTCACGTTTAAATGAGCAAAAGCTCCACGAAAAAGCCAGTCATCAAATGGAAAAAAAATTTCAAATTTTCCAAGAACTACATTTTGACATAAGCTTTGCGGATGCCATCATGCTGATGCCCAAGTTTGCATCAACTCTCAAACACATGTTGAGCAATAAGGAAAAACTGTTTGAAATGGCCAAAACTCCTTTGAACGAGAACTCCTCAGCAGTTCTGTTAAAGAAGCTTCCCAAGAAGCTAGGAGATCCTGGAAAATTTCTTCTCCCTTGTGTCTTTCCAGGAATGATTGAATGCTTTGCCCTTGCCGATCTTGGTGCAAGCATCAATCTGATGCCTTATTCAGTATGGAAGAAACTCTCTCTTCCAGAACTTATTCCTACCTGCATGACTCTTGAGCTTGCAAATCGTTCTATATCGCGTCCTCTTGGCATCGCCGAGGATGTATTTGTGAAAGTAGGAAAGTTCCATTTTCCAGCTGACTTTGTGGTTGTTGATTTCGATGCCGATCCTCGGGTTCCCCTCATTGTTGGACGAGGATTCCTGAGAACGGGTCGTGCTCTCATTGATGTATTTGAGCAAGAAATCACGTTACGTGTGGGTAATGAAGCTGTCACCTTTAACCTTGATCAAACTTCGAGGTACTCCTCAAATTATGATGCTGAATCGGTTAATCGAATCGATTTAATTGATATTGCTTCAGAGGAGTACTCTCAAGAGTTTCTTGGTTATTTTCATAATTCTGTGAGTGGGGATTCCACCACATCTTCTCAACCAATCATTGCCGACTCTTCCCCCTCTCTCACTCCGTTTGAGGGAGGTGACTTCTTTCTGGAAGAGATCGATGAGTTTCTTGCTAGTGATGAATCAATTCCGCCAGGAATTGATGGTGTTTATGATTCAGAGGGGGATATCCTTTATCTTGAGCAATTGTTAAATGAAGATCCATTACCTTCACTCCCTCCGAAAGAGATCACAATTGAGGAAATCAAATCAGTACAAACATCTACTGAAGAATTTCCCGAGGTTGAACTTAAGGACCTACCTCCTCATCTCGAGTATGCATTCTTGGAGGGTGATGATAAATTACCCGTCATAATTGCTAAAGACTTGACTGAGGAGGAGAAGACTGCTCTCATAAAGGTCTTGAAGTCACACAAGCAAGCAATTGCTTGGAAACTCTCCGACATTAAGGGTATCAACCACGAGTTTTGTACTCACAAAATCTTAATGGAGGATGACTTCAAGCCAGCAGATCCAACATCGAGAAGGGTGAATCCTCAGATTCATGAGGTTATCAAACAAGAGGTTCTCAAACTTCTTGATGCCGGTTTAATTTGCCCGATCTCTGATAGTCCTTGGGTCAGTCCAATTCATTGCGTTCCTAAAAAGGGTGGCATAACTGTTGTCACAAATGAAGAAAACGGGTTAATTCCAACTCGATTGGTTACGGGATGGCGTGTGTGTATTGACTATCGCAAGTTAAACGAAGCCACCCGTAAAGACCATTTTCCTCTACCCTTCATGGACCAGATGCTTGAGAGATTAGCAGGGAACAAATACTATTGTTTCCTTGATGGTTTCTCGGGTTACTTTCAGATCCCCATTGATCCGCTGGATCAAGAAAAAACCACATTCACCTGCCCATACGGAACATTTGCCTACAGACGTATGCCTTTTGGCCTATGTAACGCTCCTGGCACGTTCCAACGATGTATGATGGCAATTTTCCACGACATGATCGGGGAAACAATGGAGGTGTTTATGGATGACTTCTCGGTCATTGGGGACTCATTTCATACATGTCTCTCCCATTTAGAAAAAATGCTTCAACGGTGTGAAGACACCAATCTTTGTCTAAACTGGGAGAAAAGCCACTTTATGGTCAAAGAAGGCATAGTCCTTGGCCATAAGATTTCCAAAAACGGGATTGAGGTAGATAGAGCAAAAGTTGATGTTATTGCTAAATTACCTCACCCTACTACCGTCAAAGGTATTAGGAGTTTTCTAGGTCATGCCGGGTTTTATCGCAGATTTATACAAGATTTTTCTAAAATCGCCCGGCCTATGACCCATCTTCTTGAAAAAGATGCTCCTTTTATCTTCTCACCTGAGTGCGTCGAAGCTTTTGAAACACTAAAGAAAAAGCTTACGGAAGCACCCATTCTAGTTGCCCCCGACTGGGATTTACCCTTTGAGCTCATGTGCGATGCAAGTGATTTTGCTATCGGTGCAGTCTTGGGGCAACGAAAAACCAAGCATTTTCAGCCTATCCACTACGCGAGTAAGACTATGACTGAAGCTCAAACCCATTACACCACTACAGAAAAAGAATTATTAGCTGTGGTGTATGCGTTTGAAAAGTTTCGGCCATACCTTATATTGACCAAATGCGTGGTGTATACGGATCACTCGGCTCTCAAATATCTCTTTGCAAAACAAGATGCAAAGCCGAGATTGCTCCGTTGGGTTCTCCTCCTGCAAGAATTTGATATCATTATACGTGATAAAAAAGGAGCTGAGAACCTGGCTGCTGATCATCTGTCCCGTCTAGAAAACCCTCACCAGGATGTGTTCGAGAAAGAGGAAATAAACGAAACATTTCCTCTCGAAACACTCAATGTGGTTTCTTTTCGTGGAGACTCTTCTACCCCATGGTTTTCTGACTTTGCAAATTACCATGCGGGTAACTTTGTGGTGAAAGGGATGTCGTCCCAACAGAAAAACAAATTCTTTAAAGATGTAAAACATTACTTCTGGGACGACCCCTACTTGTTCAAAATTTGCGCGGATCAAGTCATCAGGCGATGTGTGTATGGTCAGGAAGCCAATGACATTCTCAAGGCTTGCCATTCTGGACCTACTGGGGGACATCATAGCCCCAACTACAACGCCAAGAAGGTGCTTGATTCCGGATTCTATTGGCCCACGATTTACAAGGATGCCCATGAATTTGTCAAAACCTGTGACGCTTGTCAACGTCACGGGAATATCTCACAAAGAAATGAAATGCCGCAAAACGCCATTCAAGTGTGTGAGATTTTTGACATCTGGGGCATTGACTTTATGGGGCCATTTCCTTCATCTCGAGGAAACAAATACATACTCGTGGCCGTTGACTATTTGTCAAAATGGGTTGAAGCTAAGGCTTTGCCTACCAACGATGCCCGAGTTGTTGTGAAATTCTTAAAATCTCTTTTTGCTAGGTTTGGAACTCCACGTGCTATAATCAGTGATCGTGGTACGCATTTCTGCAATGACCAGTTTGATAGAGTCATGCAAAAGTACGGTGTAACTCACCGTCTCTCTACTGCGTACCACCCCCAAACAAGTGGGCAAGTGGAAGTTTCCAACCGAGGGATTAAAAGAATTCTGGAAAGGACAGTAGGCGAAAACCGTGCCTCCTGGTCGGATAAGCTAGACGACGCACTCTGGGCCTTCCGTACAGCTTATAAAACACCCATCGGGTGTACTCCATACAAGCTAGTGTACGGAAAGGCATGTCATCTGCCGGTTGAGCTTGAGCACAAGGCATACTGGGCCTTGAAACATGCCAACTTCGATATTCAGACAGCTGGTGATCACCGGAAAGTTCAAATGAATGAATTAAATGAACTCCGTGATCAAGCATACGAGAACTCTTTGATCTACAAACAAAAGACAAAGAAGATTCATGACTCTAAAATCAAGAACCGCGTTTTCAACGTCGGTGATCGAGTCCTTCTTTTCAACTCAAGATTGAAGATTTTCTTGGGAAAATTAAAATCCCGCTGGTCTGGACCATTCACCATCACTAAAGTATTTCCATATGGAACCATTGAGTTATCTCAACCCGATGGTCCAAATTTTAAAGTGAATGGTCATCGGTTGAAGCATTATTTTGGAGAGGACATTCCTCCTGTGGTTGTCCCGGATCTACAAACTTTCCCCATGAACCAATGAATGCGGGGATCGAGTCAAGCGAGCGACTCGGGAATCAAAAACAGTAGCATGCCATATGGGTTTTCACCCATATTTCTGACTTCTTTCTACTTTCTACCACCCTAGTGTGGGGAGTTGCCCATTTGTATATTAAAAAAAAAAAAATCATACTAAATAATGGCCGTAGTATTTCCCTTTTACGTTCTATGTTTCGGCATAACCGCCGGTACTTTGAATATTGAGGGCAATATTCATTTCTAGTGTGGGGGGGAATTCTCACGAATTTTATCATGTAATTATACCGCCTAATTCCCCCATTTTTGGCCAAAATTTTTTTGGAGTAAGTGTTTTACACTTACTCAGCTTATGGTTATCAGTCCACCATGTCTAATAAACAAAAGGATTGGCTAATCCAGGAGCAAACGGCTCTTGGTAAAGATATCTCAAATCCGTTGACGGCTTGCAATTTTCCCAAAATTGTATGGTATTCAGCTCACCATATCCTTAAAAGTGAAGAGTTAGCTAGCCCGCAAGTTTATGGCTTGTGGTAAAGGCAGTGGAAAAACCATAATTGGTAATCAGCTCACCAAAGATAATATTGATAATTTATCTAAGAGTTGGCTAGTCCAGAAGCAAACGGCTTCTGGTAAAGATAAATCAAATCCGTTGGAAGCTGGTGGTTTGCTCAAAATCACATGGTTATCAGTGTACCATAGTTCTTACTTGAACTGAAACATTTGGCTACTCCAGAAGTAATGGATTTTGGTAAAGAGATTCAAATCCATTAAGTTTTTCTCAAAATATTGCTAGGGACTAGCAATAGTTTAGTGTGGGGGATTGATGAGTGTGTAAATACTCATCATTTTTGGTTAAATCTGAACTGCAAAACACTTAAAAATGCTCAGAAATGCATCAAAATACTGAAAATATCTCAAAATTGCATTTTATATGTTTCAGATGCAAAATGTTTAAAATCAGATGAAAAATGAGCTAAGTTTGCATAATTGGCAGTTTCAGTCCCCCAAGTTTCAAAAGTGTCGAAATAGTCCATGAGCACTTATTTCAAAAGAAAAGTCACCAAAGGTCCTTTTAAAATCATAAGTTGTCAAAATTAGTCCTTTGGTGAAAAATGTCAAAAGTTTTGAGAAATTACAAGTTTGGTCCTTCAAGTTTCAAAATTGGCAAAAATGGTCCTTGGAAATTTGAAAATGTCTATTTTGGTCCTTGTACTATTAAAGCTTGTCATTTTTGGTCCCTTGAAACAACTTTGCAAAATTGGCAGCTTTGGTCCCTTGTTTTTCAGAAATTACAAATTGGTCCCTATGTTATTAATACAAGCCATGACCCTTTCCATTTGGACCCCTGCCATATACACCATTTGGACCCTTTCTTTTTAAACCCCCTTTCAATATTAAGCCCGGTCAACTATCCCAGTCAAACACCCACGCCCGCCTTTTTTTCTTCTCCTTCACCAAACATGCCTGCAACACTCAAGCTCCATCCCTCCAGCTCTTTCCCCACTCACCATGTTCCCTCCACCTCACCAAACTCCAAAGAGCATTAATTGCTTCCCTCCCCCATTGCACTCAACCCCCACTGGCATATATACATTTTGGCGCCAAAAATCAATCAAACGGCCAAGATTATCTCAAGCCATCCAATGGTCCCAAATGCAAGTGGGATTTGCTCTGAAGTCAAGTGGATGCACTTTTGTATAAAAAGGGAGAGAGGAGAAGGCAAAAGAGAGTAGTAACTAGTTTTTATATTTTTATGCAAATCGTTTTTAATATAAATGTTTTAGTTTAAGTAAGAAATTTGTAATCTCAGTTCCTATGTATTAAACTTTAGTTGGATAATCATTGTAATGCACTTTCAAGTTTCAATTCAAAGTTTTAGTATGGTTTCAAGTTTTGTGCTTACTGTTTAAAATTTCAGTTTCAAACTCTTATGTCCAAGCTTGTAGTAGCTTATTTTTAAAGCCAAATAAGCTTATTGAAGCTACTTATAGCTTTTGGTAAGCTTATCACTCAATTTCAAGCAACTTTGATATCTGGTCAACGAAAGTCAAACTGTGCTCATTTGGTAATGGAAATGATGTTGGGTTGATGCAGAGCATGAATTTGGGTTGATATTGAGTTAGGTTATGGTTTAGAATAGGTTAGTAAACCTTGTATTCTTTGGCAAGCCACAGTGGCTAGGACCAAATGTAAGTTCATTTTCAAGTTTCATTGCATGATCTGTATCTGTGGTTAGGATTAGTTTTTATCTGCTGATTAAGTTGTTATTAGGTTAGCTAGACTCAGTGTAAGTGATAATATAAGCTAGTTCAGTAGTTGGCTTAGTTTGAATTGCAAATCAGTGTGCACAGGTGTGTTTGGATCAGTAGCCTGTTTGAACTTGAGCTGTGGTTTGTGTTTAACATATGTCTGCTTAGTCTCAATTAGGTCCACTAGAATCATATCTGTCATAACTTTGCTTCTGCATAAGCTCTAAGTCAAAATTATCTAGAATCTGTCTTAAATTCTTAACTGTTGGAGTTTTTGAAGATCAAAAACTTGTTTTGTGTTTAGAATTCATAGAAATAGCTTGCAGTAGGATTATTTCATCTTAATACATCAAATTCAGTCCATAAATTAGGCTCAAAGTTCATTATAGTCAACATATCAAAATTGTCTCAAAAGTCAAAAGTGTAAAGTCCAGTTTTCACCAAACTGGGATGATTTTTAATTGATTCATTTCTGGTTCAATTTAAGTGAAAATCTGGGTTTTATAACCTCAGTTGGTCTAGTGTCTTAATATCATTTTAGTTGAATTTTAGTAATTTTCTACAAGCCTCAAAATAGCTTGTCAAAATGGTCATAAGTCCCCTGTACACACTCAGTGTATACTGAGTGTGCACAGGTGATTTGCAGAGCTTGTCACAAGCTCAATAGAGCTTATCTTGGCCTGGTCTTTGGTTTATAAGTAGCTAGCCAGGTCTACTCTAAGATCCAACATCTGTTTTTAAGTTCCAGCTTATTGAGTAGCTTGTTTTCAAGCTATAAAATAGTAGGTAAAACCTGTTTTTGGGCACTTAAGTTAATTCATCAAATCTGTTCATTAAGCACAATAGAGGTTAAGAGCAGTTGTAATAAGTTGCTTTTGAGTAGTTATAGCTTATTATAGCTTCTGTGTTCAGTCGGTGCTCATTTGGTACCTTTGGCTTATTCCAAGTGCATATTTATAAGCACTTGTAACTGCAGTTCCATATTCTCACACACAAGCCACTGTTTTTATATTTTTCATAGATTCATAATATTAATTTAGACATTTCCTGAATTTTTCATATTTTTCTAGTTCAGTTTGCTATTTTTCTTCATTTAAAACAGTTTTTAGGTATTTTTAATTAGCTTTTAATACAATTAAATCAGAAAAGCTTCAAAAAAATAATTTTTCATTTTTCATAGGTTAAGATAAATATAAAAAGTCAAAAAAATATTTTTCCAGATTTTTCATAGTTTAATTTGTAATTTTTAGCAATTTAATTAGTTTTAAATAGTTTTTAATTCATAGAAAATAGAAAAATAATCAGAAAAATACAAAATTAGTTTTGAAAATTCTCTTTAGTTATTTTAGATTTTTCTAAGTCATAATTTCATTTTTCTAGCTTTATTTCATATTTTCTTGTATTTTAGGGTATTATTAAATAAGTAAAAATAGTTTTTAATTAATAATAATTAGATAAATAGTAATAAAAATAATTTTATTTTTCTAAAAATTTTCTCTTATCATTAGGTTTGTAAAAATGTCATTTTTATATTTTTAGGATTAATATTGTTTCAGTTTCACATTTTCTTTTGTACGTTACGTAGTTTTCAATTTAAATTTATAAAAGAAAAATCAAAAACATCAGATTTTAAAAATAGTGAAAGCGTTTATTTAATATAATTTATCTTTTTAATTTTCTTTAATTTGCATTTAAGCCCCTGTAATTTGTATACTTTTTTCTTTAGGAATAATCAATCACAATCCTTTTCCGTTCAAATTCTCTCGATCACTATTCGTTTGATTATTCTCGCACAGCTCGTTGGGACATAACGACCTGGGGAAACACTATACTCTCTTGATCTTCATTGCATTTGTGTCTGAACTGTTTTAAGTTTCTTACGGTTAGCCATTCACAAGTGGCTAGCTTGTGTGAGAAAACTTGACGGTTTAGCGCGGATCAGTGGAAACAATGGGAGGTCGAGAATTAAGCCTCATCTCCTCGGTGGTTACCATGGAGCGCATGGTGTCAAGATCGGGAAAAGGGTCTTTGTGAGCAATGACGGTAGCAAGGTTTGCGTATTTTCACTCAATCCATTTATAGCATAGGTAACAATATCATCATCGGACATAGAAGAGCCAAGATCATTTAATAGAGTGACTATAGATTCAATTTTACGAAAATAAGCATCAGCGCTAAGATCGCTCATTTGAATGACACGTAACTCACCTTTTAAAGCAATAGTCCATGTACGTTTGTTGTCGAGAAAGATTTTCTCAACTTGATCCCAAGCATCTTTGGCCATGGGAGGGTTTGCCTTGATTAGTCTACCTTGAATAGTAAGAGCAAGAGTAAGAAAGATCCATGACTTGACGATGGAATCAGCAGTTAACCATTCTTCCATTGGTGGAGAGGAAGTGGAGGAACTCGCGGCAGCCCTTCGGATGTGCGTTAGGACACCAAAGTTGTTGCAGTGTATCTTGAAAAAATAGCACCATGATGAGTAATTTAACTCATCAATGTTCAGTTTCACTGGAATGACGTTGTTGATGTTCACGGCATATAGTTTTTCAAAGAGGGTGAGTGTAGGGGGTGGAGGTGGGTTTCCATTAGTCATGATGGAGGCTGTTATGATGGTGGTTGACAGCAGGAAGGTGGAGTGGAAGTAACAAAGGTTTTTAGGGGTTAGGTTTTTAGGATCGAAGATTTAGGCTGATACCATGTAAAAGTATAAATCGTATATTTCATTCATTGGGCAAACTGAATACCGTGTAAAAGTATAAATCGTATATTTCATTCATTGTAACTTTTTATTTTTGAATTCGTATTGTACTGTTTAAGTTTTAATGTTATGTTATTTATTAAATGAAGTATTAGTTTAGAGGTTGAATTTGTAATTTTTATTTTCTTAAAAAAATTGAGGCCCAAAATGTGGTGTTGAGGTAGTGTTATGATAAAGGTTTTTTTTTTTTTTTTTAATGTAAAAGCTGATGTGATGTTGATGTAACGCGATGTTATTCTATAATTCAAGTTACTACACCTTATGACCCCATTGATGAATATGGATGCTGAGTAGAGGGATCATTAATGTTTGTTAGATGGATCATCACATTTAGCCATGACCCGTCAAGAAGGGGTGGGTCTGCTTAAAGTGGTTCTCGGATGGTTTTGTGAGCTGCATGTACTTTCTTAGTATAGTGTAAAATATCGTAACTTTTTTGAAAGCATCATGTAAAAAATGTGCGTGTTACAAGTCCTGTTTCGTTTTACCGAAATGAGTGTGATGGCTTTTAAGTAATGGGTCCACCACTATCCATACATTCCCTACAAAGATAAAATTGGAACATTAGTTCACAATATATATAGTTGACCATGGGATAGAACATACTGGCAATATTTTTGCATAAAGTGGTAAGTTTGAAATAAAAAGGGAGTCGCGGGTTGCTGGTAAACTTGTGTTTGTATCAGCGTAACCATATCCGAGAGTGTAATTAACTTGTTAGGGAACTGAAACAACAAGCTTCCAAAAACGGACGTCAGCTTTTGGTCACCCGAACATTAGTACTTTCTTCTATATATTTAACTATTTACGTCAAATCTAACAATTACGTGATCAAATCCTTATGTATGTTTTCCTTACGAGGTTTCGAGCCCGCGCGTTGCTGCGGGTGCTTTCGTTAGATATGGAGCGACCAGTTTGCCGAAGATAGCAATGGTAAAAAGCATAAGATTGCAAGGATGGCTGCTGCAAGAATTTGCAGCATAAAAAACTGGCCAAACTTTCTAAAGCATACATTAGATTTATATGCACTAACTGCATAGCAAAAAATAGGAGTATCTTGGTATGCAAACATGCCATAATTTTTGTCTGAGTTTGACACAAAAGAACACAATGTTTTGGCGCACATTTCTGCAGCTAGAAAGCCATAAACAACCACGATAATTATTGCACCAAACACATGTGTAACTGCAACTTTGCAGCACACTAAACCAAACAACATTTGGATAAAGTACATCTGGGATGATACGCGTAACAACACATGCAATTTTCAGTGACAATATGATACTCCAGCTTCTCACAGTTTTATTCAAAGGCATTTAAGCCATTGAGAAACTACCAATACAAATCATATTTGAGTAAGGTTAATTTTTTTTCCCTTTTCCTTTTGACCCATCTTTGGCAAATGCTTTCTTACCTATCTCTTGACAAAAATGAGCATTGGGAAGGCCAAGGACTTTGAGCCTGGATTTAAAAGCCTCTTTCGCAATCTGCTTTGCAGTTTTTGCCATGGCATTATCATTTCCTTGAGCAACCTGTTTTGGAGGTTTAACCTTCCTAACATCTTCTTTTTTAGATCCTGAACCGCAATAACCAGGCGGAAAGTAGCTGTTCCATTCCATAGAAAGGTCAACGCCTGCTGAGCTTGATTCAGTGCTTGAAATGACATGGTACCTGCACATTTAAAAAATGAAAAAGTAAGTACATCTGGTAATGCTGTGTCTTTTTGATATCAAGATTCTGATGAAAAAGAAAACCTTTTTTCTTGCCAAAATCCATGTTGTGGTTTCTTTTAGATTATTGTTTGGTGAATCAATGTTTGTTGGAGCTGTTTTTATAGCTAGAATTTCAAATGAGCATGTGCTTTATGAATGGAATATGTGCAGGCAATGTGCAGGTTTCAAAAAATGAACAGCTGATTAAAGCAGTCAATGCATACACTGTTGATGTCATTAAAGTAGAGAATATGCATGTTTCATTTGAGCTTTTTGTATCAGTAGTCTTTAATACTGGAATATGCACAGATGCGCAGTCCATGCTTGAAGAAAAAAAACAGTGAACCAAAGATTCATATTTCATTAAAAAAACAGTCACCACATATGAATGATGGTGGCACAAACGATTCTGCAGTTTCATCCCTACAACTATTATGATTACCTGAATTGCAGCCTCAGCGATGTTGGCCTTTCGTAGATGATCTCTGGTTGTTGTATGAAATTTGCACGAAAACAAACCAAAATCTGAACACAAATTTAGAACCGCAAATCAGATTTTCCAACCATAGCAAAGCCAACATGTTCATAATACAGTCATATACCAAAATACTTTTAGGTCAGGCTAGCTTTTGGTATATGGGTATGATAATAATATCCAGTCGTTACAATAATATCCAGTCATTACAATAATTTCAGTACTGCACACTAAAGTGCAATCAGTACTGCACACTTCCAGTCATATTATGGGTATGACAATAATATTGAGTCATTACAAAGCCAACATGTTCATAATACATGCTATATTATTGTCATATGACTGGATATTATTGTCATATAGCAAAGCCAACATTTCAGTAATGCACACTAAAGTGCAATCAATACTTACCAAAACATTTATCTAAATCCATAAGTAACTATGGCAAAATCTGCTAAATTTTGGTCATACCCATATACCAAAAGGAAGTGTAAAAATGTATTCATCGATTATCGCTAGCAGTGTGAACAGATTATAGATAAAGGTCACTCACCGCAGCAACCAACTGGAAATGCAGGAAGCTTCACCATCCTAGCGTCTTCTTTTTTAGTGCCTGGCCTGGAGTAAGTAACTGGAAAGCAGCTTTTCCATGGCATAGGAAGGCCAGTGGTTTCTGAGCTTCATTGGCTGCTTGAAATGTAGATGGTTTTTGCACATAAAATGAAAAAAAAATTAGGATGTGATGTTTGCATATAAAGATGGAAATGAAAGCAATAAACCTTTTCCCTTGCTTGAATTCATGCTGCAATTTGCTTTAGATTATTGTTTCGTCAGCTGATGTTTAGTGGAAAAGTTCTCTATTGATGAAATTTTAGATTAGTGGCTGGTTCATGAAGGGAATCTGTGCAGATAAAATGATTAAAGTAGACAGCATACAGGTTGCCCTTTAGTGTGCAGTACTGAAATCTTAGATTAGTGGTTGGTTCATGAACTATTCAAAGATGCTTTGAGGTCAGGCTAGCTTTTATGTTGCCTTGTTTGGGAATCTGACATTGGAATGATAAGTAATGATATATTGTATCAATTAGGTTACACCAACTTAGTGCTACAGGTTTTTGTTTGCCTATATAAGGTTTTTTTTTTCTGGCTTCACATACTTGCCTTTCTACCTTGTGAGTTTTTGTGAAAATCTATTAAGAAAATGGTGTCCACCCCAAACATTGATCAGCTGAAAGCAGCATGTGGTTCTTATGAGCTAGATAATGCCTTTAAGTTCCTATTTCTACATGAGCAAGGTGAGAATGAGGGGTTCATCATGCTTCTTGGAGAGAAATGCGATGATGTTCGTCGTCGTCTGCAGAGGAGGACTGAACTACTGTAAGAGGGGCGCAGGTTAAATCCTTTAGATGATGTTGCAAATGACGGTGTTGAATGCTTGGAGGAGGCGCAGGATATGGACCATCAGATTCTCGCTGCACTGATTCAGGTCCTTGATTTGGCTAGGCAAGCGCGTATTGAGAAAAGCCGCCATGTGTTTACAATTGAGTTGCATGATTTGGGTAGTATCTTATGTGTCTGTATGATGGCTTGTCCTATGGTCTTTATGTTTAATGTTATGGTGTTATGTGTTAGATTAACAGGGTGTTGTTAATCTATGTTGGTATGCCTGTAACTTATTTCGCCTATGAATAAAAGTTACGTATGTTTGTGGTTCAATAATTTTGTTGATATATGTCTTGTTATGTGAAGGAGAAAAGCAATGATATGGTTGGCTCAGTTGTGTTTTACTTGGACAATGTGTGGAGGCAGTTGTTGGGTTTCTTTTATGGGATACTGAATATTTTGCAAGTACAAATTATTTATGTTTTTTGATGATTGCAACACTTATGTGTGTTATGAATTATATATGTAGAAGGTTAGTGACAATAAGGTGAGGATAAAAAATTATTAGCAAAGACGGTTTTACTGATTGGATTTAATATGAATATGTATTATCAATTAACAAAAGAATTCTTAAGCTATGCATGTGTATCATAGTTTAGCACTAAAAGTATTGAACATTTTTTAAAATTCAGAAAATGCTCAATCCTTTAAATAAAGGTTGGGTGGAAAAACAAAGCATGGCATAATTTGATGGTTGTTGGTCATAAGTAGACACTGAAAAGAAGCATCATAATGCACTCATCAACCATGGTCATTAGTATGAACAGATTTTCAAGACAGATTACTCACCGCAGCAGTGAAACACCTTGCTATGTGATAAGGTAACGTATGTGCAGGAGCCATCCCAATGTGAGCATCTTCAAGCACCTCAAAAATGTTAGTAGCCTCAGCTTCAGAACCAATGCGAGTGGCCTTGATTGATGAGCATTCATTGGCATTCATAGTACGACGGATAGTGTCTTTCTGAATTTAAAAAAAAAGGAGCACACAATCACTAAAAAAATACCCGAAGAAACTTAACATGTGCTGATAAAACAATTGCACACTGATAAAAAGCTAACCATTGTCACATTTGCAAATTATAGGATAATGGTATGCATGATAATTTACTTACTATGTTAAATTGCTGATCCAATACATATTTCTGCAAATGCCATTTTTCTTTCTGTTTTCACCGTCCTCCTGCAATGAAAAGGGGAGTATAAACTGTTATCCATATGACATAGTATATATTCATACGTGAAAGCTGTGATGTAACGACACATATCAACCAACCAACTATAGACTGTTTGTCTACCTGCAATGTAGGTTTGTTGATTGAATGGCATGCCAGATCTAGGATGATCTATAAATTCACAAATGATCCTAGGTTTGACGTGCCATTCAATAAACAAAGCTGGATTGCAAGCAAATAAATGATCTGAACTTGTTTGATTGTCGTGCATTTAAGCTATATCAGTTTTTATTCTCTACCTACAATGGTTTAATTTTGTAACCTTCATGTTTTTAGTTTTTACCCTTTTGTCTCCTCCCCCCCCCCCTTTTTTTTTTTTTTTTTTTGCCCGTAATTTTATATCTATAAATATATTTTTTTTATCTGTTTTTTTTTGCTCCTTTTTTTTCATAAGATGAAATTCATTTTTCTTGGCAGTTCATCTGTGAAAAAATGCTAAGTATGCCAAAAGATGCCTAATTGATGGCTGTTTATGGGGAATCAAAACTCATAATTACTTTCCATTGCATTTGGAGGCTCTATAGTGGCAGTCAAATCAAAAGTCTAATAAGCCATGTACTATGACATCATAGCAATAATAACCCACCCCTAATTTGCTCTTTAAAAGACACACATACCATCCCAAAAACACACACAAAAGAAAATCTGACCCAAACCTCAAATAAAAAAAAACAGAGAAAAAAAAATGAAGACACCTATGCCTTTTTGCGAAGAGCTTGTTGCGGCCGCTGGGTCTAGCTTTGTGAGGGATATGATGGTTGTTCGATTTGGAATAGAGGTGACCATGACTATGGTGGATGAAGCAGAACTGCTGAAAAAGGTTCAAGACATTAGGGCTCGTTTAGCTAAGCGGGACTATGTGATTGAAGAGTTGGAACTCTTGTATCCGTTTGATTCTTCTGTGCAAAGTATCTCAGAGCTCAATAAGTTGCAAACTGAAGATTTAAGCGAAGCTGCAGAGATCCTGGACAATGTGATGAAGAAGCAAAAGCGAGCACAGGAGCTTTTGTCATTTATCGAGAAGTTGAAGGGGATGTTGTACTGACATCCTTTATTTCGGTGTTTCTGAAGTGTTTTTTGGGTTTAAGTGATGGTGTGAATAGGTAGGATCGCTAGTATGTGTTCACCAAGACTCGCTAATGTTCATGTTTTTTGTCTTTGAATAATTTATCTATTTTTTTTTTATGTTTCAGAAGTCAATGCATTAAACTTTTATGTTTCTATATTAATCTTGCTTTAACATACATGTGTTTGCTATATCCCATAGTTGGTTGTGTTGCTATGATGGCGCCGTAAACATGTACTTTTAAACTAATTTTGTGACATTTGACCTTGTTCCATAAGTGGCTGCCAGTGGGCTTGCTCCATAAGTGGTTCGCTCCGCTCGCAGTGCAATCCGCAACCTGTTATAATAAGTTTATTGTTAGTGCATGAGCAGCAAAGCTAAATATTAAAAGTTTTAAAATTATGGCAGTTGAACCTGCAGTTTAAATGTAAAGGGTAGAGGAATGCAAAGCAAAATTCCAAACATAATATATACTATAGTCATACTTTATCGATGCCACATTACTGGGATAAACTCACCAGCTACCCATACCCACTCTTTTCCGAGTTTGCTATGACCATCTGCTATTATGTACAGTTGAGCATGGCCTAGTTTAAAAAATACCATGAGAATCTCATTGATCGACACTATAGTACTATGCAAAAACAAACCACATTAACGGACCTTCCGTTGGTGGACACCGGGTGCTGCAGACTGACGGTGGACACTTCCGTTTGTAATCGTGGCAGAGGTGTCCCTTCACCCTGTACCTTCTCTGGAACAGTTAAGATGGTGTTTCACATTTGGCTTACCATGTTCATAAGCAAGGATGCCTACATTGAAGGGAAAAAAAAAGCATCAGAAAAACATGTAAAAAAACGCAACTGCTTTAAAAATCATCGCAAATTCAGGTAGAAAGAATTACCCACTGCCACACAGAGTCCACTGATATGACCACCTTTGTTTGAATCTATGTGGCTCCCTATAATCTGCACGTGACGCTTGTCAACAACACCCACAAAAGAACGTGCGACATTAGCATTCGGATTTTGTACAGTAAAGATCACAATAAGTATAAGCATATCGAGAATGAGGGAAAAAAAAGAGAATCAACCTTTGCGAATAACCAGATATGCGGCGTAGGCCAACTGAGTTCCTGGCCATCTGTTTTTGCGGGATGCCTCTTTTTCTAGGATGGCATGAAGATGTGGTATCATATATAGGCTCTCCTATTACAGCAAAAAAAAAAAAAAAAAAAAAAAAAAAAAACAGCATGACAATGTCTTTCGGTAATCCGAAACTGTTATGAAAAAAACAAACAGGCCAATCAAATTTTACAAACTGAATTTGAAAAGAGAAGAGCAAAAGTAACTTTCCATTGTATCAGCACTTATCGGTCATCCAATGATGCCTTTTCCACCGGATCTATGGGACAAAGTTTGGAAAACCTGCAACAATACATGTATGGGTGCTTGAGCAGGTGCAACAGTAATAAGAAACCCAAAAATTAGCATGTACAATAATACATTGAAAGATAGTGTAATGGCTGTAGTGAAGTGCAAGGACATACCTCAATTGGAAAAAAATGAATGTTCAGTTTTGAATGCTAAGATGAAATATTGTATAAGCAAAGTTCATACACTCACAGGACGACATGCTTGCAAAGCCGACATAATCTGTGGAGAAGTGGCTTTTAAAGAAGAAAACGCTACTTGATTTATTGTGTCTTTTAAAAATTGTCAACTGACATGCCATGAACTGAAAACGAAAACGTTTATTATGCCCTTTAATATCTATATAGCCTCAGACCTGCGAATATGGGAGCGGTACCAGAGACTCAGTATGGCTGCAACCACAATTTGGATTAGGGTGCCTTGCCAAAACATGGGAGCCGATGAAGCACGCTTACCAAATACATAAATGCAGGAAACTATCATCATCGGCGTTCTCACCTTACAATACACGCATAAGCGTCACAACATGAAGAACATCCAATTGCATCTGACTTTAACATTAAACCCCAAATCAAAGTATTAAGCTGATTTATTGGCCCCAACATCTAACCATAAGTAACATTTCAACAACCATAAGCAACATCTAATTATTCTAACACCTAAAATATGTATGCACCAGTTTGTTGAAGGTAGCAATGGCGACAGTCATAAGATTGCAAAGATAGCTGATGCAAGAGTGTGCAGCATAAAAAACTGGCCAAGCCTTCTAAAACATACATTAGCTTCATATGCAGTAACTGCTGGAATGGTGTACAAATTATGTTGTATCCACCCTTTCGCTAGTTTTACAGATATACTGAAAGTTTGCCATATAAGAGTAGGAGCTTTGTATGCTATTGCATACTTTTGCAGCCAAGCTGCAGGCGTAGGACAAAATAGTAGTATCTTGGTATGCAAACATGGTACAACTTCTGTCTAAGTTTGAAACAAAAGAACACCAATGTTTTAGCCTGAAACTTTTAACCGATTCTTAAAGACAAAAAATTTGCAGCTGTTTTTTTTTATAATCAATGATTGAAATACGTAACCTTAATCCGAGATTAACCGAACCCACAAACCGGTATAAGCACAACAAAAGGGCGTTATTTTGAATGAAATCATGGCAGGTCTTTCCCCCGGAGATATACCCAGGTGTATCTTTAAAAAAAAAAGAGGCAATATGAGTAGGGATGAATAGAACGGGACGGTTAACCCGATGCCCGATGGGCCTCCACCCAAACAGGCTTGGGAAAAAGATTCCCCGGTAAAACACTATTCATAAGGCATAGAGACGCTCAGGAATGCGAACATCACAGCGGCATCAGAAGCCTGTCATGGCTGCAACCGCAATATGGATGTGGGTGCCACGCCAACAGACAGGGGGCGCTAAAGCACGCTAACGAAGCAGATCAATGGAGAAAACCATCATCATTGCGTCATTAACCTCATGACATGCTATCTGTTACTTGTATATTATATACTTTTACATTTGTTGGGTTCGCTTTTTCAGCCAGGTGTGAGAATTTTGCTAGACACACGGCTCAGATGGGCGAATATTCAAGCAAAGAGGATACACCCACCATGCCTGCAACAGCTGCCTGTCACCCTGCCAAGATACGCGCCATCTCACGTTTACCGGATAAACCCCAATTCATCACAGCCTCAAAAAAGGAATACAAAGGTCGACCATTTTGCATTGCACGAATAGCAAAAACTGCAATCACAGAAATCAACATTCATGGGAGCCTTGCCTCTATCTGTAATCTGCAATAATGAAATGAAAGTTTCAGAAAATCATATTTAACCAACCCCAACGCAAAAGGCCAACTGACATAAATAAAAGCACGGGACATAATTTCTATTATGCTCATACCTCATCGGCGCAACATCACTGTCATAAAAGCACCAGGATGCTGAATTTGTTCTGGCTGCCTGAGGCATGGTTCACACGGGTCGTTTACCTTTTAGATCCAACCAGGTATATCTCCAGAAAATTATTCGACAATATAATGATCCAAACATAGGTGCAGTCACGTATTGAAAACAATGGCCATAGTTATAGCAGCTGTAGACTCAAACAGCCACAAAAGCAACATGTTAAGAAAAAGAGCACATCAACCGTGGATGCAACCATGATGGGTTGGCCCGCCAACATGCATTGCACCTCATCTTCTTCAAAGGCACCCCTACCCATGAGAACGAATACCAATAACCACTAATTGCAAGATGAGAAGTTTGTTAGAACTCCTTTAGATCGTTTTGAGCCTTAGGGTTTAACAATAACAATGACAATACGCAGCGGATAAATCAAAACATAATTTTTATTGACACAAGGTTTTCATTCACTAACACTAACTAATCTTAGACGTTTATAGGAACACGTCTAGATAACTAAACTAATAACCTAGGCGTTTACAAGACTATACGCCTAGGACACACATACACACACCTTTTAGTCGACTACATCTTGGAAGATATATTTCAAACCTACACCCCATGTCCTCTTTATATACTAGAGGATTAGGGTTTACAAAATACTACAAAGGACTAATAAATAAAACTTCTTTTGCAAGCAAGTCCTTCCACCTTTTTGTAGGTTTCCTTCTTGTCATATTAAGTCCCTCTTATTTCATTCTTTTTGTCTTATCAACTCAAACGTATAATTCCCAACAATCTTCCCCTAATTGATAATGACAAAACCTTTCTTGAACGAACTTCCCTAGACGAAGTAGAGAAATTGAGATAAGGGATCTCACCATGAATGAAACAAGTATGT
This sequence comes from Chrysanthemum makinoi, assembly GCA_910596185.1. NCBI lineage: Eukaryota > Viridiplantae > Streptophyta > Magnoliopsida > Asterales > Asteraceae > Chrysanthemum > Chrysanthemum makinoi. Next base: position 126,519,478 of record OU343225.1, read on the forward strand.
CTTCCTTTGTCTTCCCCTTAATCCATGCCATGCCACTTCAACATCTCTTCCCCTTTTTGTTATTATCCAAATAGGGAACGTATGCAAATAATGATCTTGACCACCACGAACCAATACCACACATCCAATTCATCATTCCAATGTCTCAAATTACCCTCCATGAATTTTTCCGCAACTAAAAATGAACTTGAAACAGTAGAAATCTAAACCATCAGTAGTAATACTAATCAATAGTAGTAAGAATCAAAAACTTCCCCTTGAGTGGTGCATGAACATCAAATGATTCTTCAAATCTGTAAGCTCCTTGTAATGATCACTTGTGAAGAAAACCAAATATAACGAACTTGATGAAGAAGTAAAATAACCCAAACTTGTATCTTATATCTTGCACTATAGATGACATTGAACGTATACCTATGTATAGGGAGACCTCAATCTCTTGACGATAATCACTGAGCACAATAACGTCACTCCTTTAAGTGTTATGTCAATTCTTTGTCATAATCATTGAAGCACGAACAAGTTACCTCCTGCTAAAAGGTATGATAAAACACGTATCCAAGTAATTCCACTTCACCTTCATATAAGTGATAAATAATCCTCTTCGTAATCAATTCTTCAATAAAATCAACTTCGAGCTTTTTAAAATCTTTTAAGAACAAAAATCAAACTCCTGTGTGTGAACAATAACCTGTGTGTGTGTCGTCAAAAATCCATAACAATCACCATGCTTGACTTCCCCTCAAATCTGAATATCTTCGTTTAGCAGTACAGTCGAATAAGCAGCAGTACTTTGAATGAGAAGCAGTAATTTCGTCCAAGAGCAGTACTTTCGTAAAACAGCAGTACTTTCGTCAAGCAGATACTTTGTGAAAGGGTATGATACTTTGAAACCTCCAAGCAGTACTTTGAACTTAGAGCAGTACTTTTACATAATAGCTCAGATCGAAGATCCCTTTGGTGGAAAGTTAGATGAGTATATAGAGAACATCCACCAAAAATTTCGTCACGATCCAACAGTTAACGAAAAAGTTATGATCGTTTCAAAACAGTGTTGTAGTAACCTTACGAATTTTTTTTTCGATGCTTGAGTGACTTCAACAGCTTATAACTTTTGATTGAGAGTTCAGATCAACAATCCATTCGGTGAGATTAAAGATGGATATACCAAGAAGCTCCAGTTCGTATTTTAGCCCGATCCAACGGTTCATTAAAAATTTATACCCTCTTGAAAACTGTGCTGCAGAAAAGTTGCGAATTTTGCAAAAAATCGATTTTCTTCATTCTTTTTCGCCAAGAAACCTTGGGAATCCCTAGGTAACGAGCCCCCTAAGCTCTGATACCAATTGAAAAGTTTGTTAGAACTCCTTTAGATCATTTTGAGCCTTAGGGTTTAACAATAACAATGACAATACGCAGCGGATAAATCAAAACATAATTGTTATTGACACAAGGTTTTCATTCACTAACACTAACTAATCTTAGACGTTTAAAGGAACACGTCTAGATAACTAAACTAATAACCTAGGCGTTTACAAGACTATACGCCTAGGACACACACACACCTTTTAGTCGACTACATCTTGGAAGACATATTTCAAACCTATACCCCATGTCCTCTTTATATACTAGAGGATTAGGGTTTACAAAATACTCAAAGGACTAATAAATAAAACTTCTTTTGCAAGCAAGTCCTTCCATTTTTTTGTAGGTTTCCTTCTTGTCATATTAAGTCCCTCTTATTTCATTCTTTTTGTCTTATCAACTCAAACGTATAATTCCCAACACAAGCGCAATAAGCAACCAATAAACCCGATAACTATTATATCAAACAGCCGCGTAACTGCAGGTGTCACCAGATTATGCGACAAAAAATCCAACTCCATACAGCCATGACTGTTGGCTTAAACAAACACTTTTATTATGTGCTCGTCCCAAGCAAATCTAAAATTGCGCATTTTGATTTGTGGGCAGCCAACTCAGATAGGCAAATCTCTTAGCAAACAGGATACGCTCGCCATGGCTGCAACAGTTGCCTGCTACCCTGCCAAGATACGGGCGATCTCACATTCACCGAAGAAACCCCAAATCATCACAGCCTAAAAAAAGGAATACAAAGGGTCAGGATTTAGCACCACGGGTCAATCACGGTAACCGGCCAACTGTGTTCATTCCCACTCATATCGTACCTTTATTCTGTAATTCACAATCATGAAATCCAATTTTTATACAGTGATATTTCACCGCGACAGCAAGACCTGAAAGCATTGCAAACCCACAAAATCTTTTTAGAAGTTATACCATTTAAGCAAAATCTAATCCGCATAAAGTGTTTAACCATAAGACATGACATCCCATTCGACCAACATGAAGAGATGTTTTTTTTTTTGTACACTGACTAAATCAACATGAATTATTAAAGGAGGACGTAATTCTATGATCAGTAAACTGATATACAAACTTTAAATTAAAAAAACTCACCACAACAAACCTAGGCAGAAAGCGAAGGCAAAACATCACACACAGTATCCAATCTTCAAAAAACAATGAAAGCTAAACACAACATAGCCCACAAAGCATAAAGAACAGAGAAAATAGGCAAAAAAACAAAAGCGAAAAACATGACTCCTTGTATCAATTTTTGAAAATCTAAAAGCCACAGATCAGATTTTTTGATGATTGATAATCGACATACGTAACCCTCATCTAAGACATGGCAAGCAGAAACATGAAACCCTAAATAAACCTAAAATAACCCACAACCGAACCTAAACACAGCACACCATAACTACCATAAAGATCAAGGAAAATAAGCCCTAAAGAAAGGGGGGGAAAATCAAACCTTTAATCGTTTCTCCAAAATTAGCAAATATGCAGTTAGGGTTTTTGATAATCAATAATTAAATTGGTAACGCTACCGTCAGATTTACTAAACACACAAAATATATGGACCAAAAGAGAGTTACCACTGTAGGCAGAGCCATGTGGCCAACGCAGATCCAAAAAACCGATAAAAATATTGTTTCCATAGTACAGATCATTGTACCCCTCTCACCAACCGGTGTACCAACACGCAAAAGTGTTTCCCTGGATCAAGGCACGCCGGGTTTTTTCCCCGGAGATATACCCAGGCGGATCTAACATGAAAATGGAAGATGTGAGTAGGGATGAATAGAACGGGCGGGTTAACAAAATGAGGGTCGACCCAAAAGGCCGGGTAAAAACAGCCACGCATTTAAACACTATAGCTAAGAAATCCCAACAAATGTAAGTATACTAATGTAGCATACCTTTCCGCGTCATGGTAGAAAAAGTTTAGACACAGCAACCTTAGATCGGTTTACTATACATGTCAAAGTTTACAAAATTGCCAATAGTTCATTACTCGTATAGGTATACAAAACAGCTAGTTGTTCAGTTATTCTCCAGTATCTAATGTGCTTAGATGTTATTTAAGGCCCAATATACAAACACTAAAACCCTCATCTGACGTTAGGTTTTAGTTTTAAAAACCCAATTCAAGTATTGAACACCAAACAATTCAGTTGGACCAAAACACTGAAATAAAGGGTTTAATAGTTTTTTAGCGCAAATAATCACATCCAGCTTTTAGCAGTATTAACACAAGCAAATCACACATCTAGCATTTATATACTCGCTTTATTAATGTCATTCTTAACCTCTTAATCGTATTAAAAATTGCTAAACATGCTCACAAAATGTTACAGTAATAACCAGCAACGCTCACTGCACCAGCTAGTCGAAGAACTCAAACTAAATGTTAATACTTACTAGCTAGACTTTGTTTGATCTTCATTGTCATTAAACAAGAAACAACCATTAAGCCATTATATATATACTGAACTGGACCGAGAAACCAGTATAATAACCATCGTAGACATCTCTAGTTTACATTAGTTTTAACCTACAAATATTTTAAACAAGTGAAATATTGTTTGGGGAAAAAAGTACTTGGATACATCAATGACAAAGAGCAATAGATAGATCTAGATTAACGTCACACTTGCTAGAAGAGTTTTCACTTGGATTATGTGTTGACTGTTCCTCACTGATTCCGCTTGTCGAAGAACAATTGCTGATTTGGACCAAGGGGTGGTGCAAAGATAGTGACAATGATAATCCACTGCGGTCATAAGGCTCATCTATCTCATCCTTGATAATCTGTCCGCATTTTCTAAGTTTCATCCCATTGAAGGCTCCATGTTCACCATTCTCTGGTTCTGAAATCTGCACAGAAGAATTAAGCATGAAATACCTCAAAAGTTCCCTCAGGTATGGTATCACAATGATAAAGTATATACAAACCAATTATATGAAAACGTGACAAGAAGACATGTTTACATAGAGGCATAGAGGAGATGTTACATTCCATACAAAAGGTGTAGATTGGCGGGAACACCCTGACCCCGGGTGTCTTTTGGCACCAGTCATTGTCCACCCCACAAGGAATAGCTCCGATAACTCTCGTAGCCTAGTGGGGCACCAACTGGAGTGAGCACGAGCCAAGACTCGGACCCCTGAGCTCTTATTCCACAAAGTCTCTCTAGTGTAGCCATAGGTTTTGCGGAGGTGGGTACCTATATGAAACAAAAGCCAAGGATGGGACTTGAACTTTGGTCAATTGACTCAAACACAAGTCCTCCAACCATTGGACTAATGCTCCATTGGTGAGGAGATGTTACATCAAAGTGATGCTTCGTTCAAGTTTGCAGCCATTCATATTTACTTGCTATCTTTTATATAATAAAAGAATTATTACGTTTCGCATCAACTTTGCCAAAACTATCTTGTTAAAACATTTTGGACCAATCAGGTTACTCTAGTTTGAAACATGGTAAAATCGAGCAATATAATTGACCAATAAAAGTCAAAGTTGAAGCTCAATTTGGTCAAACTATTAACTTTTCGTCCGATTTATAAAATGTACTACAAAATATGTGTTGATTCTAAAAAAATAAAAAATAAAAAAACCCTTAAAAATAAGGGGGTAATAAAATTTTATTTGTTAAAACCACTAGGGGAGAGTAAGTGAGCTTGCTTTCGAAAGTTTACAGTTTCCTGGCTAAAAATCACATGCTTTTTTACTAAAAGTAAACTTATCAGTTTTTATATTCTTTATAATTTTATAATTTAATAAATACCCATATACTTTATATTTCATTGAAAAAATAACAATATGTTGTTAGTTATTTATAAATAAAAATAGAAAAACGCAAGTTAATGTGACATATACATACATACACGAACGACTCATGTTATTTCTTTTTATAAGATTAAGTAAGGATATCCGAAAAAGTATTCTTTTTAACTATCCGCATTTAATAACGACTCATTTTATTCCTCTTTATAAGTTTAACCCGCGCACGGGTTTAACAATTGGCTTAATTATTATTAACAGTAATATAAATATCAAAATGAAAGCACGACATCACATGTTACTATTTATTCAAAATAGACGGGATTCTTCATATAACAACCACACATATGTTTTCAAGGTCATTATTTGCAACTAAACACACATAATGTGTATAACACGATATAATAGTTAAATTTCAATAAAATCAACCTAAACATTATAGCAGTTAAACAAAGTAAAATCCATCAGGCAAAAAAAATGAATACAAAATATTAATCGATATTAACACATAATGAACAAATTATGTAAAAACTCGTACTACAACGGGTATTATAACTATATAAGTATTAAAAATTATACAATTTTATAAAATAAATCTTAAATATTATAAAATCATGAATTTGTAAATTGTCATTAAATTTAACTTCAAAATAAAGTTATTGAAATATTATTACCCGCTATACTATCTGCCCCAACCCCGTTCGTGCACGGGTTATAAAACCAGCTAATATTTGATGAAAATCGTGTATTGTGTCTAATTGTTTACAAGAGTTGAGATCAATATAAATCTCATATTTGCCATAGATCCAATAAATCAATCATAGTCATCAATTTATGATCAAAATTAATAAAAATGCCCTTTTCACTTTTTTTTTAAAACAACATATCTTGCAAAACGGTAAATCTTCAAACTACAAAAAATACACCATCGCGACGAGAATTAAACTATTTTTCTATAGATATGCATTTCTCTATATTTTCGATAAAGTTTTTTTTTCAAAAATTTCACCCAGAAAAATCACATATGATTTGTAAAATCATATATGATTTTCAAAAATCACATGTGATTTATAAAAATCAAATCATATATGATTTGCAAAAATCATATATGATTTTTAAAAATCGAATCACATATGATTTTCACAAATCATATATGATTTTTTTGGGGCGTAATTTTGAAAATAAAAATCATTAAAAATATATAGAAGTGCATATATATAGAAAGATAATTTAATTCTCGTCGCGATGGTATGATTTTTTTCGCGTAACGATTAACGGTTTGCGAGATATTTAATTTTTAAAAAATGGGTGAAAGTTTATTTTATTTTTTCTATTAGAAAAATGAATAGCTATGATTGATTTATTGGATATATGGTAAATTTAAGATCTATATTTAACTTTTGCCTTGTTTGCAATCATGAAAAAATCTCCAGTAGAATTGTTGTATAAAATATAGCCAGAGAAATAAATGATTCAAAAATCTGTAGAACTAATTCGCAACTTTACATTAACTAGCATATGTGAATCTATCATTTACAAAAGTTGGGAGTCAATACTTCTCCATATACATTGCTTCTTTTTTTATTATTCAAATATAACAAAAACAAATAATATATTGTGCCAATTTATGTATTTTGTAATTTAAAATGATGGTCAAAACATGAAAAGATAATGGGAAGAGAATTGATTGGCACACTCTCAAATCTTATTTGCACACTCAAATGTACAACCTGATAAAGCAGCATATGATAAATATACAACTGCTTATTGCATAGTTTGGAGTGTGCAAATAAGAAATGAAAGTGTACAAATCATTGGAAGGTTGTAGTACTTGAACGATGAAAATAAGACAGATATGTTCCTCTTTTTATACCTAAAGGCTGGTACAGTCCCTCCCCAACTGCATTTAATAGCTTACAGGCTGGACCACTATTTTCATAACTCATTTTTTTGCTCAACCTAGTACACATGTAACTGAAAGTCTTTTTTTATGGGTGGGGTTATTTGGACGGTGCCTATTTTTTTATATTGACCCCCCCTATTTTTTTTTTATTTTTTTTTTTTTATTATTTTTTTTTATAATTTTGTTTTATATCAAAAGCTATAAACCGAAAATCGAACAGATAAATATAAAGTTTAATAAGTCAAACGCTTAAAAGCTGTAAATACAATGACAAAAAACTGTGTTGTACTGAAAAAAGTGGGGGGACAAAAGGAATATTCCCTATGATTTGACCCCATAGGGAGGGTTCCAATAGTACAACTCTTTTTTATGGAAGAAACCATATTCTAATTTCATTTTGTTACCATATATATATATATATATATATATATATAGGATAAAGATCAAATAAAAAGACAAATATCCGTAAAAATATAAAAATATTTTTTTTTTAAAAAAAGTTCTCAAAAAATTTCCAAAAAATTCCACAAGATCGAGTATGATGGTGCATGAAAAAGTTGTGAAACTTTTTTCTAAAAGTGGATATTTTTTCCCAAAAAAAATTATGAAAAACTACGTTTGCGCATTAAATCATTTTTTTGTGCATCAAAAAATGATTTTTTCACCCAACTTCTTTTGACTTTTTTCATCAAAATAACATTGCGCATCTAACTAAAACAAATTGAAAATTTTGTGCATCAAAATTTTTTTGCGCATCAAAATTCGTTTTTTTTGCATTAAAAAAGACGTATCAAAACTCAAAATTATAAAAAATGTTTTCACAAAAGTTTTATGCACCAACAAACCCGATCTTGTGGAATTTTTTTGGAATTTTTGGAGAAATTTAAAAAAAAAAATATTTTTATTCTTTTTACGGATATTTGTCTTTTTATTTTAACTTTACCCTATATTATATATATATATATATAGGGAATATATTAGCTACAATTTTTTGTAGCTAATTGGCTACAATATTGTGCTTCAAATTGTGGGTCACCTCTTTTTTGTAATTCTGAGTTATTACTTTGCTTGAGTGATTAATTCTTGTGTATTTTTGTGGAGGATTGTAGTAATGGCTACAAAAATCGTACAAGATATACCCATATATATATATATATATATATATATATATATATATATATATATATATATATATATATATATATATATATATATATATATATATATATATATATATATATATACATACTCATTAGGCAAACACCATAAGTGTCTTTATTTCTTAGGAGTAACTACTAACTATTAGAACGAAAAATTTTAGACTACCATAATCAAGCGTTTAAATTTTGCTAATCAAATTTCAGTCGTTTGAATAAATCCAGTAATGTATATTTATTATAATTCTTGCAGATCTTATATATATCACATGCGAGGGTAAAACTTGTTTGGGAAACATCCTATAACCCAAAAGCCCGTCCTTTAGAAAATCTACTTCAAGTTGTGTCAAGTTAAGTTCTCATAAACTAAAAGGTAACGCCCAATACCGTCTTCCACGGGTTATGGGTCCCAATACCGTCTTCCACGATGTATGGGGGAGGTTAAGACGTAGACAGTAATACCTCTACCTAAGGTAGAGAGGCTGCTTTCGGTTCTACCAAAGGTAGAAAAGGACCTCCGGCCTTGCAAGGGGTGAGGATCGAACCCTTGACCTCTGTCTCCAGAGACAAAGGTGTTAACCACTTGATCCAACCTTGCTCTTTTAAGTTCTCATAAACTAACATAGTGAATAATATATAAGTATCGTGTTTTGTAGCAATAAGTACAACCAACCTAATGAAAAATCAACTACTAAGTTTGCATATTCTTAAGTTATTTCTTTCGAACATATACTTATATTGCAAATGGGTACCATGTATCCCATTCCATACATCATCGCAAACACTTATAAGATTCCTAAAAACAATCTATGTTTGAACTATTTAAGACACAAAAAATGTATAACATATAATATATGAATATACAAATGTGTGTTTTTTTTATAGTGAAAGAGAAAGTGTACCTTTAGGAAGTCAGATTCTTTTTGATGGGTAAAGAAAGGATTGAAGTGAAAATGTGGAATAGAAAAGGAATGAGGCTGCTGCCATTTGCGATCACCAATGTCCTCCTTTCCCTTTATTCTTCTTTCCCAATATCCATGCATTCCTTCTGTCTCCATTATCCCTCTACATACACCAAATTTAAATAAGAAGGTGCAAAAGCTCGTGGATTACAAAGAAGTAACTAACTAACTATAAAACTCAATCATCTTGCTCTTTGAAATATTTACTGTATCCTGACTAAATCCTTCTGTCTCCATTATCCCTCTACATACACCAAATTTAAATAAGAAGGTGCAAAAGCTCGTGGATTACAAAGAAGTAACTAACTAACTATAAAACTCAATCATCTTGCTCTTTGAAATATTTACTGTATCCTGACTAAATCCTTATTAATACTTTAACTAATTCTAATAAGTCATAACACCAAAAAAAAAAAACAAATTTACAAACTTTTTTTTGCGCTTTTAAAAAGTGTGTAAGATATTTTCAGTGGTACAAGTTTGTTACATTTACATGTGTGAACAAAATTCAAAAATCCTGAGACTGCTCAAAATTGAAGTTGTAGAATTGTATAGAAACTTTTTTGCACTTATTATTAGTGTCTACAAAAGTAAACTTTGTTCACACTTAAAAGTGCAATAACCAATTTGTCGCACCAACTTTCCCTACGCAAGAGGGTGGGTGGAGAAAATAAGTGTAACAAATGATCGATACATTTACAAAGGTAAAACCATCTACAACAATGTACTAAAAAAAATCTTGATTTATAAAGAAAAATGAGCATCTTTAACCTTAGATTACTTCTCTTAAAACATGTCATATCCGACCATTACTCTACACTTTAAACTCAAAACATTTCAAGCTAAATTAATCTATTTCACCCAATAACTATCTATCTAATCCATTGTTATATCCTATTTAATAATTAATTTTTTTTACATAGGGACAATATGGACTTATAATTTTGAGAGTAAACTCGAAAATACATCTTTATGGTTTGCCAATTTTCCCTAAGGACAAACGATGCAACCTTTTTCTCATTATCGGTTAGCCTAGGTCTAACATGAGGGGTAATTTCATTTGTTTGTTTGTAACAATAATAATAAGAGTAATGATAATAAGAGTAAACTGAAAAATACGTCCTTGTTACAAGAAAAAAAACGAAAATACCCCTCAACCCACGTTAGTCCATAGGGATGTATATTGTCTAACGGATAGATGTCCCAATTTTTCTCAATTTTTCTGACATAGATGTAACTGTGAAAATTGGCAAACGATCTATTTTGGAGTTTACTCTAATTTAAAGTGTCTTGGAGTTGGTTAACTAAAATATACAAATAATAAAAACACCTTATATTGACTATATCGTGTTTAATTTACCGTTTAGAAGGGACAGTCAAGGGCTTGTCAATGAGACCAGGACAAGATTCTTGAACATATGTCTGTAAAAAGATATCATGATCAATGAACCCATCATGTTGATCTTCATGTGCTTGTTTTCTATATATTCCAATGGATTGGTTAACGATGTTATCTGAAAATTGAAAAGATGATTGTACTATGGTCATGAATCAGTAGTATAAGCATAAGCTCTTTTTTCTCTTTCAAGAATGTGTGTTTTGTGTGTGTTTGACTAAGGTAAAAAACAGGACTAAAAAGTAATTTCTTTTAAAATGGGTTCGTTGAATATTCATCTAAACACCAATTACTGTACAACTTTAACTTAATAAAAAAAAATGTAAGAAGGAATGTCTTGTTTTCTTTATATTTACGAGTAAATACCACAATTAGAAGGTAGGCAAAAAGCTACATTCTTCATTTGATTTTGTTCTATTTTTGTAAAAATAACTAATTTTTGAGAAAAAAACTAAAAAAACAATAGTATTAAAAAAAATACGTAGTAACACATGAACATATACATACCTTGCATAATAAAATCACCCTTCATGCTCCTATACATCTGTAAATTCCATTTTCATACATAAATAAACTATCTATATTCATAGAGGAATCCTAAAATGCAAAGGATATATTATGAAGATGTTGGAACCTGAAGATGACTTTTAACATGGGAAATAGTGAGTCCCTTTACATCCATCATATGGAGAACTAGCTTTGGTGTTGCTTCTGCATACAAGCACAACACCATTACAATAGTAACAAAGTGTGTATATCATGTATGTATAAATCAAGACAAAACAATATAAGCTAAACATTTTTGGAAAGTGAAAAGCTAAGTTCTTTTGTAAATATTTATAGTTAAGAAACTATGAACAAAAAAGGAAGAAAAGAAAACATACTATGAGGACCACCAAGTGTATGAATAGCATTAACAAAACATGTATGAAGATCAGGAGTCCATCTAAGTCTTGGCACTTTTGATCTTATGTATTGCCTCACTGTTCCATTCCTTTCACAACCACCCATAATATCAAATATCTTATGTATAAGGGTGTTGCAAAATATGCTAGCTAGTTTATGAAGTTTTTACCAGATGGGTGTTGTTCAAGAATCATACAAAAGTGAAAAAGATCATCATTTATTTGTACTAATGTGGTTCAAGTTATCGGGTCGGGTCGGATGAGGTGGGTGAAAAATGAAAATATTACCCTCTGCAAGGAAGATTATACGTGATCTGGTTATCTTTCAATTGGTGATATACTGATATACTTCTGCTGTTGCTGCTGCTAGTTTGACTCTGTTATGTAAGTTTATTTTTTCTCTCTCTAGAATCGTATAGGTGTAGTAGTGATATGATACAATACGCCAACGTCGTCATGATAACAAAACGCCATGAAAATTTAAAGTATATTCTCAAAATAAAACTTTTACCATCTTTTAGATCGATAAATATGGAGTAAGTATGTGACTGCCGGTAATAAAATGATTGGTGATTTATACTAGCAAAAATTGGTGCAGCTTGATATAAAAGTTAGTTATAACGTACAGTTAATTTTTATGTGATATGTCTATTCTATAGCAATTTGTAAGTTTTCTCCGAAATGTTTAAGGCCAATATCCAACCATGTATTATAAACGTTTTTCGAATTTGCAAAAAAAAAAAAAAAAACTTCTTTCACTTACAAGTAACCTCAAAAAAAAATATCATCTCTAAACTTGAGCTTCAAAAATCCTTTATACTAAAATGATTTATGTTTGCCCCATAACTAAATTTACTCACATTAATTCATGTATGTGATACACTTGGATAAATAGTGATCCTCCAAATATGAAATATATTGAATAATACTTCAAAAAAATTCTTCAAGTATAAAGCATAGTTGGAGATTGGAGATGGTTTTGTTTACCCATTCTTCAAATATAAGGGCTGCCCTAGTAAGGGGATTCAATCCTCTTACTTTTCATTGTCACGTCAGCTTTTCTCTCTAAGTGGCCGACAGGATTAGGTCTTGCTAAGGGCGACCAAGTTCCATTTTTTTTAAACATTTTTAACACAAAATAAATTTTCATTAATAATTAAAATGTTACGGTACTAAATAAAAACAATATTATATTAAATATAAAAACGACCAAATGAAATATAAATTATAATCTATCTAATCGGGTCTTCCCCGCATGCGTAGTCATACTAGAGAGTAAAGTAACCGTAAAAATTCCTCGATGCGACCCAAATCTTCCTCGTTCTAGCGAGAGGTTCCCCAAAACAATTGGTAGTCGAAGTTGATGCACCTACACCATCTTTTTCGTTCTCATGGTAGCTCCAATTGATTTTGGTGCGGCGTTGTCCGTTACCGTTTTAACACACCGCCGGCTTGTCGGCAATCTCGTGCGGAATCTTTCAAAAATTTGTCAATCCGCGACTTTTCGTTCAAGCGTAATGTCGTTGCACTCTTGTAGTTTTCTCTCATCTTGCTTGCCCTTGCCTGCTCAAACAGATGGATAACGTCTATAATAGCTTTTTTTCGAGCAACATCATCTTCCTCGCATTGTTTGTTAACGTACATTTTCATATCTTCAACGGAATGGGGGAGACGGCAAGCCATATTAAATCTTGTGTTGAGAAGTATTTTGAGTTTGAATTATGTGAAATAGATTTGTGGATTCAAGTGTGTTTGTATTGTGTATTTATAAAGGTTAAATTTTTTTTAAACCGTTGCATATAACGGTAATTTTTTGATAATTAAAACGTTACCATACTCGATCGTGATCGTGACCAAGTTGTGTGAAACTTGAGTGCCGATCGATCCCCCACAATAGGGACGATCGAGTGGCGATCGATCGTTTCTGTCGATCCTCGCCTCTATTGGAGGCAGCCTAAAGAAATGTAATTTGAAACCCCTACTTGGAGATGGCCTAAAAGTTTAGAGAACTAAGATATAAAGTTGCATTTACGGTTTCTATCTTTGCAAAGAATAACACTCGTAGTCCTTTTTTAACTAGTGTTAAGTGGATTATGTTATTATTTACACGTTAGCCCTTTTGTCTAACGACCATTTGCATCTTCTATCCTTTATAATAATGGTCGTTTATAATTTAAATTTTTTCGCCGGTTTTATACGTTTTCATCTGTTTTATATGTTTCCGTCTGTTTTATATGTTTTCATCCATTTTTATACGTTTTATCCGCTTTTTTATACGTTTTCGTCTATTTTTCTTCCTTTTTTTTTTTTTGCTTTTTTATCCGTTTTTATATGTTAACATCCATTTTCATACGTTTTCATTCGTTATTATACGTTTTCGTCTGTTTTTATACGTTTTCATCCTCTCTTATACGTTTTTATACGTTTTCGCTCGTTTTCTTATGCCTTCATAACTTTTATTACATTTTCATTCATTTTTATACGTTTTCGTTTGTTTTTATACGTTTTTTCTGTTTTCGTCCGATTTTATACATTTTCAGTTGTTTTATACGTTTTTATCAATTTTTATACGTTTTCATCTGTTTTTATACGTATTTGTCCGTTTTACACGTTTTCGTCTGGTTTTATATGTTTTCTTACGTTTTCATCTAGTTTTGTATATTTTCTTACGTTAAACAATAGATGACAATGACCCTATGGATCGATCATGTGGATGTGAGCTGCGCTTTGAGTGAGTTTGGTGTTTGTGTGTGTTTAGTGGTTTTAGCAGGCAAATGGTTCTAACATGTTATATTATAAGTCAAAAATTCAAAGTCAACATAACTCAGTTGAGTCAAAGACTTAAAATCCACGTGAAAGCCAACGTGGATTCTTTTACCATGGTTAGAAATCTCAGATTAAAAAATTACATACTTGTCTATTGTTTTGAAAGTGTCTTGCTTGCAATGGAACAATATGAGATATGTTACCTACATTGAAACTCTAGACAATGTACGTTACGTATTTTTAGACTTCACCGTTTATTGTATTGCTACTTTATTATGTTTGACCAAGTAGAATAAGTTAGAATGCTTTATGTGATTGGTTAGTCTTTGAAAATAAGTTAGAAGTCAATTTATAGTCAAAATGTTAAACTGTAAAAATAATAAAAAGTTTTAGGTGGATAATATCATGAAAATGGAACTAGAAAGACTAACTCTGTCGTAGCCTCAAACTCCTACCAGATTTTTAGTTATAACTACCCGTGTTGACTTTGTTAACTTCCATAGAATATTTATATGTGAGTGTGCCCTAGATCCTTCACTAAATCCACCAAATGTGAGACTGAGTGTATTACTTTCTCCCTCATCGGTAAAAGTGAGAGTAGAATTCACGATAGATTTGTGAATATCTACTGCTTAGCAAAAGAGGAAAGAAAACAAGGTTTTTCTATCAATCAATTGACTTAGGAATCGTGTCTTAATCAAGAAGCTTGCTCCTTGAATACAATCCCCACAAGTAAGTAAACTCAATCTTTGAATAATTTTCATAAATTAGTTACGGTTCATGAAATTGAATATTGGGGACTTTTGGTAAAGAGAGAATTATGAGTTTATTGATGTAGTAGGATGATGAGGAACGTAAGTTCCTTTAATTGTTGGTGATAAAACTATTGAAATTAGAAGTTTTTTATATGATCGTGTTAGTACAATTAAAACCATGTTTAGAGGTTGTTGGCACATAGTTTTACGGCACCCTTTAGTTATGTTTTGATGAAATGTTAAGTTGCTAGTGATTCTTGTTTTGGAATCGAGTGTTTGGCATTAGCTTGTTGGAGTAATTTAGCCGTGATTCGAGGTAAGTAATTGACTATAACATGTTTTGTTAGCTTTATCATACTACTGTATGATAATGGATTGTGAATAGGGTATAGGAAACAAGTTAGCTAGTTTCTGATCCAATTTTAGGCGTAGCTTAGTTAGTCTTCGGGTTAACTATGGGTGAGGTTCATCCCTTCGACTTGGACGTGTTAGGCAAACTTTGTTGGTGTGAAGTAAGTGCTTCTATACCGTTTAGCTTAGCTAGGTGATAGACTAGCTATGATGTATGACATGATTGTATTATGCATTTGTTAGCTTGTTATACCAATTACTTAATAAGCGTTTTGCTTATGTGTTTAATTGTGTATGTTTTGTAGATGCAAGTCTCCAAAATAAAGGCAAAGAGAAAGCATAATTTGTTATAGATACATTTTGTTGAGTTTAAGATATATGAAAACAATAAAATCATATTGACACCACAGAGTACACAGCGGAAGACTTAGATCATAACAAATAAATAATTAACTGAAAGAATTACGTAACGTACCTCTTGCAATTCGGTAGATCTCTTTAATGGATGTGACAAAGTGGTTTAACGAGTTATCCCTTACCGTTTTATAACTCAAACCAATTGGTGTAAGAATAGTGTCTTACTACCACGTTCTTGTACACATGAATTAACAAACGAATAAAGCGATTGCTAGATCTACAAAACTTTGTTTTAGAAAAACAAAACCAAACACCCTATAAAAAAGGGTTGGCCGTTTTTCATGCAAGAGAAAACAAGAAAAGGTTTAGGTTAATGTGTGTGCACAAAAGCTATGAAAAACATTAACCCTAGCCTTTGTATTTATAGTGTTATAAAATCTTTGAGAACAAGTTAGGGTTAGGGTTGTGAAAACCCTCCCATGGCCGGCCACTATAATGCCCCAATGGATACCCGAATCTTTTCCATATTAAGATTTTACACTACAAGTCCTTCTCTTTACATTTAACGGTCGTTAGTTATTTTCCGTTAAATACTTAACGATCGTTAGACGAGTTTTGTATAATAATTAATCGTAATCAATTAACATTAATTATTAACTTTAATTCTCATTTGTAATGTGTGCAATCCCGTGGTCGCGAGTTGAATCGAACATGCGCGTTTTATAAATATATTCATATTCTAACAGCTCCCACTTGGATATGTTTACAAAACGTGTAATGACATTGGTTAGCGTCTAGCAACACGCCAATGCCCCCGGTACAACTCGTGTATGATTTTCTGGAGAAAAACCAATTTTCGATGATTCATCATCATATTCATCCTTTTGTTTCTAATACCATGTTAATAAGAATATGGATCTCACTCATTTCTTAATTAACTATTCTGTTTCTCTCTTTATGTGATTGATTAAGATTACCAATTCTTCTGAACATATTCCGAAGACCTGGGCATGGCCATGCAAACATCTTAACAACCCTCGAGGGCCAGCAGTATTATACTTCAAAATAAATTTGAAGGAAACAAATCATGTTTTGACTACAAGCAAAATTCATAAATTTCGCAACACTTCTGAAAACAACCCTTATAACTACCAGTTACGTATAGCGTTATATTGCTTCACAGAAATGCACTACATCCATGACATATCTTTGGTATCTCAAGTCAGAGGATAAATATTCATGATGTACTTAATGACTAAGATCCATAAGGTATCATCATGTTGGTGGGATAAGTCTTATACTCAATCCATTGAATATCATCTGAAATTAGTCATGCTACGCATCAATATACTTTCAAGTATATTCTAACTAATTCTCAGATTTTTCATAATTCAATATCATTCCCATGTTATTGATCGACAACGGACTATTTATAATAACTTAAGTTATTCAAGGATTTAAACATGCAAATACATGACACAATATTATAAATGAAATTAAACATATACCGTACTTTAATTAATTATAAATAATAATTGTTTAACATCCTTTATCCAAATACTAAATAGATCAATGCATGATAATACTAGTTAATGAATTTTGCCACAAGTCATGAGAATCATACTTGTTGACAAGGCATAATTTCAATTAACTTTGATCTATAGGAATTTTGAGAATACTTATTTCAAGAATTCAACAAGTGAATCTCTTGTATGTGTTTACACATATCTTGATATTGTCATAACATTCCATAAGGTGCGTGACAACCTGAACCACCTTTTATGACAATCATCTTTCAAAACTTTAAAGTTTTAAAGTATTCTTTATTCTTTAATGTATAATGCAACTATGCTCTTAGTTGAGCATAACTAGTCAACATGGTCATCACCAACGATACCATGACTAGAATTGAGTGTCATCTCAATTATACCAGCATCATTGTGTACAACAATATGCTATTTAAACATCCGTAAACTTTGAACAGTTATAGTGTAATGTTGTTGCCTACCAAAACTCAAGTTTGCTGGCAATGACAATTATGAAACAATTGCCATATTTTCATCCATAGAATCTAGGAGCATCTCCAGACTGTGGAATGTGATTCTAAATCCAAACATATTTCTTCTAAAATATTTATTACACTAACAACTTTCAATATTGTCAAATCATCTTGTAATCATGCATGACACAATAATCTTACAACATGATGTACATGATGAATCTTCAAGTTAGACATTAAGATCTCATTATATATCCATCATGTTCTATTAGACTCATTTATTTTACCGCATATGTTTATAGTAATAAACATATATTCCAAGGTTGTATGTCTTATTTCCAAATCTTACAAACGAAGTTTCATTCCCAACTAAAACTTAATTTAGGTGGAATGTAGTTGCCCATACAACATATAAGATTTTAAAAAAAATAATACTCCCACTAGCTTTCAGAAATACTCATGAGCTATCTCATTTTAATTATAAAATCAAAACTTGAATTTAATACTAAACATAAGAGTCATTTCCTAGATGCATGCATATATCCATTCATGGATTCTTGCAGTTTGTACATATTCAAAGATTATTTGAATTCATGAAACTGCTTTGTATTACTTGTCGTCCTCGCAAAAGTAATTCCACGACAAAGAGTTTTGATATTCATTGTCAAAATTTCATATCAATGAAACTAAGTATGACAATTATACTCTTTATACTTCTATTTAATGTATTTAGGAAAGAATATTCAATCATAGTTAATAGCTTAAGTATGATTAATATTATTATCACTAGGCATACGTTAAATACGTGTACACTTTTGTCCATATGATTTATACACAAAGATTTAAACCACTAGGGTTTTCATCCTTTGAAGAAAATCATCTTCATTAAGATAAACCAAGTATCTAAAGTTGATTATCTTTATGGACAACATCTCTATATTCATAGTATGATTGATTTACCACAATTCAACATTTGGTAAATTCATCATTATGATTAACATGATTACCATGATCCTGTAACTCATATTCCCCAGCATATTAAATATATGAGATATCCTTACGGATCTATGAATGACAATTCCATCATATTGAGGTCTATCATTTACATGTTTAGCCCCATCATGATATTTGCTAGTGCATTTTAGAAGATTATGTATTTTGTAATTTAATCTTTCAAGATCTAAACAAAACTCCCACTTGCCTTTGACAATTTAAAGATTACCTTTAAATAGTTTAGCAAGTAGAGCAACAATACATTGTTCTCTTTTGGGACATTACAGAACACATTGACAGTTCCTGACATTAATCTGTTACAACTCACTCTGCAAGTAGTTTAACAAATTCAGAACTTCATTTATAAGACTTAATGTGATTCATCACATTCCATAAACAAATGGTGTCTTATCAATCTTCTAGGTTGAAGTCTTATTGACTATATTCAATCTATACTCAATCTACTAACCTTGATAACTTTTGGAAGAAACTATAGTTATCTTGAATCAAATAGCGCCAATAGATTTTGATTCTTCTAACTGAACATACCATAAAACTATGGTATTTCCTTAGAATTAATATTGTAAAATTAATCTAACAATATTTAAGATAACCATCTACTCTTTGGTTTATCCTATTTTCCAACAAAGTAAAACTTAATGGTACAATAGAATTACCAAGTCAATTTCATGTATTATAACACAAGTATTCTTGACCAAGTCAAAAGACATAATAGTTATAATCCCACTATACGTTATAAGTCATTGATCAACTCATTGACTTTATGCATATGTCTTAAAACATAGCAAGTTAACGTCTTACTTTATATTGTAAGTCTTGTATTAAAAGACTTCATGTTTGTGACTTTACAAAATCATAAACATTTATAATTAAAGTAATTATGAACACCACCTCAGGTTTCAATTAATATTTCAAGTTAATATTTACTACATATATTTAAGTCATTCAACGAATACTTAAATTTAAAGTAGTATTAGATTACTTCATTTAATTATGTTATTCCATGAAATGTTCAACGTAAGAAACTGCAAAATCATCCATACTCGTTCTCACGACACGTGGGTATTTTTACCTAGGGCTATAATCTAGTTCACGTTCTCACATAACATAAATTGTAACTACAAGTGTTTCTTAAATATTGAATGACATAAATATTTAAAATAAAGTAGTCTTTGTTATCATCTTGACACATGTTCTTAATAGGGCAATCATACATATTTAAATGTATACTTCCTATTAGAACGTTATTCTCTTATTTTACAGTCAAGATCATATTAATATGTGTTGTACCTTGCACACAATAAAGATTTCTCCCACTTGTGCATGGAACAACATCATGTAGCGTATAAACAACACGATACACGTTCGTTTATTTGATTAATATGATTTGTGTCATAGATGTAACTAGTAGATATAGGACTATATTGATTTGTAAGGAAACGCACATGACAATCCTTAAAAAAACATAAGTGCCTACAATTGGAAAGTAATTATCTACATGATATTCAAGAGATAATTTGGATTACTACACAACAAATAAGGCTTGTAGCTCCCACTGAATTAGAAATCATTTCAACAACTTCTTATTCAGTAATGCAACACAAATGCTCCCACTGAATTTGACAACATTGTAAGTGTTTCATAACCAGTGAAAACAACTTGCTTGCTTTTTACTTTCTTACACCTTTGAAGAACCATACGTAATCATTACTAAGGTACTAAAAGGTGTATTCTACTATATGAATGTTGGGTTATCCATCAATGTTATTAACTCGAAAAATTGGGTATGCAATTTCTTCCTTAACAGGCCTACCATGCCCATAAAGGTATGTAGCACCTTTAAAGGTTAAAGCAAAACAACTAGATAAATAATGCTAGTTTGCCTTTTACCAATTTTCGCGGTAAATAGTCTAACTTCTAATTTAGTAACTCATATTCATGTTTTCCAGTTATCCAACATTCATGTTGTTACAAAAGGATTCATTCACCAAATGAGGGTAATGAAATCTTTATGGAAAATATGATGTGCAATTCATTGCGATGAGTTACATTAGAATTTAGACAATTCAAATGTTCCTATTATACCTTTCTCAATCATGAAAAGGAATAGGATTGAGTCTCATGCTTTTCCCATGGAAAAGAGACTTCGTTTGTCTTTTCGGTAAATTATTCTCGATCAAACATTTGTTTGAAAGTAGAATTGATCAATTTACTAATCAAAGACTAAACCATGTTTACGGTGAAATGTTGCATTTATACATTCAAAAGAATTACAAAATTCAATTTTAGTATTTTCGATAATTAACCTTTTCAAGAAAATCAAATACCCATGGTTCATAAACATATAACCATTTAATTTTCATTGAAAACTAGGATCCAAATTGACATATTTTCATCACATCAGTTGATCTGCTAGTAATGAAAGTATTCAAAATGGTGAAGTCGAACCTCAATTGCAAATTTTCAAATAGCAACTCCTAGATTTATGGGATTTATATTTAGCCAATTTCAATTGCCATTTAAACATGTTTTATCCCCATCTTATGCCTTGAGTTGCCAGTTCTCACCGCAAAACTCAATTAAGTTGTCCAATTTAAGAAACTGCAAAATCATCTATGCCCGTTCTCACGTCACGTGGATATTTTACACTTTGATTACGATCTAAATCACGTTATCACGCAAATAAAAAGTAATCCCAGGTGTTTCCGTTTCATTGGATGGCATACAACTTAAATTAAGGGTAATAAATTTGATTTTGGTGTCAAATCAAATATGTACAAAGATGTCATGCATTCATCTTCGTAGCATAAGGTTTTATTAAAACAGTCATATCCTTGTTTTAATGTTTAAGCTTTTCATCATCAAACTTTAAACGAGGTATTGGTTACACCAATTAAAGAATTACCTTTAATTACCACTATATCCTCTTCTGCTTTGCATGAGTCATAAGACCCAAGTTATTAGGATAATTACCACAAAAGTGGCGCGTAGAATTTAAGGTCAATTCACCCTTAAGATTTTATGCACATTATATAGAATACTTGGTAACTCCATTAAGACGCACAAACATGTGGAGAATTAGGTCAAGCATATTACATACCCTCATTTTTAAGGTCACAATTTAATGCGTACCAACCTTATACCCATCACACGGTTTGTCATTAATGGGTGAGCCGTTCTAACTATTTTGTGCAAAAAATCAATCAATTAAACGATTATGATTACTATGCTTAAAAATACATGTTTCACCATTGTTTAGGTCAGTTTATTTTTGTTGGGAATTACGGTAAACTACTGGATCTGCTGAAGTATCTGCCGAAGAGTTTCTGCCAAAGAAGAATGGATTCGCTAAGTTATACCAAAGTGCACGGTGATGATTCACGGCGTGCCGTAGGAGATAGCGGCGAGTATGTGGCGTATGCGAGGAAAAGTCGCCGGTATGAAGTATAGGTTGGCGCGTATTGGTTAGACTTACGAATAAACAATATGATTAATAAAACAATATGATTAGTTGCATGCTTGTCTAGATGCATGCGTTGTTCATGTTGTATTAGGGCATACGTTGCAAATGCTCGTGACAGGATTAGTTTCTTGCCTATAAAAGGAACCATAATAGTTTGTAATAGACAAGGTGTTTTTCTAAGTCTTTAAAGTCTTGAAAAATATCCGAAACATAGAGTTTCTATAATCAAAAGATCCATAGAGGATCTAAGAGTTCTTAGTTATTATAACTTGTATTTTCATTCCGCTAAAGAATACGAGTTGTAGAGATCGTTAGTGTTGCCTATGTAATCACAAGCAAACTTTGTTGAAAACACAAAGACCTTGATAGATCTTAAGCACTCGGAGATCGTTAGTGTTGCCTATGTAATCACAAGCAAACTAATAGAAGATCTCTACAACTCGTATTCTTTAGCGGAATGAAAATACAAGTTATAATAACTAAGAACTCTTAGATCCTCTATGGATCTTTTGATTATAGAAACTCTATGTTTCGGATATTTTTCAAGACTTTAAAGACTTAGAAAAACACCTTGTCTATTACAAACTATTATGGTTCCTTTTTATAGGCAAGAAACCCTAATCACTCACGAGCATTTGCAACGTATGCTCCTAATACAAACATAAACAACGCATGCATCTAGACAAGCATGCAACTAATCATATTGTTTTACTAATCATATTGTTTATTCTGAGTAAGCTCTAACCAATACGGCAGCCAACCTATACTTCAAATGACGACTTTTCTACATGCCTACGGCGCTATCTCCTACGGGATAGTTAATCGCGAATCACGATCTCTCGATACATTTGAAGTATAACTTCGGCGAATCCATTCTTCTTCAAATAAACTCTTCGGCAGATACCGTAGTTTACCGTAATTCCAACAATCCTCCCTAAACTGGAATTTGACTAGGTTAAGTTCGGTTTCCTTGATAGATCGTTAATCTTTAAAAAGTTCCAAACAATATCCTCCCCATTCGTAAATACTTAAGCTAGGAAGGTCCATATTCTTGAGCACAAAAACGTCTCATTAAGAGGATTGCATTCGAACATCGTGACAAGATTGTAAGAAGGACATCTCTATGATGGAATGTTATACACCGGATCTTTGCAGCAACAAATGACAACATGTACATCAAAACATATAAGTTTCATACTATTCTCATCACTTCCAGGTGTGTTAACTCTGTGAGAGGTGAATCATTGAAAATAATGGATTTGATGTCTCTTTACCAATAGCCATCACTCTGGGTAGCCATATGTTTGAGTTCGAAAACTATGGTACATTGATAACCATCTAATTTATTGGCAAACCAGCAACCATATAAACGGATTTGACTTGTCTTTACTGGAGCCGTTTGCTCAGGATTAGTCAATTCTTAGTATTGGTGAATTGAGAACCAAATATGGATTCAGTTGCCTTTACCACATGCCATATACATGTGGGCTAGCCAATTCTTGGATTCCAAAAGGAATAGACCATGGTGAATTGATGACCATACAACCCTCAGTGATGAAGCATGGGTGGTTATAGACCCTATGATTTTGAGCAAACCATTATAGCTATCAACAGATTTGTTGTGTCTTTACCAAAGCTGTACCCTTTGGACTAGCCAACTCTTTGACATACACAAGGTATATCGGTGAGTTAAAACCATCGAGTTGTACAACAAACAAACACTGCATAAAAGTTAGTTTTTTTTTTAACTAAGAAATTGAAAAATAACACAGAAATTGACAAATAACACAAACTAAATGTAACAAAACAAGGTAGTGCAGAGAGTACCAAGTACCATGATTAGGATGAGGATGAGGCCTGTTCTTTGTTGTAGAAGTTGAGTCTTGATTAAACCCACCAATGTTGAAGCGACAGTCTTTCATTGCCAGGTTACGGAGGAATCTCCGGTTCGACTAAGCATCCTTTCCATAAGTCTCTTGGGCAATGGATACTTTCTTTCAGCAAGCATATAGACAGCTGATTCCACCCTTAGTTTCAAGCACATGCACACGAGGGAGAGGATAGAATCTCCAGGACGCAACCTTCCACCGATGTGAGTTCTCCCAAATGGAATGTGCTTTACTATTGGGAGAATGAGAGTTTAACAGGACTTGAAGATCTCCCGGTAAAAACATCCCAGAACCTTGTGGTTCCTTGTTGCAGTAATGGGTGGTAACACGAGTGTACAGAGAAAGCAAATCTTCCCTGTCTACCAAGTGTAGAATTTCCTTCAGAAAGGTGAATTCCATTGAAGTGTAGTCCCTTCGATGAATGACATTCATCTCATCATCCTTCAGTTTCCAATCGACCAACACATTTTGATCTCCTTCAGGAAAATCGACAGAACCCTCTATTATGAAAGTTGAGTCATCACCTTCAAGATCCAAGGGAGATCTTTTGGCCATTCTCTTCTTCCTCCTACCAGGCTTATAGATTTCTCCAGAGGGAGCATTTGCAGTTTGAACATTTGTGGTAAGACTTGAAGAGGTAGAGGGAGACTTAGTTGGAACACCTTCACGAAGTGCATTCATCCTGTGAAGCATCTTTATCGCCCTTTTTGTTTTTCTTTCAGTGAGATCAGCTTCCTTAACTTTAGAGTCTTCTTGCGTGTCAACGATTGCCACAGATGAAGTGGGAGCGATACATCGTGCTTCGGAGAATTGGTAGCTGGTTCCGAGATGGACCTTTGTCATAGAGGAAGCAACTTCGAAGTTGCTTGGAATGACTGGAGCGTCTCCTTGGGTGGAGCATTATCAGACTTGAGTCTTTTGGCTTCTTGAGCAACTTTAATCCCAGCAATCCTTTTCAAGTTGGTAGAAGGTGTGAAGATGATGATTTTTCCCCATGATCTGTTTATATTTGCGAACCGGGACATGATCGGGAAAAGCCTTGACTTGATTCATTGTCAAGCCAGAGTTGTACATCGAGCATTGATTTTTCACCACCATTCTCATTTGAGATTTAGTAGGAGGTTTCTCTTTGTTCTTCTGAGCTTTGATGACTCTCCTTTGTGCAATAGCTTCTTGCTTCCTTTGTCTTCCCTGAGCCATCATTTGCTCCACATAATTGTCACTGTGGAAATCTCCACCTAGTATACTTTGAGCAAGAGAAGGTCTTGAAATGACTTGTTGAGTTAGAACATCCCAGTGTTCAGCAGGCATCTGAACCCGCATTGCATCCAGTTCTCTTCTTCTCTCAGGAGTTAAAGATGAAAAGTCCTTTGTTTCAAGTTGTTGAGCCAATAATGCACTTTTCTTTGACTTTTCAAACTCAACCAATCTACTTGCTTGTCCTAGTCTTTCCTCCTCACTTACAGTGTCTGGACCAAGCTCATCTTCGTTATTACATCTTTCCCTTTATCATCGAGGCTTCTTAGTATGCTCATCTTGATTACATCAACGGAACCTCGGTAGAAATACCCAAGTCAATCGTGAGTAACATGTTGATGCATGATTATCAAGCGAAGTGGTTATGATAACATCATCAGAATGATCTGCTGAAGGTGAAGGGCCTGTTGGTTCTTGAATAGATGAAGATTGACCATGATCCAACGATACATCCTCCGTTTGCACATCGAGATTCAGCCTTGTCAACACTGGTTCCTGTGAAGCTTGAAAGAAACCTTACTTAAATAAGATCTCTTTCTTCTTTTGTAAAGAACAGGTTCCTTCTCCTTTGAGGAAGCAGCAACTAATGATGAAGGATCATTGAGAGACACATCAACCAACATATCAAGAGATCCAAAGCGAGGTACTTCTTGTTCTTCATCAGAAGAAACCACAAGCTTCCTTTTGGAGCTCCCTTTAAGTTTGTCCTCTAATTCCTTGACTTGATTCTGTAGTTCATCAATCTTACTACCAAGAGAAGACTTGGTCTCTGCAAGCTCCTTTTTCAGACTAGACACCTCAGATACACCTTGACAAGAGCGTGAGACAGGATGAGAGTGTAATAGGGTCCTCGGCTCCACCGGCATATTGCTCGTGGTAAAGGGAGCGTCATTGGACCTTTCAGTAGAATCATGGTCATGCTCAAAGTGAGGAAGATCTTCATTGAGAGGATCCCAATGACTTGGTGTGGGTATTCTATTAAGATCAGACTCAACATGAGTAACTTGTGTGGGTGATGGACTGGGACAAGGTGGTGGTGCCGGAGCAACATGAGTTGCTTCAACAGATTGACGAGGGCCCTCATCAAAGTTGAATAATGGATTACCATCAGTAGCAACAGGTGAAGAAGGAGGATTATTAGCCACATTCTCCTCATCAGCTGACCTCATTGCCTTGGGGCAACATGGCACAAGTAAGGGATGATGTTCCCCCAAAGTTAGTTCTCATGGATGCAAATAATTTAGCGATTAAAGCACCTATGGGATAGAAGGATTGGGCTTGTGTAGTGGTGTCTAAAATCATTTGCGTAAAACCTTGGGTACATTAAAAACTTAGCCTTTTCCTTTGAAGATTTTCAACCATGTTTTCAAAAATGTACTTAGAAAAATTGTAAGTTACCCCATGGGAAAGACACACAATACCATATCCTAGTTGGGTAGAGAACCGTCCCATCCTCCTGACTTGTTGCTTATGCATTGAAGCAGCGTGTGAACCAGAACCTCCACGGGCAAAGTTCCTTCTTGACCACATATCAGTTCTTGTACCTCGATAGCCAATTGCTCTTAGCCCGATAAGCACTTCTTCTGATTAGAGTGAAATTCTCCATCACATCTTCCGAGAAGCTTCCTCCTAATTAGGTTCTCATCACAATGTGCTCGTCCCATCAATCACGCCCTAATCTCTGTCTCGTCCTCTTCTCATGATTCCCAAAGCCGAGTAACCAGGTGATTCATATATCTCAATCGGAGAATGAGTTAGAGCATAACAAATCTTGGACCTTTTCAGGAATTCCACCATTGGTTCGCATAATTCATATCCCTACCATTTCCGAAAATGCAACTTTGTTGTGATCATTTTTAAATTCAAGAGCCATGAGGGATTTAGGGTTATGTTTCTTGAAATGGTGAGTGTTTGTGGATGCAGGATGAGAGGGAATTGGTTTGTTCTGAAGAGAGTGATGGTGGAGTGATAGTTTTTGCCCAAAATATAGTCAAAGAAAATAGACCGTTTGGTTGACCGTCGCTTACGTGTATTTCATCTTTGACCAAACCCCAAAATAACGCTTGCAGCAGAAACATATGGTCAATCTCTGAAGTAATATACTTCGCAGAAACCATCAAAGACAAGAATATCTTTGGTAAGTTTCTAGAGTTACTTGTGCCACCCACTTCGCATTAATACTCATTGAACCTCGAACCCGTCTATAAAATGATCCCAATGTATACTCATCTCTTCATCAAAGATCCCCAAATATTTACCACAAACCCTAGATAAAAAATAAACCCCAATTAACCAAATTGTACCATGAATACCAAACACGAGATCATAGATCTCACAGCATCTTCTTCAAAATCCTCTTCATCATCATCAAGTGGTGATACAAACCCATGGCCACATTACTTTCCTCAACCCTATCCACGACCAAATAAATCACCCTTTCTCTTTTCTTCAGAAGATAATAGTGTAGTGAATCCAAGTGAATCTGCACGATGATTCGATGACTCCTATAAGGAGGGAACATCATACTCCCAACCTCCAGCACTTCGGCCTCAACAAAGGCCTCGTGCGAGAATCCGCCACTCCCCAAAGATAGAGAGGTGGATCTTGGTCTCACTGCACCATCTTTTGGTGCATCAACACACATCGTATAAGAGAAGGGCTTAAGGAGGATGGATGGATTGCATTTTGGTTGAAATGCATAGATGAAGCACACAGGAGACGTTATTTTTCTCCATCATCATGTGTGGTCATCGTCATCATCAACGTTTGCATCAAGCCATCCTCTCCATTTTGGTCCTTAGCATCTTCGTCGTATTGGTCATGCATATCCGGCCATCGAGATAGACGGAATGGGTGGTTCTGCAAGACCACGACGCATATCCAACATCTAATGCATATCCAACATTCACTTAGATGTTGGAATAGATGATATGTACTAGATTAGGATTAGCGTAAGTGTATAGCTCGTATCTTGAAGATGCATTTGTAGTAGGTTGACTTTTGTAAGTCAGAAGTCAAAACTGCATTTCTTGAATGAATGAAAGAACAATTTGACTTCAATATCTTTTCTTCAAAGATATAACTTCAGTGGAATCAAATTGTTTGCTTCAGACTTTTAATTCGGAAGAAACAAGCAACAATTTTTTAGCTATCTTGACCATATACCAATGAACCACACTTGATGAATTTGATCTTGATCATGGAATAGACAAACAATGAACCACACTTGATGAATTTGATCTTGATCATGGAATAGACAAAATGCAATACGCACAACCGCCAAAATGCAGAACACAAAAACACACAAGAACAACACAAAGACAAACAAACTAAAGAATTATTAGAAAGTTAGTGTTAGTAAACAAAATAACACACAAAAATATACACAAAAATTATGCAGAGTTTGCACAAATCCTCCCCTGAGGCATATGCCTCCCCTGAGGCCTATGCCTCCCCTTAAACTTTCTGATCAAGGGTTTAGCATTCCAATATGGACCACAAGGTGTTGAAACCTTGGTCCATCAAAAGCTTTCGTTAACAAATATGCCACATTATCATCCGTATGAATCTTAGCCACTTTTATCAAATGTTTTTCATATGCATCTCTTATAAAGTGGTGCACGATTTCAATGTGTTTTGTTATTTGTGAAAAACTAGATTTTTGACAATGCAGATGGTACTTTGATTATCTATATTAATTGTTGTGTTCATGAAGTTGTACCCATAGTCCAGAAATTGGTTTTGAATCCAAAGGACTGTCCTGACAATTTGCAGACAAACATACTCGCTTCAGTAGTTGAGGCAGCCACAATGGTTTGTTTCTTGCATTGCCAAGAAATCAACCTCTTTCCAAGAAATTGGCGGCCTCGGTTGTGGATCTTCTATCCAGATTGGCACCAGCATAATCACTGTCACTATATGCTTCCAACTTGAAAGGAGATTCTTTTGGGTACCAAAGGCCTAAAAGAGGTTGGCCTTTGAGGTACTTAAAGATCTTCTTGACGGCATTGAGATGGGAAGTAAGTGGAGTGACTTGATGTCGAGAACAAACACTCACAAAAAAGTAATATCGGTCTTGAAGCATTAGATACATCAATGAACCAATCATGGACGCATGCATGAACATTCACGGTAGATCTGGTTCATTATTTGCTTTTGTCTTTGGAGCTTCATAAGGTGTTGTGGCAGTCCTAACACCTTCCATACCAAACTTCTTCAAAATGTCCCTCACATATTTATCTTGACAGATAAAGATGCCATCTTGTTTCTGCTGAACTTGGATACCCAAAAAAGTAAAGCTCTCCCATAGCACTCATCTGGAATTCTCCCTTCATTAGTTCCTCAAATTCCCGCACAAAGCTTCGTTTGTGGATCCAAAAATAATGTCATCCACATAAACTTGCACAAGAATGATGTCCGAGTAATTCTTCTTTAGGAGCAGAGTTTTATCAATAGCACCTCTCCTATAGCCATGCTTCGCAGAAAGGAGGACAACCTAGCATACCAAGCTCTAGGTGCCTGATGTAAACCATAGAGAGCTTTGACAACCTTGTAAACATGATTTGGGTTATCTGGGTCTTCAAATCCCTTGGGTTGAGTGACATAAACCTCCTCTTCAATCTCACCATCTGAGAAAAGCACCTTTAACATCCATCTGATACACCTTGAAACCCATGTAAGAAGCATAAGCCAAAAAATTTCGAATGGCTTCAACTCTAGCAACAGGTGCAAACACTTCATCATAATCAATCCCTCCTCTTGTGAAGCCTTGAGCCACTAATCTTGCTTTGTTTTTATCACAACACCCCAGCATCCTCTTATTCTTCAAAATTCACTTTGTCCCAATGGCATATTTGCCATCAGGGAGTGGAACCAAGATCCAAACCTGCTGATTGTGAAATTGTTGCATCTCTTCTTGCATTGCTTCTAGCCAACTTGAATCGTTAAGAGCTTGAGAAACACTTGTTGGTTCCACTTGAGAAATGTAGACCTAAGATATCAAGCTTAGAACACGTTAAACCAAACACAATTATAAGAAGATGAAATTGCTTGAATGATATAAGATTCGAGTGATAAACACAATAAGTTGTATTACTTCAAAGGAAACACACACACAGCAATAATGACCATCAAGCATAAACCTAAAGGCTTTGCTTGGGCTTTTCATGGGTTGGACATGGATGCAAACATAAGCTTGCATACCTTAACATAACCAAAGCGTCCAGAGGTGACTATCATCCGATATCTAATATACAAGTTCCTAATGAATGACCATCACTTCTAATAACTATTGGCTAGACAATGCTTGAAGTCGTGTGATTGTCTTTGTTGATTGGAGACATAATGGATCTGTCGGCGAGGACTAGTTATAT
Organism: Chrysanthemum makinoi; assembly: GCA_910596185.1. Lineage (NCBI taxonomy): Eukaryota > Viridiplantae > Streptophyta > Magnoliopsida > Asterales > Asteraceae > Chrysanthemum > Chrysanthemum makinoi. The sequence continues at coordinate 126,550,182 of OU343225.1, forward strand.
TGATTTCTCAAGAAGATCACCTATAATGTTGGATTGAGGATGAGCAATATTGATCCTCCAGTAGCGATGGGGTTGACTTCAATGGATGAATCAATATTAGTGATAGTTGGTTCAAACTTCGGCATCATAAGAAGGTGAGGTGAAGATGCCGACTTTGGGTTGATGATTTCCAAGATCCGAGGGTCTTGGAAAGCGGGTATAAGGTTCTCCAAAAGTCGAAGACACTTGAGAAGGAACATGAGAAGAAATGCATAGCCCAGCCGCCGATTTGTGGATGGTAGGTGTGACAGAGTCAACTTCAGTGAAACATGGTTTCTACTTGACTCCTTCATTAGCAACCTCTCCATTCAACTTCTCGCTTCAAGCTTAGTACGCAAATTCTTGAGTCTGAAGCCTAGCAAGGTCCTCAACATAATGTAATTCATCTTCATCACTCGAATCAGCAATATCCTTGGAGGTGGTACCTGCAATATTGTTAGGGGAGAAAGAAGGCACAAGTATGGGTTGTTCATCATCTTCAAACTCATTTTAAGAGTCATCATCCAAGGTACCTGCATTGTTAGTGGGAGACACTTGAGGACCTGCATTTTGGTTAGCTAGATGTCTAGTGTAACCCAAATAATCAGTTAAGTAGTCAAGGTCAAAAGACCACGTATGACCTTGTCCTTGAACATTAGGCTTATCTTCCAAAATCTCGGTTCAAAGTCTCCTCTATCTTCTTGGCTTGCAAATTGTACACCCTGTATGCCTTACTATGAAATTTGAATAACCCACAATATAACCATCATCGCCTTCTCATCAAACTTTCCCAACGGATCACCGGTGTTTAGAATGGTCACTTGACAACCAAAGGTTTTAGGTAGTGAATGGCAGGAATCTTCCCAAAGAGAAGTTCATATGGTGTTTTGAGTTGAGGTCTAGTAATGGAGACCCTGTTTAGCACATAGCTGCCAACACTTCAGATCGAACATAGTGGGTAGTTTAGAGTCCGCAAGCATTGATCTTGCAACCTCTATTAAGGTCCTATTCTTTCTTTCAGCCACCCCATTTTGTTGTGGGGTTCTTGGATTAGTGTAGTCCCTTTTTATACCTTTTGACCCATAGAGTTCTATAAGAACAACATTCTTGAACTCTGTCCCATTATCACACCGAATTCCCTTAACCTTTTTGTTCAACTGATTTTCAACGAGGGTGATGAATTGAGTCAACTTGAGATGTTTCATCTTTGGTTCGAGAAAGAAAACCCAACAAAATGCTATAGCCATCGGTGATAACCAAACGAAGTACTTATGATCAATGCTTCGACTTGATTTGGACCAAACAGATCCATGTGGAGCAAGCGAAGAGGTTGAAATGATGCTCATAGCGTTGATAGCTTTGTAGGAGGCTCTGTGTTGTTTTCCTTTGTTGCATGCAACACAATTATGATCATTGGTGAAAACTTTGGAGGGAAGACCTTCAACAAGACCCATTTTTGAGAGTTTGTTTATGGTCTTGAAATTCACATGAGCCATCCTCCTATGCCATTTAGTAGACTCATCAAGGGATGCTTTAGCCACCAAACAAGTGAGGTCACCACGGGTTGAACTTCATTAAGGTTAAATGTGTATAAATTGTGAGTTCGAGGAACTTTCGGCAATTGAAGTTTCTTACGGGAGTTTGAAGTCTTTAGACAGCACAAGACATTCATTCTCAGAAAAGAGTACTTTGTTCTTGGTGTCCTGATTTGTGAAACGGAGAACAAGTTGAAATCTTGAAGTTCCTTAACATAGTACACATTTTCAAAATTCGGATGAGGTGTCTTTATGGTGCCTTTCCCTGTGATACTCCCATCACTTCCTCCAAAAGTCACATTGCCTCCTCCTTCTATAGGAACAAAATTGTGCATCATATCTCTGTTCCAGACATGCTTCTCGAATGCCACTATCAACAATACCAATATCTTTATGCTTAAAGGGATGATCCTACAAACAACAACAAAATATATACATACAGTTAGAAATCAAAGGAGATTCAAGTCATTACTTGACTTGAACACGCTTAATGGGATCACTGAGTTTAGGACATGAAGATCGAGAGGATCCACCATTGTTCTTGGTCCTCCATTGATGATTGGGTCCCTTGATAGTCCAAGAACAACTTCTTTGAGGGCTTCACAGCAGTACTCCCATATCCCTTCCCAGTATACATAGAGTCAACATATGTAGGCCAATAACCATGATTAAAGAATGGGTTGGTTGGTTGCACATGAGGTCAGCAACCTGAACCTCTCCAATGAGAGTCGGTATTAGTGCTTGTGGGACATAAGGTGGAATATTATTAACATTGGTCCACTTTGATTTATGTTTCTGCTAAGGAACACATGCACCCAATCTTTGCTCATAAAAATTACAATCCTTAATTAAATGAAATTTACTTCCACATACAAAACATGTCTTCTTCTTGGAAGATTTATTCAAATAGGGAGATGTTTGATTACATGCGAAGTACTTAAATCGAAACATTCAAGGAATTGTTTTAACATACCGATTATGCAAAGTTTTAAAGATAAATCTTCGAAGAAACTGTCTTGGAAGATGATTCCTCGTGAGCTTCCCTAGAAGGCTTGTAAGTAGGCGGGGTGCGAGGCTTGGGTGTAGGCTCAGGTGAGGGCTTGGGAAGGTCAGACTTCTCATTTGAATCACAGCTTTCATAGGAGGTAGACCCTTGATCCGATGAATTGTCACTTTGTCGAGCAAGAGACAAAGTCATTAGATGAGGTATCGAGGGTCGGCAAGTCTTTTGACTTTCTCCCATATAGATGATGTGATCCATCAAAGTCAACAGTGATGGATAGGTCTATGGGCATAAATTCACCTCTAATAGGTCTAGGGACAGCATGCAAGTTACCTTCTTTTACAAAGTTAGCTAACCTGCGGTGTTGATTTACGACCATCATACCTAGCTTCTACTCCTACATACTTTTGAAAGCCTAAACCTAAGCCAGAGGTTCTTGATTGGTTATAGATTTCTAGCTGATTATCACCGAAATTAACCATTGTTTATTCCTAGCTATTTCCTCACTACTTTTTCTTTAAGCTCCGGTTCTCGGACACTTGACCTTAGCTTTCTCAGACATTTTTAAGTAATTATTTGCAACTTCTAGATCAAACTGTAACACTTTTATCTTTTCTTCATAAGCTATTTGATTCTTTTGAAACCATACCTTTTGTCTTTCTCTCATTTTTAATGCTAGTTTATGGGCTTCATTTTCAACATAGCATTCATCGAATTTAGGTTTCATAGCATCATACTCTTCTTTAAGTTCGTTGTATCTTAGACTACAACCAAATATCTGATTGTGTACACGAGATAGTCCCATCAAGGAAAACTGATCATGCCTTTCATCCAAAGTACACCTTGCCAGCAATCCAAGCTTATCGATCATGAGCTTCCTCATTCACGAGTTCATGTGCATCCAGTTGACTGTTCATCCATGGTGAGAAGAGGCTGCTGAAGCTCCGGCTTCCTGTTTCTGCTGATAGTAAATGTAGTTAGCTCCATCTCCACTCTTCCTGTCTTTGCATTCCCTTGAGAAATGCCCCATCGGTGGCAAGAGAAACACTTGACTTTTCTCCTGTCAAAGCGTAGAAATGGTTCCTTTCCTTGAAAGCAAACTTCCTTCCGGACTTCTCTTCAAACCTTTTGATATCCAGACAGAATGCCACCGCATTTTCGGTTTCATCTCCTCCATTTCAAGTGGGTCCGGTGATCAAAGTCTTCATATGCAAGATCTTTACGAGTATCATAATCGACAACAAATGAATGAAGAACATCCTCCATCACACTGCTAGTTTTATTTTGAGAACATGGTGGAGTTGGACGAGTGGTATGTGGTGGAGTGGGAGTGCAAGATGATGATGGAAAGTAGTTTGAACTAGGAGCATGTACCATCATGTTGGAGTGAGATGTCCCAACAAAAGCTGCATGGCGAAGAAGATGTACTGGTAGGGAGTTTCGACATGGGTTCAAGAGTTCGAAGTCTGTTGTACTGACTCATCAAAGGTGAGCATGTCCAACCCGCCTTTAGCCTTGAGGGCTATACTTACATGTAACCATGATGGAGGCAAAGATCGCAGGAACTTTGAGTTGCAATCATCATTATCGGGTTTTGCATTCACGGTTTAGTGACTCAAAATCCTATGGAACCTGTCGTATCCCTTGTGGATACCTTCTTCTTCGGAGATATTAAAGTCTTGAAATTGTTGTCTCAACATGGACTTTCTCATTCTCTTCGATTCTTCATTTCCACCGAACCTTGCTTTGAGAGCCATCCATATGTCCTTTGCATCATCCATATGGTGAAAATCACAAAGGTGATCTTCAGGAATGGCTTGAAGCAGGTAATAGTTTTACTTTGTGCTCTCTTTGCATAGCCACCTCTTCAGCTTTGGGAGGAGCCATGATAAACTTCCCATCCCTGTCGGGAATCATTTTCTTTAGACTGTTTCCTTTCTTCACTACCTCCCACAGATTCCAATCAATATTGGAAATCCAGTTTTCCATTTTCATAGTCCAAAGATCATATTCTTCCCTTTTTAAATAAGGAAATTTACCATTACTGTTTGAAAGACTAAGTTGTTGCATGGAAGTGGTGTTGGTGTTGTTTGTGTTGGTGACTTCAGTTTCATTATCGGATCCAGGCATGGTGAGGGTATGTTTGGTTGTATGAGGGTGAGAATGGTTCTTAGTATCGTAGAGACTTTCCAGGCTCGATACCACTTGTTGAAAACACAAAGACCTTGATAGATCTTAAGCACTCAGAGATCGTTAGTGTTGCCTATGTAATCACAAGCAAACTAATAGAAGATCTCTACAACTCGTATTCTTTAGCGGAATGAAAATACAAGTTATAATAACTAAGAACTCTTAGATCCTCTATGGATCTTTTGATTATAGAAACTCTATGTTTCGGATATTTTTCAAGACTTTAAAGACTTAGAAAAACACCTTGTCTATTACAAACTATTATGGTTCCTTTTATAGGCAAGAAACCCTAATCACTCACGAGCATTTGCAACGTATGCTCCTAATACAAACATAAACAACGCATGCATCTAGACAAGCATGCAACTAATCATATTGTTTTACTAATCATATTGTTTATTCTGAGTAAGCTCTAACCAATACGGCGCCAACCTATACTTCATACGGTGACTTTTCACATACGGACCTACATACGGTAGCGCTTATCTCTCCTATGTGGATTAGCACTGTCAGCAGAATCACGATCTCTGCATTAACACTTCAGCTGAAGTATAACTTCAGCAGAATCCATTCTTCTTCGGCAGATACTTCAGCAGATCCAGTAGTTTACCGTAATTCCCAACAATTTTTCTTATTAAAATACCCTTGTTACACATAACAAACAAGCAAGTATTTAAAAAATAAACAAATAAACAATGAATGCATAACATAATAATAAGTCATGCATATCAAATAGCCACATGCAAACCTTTTGATAAATCCTATTAATAATCAATTCTAGATCTGTCAATATGTATATGTTTAATTAAGACTCTCACCCGTTTTCAGCAATGTGCAAAGTGAGCAACATGCATCGATTCATCGACAGTAAGTCAAAATTAAACATATACCACATAGCACATAATTGATTAAATAATAATAATTGAGGTCTTCCCCAATTTTAGATCTATCATAATTTTAGTGTATATCACTTAACCAAGTAAAACATACAATAAAAGCAGATCCATGACAAAACATGCATGTAATACCATGGTATAAATCACACTTAACAATTAATGCAATTAAACAGAGTTACGCAATACACATAAAATTGCATGCAACCTAAGGTTTCTAATCCAATTAAAACTGAAGTTTACAAAACCCTAATTAGGGCACCCAAAAAAAAATTAGGGTTTAGGTTTTGCAAACCCTAGATCTACGCATACAAATAATAACACAATCATGTTTATTTATTTTATGTGTTTCAGTAATTAATTACTTGTTATACAAGGCTCGTGATGCCACTGTTGAGTTTAAGATATATGAAAACAATAAAATCATATTGACACCACAGAGTACACAGCGGAAGACTTAGATCATAACAAATAAATAATTAACTGAAAGAATTACGTAACTTACCTCTTGCAATTCAGTAGATCTCTTTAATGGATGTGACAAAGTGGTTTAACGAGTTATCCCTTACCGTTTTATAACTCAAACCAATTGGTGTAAGAATAGTGTCTTACTACCATGTTCTTGTACACACGAATTAACAAACGAATAAAGCGATTGCTATATCTACAAAACTTTGTTTTAGAAAAACAAAACCAAACACCCTATAAAAAGGGTTGGCCGTTTTTTATGCAAGAGAAAACAAGAAAAGGTTTAGGTTAATGTGTGTGCACAAAAGCTATAAAGTTAACCCTAACCTTTTATTTATAGTGTTATAAAATTTTTGGGAACAAGTTAGGGTTAGGGTTGTGAAAACCCTCCCATGGCCGGCCACTATAATGCCCCCAAGGGATACCCGAATCTTTTCCATATTAAGATTTTACACTACAAGTCATTCTCTTTACATTTAACGGTCGTTAGTTATTTTCCGTTAAATACTTAACGATCGTTAGACGAGTTTTGTATAATAATTAATCGTAATCAATTAACATTAATTATTAACTTTAATTCTCATTCGTAATGTGTGCAATCCCGTGATCACGAGTTCGAATCCGGACATGCACGTTTTATAAATATATTCATATTCCAACACATTTATCATCAGAATTTAAATCATAGTCATTTATGCTTATAAGTTCAAATAGAACGTCTAGTTAATATGGCGATCCTTATATACTTTTTTTTTGGGGTAAAGAATCGGTTTATATACTTATATATTATTAAAAAAAAATCTCTTTAAACATCGAGACAAAACATAGAACACTTGCAAATTTTGACATTAAGTAAAAATAAAAGTTGTTTCATAACTATCGCGAAAGAAAAAGAAAAAGTAGAATTCCGCAACAACGTGCGGTTCACCACTAAACTCATTAAAAAGATGGTGCATGCATCATGTCGTATAATATAATTTTAAAATATAAAATATATGTGATATGTGATGTTTTTTATGCAGAAGAAGTTTCATACTGTGAGCTCCGACAATATTAAGAAGCAAGGATTATATATGATGGCGCGATTAAGTGATCGCAGTGCTTATCGCAGCCTTCGTCTAATGGGACATATTTTGCATACTTTCGTCCCGAACATCAACAAATCTCAATTTTCTTTAATGAAATAATATTTTAATTTATTGACTTGTTACGATAGGACCCTTATTAATGAAAGGGAAAAGGTAGTTTTGTTGGCTTTGACTGTGACGGTGACTGACGGCAACAGCATGGTATAATTACTTACCAATAACCAGTCTCAGGCTCACTAGGGGAATAATTTTACTACACTCTTTCCCCTGTTAATCTCTCTTTTTGAAACGTGAAGTAAAATCAGGAATAATATGGAAAGGAATTGACACTTACATCACATTTTTTGATGCAAGCATCATAAGTATCAATACGTTTGTAATGAACAATTGTGATGCATTCATCACTATAAGGAAAAGTAATTTGTTCTTTGAAAAATTTGATCGTCATTAATTGTCCCTTTTTTTTTAAGTCTTTCTTTCTTAACTTTTACCATAATTATTTTTATTTGTGTTATATAATATTTAATAAAAATTATACCAATAAAAAATATATTTAAAACTTTATCTATTTATATATTTTGCATCAAGTATTATATAACACAATTAAAAACATATAAAGTCAAAGTTAGAAATAAAAGACCTTGAAAATTCAAAGTGATATATATGGTGAGGGAGTATATATTTAGGGTTTGATTATCAGTACCCTTAAATTAATTACTTCACCCCTTTTTAACTTTTTTGAGTTTTTTTTATTTATTTATTTTTTCTATTGCAAAAGGATTGAAATTCTTTCATTTTCATACTATCAAACATAAAGCATGGAACGGGAAATATAAATTTTGACAAAAAATACGGAACATAAACTAATAAAAAATGAATAAATACGGAACAAAAACTGAACATTGTTGTACTGTTACTAAAAAAATTAAATAGTGGCCCAATGGGGTAAAACATGTAAAAAGATGGTTATGGTGTATCAATAGTACCACCCATATATTTATCTTTTTTACTCGTACATTACATACAAAGCTATTTATAGGCGAGCGATTAGTAAGCAAAAATAAAATAAAGGGTAAAAGCTATAAAATATAGACTGAAACATATTTTTTATTAACATATATAAAATTTTGTTCACATTTATATGACATTTATATTAATATAATATTATATTAAACATTATTTTATTACATATGAAGAAACAAAATTAATGTATATGTAAATAAAAAGTATGTGTTCAATAATAATTAAAATAAAATAAATGCAAAAAAAAGATATTTGTTTAATCGTAAAAAGTATTTCCTCACATAAGTTTTGAAGTTGCCAATTCATTAGTATTTAGTTAAGAACAAACAAAAAAGAAGCAAATGTGAAAAGTATCATCAAATTCGTTACAGTAATGATTAATGAAATACTCCTTAAAAATTAAAATGGAACAAATGGTAAACAAACATTATAAACCCACCTTGTATTTACATAATACTTTTTTTTTTCTTTTTCTTTTATTCTCATACTAATAAAATTGTACAAAGTGTCCTGGGCTGCTCAGCTATTGGCATTTGGGCCTCTCTTTTAGAGTGTAACAGTTATAGGGTAAAAAAGTAATTATGAGAGGTAGAGGGGGCTTGTATCACCAAAATGACAAACCAATGAAAGGACAAGACAACTTAGGAGAATGTTGAGCTACACCTGCTTCACTTTTCATGCTCTCTATTCTTTTTGCCGTCCTGCAACAATTGGTCAATTCCCAATTTTCTTTAACAGCACTAGGTGTCACAAGGCAGCCTTTTAGTTGAGTCTGCCTCAACCACATCAGTCCCACCCATAACAAACCATCTCATATAACAAACTTGTATATTTCATTTGGTAAACTACCACTTTATTTTTTTTCTTCAAATTTCTAAATAAACAAAATTTATTTATTAAAATAAAAATACAATACAATATACTTAAAAAAAAGTTATAAAGTTAAAAAAAAAAAAATGTAAACCGTATATTATGTTGCTAAAAAATAATTTATGTGTATTGGGCCTTAGAGGTTGGGCTTGTTAATTAATAAACTTTTGCTCTTTTATATTTAGGGTTATCATGTTCCACATTACACACTAGGAGCCAATACTCCATATATCCATCTTCTTCCTCTCTGCTACAAACTTGCTCCAACACCTAGCAGCCATACTTCATATTTCTTACCACATCAACACTACCCATTCAATTTACTTCGTTGGTTAAAAGTACCCATTCAAGATTATTGGATTAAAGCAAAAGTTTGTCAGACATTCATCTTCGTCGTCAGGATGGCGAGGAGCTCCACGGCGACGGACGACGAAGGACCCCAGTGTGGCGGCGGCCGACTGCGAGGTGCCAGCTAGGCTCACGGCGAGCCACGATATGCCCACACCGTGTGCTCTAACATGGCATCCAAATTTATTTCTCATGGTAAAAATCAAGACCGCATGACTTCTCCACATTCTCATGCCATCCTCACCATTCACCTCATTGCACTCCTCTCCATCTCATGCGTGAGGTAGCTGACCAAAGAGACGAAGGGTGAGTATGATGACCATTCGGACATAGTGCATATTTGGGGCTTCATGAGTGTTTTTATTGTTATTTATTTGATTTCATTGAGTGTGTGTAGGATATCTGTGTATAAAATGGTATTTTTAATAGTGGTGAGAGGAGTGATAACCATTGTAAGTGAAAGATGAGGGGAGTGATGACGTATTGAATAGGGATGTGACGCTGAGCTAAAAGCTAGGTGAGAGAGTCTAAGAACCCGTTTGGTTTGTAGTTGTGTTTAGGATTAAGATTTGGATTTAGATTTAGATTTAGATTAGGATTTGAATTTTGAATTTGATGTACGAGAAAGAAATATAAAAGTTGTTTGTTTTATGTAAACTATGATTTAGATTCATAATTATTTATAAATTAAATATATACACATATATATACAAGTTAGCAAATGAGGCCCACCAATGATAAATGATTTGTAAAAAGTTCACAAATCGATAAAAACAAATGAAAAAAAAAAAAAGAAGAAGGTGCAATAGGTACTTTGTCAGACAAAACCATCCTCTTCCATGAGGTTTTGTGTAACCCCACATTTAAGGGTGTGAACCCAATTTTTCATCAGTAGATTTTTAACCAAACGAGTAATATTTACTTTTATCCCAAACCTTTAGAACAAAAACCTCACACCAAACGGACCCTAAAACTATGATGTACTTTGTAATAAGTAGCTTGGTCATTGATGTAGTCTGGTGTTACATCATTCTTCACTTTTAACATCAAACTTGCCATTAAACCACTATAATGATTTCTATAAACTATTATTTAAATAGAAATATACCTTACAATATTCATAAATGACTCGCATACCTCAAAATTTTCTTGTTTTACGTCTGGTTGTCCAGGATCATTAAACAATCATCAAAAACCACCCACTACGCCTCATAGTGGTAATGGTGTTTTTAATAGTGCCTCGTGGTCTTGCATGATGAACCGTGGTTGGCTTTGTTATTACACCCAACTAAGAGTGGAAACAAGCCGAGCTACTCATGAGTACTCGGGATTGGATCGGTAAGAGCTCGTAACAATTTGAACCTTATAGAGCTCGAGTCGTAACTCGAGCTTTATTGATGGCTCATTTGTTCAAAGAGCCCCAGCTTAATTTACAAAGCTTGTTTAGTCTCACAAGCCTTAACGAGCTCTAAATGCTCAAACATATATACAAATAACCGTAAATGTTAACTGAGCTCGAGCAAGCTTAATTTCTAAACAAACTCATCTTTAACACTTTGAGTAAATTAAGAAAATCAAAGAATATATATAAAAACAGTATTTTATTAACGAACTCGAGCCTCGTTTATAACTATCGAGCCGAACTCGAATTTAATTTTTAAAGCTCGAGCTCGAGCCTTTCTAAATATAAACGAGCAAAGCATGCATTCCATACCCTGTTTACAACCCTACACCCAACCTAATTGGTCATGGGTGTTGTGACAAAATTAAGAATCCGTAACTCGATTGTATGGCTCTTAGTAAGCCTGGGTGTAGTAGTGGTGGTCTAACTATTATAGGATAGTGTCACATAACATCTATTTTTACTAGTTTTATTTCTAGAGTTATAATCAAATTCTTTATCATTTACATTTATATCACACTAAGAGCATGAAGTATGACAACTAAGGGTGGTGGCAATGCATACGGTATGCATTCGGCATGCATTGAAACCGAACGGTAATACCATTGCCACACCTTCGGCATGGTGTGGTGTGGTATAGTGTCGATATCCATAATTGGGTCAGAAAAGTAAGCGTTGGGCATGAATAGGTGAGGTATGGAATGGCCATTGCCCTAGGGGTGTCAATGGGTTGCTCGCGGGTTTGGAGCTTGGGGTTGTCTCGTCTATGGGGTTTTGAGAAAATAAAAATTAACCATTCGAACCCGACCCGATAAACTCGAATCTATCGGGTTGGTCTATCGGGTTACGGGTTGTCGGGTTGGTCTATCGGGTTCTGTTATGCTAATCTCATATCACAATTTGCTTTCCTTATCAAAATCTAATTTAAAAGAGGACCAACACAACATTTGTTTTGAGCCTACTATATAACGAATAAACAAACACAGTTTCATTATTACAAAAGCAAAGTTATATAAACAAGTGCTACTGATGTAAATCATGCAATTACGCTAATACACTACTGATGCAATCATGCTAATATATTACTACGAACCAAGTTTACAGATTTGTTAAAGATACAAATTATAAATTTGTTCACGAATTATGACTTTTGGTCTTATAATAAACGGGCATTAGTTCAAAATTACGGGTTAATGGGTCATTATAGCCGGGTTTATTCAGCCGATAACCCGATGATAACTAAAACTTACTAGTTGTTGACCAAGACAAACCCTAGATTTAAGTTGAACAGACCCGATTCAACCCGACCCTATAGGCTTTATTTGCCTTCACTCATCAGTCAACCATTTGACACTAATGCCACAAATTATGGTGAGGTATGAGATTTAATAATATTTCACATGCCACCTAACCATTTTTCTTCACTACTGTCATTTAACACAACGTTTAAAAATACACCCATTCACAACTAACCTCAACCTATTCACTTGGGCCCCACCCACCCTCATTTTATTTAAACAAAACAAACGTTACCAAATAGTAACTATATAAAATTGAAAAAGTTTTTTTGTCTTTTACTTCGTTGTGGCCACAACGAAAATGGAAGTGGCGAGTTGCAATGGTGTGGTGGCGAGCTTCGACGAGGCCTCCACCTCGAACTGACGAGCCTTGTTCGTTGTCACACTCCATGCTCTAAGTAAACGATATTGTACTTAGAATAAGAAGGTAGAGGGTCGGTTTTGAGATCTACAACAAGAGCCCTTTATGCTTTTAGGAGTCTTATATTTTGCCCATCGTGTGCAAATTTACATGTGTTTTTGCTTTAGGTATAGAGCACCATTGCTATATTCGTCTTCGAACTTAGATGAAGCGTTAGGACTTATATTTATATTATACTCATCGGGAAGGGATCCGGTGAGAAGAAAAACTAAAATGAGAAAAATAAAAAGGATTTTTAACCACACATTTCAAATAGAAGGGAGAATTTTAAAGGGATATGCATTCATTTTTATAGATGCATCTGAAATGAGTGGTTGTGGTTTCTTCTTATTATTCTTATTTTAATTTTTCTTCTCATTTGATCATAACTCTATACTCATATGCCTAACTTCTTTGCATGCGCTTATCTTATTACGTTTTTCATGCCTCTTTGCTTATATGCTTATGTTTGCCCATTCAAATATGCTTTTCCCTTATCTTTACTCATATTGTGTGGGTTCCTCGTATACTTGCTCTTAAGATTTTATATATCTTATGCTTTCACGAATCATATGTCTATATGTCTCTTTTTGTTATATATCTCTATTAATTCGATGCTATTTGTCTATGGCCCGGTACTTGATATTTTTTGTTATATGCTTTCATAACTTTTCTTGACATGCGTCTTTACTTACTTAGTTTCTCTTTTTCTGTTTTCCTAAATTTACACATTTATTTGAGCACATCCCCCGCTCACATATACAATTGCTAGAGGTATTTGTGGAAGAAGTTTTCCTACTCTTACCCTCAGGTTGGGGTATTATCTATCTATATTCTACCTTTCCTATACCCTATTTCGACGAGATTAGGTATTATTATTTTTGTTAATATTTTACTTGAACTCAAACATGCCCCACAACACATTCACGTTCAAAACTTTTATTTTCACTCTATGGTGCAGACCAACGATTCCCTGTTCATCACACGTAGTCTTGGACAACCCAATGTTGGGATTTGACAAACTATTAATCATTAATACCACGAGTACGCAACAGATGGATCTAGTTTGATGTGTATAAATAAATAAGTAAACCACATAAAGTACTAACCTTTAATCAATTGAATTACTATGACAATTGATTGATTTTAAATCTTGAATCTTGAACTTGTTATCAACTTGGATCGAAACCCTTTATCAACTTGGATCGAAACCCTTTAGCTACTAAAATAAGTAGCCACTAGAGACTATATGATTAAAAAAACCCTAAAGCAACTCTCTCATGGGCGGCGGCGATCAAATCTAAAAAACCTTAATTGTTTTTTAATTCTTATTCTATTTCCTTGCATTAATGATTCGATTATAGGCTGACCTTCACATTGTTCTTGTGATTTTGTCAAATGTGTGGAAAACTAGAAGGGGGGGTTGAATAGTTTTACCAATTTAAAACTTCCTTTTAAATATTTAGATCGACTTATGTTAATCTATTTTGTTGTTTATGTTGGACGTTGATAGAAAGATATATAAACGTGTAATGAAAGATAAAGAGTAAGAAGCACATCACCACGACACAAGTTATTTATAGTGGTTCGCCTACAAGGACACCTTCCTTGCCCTACTCCACTCCCGAAGCACCTACTTCGAGTTCGTAAGCACTACACCAACTCCTTATGGCATAGAAGCCTTCACAACGTCGCTTAACCTTTTTCCGGTACAAAGCTAAATACCGAAGTTCCTTCACACCAAGGCTTAACCACACCTAACACAAAGTCGCCTACCTTTTATACGGTGCTAGGCTAACCACCGAGTTCTTTCACACCAAGGAGAACTAATCCTATCACAACGTCGCTTACCCTTTATTAGGTACTAGGCTAAGCACCTAGTTCCATTACTATGGAGGAACTACTACCCTTCACAACACAACACCTATTATCAAGGAGATCAACTCCTTGTTACACCATCATCAAGGATATCACCATCCTTGGAAATAAATAAATACTTATATGTATAACGATGCACCTCATCGATTATACGACCTAGACATTCTTCCCAAATGTGACTTGATTTGATTCTTCAGCATCCTTCACGAATGCCTTTGACACAACGCTTGGCACCCTTCACTAATGCCTTCGTCTTGACACCTTTAGCATTCTTCACTAATGCTTTGACATGAATGATGAGCACCTTTCACTAATGCTTTCATCTTGATACTTTCGGCATTCTTCACTAATGCCTTCAACCCAACATCTATGGAGAAAGGAAGAACTATCAACAAGAGAACCTTAGTTGTCTTGATGATGACGAAGCATGACAACTCATGGACTTGAGCTTGCTCGTCTTCAAGTGGTGATCTCGCCTTTAAGAGGAACCTAGAAGATCACACAAAAACAAAAAACAATCTACATAGTTCACTTGGATATGAGGTTAGAGGATTATAATACTTGGGGGAAGTATGTGTGTAAAAGTGTGTTATTAGAAAGAAAGAAATGGCTCTCTATTTATAGAGAAAATTCTCTACTGTTCCCCGGATCCCACGGATCCCTTCCACTTGGGATCCGGCTAGCACAAAGTTAGGGATCCGTGGAACGCTCCTCTTTGCCCATGGGTATTTTTGGTTATGGGTCATGGGTTGATCCATGGTTTTCTTTCTAGATACAATGAACTTGGTTAAGTGGTATATATAAAACCATGGGTTATGGGTCAATACCATTTGCTAGTTTTTACCCATTTAGTATATACTAGTTTTTACCCATTTAGTATATACTTGTTTTTACCCATTTTAGTATACTTAGTTTAAGTATATGTTAACCCAATATGTAACACACTAGTTGTTGTACATATGTATCTAAATCATAAAATCACTTATACTTGTTTTAGTGTTTTATGTGAAAACGTAGTGTGTTAGGAAACTATTAACTCAAACTATTTACGTATTCTAGTTGTTTCGTTAAAATAATTTTACGTTTGTTATCGACCAAACATTAAAAGATCGTAAAATATAAATAAACGTTTTTACGGCTTATTTGTATTAACAATCTCCCCCTTTTTGTTGATGACAAAACACAAAATTATTTTAAGAAAAAATCTAAAATTCGTAAAAGTTTGAATTTGTAGTTTTTACTTTCTTCTCCCATTTTTTATCGAAACAAAAAGTGTTAAAAGAAACTAACACAATTTTTATAAGAAAAGAGGTGTAAAAAAAATGTAAAGAGAGTAAGTGACGGGAATGGTACTCGTCTTAACTCCACCTTGACGAGTCCATCCCTTTGAAAGGACGTTAAGGACATGACGTAAAATAAACTAATTGTGTTTGCAATTATGTTTGCAAATGGTTCGTCTAAGTGATCTAACACGTGCTCCCCTTGAAGATTGCAAAGTTGCAATGGGGTGTCATAAACGATAATGTATTAAGTTGCAAATGTTTTTGTAATTGCGTTTGACACAAAGCTCTCCCTAGCTTTATGGTGTCAAAATCTTCATGTGTATTTTGAAAATCTACAAAGTAAGGGTTAGAAAACAAGAGTATAGTGCAAACTTTCCTGCAAATAAAACTCAAGTTAGTAGAAATTTGTGTTTACGTACCACGATCCCACTTCCTTCATGGAGGGATCCGTCTGGCTTTTGGAGGATCGACGATGACATTTTCTTCAGCAGTGAAGAAATGTCAAGCAATGCTAATGATGAAATGAGATATATGTACAATGTAACAAGCACAACTCACAAAATAATCATAGCATATAAGTATTCATTCAATAAAACAAGAGATGATCAACCAAATCTCTAAAACTAAGAGAATGAACTATTCATACAAGCGCTACTAATGTTAACAAGTTAAACCAAATATTAAATTTCAACTAATAGCTTAACGATGATCAAGGATGAGATGAGTTTTCCTAAACATTCTAAGTTTGAGCTTGTGACTATGATGCTCATTGTAGTTTAGGCTTGTTGACCTCTTCGAAACATTCGAGGAGGTGGTAAAACATGAAACGTTGCTCTTCACGTAGTTCATGTATTAGCCTTTCAACATGTTTACAATGATAGCACTTCTTGTCATGGTTTTGAATTTCTTGAAATGGAAGTTCAAGTGAAGTGGATTGAGGATCTTCAAATGAAGTTGAGGAATGGAGGCTCATTAAGTAATGTCTCTACAATGTTTGAGGGTGGAGGTAAAGAAGCATCAACTTCCATGTGTTCGGGTGGTTGCCTTTGATGTCTTCTCATAATCCAAAATGGACTATTAAGGAATGAGAGAGTTTGCTATTGGAGCAAGTGTTGATTCAACACTTTGATTTTGTTGCTTAATCTTTTCAAGTGAATTTGTTGGTAATGGTGAAAGGTGAGATGGCCAGAGAGGTAAATCTTCTACATTATGAGAATGTGGAGATGATTGTGAGGTGGCTCTAGGTACTAATGATGTTGGTTGAATTGTGGAGGGTATAGTAGAGTTTGGTGATGAAATCCTAGTGGGAACATTCTTCTTGGGAATTAGTTTGATTGGTTTCCTTGGTGTAGGAGAAATCCTAGCATTGGTGGACTTAACCGGAGATGATTCGGTTGAGGAAACTTCGTGTATGATTCTAGCAAGTTTCTTGTGTGGTTCTTGAGTGGATGAGTTAGCACTAGGAGCCTTTCTCATGATGAAATGACTAAGAGAGATGGTTGCAATTGCTGATAATTGTGTTTGTGTTTGATGACTAAAGTGTTCTTAGCAACATGGCTTATAAAGGGAAGAGATTGGCAATTGCATTTAAGACTTAATCCACTAATGTTCTTAGAAATGTGATGATTAACATGCACAAGGTTGAGGTTCAGAGTTTCACTGATCTAGGAACTCATTTAAGATGAGATGGAGTGTTTGAGTTAGGAAGATAAATTGAAATGATTGTTTTAGCAATGTTTGGCATAAACTATCACCCTGATCCCAGCTCCTCCTTGAAGGATCCGGCTAGGCCAATCCTAGGGATTCGCTCTCACCAGCTTATGACGGAGTTTGAAATGAGGTTTCTAGGAGCTAAAGCCTATCTCATTTTGAGTGTTTCAGTTCTCTTAAGTGTTTTAAGATGAAAGGGTACTTGAATGATCAAAGGTAATAAGTGTTATAGCAAATGATTGCTTTTTATGGAAAGGAGATGGGACAAGATGACTACCAATGGATGTCCAAGGATGACACTAAGAACTTTTGTGGTGTCAAGTCATAATAAATGATCCTAGTGATCAGATTTAAGCTTGAGGTAAAATTTGAAAAATTCTTAAAAATCACAAGAATTAAAAAAACTAATTTTTGTCTCACTTTGAGATAAAATGATTAGAAACAAATTCCTAAAATTGTTTAATTTGTCCACTTAAGTATTTTAAAAAAGATAAGAAACAGCTTTCAGAGTATTGAAGCGGAAATACGGTGAGTTTTGATGTGTTGATAAATCAAGAGGCATTTTGACTAAGATTTTAAGTAATTCTTTAGTGAGTCTAAGCCTTTCTTATCCTTGAAGTTGTTCTAGTTGGATTCTAAAATCATATGCTTAACTAATGAGATGTTATCTAGAGAGTTATCTTGATGCAAGAAATGTTGTATTGCTGTTCTGATGTTACGGATCCCACGGTTCCCTCAAAGGAGGGATCCGGCTAGGCTAATCCTAGGGATCAGTGTTGGAATCACTCCTAAACCTTATTCAAGTGTTAGTTACACATATGTAATAGTTAGCTTATTATGGCCTTTATGTTTGTTATTAGCCTTAAGCTTATGTAGAAGGCCCATGAGCTTAGGCCCAAGCCCATAGGAGAAAGGGAAGGAGTAGGAGTGTTGCCCTAGCTCCTTGCCTATAAATACCTTATGTAAACCTTCATTTGAAGGTTGGTTGTTCAAGTTATTCTCTTTTCACATACCTCGCCTAACCGTCTAAGTCTATACGTGTGTGTGTGTTTGGATACTTGTTCAATCGCCTCTTTATCTTTCTTATAAGCTTGTGTGGTAAACCTTGTGACCTAACAGTGGTATCAATCGCCAAATAGTTGGGTGTACACTTTTGTTTTGAAGATTTTGGTTTTGGGTCTTACGCGTAAACATAACCTATTCTTTGCTTCGCTTAAAAACTTGTTTTTACACTTTTTAATCCAAGATTCTTGTACTTTCAACGTTTTAAGGTGTTAAAATACTTGTTTTGGCAAAAAGTTTGGAACTTTATGCGTGGAACGTTGTTTTCCATCTAGTTTTTGAACGAGGGTTTCATCCTACTCGTAACCGTTTTAGAGGTTTTGGTTCATCAAGTTTCACACTTTTGTGTCTTTTGGTGTTATTGAAGCTATTTTATCACACAAAAACTGGTTTAGAAACACTTTTGGCAGAAATCAAAATTACGAGTAATCTTACGCGTAGTAAAACCCTAATCCTACGCGTAAGTGCCTCCTTGGTTTGATCTTCATTTTCGTGGTTTATTCCGTGTTTTCTTACTTGGATAAGTCCGAAAATACGTCGACTTTGGATATCTTTTGCACCGTGA
This sequence comes from Chrysanthemum makinoi, assembly GCA_910596185.1. Taxonomy (NCBI): domain Eukaryota; kingdom Viridiplantae; phylum Streptophyta; class Magnoliopsida; order Asterales; family Asteraceae; genus Chrysanthemum; species Chrysanthemum makinoi. The sequence continues at coordinate 126,569,216 of OU343225.1, forward strand.
TAGTGTAAAAGATCATTTGGGCAAAACCCTAAAATTACGCATAAGCATAAGCTTACGCGTAGAAATCCTACGCCTAAGATCTTTCTTACGCCTAAGCCTAGTCTTACGCATAAGAAAATCCTACGCCTAACTTTCTACGCCTAACTTTTGTCTACGCCTAACTTTAGTGCTTTTTCCTACTTACGCGTAAGCTAAATCCTACGCGTAACTCATTATTGTTACGCGTAACTTTGGTGTTTTTACGCATAAGTGCTACTTGGTTCTTGTCTCTTCTACGCCTAAGGACACTTCATCAACAAAGGTTCATTCGACTACAAAGATCCATATTTATCAACACAAGTTTATCAACATGTCACAACCACCATACTCTAACTATTTCCCTTACACTTATCCTCATCCTCAACGCCAACAACAACTAACTCCACAACATCAACAATGGAATCAACAACAAGCAATTTATCAACAACAATTTAACCAACAACATACTCCACAACTTGTTGCAAATCCACAACCTCAAATGGTTCAACCACCACCAAGTCTTCAAGCTCAACCGTACACAAATGACTTTAATCAACATCCATCAAGGATCACTATGAGGGAACCCACTTGGTTTGCAAAGATGTTTGAAACTTTAAGCGGCCAACAATCAATTCATGAGGCTGGATCACTTGATAGACCTCCAATGCTCACTCCAGAAACTACGATCAATGGGTGATAAGGTTCTTTAGGTTTTGTGATCTAAAGAAGCCACATGGAAAGTTCTTAAAGAAGGTTATCTTGGAAGGTCCATTTGAGATGCCTCTTGTCATTGTACAGGAGATCCAAATGCCATTCCACCAAGAGATGAACAAACGAACATTGCTATTGTTGCAGACTTGAATCCTCAAGAACTTCTACACTATGAAGCAGATGAGCTTGCAATGGAATATATCCTCCTAGGATTACCAAACCTAATTCTTCGTAGTGTTGATGCTCAAAAGACTGCAAAGAAAATGTGGGATCATATTAGTCTTCTTATGGAAGGATCTGTACTCAATCGGGAAGATTTGGAATCCAAAATTTACTTGGCTTATGAACACTTCATGATTGAACACGGAGACACTCGAGTCCAATCATCACCGATTTTCAGACATCATCAATGATTTGGATAAACACAACATCCACATGCCAAGAATTGCGGTGAATACTAAGTTCCTAAGTAGTCTTGGTCCCGAATGGGAGAAGTATGTCATTTTTCTCCGTCAAGCGAAAAACATGCATCAATCTACCTACGGATTGTTGTACGATTACTTGAAGCCTCATGAAAAGGAAGTTGATAGGGAAAGGATTCTCCGTGCTCAAATTGCTCCACCACATCCGGAAAATCAACAACTTGCCTTATATGCTCAAAACAGTTATTCTCCTCAACCAACAACTCAACCAACTGCTACAATCACACCACATGATCCTTCACAACCTCCATCTCAACAAACTCAATTGGTTCCATACAACAACAACAATGCTCAAGCCGAAGCTAATGAGGAATCGATCCGCTTGAAGCACGCAACAAGGATTTGCTAAGATTGCTAATGCCTTTAGCCGTTATACCAACAAATCCAACAACCGTATTAGTTCCTCATCTAATACAAGGAATCAAGCTGTTGTGAACAATGGACGAGTTGAAGTTGTAATCGTGGTTATGGTCGCCGATGGGCGGTGGTCAAGGGTTTAATCTTTGTGGGTAGGAATAACAATCGAGCTCGGTGGTGGAGCAGGAAATGCTCGAATGGGTTGAATGGTCTTCGATGCTACAAGCGCAATGAGAAGGGACACCTGGCTAATGCATGCCCAAAGCCAAGGACTAGGGGCGGTGCTTATTTCAAAGAGGCTCTTCTTTTGGCTCTTAAGGATGAAGGCGGTGGATCTCTCACGGACAAAGAACGAGTTTTATGGCAAATGCACTCGGATGATGATATGGAGGACTTGCAGGCCAATGCAGTTGTTATGTTGATGGCTAATATGCATGAGTTACACATGAGTGACACAGGGCCCGGTGTATGACAGCGATGGCTTGTCTCGTACCGAACAAACCATATTCATCTCTGATCTACTATCTCCGCCAACATCTGAATCCGGCAAGACTCGGAATGTTCAAAATGAGCCATCCACATCTCATTCCGACGATTTTCAACTAGACCCCGTAGTTATATTTGACGATCAAGATGACCAAGCGGTTTCCCTTGATAATCAAATTGACTCCGTGGTTATACTTGAGGATCTCAAGAATGATCATGTTGAGACTCACGTTGAACACGCCGAACTTTTGCCTCATCCAGTTTTTGCTCGTTTAATACAAGACCAACAAACCATAGTGGAAAAATGTCATGCCATTAATCGGGACTTGAAATGCAAAAATGCACTGTTAACCAAGGATTTTGAATGTTTACAAAAGCAACTCAACTTTTTCAAAACTCAAGAAAAGCGTGAAAGCGGTTTTGAAGCGACCTTTGCCAAATCTTATCAAAGCGAAAAATATTTAGAAAGACAGATCGTGATCTAGCCGCTTAGAAGAATGCTTTGTTGTCTGAAATAGAACAACTGAAACATGAACATAAAAAGCAAATTAACGCTCTCACCTTGGAAAATCAAAAACTAAGGCTGAGTTGTTAACTTGTCAAAAAGCAGTTCTCTGCATACAAAAAGCATTCAACGAAACGAATAGATGATCATCTTGAAGAAATCATCGGCTTGCAAAACAAACTTAAAGAGTTTAAAACTGTTGTTTACAAACATGGCGAGTCGGTCACGACCATTGAAAAGTTTACTTTAAAACCAAATCCAAATGGATATGGACGAATCTTGCGATTACAAACCTAAGCTTTCAACAAAAGCATTCAAACCAAATCCTGAAGTTTCGGTCAGAATATAAAGTTGATAATTACATTATGAATGTTGTTGAATATCATCGTCAAGAGGAATTAGATGCAGAAGGCGAGAGTCGATCAAAATTAGAAAAAGTTGTTTACAACAAACCTTTTAACTATTCAAAAGCGGTCACTTTCGTCACACCAACGGATTCTTCTAACACACCAAGGGTTATCATCAAAACACATGAGTCTTCTAATGTTAATCCCCAACTAGATTATGCACAAATTTATGGTCCTTTACCTTCCATCAGTGAAGTAAATTCAAAACATGAAAATCGAAAAATTCTTAGATATTTTGACATCTTCATGGCTGACCTCAAAATTTTACAACATGAGATAGAATATCGCTCTGAAATCAAAATTGATCACTTTCAATCGCCTCTGGCGCGAGAACAAAGAGACATTTTTCAGAAAAATCTTTTACCTAACGTTAAAAATTTGAAAAATTGTGCATTAGCTTGGGAAAAGGATTTTCATAAGGAACTTGGAGTGATGAAGGTCGTTTTAGAAAGCGAAACATCTATTTCTAACACTAAACGTAAAAGAAACTGTTGAGAAAAGATGTTGATCGACTCTTGGAAGATGTCATCTGTGCCGATGTCCATAATGTTGTGCTAGAGAATTCTTTGTCATATGCATTTGATCATACCTCTGCGATCTTGTTGAATCTGTGATAAATGTTGAGAACACCGATAATGTGCTTGGTCGAGTCCTAAAAGTTGAAAACAAGCGATTGTCAAACGAACTTTCAAATGCAATTAAATCGTCTTAATTGGTGTCCAAAAGATATTCACGATCAACAACTTGCTTTTCAACACAAAATCGCCGATTCGTGCAAAATCTTCGATCATAAAATTGAGCAATTAGATGATCAAAGCGTGTCTTTTAAGTGTCAAATCTCAAAATATGAACAAGAACTTTTAAAAGTTAAAAAGGAATATGGTGTCATATTTGATTTACTCAAAAGACTCGTGATGAAGCATCAAATGAACTTGATCATTATCTTGCACACACTAAAGAAGTTATGCATTTTGGAAATGTTCGATCACGAAAATCAAGATCGATTCACACTATCCTCAAGTTAAGAGAAATGTTAGGAAAGTATGAACAACTTCCGCCAACCATCATTAAGAGATTAGCCCCAATAACACTTAGTACTCATGAACCTAGAATCTCTACTGCCAAATCACAAGTAGCTAACGTGCTTCCTTCTCTTGAAACAGAATAGTTGAGCCTTTTCCAAACGCGTCCGCACTTCACGGCCTAGGAGCACTCAATCGAAGAATAGGAAGTTGCGACCTAAGAAAAGATCAATCAAGAATGCTAAAGTAGAAGAACACCCTAGGACTATGAATAAGACTCACGTTGCCTCCACTATAGATATTGCGTCGGACAAATGTAATAGAAATAGTGATGTAACGAATGCTAAACCGTTAAGTACTTTTGATATTCATCGATGCACCTTGTGTTATTTGTGGTAAAAGTATGAATACTGATTGCCATGATAAATGTGTTGCTAAAGCTATCATCTCTCGTTTAAGGAATCCTAAGAACCGAATACCTCTAGGCCCACTAATCTTTCTAAGTCTTTGCTTGGTAGACCGCCATCTTTAGATTCTAAGAAACGCATTCTTTGTCCCCTGTAGCTCCGTGTCACCTCCTAGGATTGTAGTACCACCTAGTGCATTCACTAAGACTAAAGCAAATACTAGTTGGAGATGGCGGAAATGGATATATAACACACTAGGATTTAAGTGGATACCTAAAGCTATTGATGTGTGTATATCTACTATAAGTGCTACGGAACCCTCTAACATTTCGGGTTCCAAATCTACTTCTATTCCATCCGTATGGTGTAATGCAGTGATCTGAGATCATTCTCTGGATAGTTGATAGCGGATGTTCCCGACACATGACAGGCAATCTTAAACTGTTATCAAACTTTATTGCAAAGTTCATTGGCACGCCGTTCGGGAATGATCACTTTCGCAGCTATCATGGGCTACGGAGACTATGTCAATGGGAACATCGAAATTAGCAGGGGTTACTATGTGGAAGGCCTCGGTCATAATCTGCTTTTGAGGTCAGTTTTGTGATATAGATTTGGAGGTTGCTTTCCGGGAGAAAACTTGTTTCATTCGTGATCTACAAGGAAATGACCTTATGTGCCGATCGCGTAATTCTATTCCCTACACTATCTCTATGAAAGACATGGTTGCTTCATCTCCCATATGTTTACTTTCAAAGGCAACATCAACAAAATCCTGGCTATGGCACCGCGTCTCTCACATCTAAACTTTCAAACCATCACCAACCTTGCTCGACACAAACTAGTTGAAGGACTTCCACGGTTTCGGTATTCTAAAGATCACCTTTGCTCGGCTTGTGAACAAGGCAAAAGCACTCGTGCTCATTTTCCTTCAAAGGTGGAACACGCTCTCAAAGGCATGTGCTTCATCTTCTTTACATGGATTTGTGTGGCCCGATACGCGTGCAAACGATCAATGGCAAACGCTACATCTTAGTAATTGTTGATGACTATTCACGCCGGACTTGGGTCTACTTTCTTCGAAGCAAAGATCAAGCTCCACAGATGATCATCACCTTTCTCACGAAAATACAAGTTCACTCTGAAACACCGCTCGACTAATCGTAACAGATAGAGGCGAATTTGTTAATCAAACTCTTCGTGAATTTTATGAGAAAGTGGGAATTCAAAGATCGACATCTATTGCACGCATACACGTAACAAAACGGAGTTGTCGAAAGACTAAACCGAACGCGTTAGTGGAAGCCGCAAGAACAATGTTAATCAATGCTAAACTTCCAGATTACTTATGGGCGTATCTCATGCATGCTATACTCAAAAATGTTCTATGATTACAAAACGCCACAACAAAACACCTTTCGAGCTCGTCCATAACGGAAAACCGAATCTAAAACACTTTCATGTATTTGGATCTCTTTGCTATCCGAATAATGATCGTGATGACTTTGGAAAGCTCAAAGCCAAAGTTGACATTGGAGTCTTTATCGGATCTTGTGATAATTCCAAAGGTTTCCGAATCCGGAATCGTCGTACAAAACAGGTGATGGAAACGATTCATGCTCATTTTGATGAACTTACGGAAATGGCTTCGAGTATAACACTTGGAACCCGGACACAACCGCTTAAACTTCCCCAAACCCCATCATCACCGGTGAACAAAGCCCCGACTTACTCGTCAACAAATGGAAAGGTTATTTGCTCCATGTTGTGACGATATTGATGAACGTGCTCGGTGTATCCGTTTCCATTTGCTCAACCCGATAATACTCTTATACGATACACTGCTACAACAACTACTTTGCAGATGCACCTACACCGCTTGACTCCACCACAACAGCTTGAACAAACCGCTTCCAACAATGATGAAGCTGCGATGATATTCGAATGTAGTACCCCACCTGCAGATTTTGATCCAAATGCGTTCTTCAACCCGTTTGCTAATGAGGCTGCACTGGATGTCGCGAATCTTCAACAAACCATTTGAATCCTCGAATCGCACAATGTATATCAACATCAAACCTCCACACATAGATGGACGAAAGACCATCCTCTGGAAAACATTATTGGCAACCCGAATCAACCGGTCGTTACAAGACAAGCGTCCTTCACACGACGGTGAACATTGCATTTATGCACTCACCGTCGCCAATCAACCTAAAACATCAAAGACGCAATGACAAAAGACAACCGGATTGAATCCATGCAAGAAGAACTCAACCAATTCAAACGCCTTGAAGTATGGGAACTGGTTGAAAGACCAACAGAGTCTACGTCCATTGGTCTAAAATGGATTTGGAAAAACAAATTGGATGTCAAGGAAATGTTATCGAATAAGTCACGCCCGGTGGCTAAGGGTTATCGTCAGGAAGAGGGTATTGACTTTGAAGAATCTTTTGCTCGGTTGCTCGCCTTGAGGTCGTTCGGATATTTCTCGCGTTCGCGGCTCATATGAATATGACGGTCTATCGGATGGATGTCAAAACTGCGTTTCTCAATGGACAACTTAAAGAAACGGTTTATGTCACCAACCGGATGGATTCGTTGATCCCGAAGTTTCGAATCACGTCCTACAAACCGAACAAAGCTCAGATGGTCTCAAACAAGTTCCTCGGGCATGGTACGATAAGCTATCATCCTTCCTCATTGCTAATAATTTCACCAAAGGTTCGGTTGACCCAACTCTTTTATACAATATCACGGGGCACATATCTTAATTGTTCAAATTTACGTGGATGACATCATTTTGGGTCTACACATAAAAAGTTTTCAATCGCTTTTGCAAAACTAATGAAGAAAAATTTTGAAATGTCCATGATGGGTGAACTCACGTTCTTTCTAGGACCACAAGTTCATCAATCACCCCGTGGTATTTTCTTGAGTCAGCCCAAATATGCCCTTGAATTGTTAAACAAATTTGGAATGAAAACTTGTGACACCTATGCCACACCAATGGCTCATACCAAGAAGCTAGACGCCGATTTACATGGGAAATTGGTGGACCCTACAAAATACCGTAGTATTATTGGGTCTCTCATGTATCTAACAGCTAGCACACCTGATATTGTCTTTGCCGTTTATCTATGCTCCCGCTATCGGTCGCGACCAAGCTGAAACCCACCTCTCTGTGGCTAAAAGAATCCTCCGATACATAAAGGGAACCATTAACTTGGGGATCCGGTATCCGAAGGATTCTGGTTTTGAACTAATCGCTTTTGACGCGACCACGCAGATGCTTAGACTCACGGAAAAGTACTTCGTGAGCTTTACAATTTCTTGGTGATAAACTGGTGTCATGGCAATCGAAGAAGCAGGATTGTACATCGCCGTCCTCAACCGAGCGAGAATATGTAGCCACTTCGGCGTGTTGTGCTCAAGTCATTTGGATGAGAACACAACTCAAAGACTATGGTTACGTATTTGAAATCCCGATGTATCTGCGACAATCGGAGTGCCATTGCATCTCGTGCAACTCGGTTCGACTCGAAATCAAAGCACATCGATCTTGATATCATTTCATCAAGGACCACGTGGAGCAGTCTTGTTGAATTATATTTTGTGGGTACAGAATACCAATTGGCGATCTTCTCACCAAAGCCTTGCCTCCCGCTAGGTTTAATGAGTTGGTCCACCGGATTGGTATGAGGTGTTTGACTCAAGAGGAATTGATGACCTCCTAAAAGCAGTCTTAAAACCTCAAACACCAAAATCTCTTTTGTAAATAATTTTTCAAAAAAAAAACAAAATACAAAAATATAAAACCTGATTAAACAACAAAAATATTCTTCTAATCTATTTTTTTTCAACATGGCAAGTACATTTCTTCCTTCAACACTATAATCTTTCAAAATTCAATATTTTTTACGATCAAGTGTTGAGGGGGAGAAAATTATAACTTTAACTGTTTCAAATCATCTGTGTTCTTGCATGTTATCTTATCTCGGTTGTTTCTTTTAACAAATGGTGGTAAATTTTATGGTACAATGACACTCCTCGGACTAAAATTAATAACCTTTCATTATTTCTTAAGTCGAGGGGGAGTGTCGTCAAGTTTCTTTCCTAAAAACTTTGTTTGGTAACCAAAATGAAAGTTAAATGGCTTTGTTTGAAAAAAGGAAAAGGTGGAGGGACCAAAACTGTCAAAATGTTAAAGTTAAATTTAATAAAACACCTCCCACCTACTCATTCACTTCACATTTATTACCTTCAACTTTTAAACATCTACGCCTAATATTCATTCGAGAAATCCGTTACTTTGATCATCATTTTGTAAGTGTTTTAACGATCTTAACATGTTTTTAAGCTAAGGTTTTTACTTTCATGCAAATCCTACGGCTAAAAATTGTGTTATGCGTGATTATGTGTTCTACGCATAAGCGTATGAACACACAATCATTGTGTGTGTTTTTGGTTAAATGGATTGTGTCTAAACGCTTCTAATACATCAAGGATATCATTTTAACCATCAAAACCCACCCAGAAACACGTATTAATGATTTTTGAAAATTAGGGTTTATGAGTCGATTTGGGTGTTTCCAAATGTGAAGTGTTTTGGTCTAAAAAATTGTTGGGTTATGGTCATATGTTGTTGAATTGATGATTTCCATGGTTGTTAACCACCCAGAAACACTAATTGTTTGACAATTTGAAGTTAGGGTTTAAAGTTCATACTTTTGGGTAATTTTGATTCACAGCGAATTAGATGTTAATACTTGGCCTAAAGACTCTAACAACACTCTAGACCTACCAGAATTTGTTTGGTGCAAATCCCATGGTTAAATTTCATACGCGTAAATCTTAACCCTTAGGGTTTTGACCTACGCGTATGACTTTCTACGCGTAACTGTGTTATGAATGTTCATGCCATAACTTGTTGATATAATGATGTTTTGTGTTAATATTGATGATTTGATGAACTTATTTCGTGCTTTGCTACGCTTAATATTCAGAATCAAGGTCATTTGAAACTCTACGCATAAGGATTACCCTACGTAGTCAAGTTATGCGTAAGAATAATTCTACGCATAACCATTACGCGTAAGGTTCTACAATGGGACTACGGCCAGTATCCTCGTGAAGGATATGCGTAAACAGGGACCTCTACGCATAAGGTCTACTCTTACGAGTAAGCCTTACGCGTAAGGTATATATACGCCACGCCGTAAGCTCTACGCATAAGGTCCTTTTTCCTACGCGTAACATTTCTTACGCGTAGTTAGATCCTACGCGTAAGCTTTCGCTCACGCCAGTATATCATCTCTGTTTACGCTTAACTTTGCCAAAACTACGCTTAAGCCTTGATTAACCTTCATTATGAGTTGTTACGTGTACAAACTTGTTAATAAACTTATCATAACGTCACGAATCCAATAATGTCACTAATAAACTTAAACGCTTGATATGTTGTGAACAATAAGTGATAACATAAACTTTAAAACTTAAAGTTAACTAACTCACGAAACATTTCACGACGCCATTGGACTATTAGACAAACAAGTGACTTAGGACTCGTAACAATCATTGACACTGTACATTCAATAACTAGACAATAAGACCTTCGGTTGACTAACACTATGTCTTTCGATATGTTGGTTCTTTTGGCTAATGTTATTTCGATCACGACATGGTGAACAAATGAATGTGGATGCATCGAAGTTCTTACAATTGCCGATATCTTCCGAGGGTTATCCGAGAAAGCTTGGAAAGAACAACCTTAGGGTTGACTTTGACACCCTCACATGCTCGGAATCTTCTTGTCTCATTGCATGGATATTCTCGTGAATCATCCCTACCAAAACATGCTCTCACACTCTGCCACGAGAGGTCTACATTCAACAATTCGGGATTCTATGCGAGGATCACGGTCAAAGTGCGTGAATGTGACACTTTATCACAAACAAGTCACTATCACTCCTGCTGACTTACGGGCTGTTCTCATCATTCCCGACATCGCTCCAACCGACTTCTTTGCTACCCCTCTTGAAGAGACATCCACGAAATTCTTGATAGATATTGGTTATGATGAAGCTTCAGGAATCATTACTAAGCACTCTCACGTGGAGCTCAAGTATATTCCTCAACCATGGAGAACACTCTACATGATCATCACCAAATCGGTCTCGGTCGCGTGATAGTGGCTATGAGCATCCCAAGCTCATGGAACTGCAAATTTTCTGGTCGTTGATCAACAAGAAGGACATTGAAATCGAAGCACCGATATGGGAGGACATGATGTTTTCACAAGAAGCTTGGCTCCAAGATTCCCTATGTCAGATACACCAAACTGTTGATCCAGAGAGCACTTGGACTTCATCTTTACATCCCCATGAGGCTCAATGACCCAGATAATCACGACATATTGATCGAACCCATACTATCCGTCGAATCAAAGAATCGCAACAAAGAAACAGTGCGGTATTACCGATCACCTTCTAACTACCAAAATCAAAAAGCTTGAAACATACAAAAGGTATCGGTTAGCCGTAAAAGAAGGCAAAGTTGGTCATCTTGATGAAAAATCTTCGGGTACACCTACTCGGAGGACCGTAAGAGGCAAGATCTTGGAAGTGTCACAAGTACAAACATTTATAGGAAGCTTCCCAAAAGGAATCCTCCTCGTAAAAGGATTGTTCCCGTAAGGAAGTCTGAACCTATTCCTACACCCGAACCGCAAAGAAAGCTTGGGACGAGCTCAAGAAACACAATCGATGAAGAGGTCCACTACTCAAATCGCAAGGATGACTCTCCATCGCATCAAAACCTCCTAGTCCAATAGCCGAACATGGCAAAGGAAAGACTCCTGTACTTGTACCTTATGATGAAAGCTCAAAAAGTGATGAAGAGCCACCGGAAAATGTATACAAGAAGACGATCAAATTCCTTAGACACCAACACAAAGTCAAGAATTTGCTAAAGACCAAATGGGTGGTCCCGGAGGATCAAGTGGTGCCGCACTCAACCATCTCCCGATGCGGTTAATCAACCCGATAAGGGAGCCGGTGCCACCACTCTTGTGCAACAACAAAAGCTTGTGGAGGATACTATCGAATATGAGTTTGAGGAACCGAAACCGAGAAGTCCGAAAAAGATAAAGATGTTGATTATGATACGTTTCTTCTAGATAGTCCCGCACGATCAAAGGAAGAAACCTCTGAACCTCCGAAGGATCCAGAGTCTCCTCATATCTCTTCATCATCGTATTCGTCTTCTCACTCCTCGCCACCACCATCAAAGAAGTCAACCAAATCATCATCCAAATCCGTGAAGAAACCATCTAAATCTTGGATTTCTCAAGCTCATGAACGGATTACCAAAGCTGTCAAACAAGTCGAAAGAAAACGTGCTCAACAAAAGCTGAATTTCTTTCTTTGATCACATACAAAGATATGTATGACGAGCATGAAAAGATGAAAGGAGAAAGGAAGTTTGTTCAGAAATTCATGAAAAATCACCGTCAAGAGGAACTGAACGAAATGATCGAAGGCTACGCGAAAAAGTACCTTCTGGAGTACGTTCCTAAAGTCACAAAGGAGTTGTTCACCAAACAACTTTATCCAAATCTTATGCGGATCGCCAAGCAAACTATTCGATCAACGCCCTTAACCGTCACAATCAATCCAACCGATCCGGTAGTTTTCTCGATTAATGAATTGGTGGCCAAGCTTGTTACACAAATGTCTGCACGATCCGGGACATTTACTTCTGATGAAAGAAAGCTGTTTCAAGCATTGCTGGACTACCAACTTCAAGAAGCTTGTAGATTTGAAGTTGAAAAGTCTAAACGTCCTAGAGACGATGAAGACAAGGATAAGGATAAAGACTCGCACCTAAACGTCGAAGCCGGTGAATCTTCTTTGACGCAACCTCCTCCACAACGGCCTCCTGTTCAACAAAAATCTCCTCCTCGCTTCTTCTACTTGAAAAACCTCGACGATTCCGAAGTTACCACCCCGACTCGTAAAACCGATGATCACTATGAGTATACGGGTGGTGACGATGAAGAGGTCCTTGAGCCCCAACAACAACCCACCTCTCCCAAACAAGTTCGGAAACCAGAATCATCATCTAGGCCTTCGAAAAAGAAGAAGAAGAAGACGCCTCGACCGACGTCGTATCATGGCCAGATGACGATAAAACAGAGGAATTTGAATGGTTTGCTAATCTTGTTAACAACACTCCCTACCCTGAAGAAGGTCGAACTTTGGTAGACGGTTCAACATTGGAGCATGCTAAAATTCTGCAAGAAAAGTTCCATGTGAAGAAAATGACGAAATCGAGGCGAATCAAGAATGAAGCGTTTCAACTTCTAAAAGACAGCTCCGAAAGTGCCCTCGAGGTCGAATATCACCTTGAAAACATTGCTCGAGCTATGTCTAACAACATGGATTGGCTCAACCCTAAGCAAACATTGACTTCACACAAAGGGACAACCCTCCATACTACATCGATTGGACCAAACCTCTACCAACACTTGGCCAACCAAATGAACCAAGGATTCCTTTCAGATATTTCTTCAACAAAGACTTGGATTTTCTTCTACACGGTGGCGATGATTCAAGAAAATACGCTACATCGTTGACACTTCCATTCCCCGCATTTGTCTACTCAAACTGCATAGCCATTGAGGAACGTGCCAATCACTTGTTCTCCAACACAGGGGAAGCATACGACCGAGATGCATTGTATGGGATTCATCATCGGCGAACGCCGTCGAATCTACTACGAAGCCGCCAGTTCGAAGTCTCAACATGCCGTACATAGTTCTAAAGATATCGTTGCCATCATACACGTTGACCTTTCGTCTAAGTGGGACTACACATTCCTAAAGAAGATCGTAGTCAAACGACAAGATGAACGGACTATGCTTTCTCGAGGTGACTTTGAGAATTTGTCTCTCAATGACATCGAAGACATGTACCTTGCCAAAGTACAGGTTCGCATGAGACAATTCTCAACCGCAGTACAACGCGAATTTATCAAGTCACTTCTCATCTTCATAAGACGCATTGTCATCAAGGAACGTGTAGAAGATCTCCACCGGTGTTGAATCTTATCAGCCGCGTGTCAACTTCACTCCTCCAAAGCTTGATCTTCCCGATATCAACCAGCCATCTCAATATACACTCATCAGCAAACCTTTCGGCGTTGTTTACCGTAGTGAACTTCAAAGAAACCGCTTAATGGCGTGTAGCGAACTCCACAAGTTCGGGATCATACTTTGAAGCTGGTTAGGGATGGATTGGCATACATGTTGAAGGATATACGCCGAAAAATTGGGTCTCCTAAGCGCCGGAATTCTCGTGAAAGGAGGGATGTGAGACGGATCATCACAATGATTGATGAACGGTTGTTTCAAGGGATCGATTGACGATTGGAGAGTTATGTCGGTGGTCGCCCGAGAAACATAACCGATTTCAACGCCATGCACACTCTGGGAACATAACTGCACTTCCTGGTACCCCTTGAATTGCTTACTTCATATAATTTTGGATGTTTGATTGATTATGTATATGGCTTGTGCACACATTACGTGTACAACCCGTACTTGTAAATAAAGGACCCCGTGGTACGATGCCACAATCCTTATATATAGGGAGCGAAAGCTTCTTACTTTTGAGTAAAACCTATCAAACCTTTCATTTTTCAAGGTTTTGCTCAAAAGAACAAGTACTTCCCTTATGATTTTCAAAACCTCAACCGTTTATATCACTTGTTGAGGGGAGTATTTGAAACTTTGTTCAAAATTGTTCACAAGTGGTCATTCTTCCTGCGACACTCAAAATGGTCATATTTATTCTCAACTTTTCAAAAATAACATCATATATGCCATTTTTGAGGGGGAGAAAATACGTGATAAGAAATATGTTATGTCAATGCAAATGAATCTTTGTTCTATAAGACTTAACCCATGAATTGACGAGATCTTAACTGTTAGTAACTCGAAAAGACTTGTCCTGGACGGGTAATAATTTCAAGCTAGTTCGCTAGTGATGTAAACGTGTCTCGCAAAGGACTTGTCCGAGTAGAATGTACCATTCGAGAAACTCTTGATAAACATGAACTCTGGCGGGTTTGACGACCTTTCGAGGATTGTCTACACCTTCAAGGTAGTTATTAGAGCCAGTTGTCACCTAAAAGCTGACAATGCAACTCTTTAACTATGCCACGTGAACTGTCTCGCGGGGAATGTCTATCTTGAGTTAATCAATTCAAAAAGTGCGCTCTTTCCTCACTGTGCATTTTAACCGTTAAAACTCTTAAGCACATGTGGAGGGGAGTATTTATGCAAAATCTTATCTCAACAGTGGTACTAAAATGTTTTCATTCATAAACACTGTGAGAGATTTTTCACATCGCTGGTTTTATGGCAACAAAGGTTAGTCATGGAGTTATAAGGTGACTAAGGTTAGGAATAACCGTCCTATGATCCGCCAGAGTCGGATGGATCTACCCAAGGACACCACAAATAGTTAGTATTTAGAAGTCCTTAGGTATGATTGTAAAAGGAGAAAATGAGAATCGGAGAAAGAAGGAGTTGAAGAATTAAAAAGAAATGCAAAGAAAAGGGTGAAAAGAAATAGCCCTCCAGATTATTCAACTTAGGGCGGACATCGGGTTCAATTCATATGCTACCGGTTGTCACTTAGTGACGCCGGTATTGAAGATTAAAAGTCGTCATGGACCCAGGGACGCATGCACTAAACCTTCTTATCCACTCAAGTTTCTCTTAACGGAAGCTTGTTTCATTCTCACTGGGAACCCTACGTAAACTATCGGCTTTCTCTTAGAGATTGCTTGTATTGAAGAAGGAGACCCTCTCCCTAGTCTCCGCTCCAGAAAACCAAAACGCACTATTGAGTCTAGAGCCACGAGATTCATCAAAAGATCTCTTAGGTACACTTGACATTTCATCACTTGATATTCAACAATAAGAATTTCGGTGATACATTATCGAGTCCTTCACTGATCTTAGCAACTGTCGAGAACATTTATGAGAGGTTCACATTTGTGATCCTCAGTAATTGAATGGAAACTCCCGCCAGGTCAACATCAAATAGCCATGACAAAGAAGTCGCCGGCAACTCCCGTGGATTGCGCTTAGTGGTCTCAAACGGTCTACAGTCGTGAGGTGATGCTTCTGTACCTCGACTCATCTCGAATCGTAGGTGTACTTCGGTACATCGTGTTATCTCACTTGTGGGACTCCGATTCAGAACCGGCCTTTGTAAGAATTAGAGTTGTGTTTTCACACTATGTGTTAACACTCTCGAAGTTCAAACTTGTAAGTGCCGGAATCCGCTTATTACTAACCGCTTAAATGTTTTCTTCTTATGGAAGCTCTGGAGCGGAATGATCGTGCAGATTCTTCTCATGCTCACGCCAACATTATCACTAATGGAAGTTCTATCCAAAAGCAACACAACAGTCAGAATGATTCTTTGTCAATACAGAGAATCTACAAAGTTAAAGACTTAAAGAACTCCATCAAGATCAATTCCAACGCCAAAGAGCGTGTGAGCATGTTGAAGAATGACGTGAGACACCGTGAGCGAAGCGCACTGAGGCGCATGATGCGACAACAACATACTATCAATTTCATCACAAAGAACAATGATCAAAGAACAAAGTTAAAGATGACGCCAAAGCATAACCGTTCAAAGTAAACTATCTCTACACCGGGAGATTGTTCAAATCAAGGCAATTCTTCTCACAAGAAAGAAGAATGTCGAAGACGCCAAAGCTACTATTACATCGACGCCTTCACCGCTTTTCATCACCAACACTTGAGTGTTAGTTACTCATATGTAATAACACTTGAGGGGAGATTGTTGGAATCACTCCTAAACCTTATTCAAGTGTTAGTTACACATATGTAATAGTTAGCTTATTATGGCCTTTATGTTTGTTATTAGCCTTAAGCTTATGTAGAAGGCCCATGAGCTTAGGCCCAAGCCCATAGGAGAAAGGGAAGGAGTAGGAGTGTTGCCCTAGCTCCTTGCCTATAAATACCTTATGTAAACCTTCATTTGAAGGTTGGTTGTTCAAGTTATTCTCTCTTTCACATACCTACGCCTAACCGTCTAAGTCTATACGTGTGTGTGTGTTTGGATACTTGTTCAATCGCCTCTCTATCTTTCTTATAAGCTTGTGTGGTAAACCTTGTGACCTAACAATCCGGCATCTGCAGATCAGTATCTACACAGAAATGATGTGCAGATTTTGCACACTAATAAATCTAAACTAAAGCAATAGAAACACCCATGTCATCACAAAAACACTACTTATAAAAGCATGATAAAGTACCGATATCCAAGTTATCATAAACCAAAAGTGATAAAACGTAATCATTTCAAACATACGATAAGCATATTCCTATTGTCTCTTTCGTCAATCCTTTCTTTTCCTTTTTGACGGCTTAGTGAGGTTGTAAGCGAGGTTTTGAATCATCCCCCTCAATTGTTTAAATTTCGCGGTCTCATTTGGAATGGTTGGAAGTTGTTTGTGGTATTCAAGGATTTCCAATTTGATGTTGGCTACGGGGTCGACATCTTCTTCTTCTTCACCGGCCGAGGAGTCCGAGAGAGCTTTAGGTTTCTCTCCATTGACCATGAACCGTTTAGAGGGTTGTTTGGGAAGAGGTACCATGACGTGATCGGAAAGGTAATGATCATCGTTGATAGGAGATGGTTGTAATGTACCAACATACTTACAAAGTCGTGTTAGGAGCATACCATACAGAAGTACCATGTTGGAAGCTTTGAATACCCCAGCCATTCTCCTTACCATGTAATAGGCAAGATTAAATGGCCTTTGGTGGGGTAAGACAATAGATCATTTGCACAAGACATGCGTTTGGATGATCTTTGTTTCCAACTAGACTAATGACGCTTCCCTAAGGATTTCTTCCCATTTTCTAAATCTGGGATGCATTTCGAAAAGTTCCATTTGAAAGGGATCACGGTGAATGAGCTTTTGTTACGGTCGTAACGGGATTGGTCGGTCCTAACTTTGAAGATAGTATCTCAATGGTTTCGGATCGCTGAGGGAGTGTTATAGAGATGCTTAGGATCAAGTGCAAGGTTTTGAGCGTTAATTGCCCAATCTTGAGAGTACATACAAATTCCTTCACAAGGAATGCGAAGAATTTGAGCAAAGGTGTTGAGAGGAAAAGTAAAGTTTTGTTTGTTGATGATGAAGGAGATTGAGATGCTATTGTCGGTGTTTCTAATGATCCTAAAGCTTTTGTAAAATTCAAAAATGAAGACCGGACAAATTTGTTCATCTATGTCAAGGAGACAATCAAAGTTGATTGTCGAGAAAACTTGACGAATGTCGGTATCTTCAAGGAAACATTCCTTGACTACACGACCTTCGTGGATAAGTCGTTTTACAAGGCTTTTGAATATTTTACGATCGGTTTTGGTCAATCCCTTTTTACGATAGTAATGATTAAGGTAATGAACGGTGTCATGATGATCTTGTTGAGTGACTTTGGGCATGATTGGTCCTAAAAATACAAATTTTCAAATTAGGTAAAATTAGTTGAGATGGGATTATGGTTTTGATTTGTATTAACAATGTTATGAACACAATGTGATTTTATTAAAATCCCCTTTACATGATTAATTTGAAGAACCCTAATTAAATTAATTGATTAGAAATTAAGAAACCATAAACCCTAGGATGAGGATGAATGAAAATTAGAATAAGTTAATGTAATTACTTACAATGGTGTTCTAGGAAGGATTACTTGAGAGTATGGAAGCCAATGGGGATGAATTCAGTAGCTTAGTCGTTTTTGTGTTATGTGAATAGAGGGAAAAAGATCAGTGGTGATTTTTGAAAGCGTATAGCTGAGTTCTGTTCCACGGTTCCCCCGGATCCTTAGTATTTGGGATTCGGCTAGTACAACTAGAGGGATCCAGCTACTGTGGAGAGAGAAAAAAAAGTTGTTTGGCATTATTTTTGTAGTAGGCTTATAAATTAGCTTACTAAAAAATAGTTCGGAGATATTAGATAAGGTTTGTTTTTGGATGACGGCTTTTGATGAATCCCATATCGAGTGTTCATATATGATGACGGCGTTAGTTTGACGAATCAAAAGGAATACCATTCCGGATGATGAAAGAGACGGAAAAAGTGACGAGAGAGACTTCTAACGATGCTAGTGATTAATAAACAAAGAGAACTTATGAGATAAATTGAACTCATGTATCCTATCTAATGAAAAGTAAAACATACCTCTATGCTTCTTGGTTTGGTATAATACTAAAAATACTTCATGATCTTTTAAAGTAATCCTTTGTACTTGGTGTATGAAGTTGTGATTACTTTTTAGATCCTTCCTTAAGTATCGACTTCATTATTCTTTGAATGAAGATTTTGGGAGAGATTCTAGCATGAAGATTTCTTGAGAGCAAAAGTTGTTAGAATCATCTATCAATGTCCAACAAAATGATTTAAAAGAAAATATGACCTTAAAAAAAAATCCTTCTTTGTAGTTTTCAAACATACACGGATCGTATCAAGTCTTTAAAGTACAACATACTTTAAGAAACTTGGTAACGAAGCTCTGATGCTAATTGTAGAAAACTAGAAGGGGGGTTTAATAGTTTTACCAATTTAAAACTTCCTTTTAAATATTTAGATCGACTTATGTCAATCTATTTTGTTGTTTATGTTGGACATTGATAGAAAGATATATAAACGTGTAATGAAAGATAAAGAGTAAGAAGTACATCACCACGACACAAGTTATTTATAGTGGTTCGGCTACAAGGACACCTTCCTTGCCCTACTCCACTCCCCGAGTCACCTACTCGAGAGTTCGTAAGCAGTACACCAACTCCTTATGGCGGAGAAGCCTTCACAACGTCGCTTAACCTTTTTCTGGTACAAAGCTAAATACCGAGTTCCTTCACACCAAGGTGAACCACACCTAACACAACGTCGCCTACCCTTTATACGGTGCTAGGCTAACCACCGAGTTCTTTCACACCAAGGAGAACTAATCCTATCACAACGTTGCCTACCCTTTATTAGGTACTAGGCTAAGTACCTAGTTCCATTACTATGGAGGAACTACTACCCTTCACAACACAACACCTATTATCAAGGAGATCAACTCCTTGTTACACCATCATCAAGGATATCACCATCCTTGGAAATAAATAAATACTTATATGTATAACGATGCACCTCATAGATTATACGACCTAGACATTCTTCCCAAATGTGACTTGATTTGATTCTTCAGCATCCTTCATGAATGCCTTTGACACAACGCTTGGCACCCTTCACTAATGCCTTCGTCTTGACACCTTTAGCATTCTTCACTAATGCTTTGACACGAATGATGAGCACCTTTCACTAATGCTTTCATCTTGATACTTTCGGCATTCTTCACTAATGCCTTCAACCCAACATCTATGGAGAAAGAAAGAACTATCAACAAGAGAACCTTAGTTGTCTTGATGATGACGAAGCATGACAACTCATGGACTTGAGCTTGCACGTATTCAAGAAGTGGTGATCTTGCCTTTAAGAGGAACCTAGAAGATCGCACGAAAACAAAAAACAATCTACATAGATCACTTGGATCTGAGGTTAGAGGGTTATAATACTTGGGGGAAGTATGTGTGTAAAAGTGTGTTATTAGAAAGAAATAAATGGCTCTCTATTTATAGAGAAAATTCTCTACTGTTCCCCGGATCCCACGGATCCCTTCCACTTGGGATCCGGCCAGCACAAAGCTAGGGATCCGTGGAATGCTCCTCTTTGCCCATGGGTAATTTTGGTTATGGGTCATGGGTCATGGGTTATGGGTTGATCCATGGTTTTCTTTCTAGATACAATGAACTTGGTTAAGTGGTGTATATAAAACCATGGGTTATGGGTCAATACCATTTGCTAGTTTTTACCCATTTAGTATATACTAGTTTTTACCCATTTAGTATATACTTGTTTTTACCCATTTTAGTATACTTAGTTTAAGTATATGTTAACCCAATATGTAAACACTAGTTGTTGTACATATGTATCTAAATCATAAAATCACTTATACTTGTTTTAGTGTTTTATGTGAAAACGTAAGTGTGTTAGGAAACTATTAACTCAAACTATTTACGTATTCTATTTGTTTCGTTAAAATGATTTTACGTTTGTTATCGACAAAACATTAGAAGATCGTAAAATATAAATAAACGTTTTTACGACTTATTTGTAATAACAAAATGTAGTGGGCTTGTTTTGTCTTGTAGTCGCATTAGGATTGATCTACGATTTAAAGTTTCTTTTTCAGTGTCGCTTGGGTTATTGTGCAAAACATATTTGTTTTTAATTCACTTCAACTGTCCATGCACTTGGTTTATTCGAGGTTTATTGGTTGTTGATCGATTCTGGTGGAGATCATTAAAACTCTAGTAAACCCTAAGTGATTAGGTTTTTTTTGTTTGTGATCTTGGCGTTGGTCTGTATGCGGTTTTGAGGGTCTTATTGTTGTGATTTATTCATGATGGGGGTTACTAGAGAGAGAGAGATAAAGGTGGGGGAACGTTGGAACATGATTTTGGTGGTGCTGATGACTACGCATCATTGAATAAGACTACTCAGGAAAAGGCTCCAGGTGTCGTTACTCCTGGAGTTGAGAGTCTTAACATGGACACTAACAGCACTAGTGTTAATTCTCTTAATCGCACCTACGATCGTACTACTTTGGCTAGTAATCTTGATGATATGGCTGGAAGTAAATCCTTTAAAACTTCTATGCCTAAGGTGGCTTTGTTTGGTAATCCGAATGTGACTAAGGAAGGGGATGAGCATGTCAACGATTGATTGAAAGCTCCTACATTTGCAAGTAAGGTGGGATCTACTTCTGCTACCCGCAAAGTTAATTTCTGCGCTCTTGATACGGGCAATCCTCTTAATGAGAAGGCCGAGGTAAACATTCCGTTGTCATCTGTCTTGGAAGCTAATTCTAAGTTTGATAATACTCTTTTCGGGTATTTTATTGGCAAGAGGGTTGTATTTCCCGTAGTTGATAACTACGTGAAGAACACATGGAAGAAGTTTGGTGTGGTACGTTCTATGATGAATTCTAAGGGTTTATTTTTCTTCAAATTTGCCTCTATTGAGGGATTAAATGGAGTGTTAGAGAATGGACCTTGGTTTATTCGATCTGTTCCTATTATTTTGAAGAAGTGGACCCCTAGGACGAGTTTTATTAAATAGGATTTGGGGTCGATCCCTGTCTGGGTGAAACTACATGATATTCCTATTCCTACTTTTATTGAAGATGGATTGAGTGCCATGGCTAGCAAACTCGGTACCCCTATTATGCTTGATGCATACACGAGCTCTATGTGTTTGCAGTCATGGGGGCGTTTTGATTATGCTCGAGCTTTGATTGACATCAAGGCGGATCGGGAGCTTAAGGGGACAATGGTTATTGCTGTGCCAAGTTGGGATGGTGAAGGGGAGGTATTGCATACTGTCAGAGTGGAATATGAGTGGAAACCACCTCGTTATGGTGGTTGTATGGTTTTTGGCCATGAAGAGACCCAATGTCCCAAATGTGTGCTTGTTGACCTTAAACATCAAGCACAAAAGAATGATGGGTTCCAAATGCCTCAAAGGAAGGCGTTTCGTGGTATTGAGGTGGGAAAAGGGGCTAAATTTAGCCTTTTTAAAAATAAGAAGCAGGTGTATCAGCCTGTGTCAAAGAAGCCGGATGCTACAAAGAAGAAGATTACTGAAGTGGCTAGTACAAGTGGGACGAATATTGCTACATCAAATCCGTTTGATGCTCTTAATATGGTTGATACTGATGAGGCTGATATTCCTAGTGTTACTGTTGACTTGACTAAAGATGGTAGCTCTGCTAAGGGTGGAAATAGTAGCACTAGTACTACTCCTATTGTTGGAAAAATGGAGGAGCTTGAAAAGCTAATTATTGAGGGGAAAGTTAATCTTGTGGATGATGATGGTAAACCTCTTAAAAAGGTTGATTTGAAAGAAAAGGCGCATGATACGGCTACTAAGCCTAGTTCTTATTCCTCTCAGTATTCTATGGTGGGTAACCCATTCTCTAAAGTGGGGGATGCGATTGTTTCTGACAGTGATGATGAGGAGTTTCTTGAGCCGGATAATCCTATGGCTAAATTTCTCGCATCAAATGGCGGCGGTCATGAGCTTGAAGATTATTATGATGATTATGCGGATCAGGTCTATGATTTACCAGGGCAATTGGATGCTTTTTCTGACATGTATGATATCAAGCTCCAAGGTCGTAATAGTAAGCAATCTAGACGTTAGGTTATGCTTGGTTTTGTGTCAAATGTAATCTAGTGAGTAGTGGTTGTCTTACTGTTTTAAAGATAGGAAGTGTCTTGTTATGTTAGCTTTACCGCCTATGTAACGGGCTGAGATATGAGACTTCACTCATATCCTTTGTACTTAAATGTTTTTTTGAGTAATATATTTACTGGGGAAACTCTTTACCAAAAAAAAAAGTAGCCACTATGGTTGCTTGCACTACAAGTTATATGGGAAAGGTGAATGCTAGTTCAATCACGAATTGAAATAACCAAAAACTATGCTTTTGTTTCTAGATTAAACTCGATAAAAATCCCTTATTTGGATATCATTTTCAATCACAACACTTGGGATAAGGAGTAAAAATGAGAATCTATTTTGCATGCTTTTGGTCTTTACATGCGTTTTGACTTTTGCATGCATTTAGGTTTTGCATTAGGTGTTTTAGGCATGTGTATATCGTAAATAACGAATGAGCCAAGAGGCTCATTATATAGCCCCATGACTAGTTCTCCAAGTCATACTCAAACACCTCTTCTTGTTTGCTAGAAACGAAACTCGTGCCCCCTCCCTTGCTCTCTTGTTCGTAAATAACGAATGAGCCAAGAGGCTCATTATATATCGTAAATAACGAATGAGCCAAGAGGCTTTCTTGCTTTCTTGTTCGACCAGCCTCCACCAACACCTCACGGGTTTTGGTTTTCGTACTAACAAGTCCCTCACTTGTTTAGTTAATTATTTATTATTAGTTATAACTTCTAACGTTATAATTAACAACCGTTTAAATAATTTGTGACTTAATATAATTAATATATAACGTTTAATACATTACTTATATTAATAAACGCTCCCTAGGTGTATACGCGTGTGCCTCCAATATGCTCACGTATTCCTAGTCGTATAGTTACCGATTATAACTTGAGCATAACCAATAGCTCCCACTTGTGAAATGTCATAATCGGAGTAACTCATACTAATAATGTTGAGCCTCCAGCAACACTACATTGCTCCTAGAAATACTTGAGTGTAGTTTCGTAAAACATCTCAGTTTAAATGGTGTATAAGTGCTTATCCTTTTGTTTCAGATACTTGTTAAACTATGGTTATGGATCAATGTCATTCCATATTGTTTAACATATTCTGTTTCTCGTTTTAGATATTATCAAGAATACCAAATGTAAATAAACATCATCTTGATTTACACTTTGGGTACGACCGTACAAACATACGATTAGGGGCCCAATACTATCATACTCCAGAAGAAAAGTGGAGGAACAAATTCTATTTTGACTGCACGTGTCATTCATATGCTTCACATATTTTATGAGAATAGCCTTTATAAATACCTTGATCATAATAGCGTTTAACTATAGTTAAGAAAAAATATCCACACATGCAAGACCTACTTGCATCTCAAGTCTGGGGACGAGTTGAATAACCACTTACAATATATCACTTAAGAATAACCACTTACAATATATCGTCTTAGTAGATAATCATGTACAACTAGTTTATAGATAACTTTTAGAAGCCGACAACAAAAAACCGACAAGTTATCATGTAAAATAATGTACAGTGTTTCTTACTCAATGTAGACGATTTACACTTGGAAAGTAATTTATTATTTCAAGTCGAGCAAGAAATAAAATGGTCACTGACAAGATGAGCAGCTCATAGCTCCCACTTGATTAGACAACTTTGCAAGTATATAATCAAGTGAATAAAATGCATCGCTCTTACAGGATCAAACAAACATTAGAAGTGTTTCCTTAAATGTGAAAAGCTGGTAGTATATTATTAACTTCCTTCCCATAAATGTCTACGCATTATTGCTAATCTAAGTCACATGGAATAGTAAGCATATACATAGCTATTCAAGAAAATTTGTCAAGTTCTATTACATAGACAATGGACTAGCCATCTATGCTAACTTATTAACTTGAAAATTGACATGCAAATTCTCCTGAATGGACCTACCTAGCCTTAAGTATGTAGTACCTTTTATTGGGTTAAAGCAAACAATTAGGTGAATCATGCTAGTTATTGCTTTTATCATTTTATGGTAATCTATCCGTTTTCTAATCATAACTCATAAAGTGTCTCGATAATACCAAGATATAATCATATGAGAACTATAGAAACATTTTCTCTAGTTATCCTTATATGTTTCATAGAGTCGAAAACCGAATAGGGGTAGTGTTACCTGTTTGAAAGTATAAGATTTGTAACAAATACTTAATCATTTGATTTTTATAAGACAAAACGATTTCATGAGTATCTTCATCTATATGTTTGATTAGAATTTGGGGTAAATTTAATCGTTCTTATTATTCACTTTTCTAGCAAGGAAAAAGAATAGGAATATGTCTCTCTCTTTCTTACAAGAAAAGGAAACTCAGTTTGTCGTTTCCAAGAAAAGTACAAACTATCGTTAATGTTGCAATATACAATTAACGAAACAAATAAAGTTCAAATTTTAGTATTTTCGATATTAATTCTTTTTAAAAAAATTAACTACCCATGTTTAAAAAAAAACAATTAATTTACTAAAAGAATAAGATCTAACTTGAACTCCCACTCATCACGGTAGTCTCACTACTCTAGTATGTCTTGTGGGAACAAGAGGTAAGATACGTGTGATAATTGCATTACTAGTGCAACTCTTAGAGTTATGAGACTTATGGCACAAGAGTACAAGCTACTAATTTCATATATGTTTTGTCTCATCTTATGCCTTGGGCTTAAGGATCTCAGCCGCTTAACTCGATTAAGTCGTCCAATTGAGAACGTGTAAATCACTCTAGATCTCACGCGTAGAGGATAGAAACCTTTGCTTGCAATTCACCTACGTCTCATGCAAAGTAAAAGGCAATTGCAAGTGTCCTCACAATTGGATAGCAAAGACTTACATTTAAAATTGAGTATCACATAATTTGAAAAAACGCGTATCAAAAAGTGTATGAAGAAGCATGCTTACATCTTCGTATCGCAAGTTTGCAAAAAAAGTTTTTACCAACTTTTAGGCGCACTTTTATCGCTTGCAAAGATTAAAGAATGATCAAACCCAATATTGTACTCGACAGGAGTCAAAAGACCCAAGTTCTTTCAATAATTCCCTCATATGCCGAAACATGTAGTGGGCGGGAAAACGTTAAAGACCAATCAAACCCTAGACTTTTGTTAAAACCTATTTGCTTGCAAGAACTAGCGGGGGAAAATTATGGTATGTAATCCTGACCCAATGCGTTTTGCACAAGACATAAATTGAAACAAACGTGTCACTAATAAAAAGCACAAAACTTTGAGTCTCATTATAGTTAATTAACCAATATTCAAGCAAGTTCGTCACGGGAGAAAATTATAGTGTAAACCTAACCCGACTTTACGATACATAAACTCGCAAGAACTAGTTTAATCAAATTGAATTATGATAATTCAATGTCCGTTTTAATTTTAAAAAATAAATCTTTTGCGCATATAGATCAAGTCACAAGGAATCAAGTATAAGCACATAAAACAAACAAAAAGAGGTGATGAAGTGAAGACGGACTCTTATATAAAGCAGTAAACAAGTAAAGCAATAACAAGTAATATTCGAAAAACCATTTTATGAGTTTTCCATAACTCTTGGAGTAATCAAATGTCCCTACATGTTGTTGATAAATCTAGACAAGTAGTGCCACATGCATCGAGAAACTCGATTGTGAAAACCTTTTTATCGGATAAGTCTTCCTGAAACAATTAACTCATTAATTAATATGTCAAAAAAAAGATTCACTTGGCTTATCATCCATGACAAGTATGCATATACTTGAAATGGATTATTACACCTAATAACAAAATAAAAATAAGCTAAAAAATCAAAGATTTGTATCTAGTAATTTTTTTATTTATTTTAAACATGTAAATTACGAGACCTAGGGTTTCAAAAATCTAATTTTTAAGACCCTTAGGGTCGAATTATAGAAGAAAAAAAACCTAAGAGCTTAAAAAAAATTAAGAAAACATAAAAAAAAACAAGTTTTTAGGTCAAATTTACGTTTTCTTTAATAGATTTTAAGTGGTGTAACCCATATCGTCAAACGAATTGCTCATGATGTCACTGTTGGGATTTGAAAAACTATTGACCATTAATATCACGAGTACACAACGGATATATCTAGTTTGATGTGTATGAATAAACAAGTAAACCACATAAAGTACTAACCTTTAATCAATTGAATTACTAAGACAATTGATTGATCTTGAATCTTGAACTTGTTATTAACTTGGATCAAAACCCTTTAGCTACTTAATAAGTAGCCTCTATGGTTGCTCACAGTACACGTTATACTAGAACGGTGAATGCTAGTTCCATCACGAATTAAAACAACCAAACACTATGTTTTTGTTTCTTGATTAAACTCGATCGAAAGTCCCTTATGGTATATTACTGCTGATCACAACACTTGGGATAAGAAGTAAAAAGGAAAATATTTTTTGCATTCTTTTGGTCTTTTCATGCGTTGTGACTTTTGCATGCGTTTAGGATTTGCATTAGGTGTATTAGGCATGTGTATATCGTATATATTGAATGATCCAAGAAGCTCATTATATAGCCCCATGACTTGTTCTCCAAGTCATACTTGTTGGGAAATTC
The DNA here is from genome assembly GCA_910596185.1 of Chrysanthemum makinoi. NCBI lineage: Eukaryota > Viridiplantae > Streptophyta > Magnoliopsida > Asterales > Asteraceae > Chrysanthemum > Chrysanthemum makinoi. The sequence goes on from OU343225.1 coordinate 126,596,619, forward strand.
ACATATTCAGTTAATACACTTAGCTTTAGAAGTTAGTACTGATAGTGATAATACAAGAGTATTAACTAGTTAGTACTGCTAGTGTAGAAGTTAGTACTGATAGTGTTATATTTTGTATTGTTCTATGTATGGAATATCGTGTATGCTTTGTAATAGAATATCTTCTATTCCTATAGAAGATATGATACGTTTAATGCATAGTTATCTCTGTAAAGGATCTCCTTAGTGTATAAAAGGAGATCCTAGCTAGTTCAGAATATATCTCTTATACACACTAGCATTTCCCTTACCCTATCCGTCTTAAGTAAAGCTTCAAGGTTGTAAACCCTAGTACTAGGAGAGTATTCGTATTATTATTGATTAATAATATTGAAGCATTGGTGTTACATTATGTGTTTACTTTAATCTTCTAAGTGCATTCAAGTAGATTCCGCATACTTGTGATTATTCATAACAAAGTTTCTCTTTATTGTTTTGGAACCATCCAAGGCAACTACTCATTTACAAGCTAAGTGTTCTAGGTCCAAGGTTTGGGACTCCACAAGTGGTATCAGAGCTTGTGTCCTAAAAGCTTTGTTTTAGAAGATCTTATTGAAATGTATTTAAAAGGTACACTTTTGAGGGGTCATTTAAGCCCTTAATCGATCACTTTTGTATCCGTTACTACTAAATTTCGTTCCTTTTCACTTTTTAGGTCTCTTAAAGGTAAATTGCTGGAATGACACTTATTCAGATGAAAAGGCGCGAATATATGAAGAAAATGGCCAAAGTCAATAATCAAGACACTCAAGCTGCTGGAATAGAAGGTGACGGCGTCACAGCCAAATGGCGATGCCGTCGCAACACACTTTGAGATGACTCAGAAAGAAAATTGCTATTTTGCACTTGATGGCATCAGGTTTTTTAGAGTAGGGCGTCACAACTCAGACGGCCTAGATTTGGATCCAGATGGCATCAGAAGATGAAGCCGGCGGCGTCAGAAGATGAAGCCGACGACGTCACAACCATAAGGTGACGCCGTCACAATGTTGACGTGGCCAAGACGAAAACCTAATGGCGGCGATCTGACGGCGTCACAATTAAAGAGTGACTCCGTCGCATATTGTAACTCTATATATAGAATTCAGATTTTCAGAATTTTAGAGAGGGAGTTTTGTGGAGTAAAACCTAAACCGAACTTTGGCTATCTTGGGCAGTATCTTAGGGTTCCATACCCTATTTTATAACAAGATAAGTTATTTACTTCATTAATTCACTTATGTCTTCAATTGTTTGTGTGTATGTGATGGGTTCCATTGGGGTTTTAAATTTATAAGCAAGAATTACCGGTTAACTAGGAACACATTAGGGCAAGTATACCCTAGTCAAGTTGTAGTATAGGTTTTGGTAAGTCAAGGTCGTCCCAAGAGATTTGGTTGCACTACAAGTGTCGTTTGTTTGTTTAAGCAAGTAACTAGTTGATGGTTATGATTGTCACGGATCACACCAACAAGAAAAGCAATATAAGAACAAGCGAAGCATCAAGACATTCATGGTTATTTCAATCAAACACAAAATCTCAACAATCATATCAATAACAAACATCTTTAAATATAAAAGTAACAAGGTTTACCCCAAGTATGAATTACAATAGGCAAAGATGAAGGATTATAGCAACCTTCAAGCCTCCAATCAACTACAAGTTCTAACAAAACCGAAAAACTATGCCCAACACTTGGCTTCTACGTCTTGTGCACTCTCCTGGAAATGGCAGAGGTGTTTGATGTCTTTTGGGGAAGATAAGTTGGTGGAAATTGATAAGGTTTTAAAAGGTACCTTTTTGAGGGGTCATTTAAGCCCTTAATTGATCACTTTTGTATCCGTTACTACTTAATTTCGTTCCTTTTCACTTTTTAGGCCTCTTGAGGCAAATTGCTGGAATGACACTTATTCGGATGAAAAGGCGCGAATATATGAAGAAAATGGCCAAAGTCAAGAATCAAGACACACAGGCTGCTGGAACTGAAGGGGATGGCGTCAGGTTCTACTTGTGACGCCGTCGGACAAGTTTTGTGATGACTCAGTAGCCAAATTGCTTATTTACATGTGACGGTGTCAGGTGTAAAAAGAGTAGGGCGTCGCAGCTCAGACGGCCTAGATTTGATCCAAACGACGTCAGAGACTGAAGAGGACGGCGCCACAGGCATAAGGTGACACCGTCGCAATGCTAACGTGTCCAAGACAAAACCCTAATGACGGAGACCAGATGGCGTCATAATTAACGAGTGACGCTGTCGCAGTTTGTAACACTATATATAGAATCCGAATTTTTCAGTTTTCAGTGTGTAGTCCTTTGGAGTAAAAACCTAAACCGAATCAAGGCTGTCTTGTACAGTATTTTAGGGTTCCATACCCTATCTTACATCAAAATAAGTGTTTTACTTCATTAATTCAATTATGTCTTCAATTGATTGTGTGTATGCTTGCACGTTCTCAATGTCCAGCTAATTTATTTGTGTGTTTTCTTAGGTAATATGAAACCTATTTATTGAATATTGTTTGGTTGTCTCTTATCTTAATTGTTATTGACCTATTATTGCGATAGGTCATTCGTTGTGCTAATTAATGCTTGATTAATCTTTGTTGAACCTTAGTTTATAATCACCTAGAGTCATTGTAGGCTAAACATCCAAAGAATACCTTAGTGTTAAGTTTATAAATCCTAGAGATTTTATACTCATTAACCTTTGGTAGCTTCAAAGATTTAGGGATAAACGCATACCCTACAACCTTAGAAACACAACGCGATTAAGAATAAGGACGTGACAATTCAACCATCAATAGGAGATAACTAGGGAGTAATAAAATCTAAGTAAATACATTTTTAATCATCATACAATCACACAACAATAGACATAGACTACCCTTAGCTTAGTTAATTAGAATAGATAAGTAGAAAAATCGGTAGAAATACCAACCCCCAAATCCAAACCCCAAGATTCGTACCTTTCCATTTCCTAAAAAATATAAAAAAGATAAAAAAAATAATCTTCCTCAACCCCAACTTTAGCATAGTAACTTCTTACTAGCATTCCTATTCTCCTAGAGAACGATATCAATTCCCGTGGCTTACCCTAATACTACACTACAACGATTATGTTCACTGCCTAGGGTGTTGAAAAACTTGCTCGACGAAATGGAAGTTCATTTGATCCCGAACGCGCTGTGTAAGCGTATCAAGTTTTTGGCGCCGCTGCCGGGGAATAGGATAGCTAGTTAGGAGTCCACCTCGTTTAGGTTTCCTTGCTTGATTCCTATCAAGTAAGCTTTTTTCCCATTTTTAGCTTCCTCGTAGTCTATCCCCCTTCTTCGTGACCTTTGTTAGTAATCCCATCACTTTTCATTATGGAAGGTGATAATCAACCACCACTCACCAACTCACCACCAAATGACCCACCAAGAGGCCGTACTCTTGGTGAATACTCAAGACCAAGCCACCTAGGCTATAGGAACACCATTGAGCTTCCCGACCAAGCCCAAACTACGGCCCTGCGATCCGACATCATCCGGTTGGTGCAAAACAGATGTGCATTCTATGGACTTCATTCCGAAGATCCTAATCAGCATCTTAAGGATTTCCTTAAAATTGTCGATTCCATCGACCTCGATGCTACTACTCGGAAGACCACGCGTCTGCGTCTCTTCCAATTCTCTTTACAGGACCAAACTAGTAATTGGCTTGAGCGACTTCCCGCTGGCTCCATCTCAAGTTGGGATGATCTCACCTATCGTTTCCTTGCTCAATTTTTCCCACCGGGGAGAACTACTAAGCTTAGGAATGATATCTTGATGTTCCAACAACGTCAAGGTGAATCTCTCTACGAAGCATGGACTCGATTCAAGGACTTACTCCATAGAGTCCCTCATCACGGCATTGATCTTTGGCTTCAAGTCCAAATCTTCTACGATCTTGTCAACTTTCCCACCAAGCGATCCATTGACCAAGCGGCCGGTGGAAAACTTAGTGATCTCACCGCGGAAGAATCATGGGGTATAATACAGGACCTTGCTCTCTATGACAACGAAAGTTGGAATGACCCCCGTGAATTGCCCAAAACCGTAAAGGCAATATCCTTGCCTCCCATTGACTCACAATCTTCTGACCGTAGGATGCTCGAGCTTGAAGATCAAGTTAAATTCCTTATGAGCTCCTACGAAAATCCTAAGTCTTCACGCCAAGTGAACAAAGTTTCTTCCTCGTGTGAGCCGTGTAGTGGTTCTCATAACACGCGCACTTGCACAAAATTCCCCGAACAAGCTTCCGTTGACTACGCATCCTCGCGTACCAATGGAACGGGAGGAAGATTCCCTACAACACCCGGACCTAGGACTTTTAATGACGCCCGAGAAACATGGAATGGCAAGCCCGACTTTTATTGGGGACAAACCAAAGAATTCACTTCCAATGATTTCTCATGGCCCCCATCTCACGGTCTTAACCAACAAAACATAGAGGGGATGTTGCAACACCTAGTCGCATCCCAAGAAGCTCAAATAGTTAAGCTCTCGGACCGTTTTAACCAACAACAAGCCAAGATGGATAGGAAGATAGATAACTTTTTGAAAGCCATGACCAATAGTGATAGGAAGATTAATGCTATCTCAACTCCCGAAACTTCTGGTGTAGAGATTAAGGACCCAAGTAAGTTAGCCAAGCACGTTCAATTCGTCAATACCATCACCTTGGTGAAACCTAATAGAACAAATGACGAAGCGGACCATGAAACGATACTTGAGGTTAGTGAAACACCTAGGAATGAAACAACCAAGGAAGTAGATGAAGTAGACAATGACTATTTCAATAAGTTTCCTACGGAAGATGAACTCTCTCGCCACCCACACTTAGTACGTAACCTCCATCACATGTATGTTAGGAGAAGCCCTAGGATCAAGTTTGGGAACCCTTGGAATCTTAACATACCATGTTGCATAGGACACCTTTTCGTGGCAAAGGCCTACATAGATCATAAGTCCTCGATAAATATCAGGACTAGCACCTACTATAATTCGGTAATGAAGAAGCCTATCCCGACTAGGAAAGATCCCGATAATCCTAGGGTTAGTTGCAATTTTCTTGGTAGAGTTAAGGGATTGCCCGTTTATGTAGGTAGTTTCACGTTTCCTACGGATTTCATAATAGTGGATGATATTAGTACGACCATAGATCCTAGCTTGTCCCACGTTATTCTAGGAAAACCTTTTGTAGAAAACACCGGGATGACTTATGATCCATCGTTAGGAATAGTGAGATTCAAGGACGAGACCGATGATGTAGCTTACCAAATGCCGTTTAAGATTGAGAAGTTTTCATCACTCTCCAATGATGAAAAGGAACTTAAACTATCGGTCTACTATTGGAATGAAGAGGATAAGGAGAAGGGAGTAGATTATGTTATGGCCAAGATTTTTGGTTTCTATAAGGATTGCTTGAACTTAGGACCGGAATATCAAACCGAGTGGGGAGAGGACGACCTCTTAGAAAGGTGCATCATGGGGCACTTCTACAACATGGAATCCCCCAATAGAGTCCGTCATGATGAAGAAGGTGACGGTAATGAAGTCACGTAGGGGCACGAATTCGAGTCTAGCTACAAGACTCATAAATAAAGAAAAGCGCTTCGTGGGAGGCAACCCATGCTTAATTGTTTGCTTGTTTGTGTCGTGTATCTTTATTGTTTGCTTGTTTGTAAAAATGCTTTATTTTGTCTTTAACCTCGTCTTAATTACATATAAAGGTATTTTACATAAGGGATAAGTGTAGGGAGGATTACACACGTTTTCAAAAGAAACGTAAACATGAGAATTTCAATTAATTAAAAGATATACATGTGTGTTTGTTCGAGTCAAATGCTTGTATCGAGTCATAATGGATGTTTTGCAGGAAATTTTTTCAGATTCTAAAGATAAAAATGTTCCAGAATTTTTTCTAGAAAATCGCAGACCAGTTTCTGTCAGGATAACCTGACGGCGTCAGGAGGAGTAGAAACAGCTCAATTTTTCTCGTTTTCTGAGCTACTTATAAATTTTTGGAATTTTCCAGGTCTTAATTTTTCAGAAAATCTATAAACATCCATTCCACAAGCATTATATCCTAGTTTAGTAGAGTCTTATATATTTTGTTACCGCCAATTTTACGTGAAGGTTTCGTTTGTTTTCTTCAAGTGTGCAGGTTTAATTTATCAAGAAGATACATAAGATGATAAGGAGCTTTTGACGCAAACATTCTTCTTGAAAAAAGATGTAACCACCACTTCACACGGATCCTACCGAGCTAATCAGGGGAGTACTAGTTTCTTTCGTTTTTAATTACCTTCAATTATCATTACTTTGATATGTAGGAATTAAAGCATTCATCTTTAATGCTTAGAGTGTGAACCGGTAGTATAATAGATTCTAGAACTTGTTTTGTGATGCATTCCGAGATCGCTAGTAAGACTACACGTATGTACTTAGGAATAACTAAATGATAAGAGGCATTAGGATAACCCTTGTTTGATAACCGTAATATAATTACTTCTTCCACATCGGTTGAGTAATTCCCCCACACCTTTGCGTTGTACTCATCTTTAGTACACGATACCCCTAGTTAACCCCTCAGAGCCTATCCTTTTTGCGGTTCTCATGATGTTTCGGTTTTCCGGAATATCAATGAAGAGCATTGTTTACAATCCACCCCCAAATGTACACCCAAATCGCCTTAGCCCACCTTGTATGCACTCACTTTTAGTTCATTATTGTTATCACACTAAACCCTTAGTTCAATTATCTAGTTGCTTGCATAAGTTGCTAAGTCGAGTCATATCCTTTGTACACAATTTTGGGACGATTGGGACTCATGGGAAAAGTTAAATTTTATGAAATGACGGGAAGGGAACGTTAAATTCAAATTCCCTTTATTTGCATAATAATGTACTCCAAGTGTTTTGATCTTTTTAATTCGGGTCAAACTAGTGTTAGAGTAATAAAAACTCAAGTGTAGGGATGTGCCTATAAATCCCTATCATTTTGATGTTACCATAGAGGATGGTAGAGTAAAAGTGTATACAAAAAAAAAAAAAAAAAAGAACATACGGGCTATCATCCTACATCTATCTTAAAATTTATGTTTATTTATTTCAGTTATCTAGAGTTTAGAGTGTCGAGTCTTGGCTTAGCAACGTCATTCTTCGCATGCTTGTAACATAAAGATTTTTGACTTACCACCACTAAATCGCCTATCCCACCAAACCCTTTGTTTCCCTACCGTAAGCCTAACATTACAACCCTTTAAAAGACCTCTTGGATAGTCTTTCCTAGGTGCTTACGCCAAAGCGATGGAGGTTTGATCCAGTCTCAAGCCTATGGTAATCTATGTACTAGGATCGGTTAATGAGTGTTTATCTTTCATTTCCAACTTGTTATATTTCATATACACCCGAGAGATGTGAGTATCCAAACACCCCATGTGAGGTGCTAGTATGTAATTTCCGTGCTTGTTATGAATTTTGCGGGGCTTATATGCGTTGTGAATCATTCTAAACTAATGCTTCATGACCCCTAACTTATAAATTAATTGGCTAAAAGCACATTTGCTTGAGGACAAGCAAATACCAAGTGTAGGGATATTTGATAAGGTTTTAAAAGGTACCTTTTTGAGGGGTCATTTAAGCCCTTAATTGATCACTTTTGTATCCGTTACTACTTAATTTCGTTTCTTTTCACTTTTTAGGTCTCTTGAAGGCAAATTGCTGGAATGACACTTATTCGGACGAAAAGGCGTGAATATATGAAGAAAATGGCCAAAGTCAAGAATCGAGAAACTCAGGCTGCTGGAACTAAAGGGGACGGCGTCAAGTTCTACTTGTGACGCCGTCGGACAAGTTTTGTGACGACTCAGTAGCCAAATTGCTTATTTACAAGTGACGGCGTCAGATGGAAAAAGAGTAGGGCGTCGCAGCTCAGACGACCTAGATTGGATCCAGACGACGTCAAAGACTGAAGAGGACGGAGTCACAGGCATAAGGTGACGCCGTCGCAATGCTAACTTGGCCAAGACGAAACCCTAATGACGGCGACCAGACGAAGTCACAATTAACGAGTGACGCCGTCGCTGTTTGTAACACTATATATAGAATCCGAATTTTTCAGTTTTCAGTGTGTAGTCTTTTGGAGTAAAAACCTAAACCGAACCAAGGCTGTCTTGTACAATATTTTAGGGTTCCATACCCTATCTTACATCAAAATAAGTGTTTTACTTCATTAATTCAATTATGTCTTCAATTGATTGTGTGTATGCTTGCATGTTCTCCATGTCCGGCTAATTTATTTGTGTGTTTGCTTAGGTAATATGAAACCTAGTTATAGAATATTGATTGGTTGTCTCTTATCTTAATTATTATTGACCTAGTATTGCGATAGGTCATTCGTTGGACTAATTAATGCTTGATTAATCTTTGTTGAACCTTAGTTTATAATCACCTAGAGTCATTGCAGGCTAAACATCCAAAGAATACCTTAGTGTTAAGTTTATAAATCCTAGAGATTTTATAGTCATTAAGCTTTGGTAGCTTCAAAGAGTTAGGGATAAACGCATAACCTACGACCTTAGAAACACAACGCGATTAAGAATAAGGACGTGACAATTCAACCATCAATAGGAGATAACTAGGGAGTAATAAAATCTAAGTAAATACATTTTTAATCATCATAGGAGCACACAACAATAGACATAGACAACCCTTAGCTTAGTTAATTAGAATAGATAAGTAGAGTAACCGGTAGAAATACCAACCCCCAAATCCAAACCCCGAGATTCGTACCTTTCCATTTCCTAAAAAATATAAAAAAGATAAAAAAATAATCTTCCTCAACCCCAACCTTAGCGTAGTAACTTCTTACTAGCATTCCTATTCCCCTAGAGAACGATATCAATTCCCGTGGCTTACCCTAATACTACACTACAACGATTAGGTTCACTGCCTAGGGTGTTGAAAAACTTGCTCGACGAAAAGGAAGTTCATTTGACCCCGAACGCGCTGTGTAAGCGTATCAGAAATTCATCCTTAAGAGTGGAGGATCGAATTTCACACCTTTGGGGTGAAGAGATTGAGAGTGGGTGTCTTCTCTCAAGTTGGGGTTTGCTCTCTAGGTGAAAATTCGTCCTTAAGGGTGGAGGCTTGAATTTCACACCTAGATAGGAGTGGTGGTGGTAGGAGAGGTGTGAGAGAAGATCTCTCAAGTTGTGGTGCATGAAATGAGGTTGCGAAGGCCTCTATTTATACTACTTCCAAGGCTTAGGGTATTAATTGCTGAACTTGGCCTCCAAGGAGCTTGGAAGGGACTAGAATACTTATAGGAAGGACCTAGAATCGTTTGGAACAAGATTGGAGTCTTAGTGATGAAGAAATGGCTGTCCAGGGCTTCCCAACCAAATCGGTTGGGCTCCTACCATTTCGGTTGGGCTCCAACCGTTTCGGTTGGTCTTCTTGACTGCTCTTCAACCGTTCCGGTTATGGGGCACTACCGAACGGTTGGAGCAAGTTGACAAAAAAGAATAAGTACCAAAGTTGTAGATATTTCTCTTAGCTTTCCGTGGCCGCAAACCGGGGTCAAACGGAGTCCGTATGCAAAAGTTATGGCCAAAATGGTGAAGGTGTGTCGGGAACAATGAGTCTTCCAATATTTCTTCGTTTAAGCTTCTTTTCTTCATTTCTTTCTCGTTTTCCTTCTTGAACTTCATTCTTGAGTCTTTAGACCACTAACTTGATTACTTTATCTTCTCGAGTACACTCCACAAGTCTTGCTTTTGTCGGGAATTCTTCGTATTTGGAGAAATCTTCGTATTTTACTTCTTTTTTCGTCTTTTTCTCCACTTTCCTGTACTTGACTACAAATGAACTAGCAAACACACTTTTGTAAGATTAAGTAACAAAATCATATGATTATAACCAAATAACACACATAAAAGCATGGGTAACGCTACTAAAAACATGCACAATTTGAGCGTTATCAGTATGCTTGCATGTTTTCCATGTCCGGCTAATTTACTTGTGTGTTTGCTTAGATCTATGAAACCTAGGTATTGAATATTGATTGGTTGTCTCTTATCTTAATTGTGATTGACCTAGTATTACGATAGGTCATTCGTTGTGTCTTTTAAGCTTGAGTAGTCTTTGTGAACATTAGTTTATAATCACCTAGAGTTATAGTAGTCTAAACATCCAAAGATAACCTTAGAGTTAGTTTATGAATCCTAGATATTTCGTAGGCAATAACCTTAAGGTAGTCTCAAAGAGTTAGGGAAAACCGCATACCCTACGACCTTAGAAGACACAACGCGTTAATAATAAGGACGTGACAATTCAACCATCAATAGGAGATAATTAGGGAGTAATAGCATCTGGGTAAACACATCTTTAAATCATTATACGAGCACACAACAATAGACATAGACTACACTCACCTTAGCTTAGTTAATTTAGATAAGTAGAGTAATTGGTAGAAATACCAACCCCCCAATTCCAATACCCCGAGATTCGTACCTTTCAATTTTCTAAAAAATATAAAAAAGAATAAAAAATAATCTTCCTCAACCCCAACCTTAGCGTAGTAATTTCTCACTAGCATTCCTATTCCCCTAGAGAACGATATCAATTCCCGAGGCTTACCCTAATACTACACTACAACGATTAGGTTCACTGCCTAGGGTGTTGAAAAACTTGCTCGACGAAAAGGAAGTTCCTTTGACCCCGAACGCGCATTGTACGCGTATCAAGTTTTTGGCGCCGCTGCCGGGGAATAGAATAGCTAGTTAGATTTCTATCTCATTTAGGTTCCCTTTCTTGATTCCTATCAAGTAAGATTTTTTTCTCATTTTTAGCTTCCTTGTAGTCTATCCCCCTTCTTTGTGACCTTTGTTCGTAACCCCATCACTTTTCATCATGGAAGGTGATAATCAACCACCACTCATCAACCCACCACCAAATGACCCGCCAAGAGACCGTACTCTTGGTGAATACTCGATACCAATCCACCTAGGCTATAGAAACACCATTGAGCTTCCCGATCAAGCCCAAACTACGGCCCTTAGATCCGACACCATCCGGTTGGTGCAAAATGGATGTGCATTCCATGGACTTCATTCCGAAGATCCTAATCAGCATCTTAAGGATTTCCTTAAAATTGTCGATTCCATCGACCTCAATGCTACTACTCGGGAGACCAGGCGCTTGCGTCTCTTCCAATTCTCTCTACGGGACCAAGCTAGTAATTGGCTTGAGCGACTTCTCGCCGGCTCCATCTCAAGTTGGGATGATCTCACCTCTCGTTTCCATGCCCAATTTTTCCCATCGGGGAGAACTACTAAGCTTAGGAATGAAATCTTGATGTTCCAACAACGTCAAGGTGAATCTCTCTACGAAGCATGGACTCGATTCAAGGACTTACTTCATAGAGTCCCTCATAACGGCATTGATCTTTGGCTTCAAGTCCAACTCTTTTATGATCATGTCAACTTCCCAACTAAGCGACCCATTGACCAAGCGGCCGGTGGTAAACTTAGTGATCTCACCGCGGAAGAATCGTGGGGTATAATAGAGGACCTTGATCTCTATGACAACGAAAGTTGGAATGACCCCCGTGAGTTTCCCAAAACCGTAAAGGCAATCTCCTTGCCTCCCATTGACTCATAACCTTCTGACCGTAGGATGCTCGAGCTTGAAGATCAAGTCAAATTCCTAATGAGCTCCTACAAAAATCCTAAGTCTTCACATCAAGTGAACAAAATCACTCTACCTTGTGAATTGTGTAGTGGTCCCCACGACACTCGTGATTGCACAAGACTCCCCGAACAAGCTTTTGCGGACTACGCCTGAACGCGTACCGATAGAGCAGGAGAGAAGTGGTGCACTTTCAAGCCCGAACAAAACAACTTAGGAAACTCATATAACCCCTCATGGAGGAATCACCCTAACCTTAAGTGGAATCAAAATTCAAACCCACCCCAAAGCTCATCTAATCCACCTAATAGGTTCAACCCTCCAAACACCGGGAACCCCAATAGTCTTGAGGCAATTGTGTCTAGATTCATGTCATTTCAAGAAACTCGATTGACTAAGCTTGAAGCCGATTTCAAGCAACGACAAGGCGAGATGACAAACAAGCTTGACGCCCTCTTAAAAGCCTTCAATGACCAGGAAATTGGAGCACTCCCAATTGATACTATAAAGAACCCAAAAGTGAATTCAATTTCATCGACTTCATGTTCTTGTTCACCATGGGAGAGTGCACATCCATGCCCCTCACACCCAAAGGTCCACTCGGTAAATGCTATCAACAAGGGTTCCAAGCGATCCCAAATGAGGTACCAAGGACCCGCACCATTGGTACAACCCACTCTTGAGAAACTCGTCAACCAAGAACCCAAACCTAATCTAGCGGAGGAGTACAAGGAACTCCATCAAGAAAAACCGGTTCTTGAAGTCTTAGCTCATGCACCTTATTATAATGCTTTAAAAGAAAAATATGAGCGAGAACTAAAACTTGGAAAAAATGGGTCCGTGTTTGTGCCAAATAATTTACCTAAGAAGTTAGACGATCCTGTACTATTCACTCTTCCGTGTAGGTTTGGAACCTCCAAACCTCTCGATGCTCTAGCCGACTTAGGATCATGCATCAATCTTGTTCCGTTGTCCCTCCATAGAAGTATTAACTTAGGTAAAATTGAACCAACGGAAACTATCTTAGGTCTAGCAGACGGTAGTATTGCATATCCGATAGGGATAATAAAAGACATGGTAGTATACGTAGGAGAATTGACTCTTTTGGCGGATTTCCATGTGTTAGACATGAATAAGGACCCGACATGCCCATTGTTAGTAGGAAGGGGATTCTTAGCTACCGCTAGTGCCATCATTGATTGTAAGATGTCTAAAATAGTGGTAGGAGATGGGAGTGCTAGGTCAATTTACGATGTCAAAAAGTATATTTACTACAAGGAAGAGGAAATCCCCCATCAGATTAGGTTGGATAAAACGCCATCTAGATATGGACCTTGGATTAATAAAGACTTCATAGGTCACCAACGACCTTTCTATCTTGATGAAGCCTTTGCTAGTAAAGCAACTTTCCATGAAAAAGAATTGGCTAGGGACATGGAAGTGAACCCGTTCGAGGACGCCTTAGTGTTTAGGAAGATGACCGAGTTCCTAGGAAGCTTGCCCGTCAACCTTGTCATGAATCAGTGGAAAGTTGAGAGCGATAAGCCTAATCATAAGTGGAAATGGGATAGACCGTCTAGTGATGGTAATGGAGAGTGGCACATTAGGATAACGATCTATGTCACACCCCCAAATTACCTGTTTTGCAGCGGAATGGAATTCCTGGGGAATGACTGTCATAGCATCAAAGTTACAGTTATATCGAACGACCTAAAGTGTCGTTTTGAAAATATCGTTTGATAAAGTAAAATAATCAGAGTTTACAAAACATAGGTCCCAAAATATTTCCAATATACCAAAATGAGTTTGTTACAATCAAACGATAGTTAAGTGCATAAATTATATGTGAGACGCGTCGACACCGCGACTCTATGATAAGTCCACTTGCATGCCATGAAGTGAATGCCTTAGATACCTGAGATAAAACATGCTAAAAGTGTCAACACAATGGTTGAGTGAGTTCATAGAGTTTGGTTAACAAGTAAAGCTTTTAAAAAGCGTTCATGCAACAAAGGCAAAGTTTTTGGTCATTTAGAATAGTCCACAAAGCAAAGGCATTATAAATCCACTCAGTTCCAAGTTCCGCCCATACAAAACTTGCAACCTGTGTTCACAACCCACTGCCAAAATATGTCTAGTTTATGTTCGAGCACACGAGGTCAAATGAGTTCTCAAAGCAAAGGCATTGTAAATCTACTCAGTTCCAAGTTCCGCCCATACAAAACTTGCAACCTGTGTGTTCACAACCCACTGCCAAAATATGTATGTCTAATAGTTAAGAGTACGATGTCTTAATAGTTCACAATATAGCACTACGTATAATAATTCAGGGATGCTCCGTACATGGGAGACTTTGCACTGCTCCAACAAGGGAGACTCCTTTGTCACTCGACCACCTAGGTGAGAATTATTGAGAACGCTCCACCAATAAGGCGAGACTTTGCACACTCCACCGATAAGGCGAGAATTATTGAGAACGCTCCGTAACATAGTGAGACGCTCTGCTCCGGACCGGGGAGGCTTTAAGTTGCTCCAAACAAGGGAGACTTTATAGTGATGCTCCGAACATGGGAGACTTTAGGTCAAGGTCATAACACGTCCGGTTCAATAAGTTCAAACAAGTCATAAGTTCGTATTTAAGTTCAAGGGTTCCGTTCAAAAGCTCGTAATTAACTTCAAATGTTCCATTCAAAAGTTCGTAATTAAGTTTAAGAGTTTAAGTCGAGTTCAAAAGTTCAAAACAGTCAAAGAGCTCGAATAATATCAAAAAGTTCAAGATAGTCGAAGCGTTCAAAATCACGTCAAACAAGTTTAAAATATATCAAAAGGGTCCTTGTACAAGTTAAAAGAGTTTAACTATATGTCAAAAGGTTCATATCAAGTTCAAAGTGTTCACTTATATGTTAAAGGGTCCGAATCAATTTAAAAGAGTTCAAATATACATGTCGAAGGGTTCAAAATCAAGGAAAGTGATTCAAATAATAGCGTTCATAACATAGTGATCAATTTAGTTCGGGCACAATCTACATACTAGCATAAGTAGTGAAACAAAAGGGTAACAAGTTCATGATAGTTCAAACAATATAGTTTAAGTTCATATATGTGTAAAGTAAAAGCATGAAGTTGAGCATGTATCTCCCCCGAAGAGTTTATAAAACAATTAAACGAGTAAAAGTGGGGCTACGAACTCACCTGATGCAATGATTATGGTGACAAAAGTAGATACACTGAAATGAGGTGCGATCTCTATCCGCAACCTAATATGAATGATATGCTCTAATATAAGTCATGAAACAATGTCGTGCATGCAAACTCATATGATATCCATACCACTTGTACATTTTGGAAAATAAAGTTTATCGTCGAAATATATGTTTATGACATATTGTCAAGTTACCAAATACTTTACAAGTACTTACGTCGAAATGATATCCTACGATAATAATTTAGTGGTTTATTATGAAATTATAGCTTTTCGTCGTAAAACAATGTCATTTGACAATTTCATGAAAGTGACTAAACGACCTTGAAAAGCTAGTCGTAAAATGGTGCACATCGAGTGTTAGGAAACAAACTCAACGGTTTTGGGAAGCTTGTATCATTATCTCAAAGTTTTAGCATTTATGTTTTCATCATAGAGGTCTCGATCTTGGAGAAAAACATAGGTAAAATATGGTACTTGTATCCAAAATATTGTTTAAGGGTGGTTTTCGGCAAAGTTTAAGTGACCGTATTTTATTCGTTACAACTCCGCTTGACGAACGGTTGGACATTTTGGAAAATATACTAGGCGAACTCACTTTTACTAGAAGAAATCTCGTTATAAAAAGTACTACATCCATGTTAAAAACGACCCTCAACATGGTCCTTCGTTGCCGTAGTATGTGTCTAATAGAAATATATTAATTTACTTATATAATAAAGTTACGGCAACTTTGTTTAACGCGTGTAATTTAATCGTTACAAGTCCGTTTTCTACGTTTTCTACATCCTTAGATTCGTATTAAAGTATACTAATATATTTTTGATAAGTCGACACAATTTATAACGCTTAAGCCTCATTTTTAACTCGTAAAAAGTGGAAGTAACATGCTGAAATTTCTGAAATTAATAGTTTTCGTCGTCAAACTTGAAAATAGCATAACTTCTTCGTTATAACTCCGTTTTAACCCATTCAAGCGGCCACGTTTTCGTTTTAAAGTGTATTTTCCAAATTTCTAGCCCAAAAATTTTTATAAACTGTCGAAAATTCCAGAATTAACAAATATGATCAGACCCTTAATTAAAGTTGTCGAAATGAGTTTTTCTCGCGCAAAACCTATTCTAACCAATTCAAACCAACTCCGAAGCTATTCTAATCCTACCATACACCTTCTTAGGGTGTCATGGGTTCCTAGACATCACCAAAAGTGATATGTTTCAAGGAGTAATTATAGGATAACATACACACACACACACACATATATATATATATATATATATATATATATATATATATATATATATATATATATATATATATATATATAACACTTAAAAACATTTAAAGTGGTATAGCTATCCATATGACTTGCATATTTTTCTCAAATATGATGAAATGAACACAAAATAAATATGAAAGATGAACATGAATATGAGATGCTTACTAGCAACTTGATGAGGTGAAGTGAACAAAGGTTAATCCTAAACACCCTAGGTTTTTATTTCAAAACCTAAACTAAGAGTGTAACTAGAGTGTAAATAACTTGTCTTAAAAATTTTTGATGATCACCTTGGTCTTTCTATGGGTGGCCGGTTCAATGAAGAGAAGAGAGGAAAGGATATTTGATTTTTACACTTAGTGAAATGAGAAGTATGTGTAAATGTAAGTATAATATGAATATAAGTGTATGTATATAGTAGATATTTAGTGAAAAAGGAAGTGACTCATCCCTTGTGTCGACAAGGGTGAGTTTGATTTAGTTAATACATTTTTTTTAAAGTATAGATGTGTAGGTATAATGTGTAATTATTTAAGGGTAATTAATAACTTGTATATTTATTTAAGCATTTAGGGTAGCGTTAACTAAAAATAAATTTTAACGGATCAAAATAAAATATATTGAAGTCATAAAAATTATAAAAATACATTCCTTACAAAATTTGAGTGAAATAATAATTATCGTGTAGTTTTTACGAAAACCATCGTAATTATATAAATATAACAATTTATATACAAAATAAATTTAAAACACTGGGTAAACTAATAATATTATTTTTATAATCTTAATATGAGTATAAAAATATATCGGGATAATTTTTGGAAGCATCGGATCAAATGTTCAAAATAATTAGATACGCGATAGCGTTTATTTAATAAGAATTTTGCGTTTAATGTAAAATGCAAATCCATGCATGAACCGATATGAAATGATATTATTGATGATATGTAGACTAAATCTAGGTTATATGAAATGTCCTTGATGATTGTTCATGAATTCGCAGCTAAACCACTAAGGTTACGCGAATTTGATACTTGTAAACCTAGTTTATGATAAACGATGAAATAGTAAATATGAGCAATGACCGGAAATTGAGAATTGTGACATTCTTCCCCGGTTAGAGGAATCACGTCCTCGTGATTCAATTATTGATAACATGGTCCGAACTGCGACAAGGGTTCTAAAAGTTCATGCTCGTACAGTCTAAATGATTACGTCAATGTTCATGCATATGGGTTCCTCGTTCAACTAAAATACGTTCTCGTGCTATCGTGAGCATTTCCCGTCCTAAATACATGCTCTCTTATGATTAGGATTGATGAGGCAGGCTTTCCCATTCTCGAGCAAAACCCTCAAAAGATTTTTAGGTAACCGATTTTTACTTAATCTCACAACTCATCAAACAAGAACTGTCATGAGATTAGGCTAAATCGGTTTGAGCAACAACTTGTTTCTAGCTTGATCTTTGCAACTCATCAAACAAGAACTGTCGCTCGGATCAAACTGGAAACAAGTGGTTTGAAGAAAATATTTTGAAAATTTGGCTCGATTACGGAATTGCTTACACATATGAGACTACTACTCCCTTCATTGCATGATTCTTCCTGAATTAGACATAGGTGATCAGGCTATGTATAATTTAGGAGTAACTATGCAATGCTTGGACTAATCGTCTCATATGATGTTTGGTGTTGAGTCATAAGTCCGCATGTGTAAGGAATATGCACTTATAAGGATATGATGAGATGCTATGATGATGTAGTTATAGTCTAGGGTCAATGATGCAACCTAGTTCTCTATAACCGAAGCTCTGATACCAATCTGTCACACCCCCAAATTACCTGTTTTGCAGCGGAATGGAATTCCTGGGGAATGACTGTCATAGCATCAAAGTTACAGTTATATCGAACGACCTAAAGTGTCGTTTTGAAAATATCGTTTGATAAAGTAAAATAATCAGAGTTTACAAAACATAGGTCCTAAAATATTTCCAATATACCAAAATGAGTTTGTTACAATCAAACGATAGTTAAGTGCGTAAAATATATGTGAGACGCGTCGACACCGCGACTCTATGATAAGTCCACATGCATGCCATGAAGTGAATGCCTTAGATACCTGAGATAAAACATGCTAAAAGTGTCAACACAATGGTTGAGTGAGTTCATAGAGTTTGGTTAACAAGTAAAGCTTTTAAAAAGCATTCATGCAACAAAGGCAAAGTTTTTGGTCATTTAGAATAGTCCACAAAGCAAACGCATTATAAATCCACTCAGTTCCAAGTTCCGCCCATACAAAACTTGCAACCTGTGTGTTCACAACCCACTGCCAAAATATGTCTAGTTTATGTTCGAGCACACGAGGTCAAATGAGTTCTCAAAGCGAAGGCATTGTAAATCCACTCAGTTCCAAGTTCCGTCTATACAAAACTTGCAACCTGTGTGTTCACAACCCACTGCCAAAATATGTATGTCTAATAGTTAAGAGTACGATGTCTTAATAGTTCACAATATAGCACTACGTATAATAATTCAGGGATGCTCCGTACAAGGGAGACTTTGCACTGCTCCAACAAGGGAGACTCCTTTGTCACTCGACCACCTAGGCGAGAATTATTGAGAACGCTCCACCAATAAGGCGAGACTTTGCACACTCCACCGATAAGGCGAGAATTATTGAGAACGCTCCACCAATAAGGCGAGACTTTGCACACTTCACCGATAAGGCGAGAATTATTGAGAACGCTCCGTAACATAGTGAGACGCTCTGCTCCGGACCGGGGAGGCTTTAAGTTGCTCCGAACAAGGGAGATTTTATAGTGATGCTCCGAACATGGGAGACTTTAGGTCAAGGTCATAACACATCCGGTTCAATAAGTTCAAACAAGTCATAAGTTCGTATTTAAGTTCAAGGGTTCCGTTCAAAAGCTCGTAATTAAGTTCAAATGTTCCATTCAAAAGTTCGTAATTAAGTTTAAGAGTTTAAGTCGAGTTCAAAAGTTCAAAACAGTCAAAGAGCTCGAATAATATCAAAAAGTTCAAGATAGTCGAAGCGTTCAAAATCACGTCAAACAAGTTTAAAATATATCAAAAGGGTCCTTGTACAAGTTAATAGAGTTTAACTATATGTCAAAAGGTTCATATCAAGTCCAAAGTGTTCACTTATATGTTAAAGGGTCCGAATCAATTTAAAAGAGTTCAAATATACATGTCGAAGGGTTCAAAATCAAGGAAAGTGATTCAAATAATAGCGTTCATAACATATTGATCAATTTAGTTCGGGCACAAACTACATACTAGCATAAGTAGTGAAACAAAAGGGTAACAAGTTCACGATAGTTCAAACAATATAGTTTAAGTTCATATATGTGTAAAGTAAAAGCAAGAAGTTGAGCATGTATCTCCCCCGAAGAGTTTATAAAACAATTAAACGAGTAAAAGTGGGGCTACGAACTCACCTGATGCAATGATTATGGTGACAAAAGTAGATACACTGAAATGAGGTGCGATCTCTATCCGCAACCTAATATGAATGATATGCTCTAATATAAGTCATGAAACAATGTCGTGCATGCAAACTCAAATGATATCCATACCACTTGTACATTTTGGAAAATAAAGTTTATCGTCGAAATATATGTTTATGACATATTGTCAAGTTACCAAAAACTTTACAAGTACTTACGTCGAAATGATATCCTACGATAATAATTTAGTGGTTTATTATGAAATTATAGCTTTTCGTCGTAAAACAATGTCATTTGACAATTTCATGAAAGTGACTAAACGACCTTGAAAAGCTAGTCGTAAAATGGTGCACATCGAGTGTTAGGAAACAAACTCAACGGTTTTGGGAAGCTTGTATCATTATCTCAAAGTTTTAGCATTTATGTTTTCATCATAGAGGTCTCGATCATGGAGAAAAACATAGGTAAAATATGGTACTTGTATCCAAAATATTGTTTAAGGGTGGTTTTCGGCAAAGTTTAAGTGACTGTATTTTATTCGTTACAACTCCGCTTGACGAACGGTTGGACATTTTGGAAAATATACTAGGCGAACTCACTTTTACTAGAAGACATCTCGTTATAAAAAGTATTACATCCATGTTAAAAACGACCCTCAACATGGTCCTTCGTTGCCGTAGTATGTGTCTAATAGAAATATATTAATTTGCTTATATAATAAAGTTACGGCAACTTTGTTTAACGCGTGTAATTTAATCGTTACAAGTCCGTTTTCTACGTTTTATACATCCTTAGATTCGTATTAAAGAATACTAATATATTTTTGATAAGTCGACACAATTTATAACGCTTAAGCCTCATTTTTAACTCGTAAAAAGTGGAAGTAACATGCTGAAATTTCTGAAATTAATAGTTTTCGTCGTCAAACTTGAAAATAGCATAACTTCTTCGTTATAACTCCGTTTTAACCCATTCAAGCGGCCACGTTTTCGTTTTAAAGTGTATTTTCCAAATTGCTAGCCCAAAATTTTTTATAAACTGTCAAAAATTCCAGAATTAACAAATATGATCAGACCCTTAATTAAAGTTGTCGAAATGAGTTTTTCTCGCGCAAAACCTATTCTAACCAATTCAAACCAACTCCGAAGCTATTCTAATCATACCATAAACCTTCTTAGGGTGTCATGGGTTCCTAGACATCACCAAAAGTGATATGTTTCAAGGAGTAATTATAGCGTTAACTAAACATAAATTTTAACGGATCAAAATAAAATATATTAAAGTCATAAAAATTATAAAAATACATTCCTTGCAAAATTTGAGTGAAATAATAATTATCGTGTAATATTTACGAAAACCGTCGTAATTATATAAATATAACAATTTATATACAAAATAAATTTAAAACACCGGGTAAACTAATAATATTATTTTTATAATCTTAATAGGAGTATAAAAATATATCGGGATAATTTTTTGAAGCATCGGATCAAATGTTCAAAATAATTAGATACGCGATAGCGTTTATTTAATAAGAATTTTGCGTTTAATGTAAAATGCAAATCCATGCATGAACCGATATGAAATGATGTTATTGATGATATGTAGACTAAATCTAGTCTATATGAAATGTCCTTGATGATTGTTCATGAATTAGCAGCTAAACCACTAAGGTTACGCGAATTTGATACTTGTAAACCTAGTTTATGATAAACGATGAAATAGTAAATATGAGCAATGACCGGAAATTGAGAATTGTGACAATCTATGATCCCGATGGAGAGAAATTTGAAAAGGCATATCGGACTAAGCGTACCACTAGGAACTTAAATGATAAGTTTTATCCTTATGACATTCTTGAGGATAAGCTTACTTATATAGGTACGTAGGGGCACGATTTCGAGTCTAGCTACAAGACTTATAAATAAAGAAAAGCGCTTCATGGGAGGCAACCCATGCTTAATTGTTTGCTTGTTTGTGTGTCGTATATATTTTATTGATTCTTTATTCTCATGTTTGAATTTGTAAAAATGCTTTATTTTTCCTTTAACCTCGTCATAATTACATATAAAGGTATCTTACAAAAGGGATAAGTGTAGGGAGGATTACACACGTTTTTAAAAAGAACGTGAACATGAGAATTACGATTATTAAAAAGATATACATGTGTGTTTGTTTGAGTCAAATGCTTGTATCGAGTCATAATGGATGTTTTGCAGGAAATTTTTCCAGATTCTAAAGATATAAATTTTCCATAATTTTTTCTAGAAAATCGCAGACCAGTTTCTGTCAGGATAACCTGACGGCGTCAGGGTCGCAACCTGACGGCGTCAGGAGGAGTAGAAACAGCTTCTAACTTTTTCTCGTTTTTTGTGCTACTTATAAATTTTTGGAATTTTCCAGGTCTTAATTTTTCAGAAAATCTGTAAACATCCATTCCACAAGCATTATATCCTAGTTTAGTAGAGTCATATATATAGTGTTACCACGGATTTTACACGAAGGTTTCGTTTGTTTTCTTCAAGTGTACAGGTTTTATTTATCAAGAAAAGATACATAAGATTGGAAGGAGCTTTTCACGAATACATTCTTCTTGGAGTAGGATTTAACCACTACTTCATACGAATCCTACCTAGCTAATCAGGGGAGTATTAGTTTCTTTCGTTTTTAATTACCTTCCATTATCATAACTTTGATACTTTCGGGGAACATTGGGGACAATGTTTAGTTTAAGTGTATGGAGGGAAAATAAAATGGGAACTTTGAAACTGTTAGGATTTAGTAAATCCAGGTATTAAAGTGTCGGTCACCTCAAGTATTTGTAATCGTTAGAAAGCTCGTAGTCGTAGTTATTTAATGTCATGTAGTATTTAGTTAAGTAATACCGTGGAGGAAGGACGGGTCTTTACCCACTGTGTGCCTGATCCACAGCCCGTTAGGTGGCGTTTTGTATAAAGACTATAAATACTCTCTACCTTTCAAGGTAGAGAGTTGAAGCTCATAATAAGATTTTTCTTTCTGTCACTAAAGTTACCAAACCTCTAACTTTATCTCTCTAGAAAATCATCTATACGCCTACTTGTGTTTGTGTTATGATGTGTATGTGAAATCCAATATGTAACAATTGGTATCAAGAGCCATGGTTAGATCATCTCTTACATATCCTTGAATTTCTAGTGGTTTTTAGGTGGTTTTTGAGTTTGAAAAAGTTTAGTGGTTTTTGTATCATTTGGTTCATTTATAGTGTTAAAGTTTGAATTTTGATTGTACTTTTGTGTTTAGGATCATCATAAGTGTTTAGGTTTTGATTTGGAAGGCTTGAATCATCGTGGTTGGGTTGTTTTTGGATTGAAAAGTGGTGTTTTTGAGATATTCTTGCTAGCGACTTGAGTCACGGATTTTTAATCTTGGTAGCGACTTGCTTTGTAAGTTGGTAGCGATTTGTAGTTGAAGTGGTAGCGATTTGAGCTTAGCGACTTGTTTATTGAGACAAGCCGACAAACAGTACACTTAGTAGATTCTCCACTACGGGTAGCGACTTGGTGAAGGTAGCGACTTGCTTTCAATTTTTTTAGCGACTTGTACTTAAGTTTCTTAACGACTTGGTGTTAGCGACTTGGACATTAGCGAGTTGCTATTTAGCGACTTGACTACTTAGCGACTTGGTGCTTAGCGACTTGCTGTCAAAATTCGTAGCGACTTGGTGTCTTAGCGACTTGACATTATAGCGACTTGATTTCATAATACTTAGCAACTTGGTGCTTAGCGACTTGGCTCAAAGTTTCTTAGCGACTTGGTTGAATTATTGTTTGTAATACGGTTTTCTCTTGATTTAGTAAAATCCCGTGAAAGAATCTATTTCCCGGTTAAATCATAGAGTTTTAAAATCCCGTGTAATCTGTTAACATGTCTATCAACGTACCTACAATCATTTCCACTGTTGCTGAGGATGTTCAAGCAGCTGGTTCAGATACTCGTCCACCTATGCTTGACAGAACTGACTACGACTCTTGGGCTCAAAGAATCGATTGTACTTGTCTTGGAAAGGAAATGGGGTCAACATTCTCAAATCCATTGATGAAGGACCTTATCAGGTTTTGACTACAAGAGATATAATTGATACTGCTGCAGATGGAACCATGATCTTTGGATTAGACAGACCAAAGATGTATGATGAGCTCAGTGATATGGAGAAAAAGAGATTCGATGATGATATCAGGGCTTCAAACATCATACCTCAGGGTCTTCCAAAAGACATCTACAAGCTGATCAATCACAACACTGAAGCCAAGGCAGTTTGGGATAATGTCAAGATGCTTCTCCCAGTGCTCAATTGACTAAAGAAGATAGAGAATCTCAACTGTATGATGAGTTTGAGCACTTTAAGATGAAACCAGAAGAGAGTGTCTATGAATATTACGTGAGATTCCACAAACTGGTGAATGATATGAGGAATATCAGGATGACTATGCCAAATATTCAGCTAAACTCAAAGTTTGTGAACAACATGAATCCAGAATGGCACAAGTTTGTCACCTCTGTGAAGCTAACCAAAGGATTGAAGAACACAAACTATGAGCAACTGTATGCCTTCCTTCTTCAGAATGAGAGACATGCCATGTTTGAAAAAAGGATTCTTGAACAATTCAAAACAAATCCTGGGGAAACAAGTTCATCAAATGAATCTATTACCTTTTACACCAATGTTGGAATTACCACCAAAGCTTCACAAGTTATACCCATGGGTGATGGCAATCACAAACTCATTCCCGATCCAAGGTACAAACAAGCTGATGCTGATGCAGTCGTGGGACACTTCATCAATCAACTGGCTCTTATGGTTAAACAAAACTTGACCCTTAGTCCACACACCAACAGTCTTCACACTAACAATGAGATCAGAACTGCATCCAATCTTCACAATCATGCTCTTGTCAGAGATGGAAAAGTTATGGTGCAACCAGTGTAAGGTAGACGATATGAACAAGGGATGGTTGGAGCAGGTTATGGTAATACTAGAGTAGGCGGAGGTCATGTGACTAATCAGAATCGTGGAAGGATTGGGAATCAAGGTCAAGCAAAGCCAATCAAATGCTACAAATTTGGTGGTGAGGGACATATTGCAAGGAACTGTACATCTCCAAAACGTCCTTAGAATGCAGAATACTTCAGAGACAAGATGCTGCTTGTGCAAGCTCAGGACAACGGAGCAACTTTGGATGAAGAGGAGTTGTTGTTTCTTGCTGAAGGGAATGCTAAGACATATGATGCTGATGTAGATGAGCAACCAGCAGGGTATGGGTCGAGAACAATCCAAATGCCTTTCAAGTAGCTGACTGTGATGCTTATGATTCGGATGTGGATGATGAACCAACTGCCCAGTCAATCTTCATGGCTAGCATCTCCCCTATGGTCTCTCCTAAGGTTCCTTCACCGCAACAGGCTGGTCCATCCAAAGAATCAATCATCTCAGAGGTATTAAAACTGTACGATAAGGTTGATGAGCAAAAAATACATAATGAAGTACAATCTCTTGAAACTTATGATTCAGATGTTGAAAATATAGGAAATAGTAATATTGTCCCATATGATCAACATGTGGCTCAAAGTGAAAGTGAGATTGTACCAAGTGATGTATCTTATGCAGTCAATAATGACTGTGATTTTGATGAATACACTGCATGTGCCCTTGATGATTCTGCTACCTCTGAACTCAATGCCTATAAGGAACAAGTTGCTATCTATGAACAACGTGCTAAGTTTGAGTTAACTACCCGTGAGCAGGAAATGGATGACCAAATGCGTGCAATAATTAGAAAAAGTAATTTTAGAAAAGAAGTATTAAAACAAGAGTTAAACTCCTTACAAGAAAAGCTTTCTAAAACTGCTAAGCAAAAACAAGAACTTCAAGAAAATGTTAAAATGATTAAGCAAGAATTTAGTGCTAAGGAATCAAAACTTTTGAATGATTTTTCTAATCTAAAGACTTTGAAAAACAAGCTTGAAAATTAGTTGTACGTACAAGGAAACACCATTCAGACTGCTCACATGATCACTAAGCATAGAGTTCTAAGTGACAAACATAGTGTTGCTTTAGTTGATGAACCAAACCCTGAGGCTTGTAAAAAGGCTA
Source organism: Chrysanthemum makinoi (assembly GCA_910596185.1). Classification (NCBI taxonomy): domain Eukaryota; kingdom Viridiplantae; phylum Streptophyta; class Magnoliopsida; order Asterales; family Asteraceae; genus Chrysanthemum; species Chrysanthemum makinoi. The sequence goes on from OU343225.1 coordinate 126,622,434, forward strand.
GAGAAGCTCATAAGGTACTGTATGATGGTAATGAGATCCTTAAGCCTAGGCAGAAACCTAGTTGCACTGAGAACACTGAGGAAGATAGGCAGCTAGAAGAAGTCACTAGAATGAAGTTGGATGAAAAACTTAAGAGCCCTTTGTGCATAGATAAGAAAATCAGCTATAAAACACCCAATTATGCTAAGGACAATTGGATTGCCTTTAACAAGTTTAGACCTCAAACACAGCTGACCCCAGAACAAGTGTTCTGGAAAAAGGATATGGACATGAAAAAAGCTGATGAGTTTGTTGCACAGAAACCCCCATGTAGAAGAATGCCTCCTGCCACTGTTTATCCCCCCAATACTCCAATGCATTTAGTCCCTAGATCTATTCCCACTAAGAGCAAGACCTTAATCACCAAGATGTCATTTATCGACTATTTGCTGATTTTGAGAAAACTTGTAAGAAAAGGATCACACCCACTGGGATTACTGAAGGGGAAAGGGGTTTTGAACAAACTAAAGAATGCTATTTAACTGAGGTCATGCCTTTCTTTAAACAATTAAAAGGTCAATTTGAAAGTCTTCAAAATGGGATAAAATTGGATATTAAAGAAATGGAAAAGTAATTTGATGCAATGATAGTTGAGGTTAGTGACTATGAGCGAGAATTAAAATATAATGAGATTGAGAAGAAGAACTTGCATACCTTGAATGAGAATCTGATTTCTGAATGTATTACTCAAGATGTGTTTTACACTGCTACGAATTGTTCAATTAATGCTTCTCAATTTCATGAATTATCTATTGCTTTGAAAGTCTCCCATGATCGTGTCATTGAGCTTGAAAAAACTAACTCTAAACTGCATGATAAAGTTAAACAGGATGATCATGATAACCTTGTAAAACAGTTTTCTAAATTGAAAGTTGAGCATCTTGCTTTGGAATTAAAATATCAACATCTTAAAGAAAATGTTAAAACCTCAAATATCAAGACATCCTTGGATGTTCCTGAATTTGATGCAGTTTTTGAAATTAGCAAACGTGATGAACGGATTCGAGCTCATTGTAACACGATCAGAAAGTTGAAAGCCCAAATCTCTCAATTAAAGGGTGAAAAGAACAATGTGACTGGATCCCAAATGCCTCCTCATTTAAATTCTCAGTATTCTCAAACTTTTCATCTTCAAAACTTAGTTAATGCCTTACAAAAGGAAAACGAGAGTTTTCTAGAAGAAAATGAAAAGGTTAAACGACACTTTAAAGAGTTATATGATTCAATGAAAGTCACTCGTGACCAAAACAACAAAAAAAATAACGACTTTACAAAAGGAAATTGAGAATCTAAAGAGGCAGGAAAATGGGAAAATGCCAATTGTTTTTAATGAGAATGTTGCATCAAAGTCATCCTTAGACTGCAAATACACTGTGACTGTTAAATACATTCCTCCTCATCTTAGGAATAATTAACCTGTGTTTCATGACTATTGTGCTCACCTTAAGGATAGTCTAGAATGTCTCCGTAAGATTGTTGAAGAGGATTTCATTAATAAAACTCTTGATAGAGAAATTAGGTTTGCTTGCATTCAGGCCAAACGATCTCAAGAGCTGCTAGAATGTGTAATTGCAACATGTCCTAAATCCTTAGGTGCAAAAGGCAAAGCTGTGATGCCTTGTTCTATGCCTAGTGCCAAGCATACAAACCATTCTATGCCCAGTGTCAAGAAAGTGAACACTAATGTGCCTTCAAGTAGTTCAGATCCCTGCACATCTAGTTCAGGAATGCAAAAAGTAGATCAACCAACTAATGTTCCCATAATTCCCTCTACAGGAGTAATCAGTGACATTAAAGCAAGCGGATCAAAGCCTCTAGGCAATACCAAGCAAGACAGGACCTCGCAAGCTAAGAGTGTGCATTGGAAGAGTGTAGAAGATCACCCTAGGAATATTAAGTTTGAGTTGAATAAAACGAATCGTGTTGATCCTAGTATTAGCTATAAGCGTACTGTAATTAATTCTAATTCTGCTACTATTCGCAAACCATGTAATGATGATTGTTTGAATTTTGTTACTAATCTTGAATGTGGTGTGAATGATTTGATGAATGCCATTAAATGCCCTGTTAAAACTATTAATGAAAAAAATCAAGCTAAGAAGGCTAAACGGCAATGGCGAAAGAAAGTTAGAAAACAGTGGAAACCCACAGGAAGGAAATTTAGTAATATAGGTTATCAATGGATACCTACTGGGCTTAAGGTTAATGAGTTGTGCCCTAAAATTTCTAAGCCAATGCCCACTAGAAAATGGATGCCTACTGGTAGAACTATTCCCTTAAGAAGTGAAGATACTTTGAATATAACAAATATGAACACTAGAACTGCATCTATTTCTAATGATTCCATTGTTTCTACTTCTGATGTGGGTGTTCCAATCACTGTTACTAACCAAGTGGAACCCATTCTTGCATGGGGATCCCAATTATCCAGTTATCCATTCTTGTCTGTGTTCAACTGCAGATCGTTCAAATCTTTCTGTGGTACCTGGACTCAGGTGTTCCAAGCATATGACTGGAGACCGGTCGCGGCTCATGAACTTCGTGAGTAAATTCATCGGAACAGTGAGATTCGGAAATGATCATTTTGGTGATATTATGGGTTATGGAGATTACGTGGTTGGAGATAGTGTGATTTCCAGGGTATATTATGTTGAAGGACTTGGACATAATCTATTTTCTGTTGGACAGTTTTGTAACTCTGACTTAGAAGTGGCCTTCAGAAAACATACTTGCTTTGTTAGAGATCTTGATGGTGTGGAACTTCTCAGAGGAACTCGTGGTTCAAACCTATACACCATCTCTATCGAAGACATGATGGAAGCTTCACCCATCTGCCTGCTGTCAAAGGCCTCTAAAACTAAGTCATGGCTTTGTCACCGTCGTCTCAATCACTTGAACTTTGGTACCATAAACAATCTTTCCAGTAAGGACTTAGTAAAAGGACTACCTAGACTTAAGTATGAAAAAGATCATCTTTGTTCAACATGTCAATTGGGAAAAAGCAAGAAGTATGCCCATAAACCCAAACCTACAAATTCTGTTATGGAAGTTCTACATACCATTCACATGGATTTATGTGGACCCATGAGAGTGCAAACCATTAATGGGAAGAGATATGTGTTAGTTGTGGTTGATGACTACTCCCGATTCACTTGGGTTAAGTTTTTTAGAACAAAGGATGAAACTCCAGATGTCATCATTAAACTTATTAAACAACTACAGGTCCGACTTAACAAAACAGTTAGAATCATCCGATCAGACAATGGAACTGAGTTTGTTAATAAAGAACTCAATGAATTTTATGAAAGTATTGGAATCAGTCCTCAAAGAAGTGCTCCACGAACTCCTCAACAGAACGGTGTAGTTGAAAGACGAAATCGAACTCTTGTGGAAGCTGCAAGAACAATGCTGATTTACTCAAAGGTTCCAATGTTTCTATGGGCTGAAGCTATTGCCACAGCATGTTACACTCAAAATCGATCCCTAATCCACACATCTCATGGAAAGACTCCATATGAACTTGTCCACAACCAAAAACCTGATCTATCATACCTTCGTGAGTTTGGTGCTTTATGTTATCCAACTAATGACGGTCAAGATTTAGGTAAATTGAAAGCTAAAGCGGACATTGGAGTATTTGTAGGATATGCACCAAACAGAAAAGGTTACCGAATCTACAACAAGAGAACCCGAAATATCATGGAAAAAATTCACGTTACGTTTGATGAGCTGACCGGTCAAATGGCTCCTGGACAATCCAGTTCTGGACCCGCACTTCAAAACATTCCCATTGGTTCATCCCTTGTACCAAATTCCTCTCCAGCAACTCCACATGTACCCCCATCTGAAGATGATTTGAAGAAATTATTTGATCCAATGTTTGATGAACATTATGAGCCAAATGCCAATGATCTGTCAATTCCAACAAGAGGGGCTGCTTCTAGCACTGTCAATGAAGTTAACCCTTCAGTTTCGATGTCAGTAAGTCAAGAAGCTCATGCTACTGATCACTCTGTCTCGTCAACAAACCTTCAATCATCAAGTGTACATCATGGAATTGTTTCTGACACCCAGGATGAAGTTAATCCCTTTGCTACTCCCGAAGATGCTCCATTTGAAAATATCTTTGCACTTGAATCATCATCTGAACCATCTTCATCAGGAGACATCGACTCTGCTACTTCAGTTCCTCAACAACAACCACATGAACACCTTAGAAAATGGACACATGATCACCCATTAGACAACATCATTGGAAACCCCTCTCGTCCTGTATCCACTCGTAAACAACTTGCAACCGATGCCTTATGGTGCTTCTTCAACTCCGTACTCTCTAAGATCGAACCAAAAGATGTTAAAACCGCCATGAATGAAGATAGCTGGTTCTATGCCATGCAAGAAGAAATTCATGAGTTTGATCGACTTGATGTATGGGAATTAGTACCTGCTCCAGATTGTGCTATGATCATTGCTCTAAAATGGATCTTCAAAGTGAAACTTGATGAGCATGGTGATATTTTAAAGAACAAGGCTCGATTGGTTGCAAAAGGATACCGTCAAGAGGAGGGTATTGACTTTGAAGAATTATTTGCTCCTGTTGCTCGTATCGAGGCAATCAGAATCTTCTTGGCTAATGCTGCTAGCAAGAATATGGTTGTATATCAGATGGATGTGAAAACCGCCTTTCTGAATGGAGATTTGAAAGAGGTGGTTTACGTCACCCAGCCAGAGGGTTTTGTGAATCCAGAGCATCCTACTCATGTCTATCGCTGGAAAAAGGCCCTTTACGGTTTGAAGCAAGCTCCTAGAGCATGGTATGATACGCTATCAAAGTTCCTTCTATCTTCGGATTCAGAAAGGAGCAGTTGATCCGACATTGTTCACCAGGAAGTCGGGCAAACATTTAATTCATGTTCAAATATATGTTGATGATATTATCTTTGCCTCGACTGACCCTAATGAGTGTGACCGTTTTTCAAATGAAATGGGTTCTAAATTTCAAATGTCAATGATGGGAAAAATGTCATTTTTCTTGGGATTACAAATTTCACAAAGTCCCGGAGGCATTTTTATTAATCAATCTAAATATGCAAATGCGATTTTAAAGAAATTTGGATTTGATTCTTGTGACCCTATGACACTCACATGATTGAGCGTACTGAACTGGATGAGGACCACTCAGGGATCATGGTAGACCAAACGAAATATCGTAGCATGATCGGATCCCTGATGTACCTCACAGCTAGTAGACCAGACATCTTGTTCGCTGTTTGTATGTGTGCTAGATACCAGGCTAAGCCTACCAAAAAGCACCTTGAAGCGGTTAAACGGGTCTTTCGGTATCTCCAAGGAACCATCAATGTGGAAAACTAGAAGTGGGGGTTGAATAGTTTTACCAATTTAAAACTTCCTTTTAAATATTTAGATTGACTTATGTCAATCTATTTGGTTGTTTATGTTAGACGTTGATAGATGGATATAAACGTGTAATGAAAGATAAAGAGTAAAAAGCACATCACCACGACACAAGTATTTATAGTGGTTCGGCAACAAGGACACCTTCCTTGCCCTACTCCACTCCTCGAGTCACCTACTCGAGAGTTCGTAAGCACTACACCAACTCCTTATGGCGGAGAAGCCTTCACAACGTCGCTTAACCTTTTTCCGGTACAAAGCTTAATACCGAGTTCTTTCACACCAAGGCAAACTACACCTAACACAACGTCGCCTACCATTTATACGGTGCTAGGCTAACCACCGGGTTCTTTCACTCCAAGGTGAACCACACCTACACAACTTCGTCTACCCTTTATTAGGTACTAGGCTAAGCACCTAGTTCCATTACCATGGGGGAACTACTACCCATCACAACACAACACCTAATCTCTAGGAGATCTACTCCTTGTTACAACACCATCAAGGATATCACCATCCTTGGATCTAGTACTAGTCTATCTTGTACATCGAAACACACCATATCGATTGTACATCTAAGGCACCTTTAACTAATGCCTTTAGCTAGATCTTCAAGACACCTTTCACTAATGTCTTGTGGCTAGATCTTCAAGAAACCTTTCACTAATGTCTTGTAACTTGGCTTCTAGGCACCTTTCACTAATGCCTACAATATGGACGATCGACACCTTTCACTAATGTCTTCGTCTTGACTCTTGAGACATCTTTCACTAATGTCTTCAACACTACACTTCTTAGAAGTAAGAAAAGAATCATCAACAAGAAGACTTCAGTAGCCTTGATGATGAGGAAGCATGTCAACTCTTGGACTTGAGCTTGCTCGACTTCAAAGGTGGTGATCTTGCCTTTAAGAGGAACCTAGAAGATCACACAAAAACAAAAGACAAACTACATAGATCTCTTGGATCTGAGGTTAGAGAGATATAATACTTGGAGAGAGTATGTGTGAAAGTGGTGAGTAGAAAGGGAGAAATGACTCTCTATTTATAGAGGAAATTCTCTACTGTTCCCCGGATCCCGCGGATCCCTCCCACAAGGGATCCGGCTAGCACAAAGCCAGGGATCCGTGGAACACTCCTCTTTGCCCATGGGTATTTTTGGTTATGGGTCATGGGTCATGGGTTGATCCATGGGTCTTTAGCTAGATACAATGTATCTCTTGAGTGCTCACCAAGGGTTCAATGTATCTAGACATTAGGTATGGGTCAATACCATGGGTTATGGATATTATCCATATATGATATAAGCATGATGTCATGCAATGGGTTATGGGTCAAGCTCCATGGGTCATGGGCTTTGGGTTGTACCCAACTACATTCAATGTATTTGCCCAATGGGTTATGATACTTAAGTTTCTACCCATTTATATTACCCAATATACTACATACTAGTTATGTGTATATTTTACCCAAATATGTAAACACTAGTTGTTGTACATATGTAATATTAAATCATAAAATCACTTATACTTGTTTTAGTGTTTTATGTGAAAATGTGAATATGTTAGAAACTATTAGTTCAAACCATTTACGTATTTTATTTGTTTCGTTAAAATGATTTTACGTTTGTTATCGACAAAACGTTAGAAGATCGTAAAATATAAATAAACATTTTTACGGCTTATTTGTATTAACAATCTCCCACTTTTTGTTGATGACAAAACATAAAATTATTTTAAGGAAAAGCTAAAATTCGTAAAAGTTTAAATTTGTAGTTTTTACTTTCTTCTCCCCTTTTTTGTCGAAACAAAAAGTGTTTGAAGGAAGGCAACACATTGTTTTTAAGAAAAACATGTGAAAGAATTAAAAGTAAAAAGAAATAGAGAGCAAATAACGGGAAAGGATCTCGTCTTTACTCCACCTTGACGAGTCCATCCCTATTTAAGGGCGTCAAGTAAATGATACTAATCTAGTTTGTTTGCAAATAAGTTTGCAAAAGATATCGTCTAAGAGACGAATGTGCTCCCCCTTGATGATTGCAATTTTTGCAAAGGGATGTCACGAAATGTAAACCTAGTATTGCAAGTAATTTGCAATGTATTGCTTTGACATACAGCTCCCCCTAGCTTTAGGATGTCAACGTCTTCATATGTAAATTGAATAACTACAAAACAAAGGTTAGAAATCAAGTATAATTCACAATTTCCTGCAAATGTGATTCAAGTTAGTAGAAAGAAAGCTTTCTGTCTTACGGATCCCACGGTTCCCTCCTAGTAGGGATCCATCTAGGCAATTATGAGGGATCCGTATTAGCTGTTCAATTACAGCCAAGGTGATATAACAAGTAATGTTATCACACAAATCATATGCTCAACAAAATAACAAGTATCATGTAATTCCATTTAATAAAACTAGAGTTATGATATACATGACTCTAAAAACTAAGAAAATAAGAAAATACATGACTAGGAATTTCTAAACCAACTATCGCTTGATGCTAGGACACCACTAAAATCTTCTAGCTCAAGTTTTGTTTAGGTTTGATCTCGTCAAAACGTTCGAGGAGATGATAGAACATGAAACGTTGGTCTTCTCGTACTTCATGTATCAAACTTTCAACATGTTGACAATGATAGCAATCTTTGTCATGGCTAGGTAGTGGTGGTGGAAGAAGTGAAATGGATTGATGCGAAGGATCAAGTGAAGCGGCTTGTGGAGCTTCAAACGATGGAGGGATTGGTGGAGGTGCATTTGAGAATGACTCAACCAAAAATGATGGTGGTGGTAGAGAAGTGTCAACTTTCATATGGTCGGGTGGTTGACTTTGATGATTTCTCATAATCCAAATGGGATTGTATGATGGAAACGGCAAAAAGGAAGCCGGAGCAAGTGTTGACTCAACACCTTGATTTTGAATCATTATTTCTCCTAATGAGGAGAATGTTGTCGGCGAAAGCGGATGAGACGGCCTAGGAGGCAAGTCCTCTAAATTGTAGAGGTGAGGTGATGATAGTGGGGATGTAAATAAAATAGCTCTAGGAACCAATGGTGATGGTTTAGTGGAGATGATATTGTTTGGCCTAGGAGGTATGGTGGTGTTTGGCATAGGTAGTTTTGTGGGTACTATCCTTTTAGGAATTGGTTTGATTGGATGATGGAGAATTCTATCATTTGTTGGCTTGACGGGAGATGATTCGGTTGAAGAAATTTCGTGTATAACATGAGCCTTTTTCATGGGTGGTTCTTTGGTGGATAAGTTATTACTTGGGGTTTTTTTCATGATGAGATGATTTCAAGAGGTTGCAAGAGCTGAAAGTTTGAATGAGAGTGATGACTATGGAGGTCCTAACAAGGTGGTTTATAAACTAAGAGATTTGGCAAGTGCATTTAAGCCTTAAGCCACTAGGATTCATTGAAATGTGATGATTAGCATGCACAAGAGTCAACTTCAGAGATTTAATTAGGATGATGTGGAGTGTTCAAGTTAGCAAGATGAGCTTGAAATGATTGTTCGAGCAAGAGTTGACATAAATCTATCACCCGGATCCTACGGTTCCCACCAATGGGGGATCCGTCTAGGCTAATCCTAGGGATCCGGCTCTCAGCAGCTAGGAAAGGATAGAAGTGATGTTTGAAAGGTCTAAAGCCTATACCTTTTTGAATGTTTCAGTTCTCCTAAGTGTCTTTAAATGGAAGGGTACTTAAATGTTCAATGGCAATGAGTGATGTAGCTAATGATTGCCTTATATGAAAGAAATTGGAACTTTCATGAGTACCAATGAATGAAAAAAGATGACACTAAAATCTTGAGAGTGTCAAATGGAGCTAGATGATCCTAGTGATCAGATAGTGACTTAGGATAATGTCTTGGAGAAGATCCTAAAGGTTTTAAGGTGGAAGAACTAGAATTTGATCCATTTCGACCAATTTTAAGGTAAGGATGATTATGATCAATTTTGCCATAATCGAAAGATTTCTAGGTCTAGATGTGAGGGATCATGTGAGAAATAATGAGTGATCTAGAGAGCGGAAGAGTAATGAGTTTAGGTGAAACGATAGATCGAAAAGCACTTTGAGTGTGATCCTTAATGAGCTATGATTGAGTGTGAAGCTTACTAAGCTTGAGAAGGACTTAAGAGATCCTAAGGTATTAAGTTCAGCTAGTGTAAAGTAGTCTAGGAACATGGTTTAAGGTGTAAAGGATTGAAATTCCACTTCTATTCGCCCGGATCCCACGGATCCTTCACTTGAGAGATCCGGATAGTTACAAACTAAGGATCTGGCATCTGGGACAGTTTTACTTAACATTGAGTGTTTGTTCTAAGTATCGAACTTAGAAGCTAATGATCTCTACGGTAAGTATACATGTATACAAGTAAAACATACTAAGAGCATGTAGAAATAGCACATAAGCAATTAAATGAGATCTAGCTCACAAGTAACACAAAGGTTTATCAAACTTAACAACCGTTATTCAAGAAGCTCAAAATAGATTTACGATCTAGATTAGTAAATCATTTGTATTAACAATGGCGTGCAAAGTAGATGATGGTGTTCAAGACAATAGGGTTTTTTTGGCCAACGGAAGCAATGAACTATGTATAGTCATTACGGATGGTGATTAGCATACAATGTACTTCGTCCATGAAGTCATGTAGCTCTTCTCGATCAAAGCAAGATAATCACTTGATGAGGCAAGTGGTTGTGATTAACTAAAAGAAAATTTTATTTTACAACTTGTTTGATTAGTAATCCTAAAACCAGGCAAAGTATTTCCATTGTAAACTAACTTTAGGAAAACATAGGAGTATAAATTTCTCAAGTGAGAGAATGAATATGAGACTATTACTAGCAGTGCTCAATTACGACTAAACACGACCATTTTTACGGGCGATTCCACATACCCAACTTCTATCAAGGAAGCAATTCAATCGTTAGGTCAAATTGAGTTTCTAGTGCAATAAGTTCTCCAGTATTCATTCTCAAGTTAGGAAAATTTATATTCCTACAATGTCCTATCAAAGAGTAACAATGATGATACTTTGCTTCGTTTTTATTATTTATAATACTTGAAACAACTAAGGTGATGAAGGTGTAAAAAAAATTAAAATTTTTCCATATGGTGAACAAAAAAATGGTTGGATGAGCTAGTTCAACATATGTTGTTGGAAAGCTCGAGTTTGGACTTTCGGATATGAAAAATTATATTTGCGTTGCAAAATAATTTACTTGAGTATATCGGATGAAATAATCAAGTTGTCAATCCTACTATGAAGCTTGGAGAGCGATCATGAAAAGGAAAACGGGAGAGTACATCATCAACACAAGTGTAGATTATGATCCGATGTACATTCTTGTTGTTTTTAGAAAACGATACAAGAAAATATGAAATCAAGAAATCATATAGGCACATAAAACATTTATGTTGCACACATGACAAACTCAATCAAAAAGCCATTTTAGTGTGTTAAATGTTTTAAACATTTTTCAACTTATAAAACTAACATTTTCGACACAACTAGATGTTATCCCAAACACTCCTTCAAGTAGCACATTGATTAGTAGAAGAATACTAAATCGACAAGAAAGAGAGAGAATAGCAAGGTAAGGAAACCACATATGATAATCAATCAAACAAGCACACAAGTTATTTGAGATAAACAAATAATCAAGTAATGCAAGGGAAACAATTTATCATTTAGCATAGCAAACGAAAGTTCTTTTCATCGCTTTGTGTTAAACATGTATACCAATATTGATTAGTTTCCTTTATAAATATGATCAAAACCTTGAATTTAAAAGATGATACATTGTTATTCAAAGATGAAAACATCTGTTTCCAATTAGATCAAAAGTTTGTGCAAAAGTTATGACCGAAAAATGACTTTCTATTATAAATCAATGATTCTATAAATTTTTGTTTTGAATCAGTTTATGAAATCATTTTAAAATGAAAGTAGACTCAAATACCTTTAAAACAATAGGTGGCACGACTTCTAACGACTTACGGTTAATTAGTTATGAATTTTTGAAATTCAGACAAAAAACTGTCTTATGTACCACGGATCCCACGGATCCCTTGCTTGAGGGATCCGTCCAGTGTAACCTGAGGGATCCGCGAATCTGACACAGAATTACAAAAATGTACGCTTTGACCCGACAAAAAGGTTTAACCTTTGTAGACTTTTAAGTGAAGTTATATTAACCATTTTTACCTTTATTCAAGCTTGATTAACAAGATATCTAACAACAAAACTTCAAAGAGAAAAAGATCAACAAAAACACTTTTCATTTTATGCTTATTATAAGATAGTAGCATATCTCACCATTTTATCCACAAGCAATTTAGCACATTTTTTACCAAAAGTTTTAACTAAGAAAACATACCTTTGCTATATTCCCTTTTTATGGTTTTAGAAACCATAGACGCGAAATACTTCATGATCTTCTAAGATACCCCAATCCTTTGATAAATATTCTTTTTAGGGAAAGAAATATTTAGAGAAATTCTTCATGATCTTCTTAGGATGCCCAAATCCAAGTATGGAGAATACTTAACAAAGAAAATGTTAGAACATTCTATCATTGTCCAACAATAAACATTATAATGATTTTTAAAACATGATTTGAAAAATCCTTCTTTGTAGTTTTCAAACATACACGGATCGTATCAAGTTTTTAAAGTACAACATAGTCTAAGAAACTTGGTAACGAAGCTCTGATGCCAATTGTGGAAAACTAGAATGGGGGGTTGAATAGTTTTACCAATTTAAAACTTCCTTTTAAATATTTAGATTGACTTCTGTCAATCTATTTGGTTGTTTATGTTGGACGTTGATAGATAGATATATAAACGTGTAATGAAAGATAAAGAGTAAAAAGCACATCACCACGACACAAGTATTTATAGTGGTTCGGCTACAAGGACACCTTCCTTGCCCTACTCCACTCCCCGAGTCACCTACTCGAGAGTTCGTAAGCACTACACCAACTCCTTATGGCGGAGAAGCCTTCACAACGTCGCTTAACCTTTTTCCGGTACAAAGCTAAATACCGAGTTCTTTCACACCAAGGCGAACTACACCTAACACAACGTCGCCTACCCTTTATACGGTGCTAGGCTAACCACCGGGTTCTTTCACTCCAAGGTGAACCACACCTACACAACGTCGCCTACCCTTTATTAGGTACTAGGCTAAGCACCTAGTTCCATTACCATGGAGGAACTACTACCCATCACAACACAACACCTAATCTCAAGGAGATCTACTCCTTGTTACAACACCATCAAGGATATCACCATCCTTGGATCTAGTACTAGTCTATCTTGTACATCGAAACACACCATATCGATTGTACATCTAAGGAACCTTTCACTAATGCCTTTAGCTAGATCTTCAAGACACCTTTCACTAATGTCTTGTGGCTAGATCTTCAAGACACCTTTCACTAATGTCTTGTAACTTGGCTTCTAGGCACCTTTCACTAATGCCTACAATATGGATGATTGACACCTTTCACTAATGACTTCGTCTTGACCCTTGAGACATCTTTCACTAATGTCTTCAACACTACACTTCTTAGAAGTAAGAAAAGAATCATCAACAAGAAGACTTCAGTAGCCTTGATGATGAGGAAGCATGGCAACTCTTGGACTTGAGCTTGCTCGACTTCAAAGGTGGTGATCTTGCCTTTAAGAGGAACCTAGAAGATCACACAAAAACAAAAGACAAACTACATAGATCTCTTCAAAGGTTAGAGAGATATAATACTTGGAGAGAGTATGTGTGAAAGTGGTGAGTAGAAAGGGAGAAATGACTCTCTATTTATAGAGGAAATTCTCTACTGTTCCCCGGATCCCGCGGATCCCTCCCACAAGGGATCCGGCTAGCACAAAGCCAGGGATCCGTGGAACGCTCCTCTGTGCCCATGGGTATTTTTGATTATGGGTCATGGGTTGATCCATGGGTCTTTAGCTAGATACAATGTATCTCTTGAGTGCTCACCAAGGGTTCAATGTATCTAGACATTCTCTTGAGTGCTCACCAAGGGTTCAATGTATCTAGACATTGGGTATGGGTCAATACCATGGGTTATGGATATTATCCATATATGATATAAGCATGATGTCATGCAATGGGTTATGGATCAAGCTCCATGGGTCATGGGCTTTGGGTTGTACCCAACTACATTCAATGTATTTGCCCAATGGGTTATGATACTTAAGTTTCTACTCATTTATATTACCCAATATACTACATACTAGTTATGTGTATATTTTACCCAAATATGTAAACACTAGTTGTTGTACATATGTAATATTAAATCATAAAATCACTTATACTTGTTTTAGTGTTTTATGTGAAAATGTGAATATGTTAGAAACTATTAGTTCAAACCATTTACGTATTTTATTTGTTTCGTTAAAATGATTTTACGTTTGTTATCGACAAAACATTAGAAGATCGTAAAATATAAATAAACGTGTTTACGGCTTATTTGTATTAACAATCAACATGGGAATTTGGTACCCGAAGGACACCGGTATGTCACTAGCAGCCTATGCAGATGCTGATCATGCAGGATGTCAAGATACACGTCGAAGTACGTCTGGAGGTGCTCAGTTTTTGGGTGATAAGCTTGTGAGCTGGTCTTCAAAAAAGCAAATGAGTACTTCTATCTCTTCTACAGAGGCTGAATACATAGCCATGTCATCTTGTTGTGCTCAAATCCTATGGATGAGATCTCAATTATCTGAATATGGCTTTGAATTCAATAAAATCCTTCTGTACTGTGATAATAAAAGTGCTATTGCTCTCTCATGCAACAACGTACAACACTCAAGAGAAAAGCACATCAACATTCGACATCATTTCATCAGGGAGCAAGTTGAAAACGGTGTGGTGGAACTATACTTTGTGAGGACTGAATACTAGTTAGCAGACATCTTCACCAAAGCTCTTCCTAGAGAACGTTTTGAGTTTATCCTTCCACGACTTGGTCTTAAGAGCCTACAACCGGAAACACTCAAACGTCTTCAAGAGGAAGAAGAGGAGTAAAAGGTTTTCCTTCATCTATTTCTTGTAAATATCTATTCGAAAAACAAAATACAAAATTACAAAACCTTCCAAAAAAAAAAAAAAAACCCATAAAAATTTGAAAATCTTGAAAAATTTCCAAAAATATTGTCCTTTTGTCATGTTTTTTTTTATTCGATATATATCTATGGTCTTTTTTGCTGTCAGTCAAAGAGTGACACGAGTCTTTAGATGTTGTTCGAATGTACATATTTTTCTTTTAACAATATATATATATATATATATATATATATATATTTGGGAGAAAGTGAAACTATGGTTTATTGTCATTTCAGGCAGTAACCCGCTCTTCAATGAAAGAACAGAGCCATGCTTTATCTTGGTTTTCAAATCTCATGCTCTGATTATATAACCATTTTCTTCTATCTAATGAAAACTAATTGATTTGAAAAATAAATCGGACTCTATTTTTGAAAATCATCTGGACTTAACATTTGTCAAAAACATCTATCTCTCAATCAACAACTTATGTCATTGATTGAGGGGGAGAATGATTTCAATTAAATCAAAAGGTTATTCATCATACAATTGTTTTCAAAAGATAATCGTGCATGTTTAATCAATGGAGTTTAAAGTCTTAAAATTCGATCCTTATTAGTTAAAACGTTTTCATAATCAAGTCACAATTCTCCTTAAAAGCTTTCAAAATCAATTTAAATCTACAAAGATCACAACTCTCAAATGATTTGATAATTGTGATCGGGGGAGAATTTGTGATTCAAATTGGATTTAGACTGATAATTCGGTAAATGGTTTTATAAGGATGTACAAGCTCTCCCTCCCACATGTGCCAAACGATTTCAAATTTTCCATGCGCATGTTGAGGGGGAGAATCTCTCTTAAACCATAAAGATTTGAAACGTGATCAATTTACTTCAATGTGCAGACTTTTCCTAATATGTGCACTACCTTTTCAAATATCTATGCACATATTGAGGGGGAGCAACTATTTTGAAAACCACATTTTTATATAACTACTCTTAGATGAAAATAATTTCTATTACAAAATGATGCTTGATGCAAATGTTGAGGGGGAGCTCTATTTCTAAAAATATCAAAATCAATTCAGATACAAAATACTTTGATAATATATCACAAGTATTTGGATTGATTTTCAAATGGTTCCAATGGCAGATGAACAATACCAAATAGACTGACCAAATTTACCTTATGTATGGTGATATAAGGATGATAAGGTTAGGTATTTGTTCCCATGATCCGCCAGAACATGAGGGATCTACCCAGGGACAATCCACTAGATAGTGTAGAAGTCCTTAGGTATTTTGAAAAAAGGAGAAAAATGAGAATATGGGAAGAGTGCGGACTGAGACTGAGCTAGTACTGGAATAAACCCAACAAGGTTCTAGTAATGAAGTCTCGGTAAGCACTGAAGGGGTTGAAGAATGATAATGAAATGAATATGAATAGGGTGAAAAGAAATAGACCTCCAATAATTCAACCTTAGGGCAGAAATCGGGTTCAATTCATATACAACTGGTGGTTACCAAGGTAACATCGGTATTGAAGACAAGACGTCATGGACCCAGTGACGCACTGCACTTCAACTTTCCAAACCACTCAAGTTCCTCTTAAAAGGACTTGTTTCATTCTCACGGGGAACCGACATAATCTATCGACTTTCTCTTAGAGATAGTTGGTATTGAAGAAGGAGACCCTCTCCCTAGTCTCCGGCATAGGAACCAAATATGCATAATTGAGTCTAGAGCCACGAGATCATCAATAAATCTCATTAGGACACTTTCAATGAAGACTCTCTGTTTCACACAATGTGGAAAGAGAGATTATATCTTATGAGTCCTATGCATTATCCTTGTGGTATTTCCAGAATATCTGAGTGATATGCATACATATTCACCATGAAGATGGAAAGCCTTCTGGAGCCAACATCAAACAAGCTCCTGGTGGGTGGCATATGAGATCTATCCAATAGATCAACCATGTGACAACTGAACAGAAACAATGGGGCGATTCAATCTTTTGAATCAATCCTGGTTCAGGTTATGGATTGACGGATACCTTTGAAAAACCGGTCGTTGTGCTTAAAAACTCTTTTCTCTAGCACATCGACTGTGTACAAATATTTCAAAATAAAAGGTGTTTATGATTGATAATTGATTTTCATTAAAACCTTCGTTGTATTGCAAAAACAATTTCTATTGAGCGATACACGATTGTTTTTCAAATCTCTTTTATCAATCGTTGAATCTCAAATCGCCGGTTCACTCACTCTGTGTTGTCTTCTTTGAGACGTTCCGGTTTGAGAACGGCTAGAACAACTGCGAAACCCCGTCAAGGAGATTCTTCGAATTCTACCCGATCACAGAGACTTGTATCTTGATCAACGGGGAACCGTGGGCCGTGTACCTCAATTCAACGAAAGTGATCAAAGACACTTTCGTACGCTTTATTGCTAACTGTTTTATGCGGTACACCCCAACGCTTGTTGATCGAATGAAGTGGTCAATCCATAGCCGCATTCTCACACAACACATTCATATCTAAAGAAATCATGATTAGTGCATCAATGACTCTGATATTTTCACTCTATGCTTCTGCCACGCTGGTGCTAATATCATGAATTAACGAAAGCTTCCGCTACTCTGATGAAAAGAAATCATGATACATAATGTGAGCATGTCGGTCCAAAAGTCACAACATCACATAATACCAACACCACAAAGGATGAGTCAAAGATTTATGTTTGGTGATGATCTCAAAGTCGGCTCAAAACTCGATCACGTGGATCAGTTAAAGACCTCCACTCAGATTATTCAAACATGAAAAAATGAAGAATCAAAGACTACGAGCTACAGAACAAAGAACATGAACAAGAATCCAAGAACAATCTCAATGTAACATATGTTTGTATTTTATGTAATTTGAGGTGACCTCCCTTAGGGGGAGATTGTTAGGATTTAGTAAATCCATGTATTAAAGTGTCGATCACCTCAAGTATTTGTAATCGTTAGAAAGCTCGTAGTCGTAGTTATTTAATGTCAAGTAGTATTTAGTTAAGTAATACCGTGGAGGAAGGAAGGGTCTTTACCCACTGTATGCCTGATCCACAACCCGTTAGGTGACGTTTTGTGTAAAGACTATAAATACTCTCTACCTTTCAAGGTAGAGAGTTGGAGTTCATAATAAGATTTTTCTTTCTCTCACTAAAGTTCCCAAACCTCTAACTTTCTCTCTCTAGAAAATCATATATTCGCCTACTTGTGTTTGTGTTATGATGTGTATGTGAAATCTAATATGTAACAGAAACTATGCTTATCCTTGACTATTTGCCTTGTCCAATTTCATTTGTGTAATAAACCATGAGAAATATCGGTTAGGGTAATTTTCGCACCAAATTTAAAATTTTTCATGACATGTAGGAATGGGCCATTAGTCTTAATAAAGCGTCTCATGGATAGGAAGTTATATGACTAGCACAAAACCCTTTACCACTTAAATTCCACCCAAAATGTAAGGATCGCCCTTAGATTTGTAGGAATTAAAGCATTCCTCTTTAATGCTTCGAGTGTGTACCGGTAGTATAATAGATTCTAGAACTTGTTTTGTGATGCATTCCGAGATCGCTACTGAGACTACACTTGTGTAGTTAGGAATAACTAAATGATCAGAGGCATTAGGATAACCCTTGTTTGATACCTGTATTATAATTACTTCTTCCACATCGGTTGAGTAATTCCCCCACACCCTTGCGTTGTACTCATCTTTAGTACATGATACCCCTAGTTAACCCCTCAGAGCCTATCCTTTTCGCGGTTCTCCGCGATGTTTCGGTTTTCCAGAATATTAATGAAGAACATTGTTTACAATCCACCCCCAAATGTACACCCAAATCGGCTTAGCCTACCTTGTATGCACTCACTTTTAGTGCATTGTTGTTATCATACTAAACCCTTAGTTCAATTGTCTAGTTGCTTGCATAAGTTGCTAAGTCGAGTCATATCCTTTGTACACAATTTTGGGACGATTGGGACTAATGGGAAGAGTTAAATTTTATGAGATGACGGGAAGGAACGTTAAATTCAAATTCCCTTTATTTAAGTAATAATGTGCTCCAAGTGTTTTAATCTTTTCAATTCGGGTCAATTTAGTGTTAGAGTAATAAAAACTCAAGTGTAGGGATGTGCCTATAAATGTAACACCCCCAAATCTCGGTATAGCGGAAGACGTAATCAAGTTTTGGGGGCATTACTATTTGATTGGTATCCCAAACAAGTATAGCAAAAATATTGTCGTTTAACATTCAAAACCAATCCCAAATTTAAGTATTCAAAACATTTAATCCAAGAGTATAATTATTAGGCCCAAAACATGATTTAATAAAATAGGTCCCCAAAGTTTATCAGAGTCAGAAATGATCCTTGAACCCCGCCTTCTTGCCAAGCTTCCACAAACCACGTAATCCAAACATCTTTCAAATACATGAGAAATCATGCTAAAAGGTCAGCTTACACTGGTGAGTCATAGGTTTAAGTTCAACAAAATCATAGCGGACCAGTAGGAGTTGATTTACTATGCAAGACCTAAGATAGATAAATACCGATCCTACCCGAATCACCAACCATAAACATGTCCCGCATCCAGGGACTACTCGGCCCAAGCGACTCTTGTCCAAAGACTGTCGTGGCAAAATCTAGAAGAATTGCCAACCCCGGACTAGGTCGAGGTAGAAGTATATTCTTAGCTAGGCAACAGTTATAGCAATTAGGATTGCTACCCTAGTCTAAGGCAAAAACTACCGCACATTTATCTAAACAGTCAAGCATATAAGCAAATCCAAATAGTTTTCACGGTCCAAAAATAGTAGCATGATTCTCACCCCAATGTAGTTAAAACGTAGATAAAAGTAGGGCTATAAAACTCACCTCAAGCAATCAACGCACAAATAAACACTAGCAGAAGATAACGGTAATCACGGCACAACGAATATCGACTCGGCACAACCTATTAATGTAGACCAAACTAAATATATATATTCCTCGAAATCAACGTTATCTACCCCAATGTATTCCATTTCTTATTTCCAAAAATGTCTCGTTTCACCATTTAATCCTAGTGTTTGGTATTCCTAATGTGGGTGTATCGACTCAATATGATGCTATTAATGCACTCAATCAACCAATGTATAACTCAATGCAACACAATGAGACCTCTAAACGATAAACTCCATAGTCCAATAAGTTTTGGAATAAATAGTATACCTTATCGAATTCGTCAACTCGATAAACTCATTTATTTACTGGTGTCGCTTATTATCCCATAAATCAATCGTATCCTAAAGAGTCATAAGGATAATTCACCCATTAATAAGGTTACCCAACGTACCTAGCGGGCTCTTATTAGATTCGTCAACATAATAAGTCCGCTACCCACGTGGATCAACACTATTAACGTTAAGTTATCCATAACCCATGCACACAACGTAAGTAAATAAATACTTAAACTAGTCTTAAATGTCCACAATTGACATTTATTGATGAACGTGTACTCGAAACATTAATTACTTATTTATTACAAAACATTTTCAATTTAGTCGATTGTTTCCGTTTAAAAATAGTAAATAACAAGATAAGACTTGTTATCAATATTTTTGGTACAAAAGCCCATTTATTATTTATATTTCATAGTCTATTAGCATTTTCATGTTTATATATATATTTCGTCAAATTCCAATATTTATCTCATATCGTTATTCGTTTCGAGTACACAAGCACGAGTCATGACTTTTCGGCTTTTAATCAATCAATAGTCTAAATTATACTAAAGTCCATGTTACGGCTTTGTCGGAGTCAACTATTGACTAAAAAGTCAAAGTAACGCCGACGTAGCTCAAAGTCAACAATATATATATCAAGTCGAAATTTAAAAGTCATAATAGCGCAATTCAATCCCAAAACAACTCAAATCAATCTCGCCAACCAATCAATCAACCAATTATGCCCGAAACCAATGTTATGACCCTAATGATCATGACACGGTTACGGTTAAGACCACGTGAATCAAACAAGCTCTAGAAGCTTTTCGGCTCCACGCGTCTCATCCAAACCTCAACTACATCAATCAACAAGCTACCAAAATGACCCGACCCGGACCCGTGGTCCATGTGGGTCACGTACGCAACCCATGGGGCTCGTACGTGCCCTATGTGGCTCGTACACCATACCAATCCAACCAAACATCCTCCAAATCAATTCCACAACATCCAAATCCAATCATTCAAGCTCCAATCATTAACCAAACACAAAACCCATCATCTATTATAACCAAAAATATGAAACTAGACCTAAAATGTATAAACCCATCAAATTGATACACCACACACTTACCAAACACTAATTACTTGTTTATTTAGACATTAATTAGACTTGATTCTACGTTTAAACCAAAAGCCCCAAAAATTACCATAGGGTCAAAACCCTAGAATGCCATACGTGGCTTATTATTGCTTAAACAAGCTCTAACCATGTTCCATTTACCTTATTCAAGCACCAATTGCAAAACCCACTTGAAACCCTAAAAATCCGAATCTTAATCTTTAAATTTGAGGGTGTTAATGAAGGTTTTAGTATGAGTATTATATATGGATGGAAAGAGGATGAAAAAATCTTTGATATGGTGGTGGAGGTGTAGCACCACTCGCCGGAAAATGGCCGGAATGTGGCCGGAGGTGGCGGCGGCCAAGGGTGGTGGTGGCGGCTAGGGTTTTATTTTGGAGGAGAGAGAGAGTAGAGAGAGAAAGTGTGTTGTGTGTGTGTTTTTAGTGAGAGAAAGAAACTAGCAAATGAGGGGATGGGAGGGCCTTTTATACTTGGACAAAAAGGACTCAAAAATAAATAAATTGGGTGGAGAGGGCGCCGACTAGGGGAAATGGTGGGGGGTTGGAGTTGTAATTTTTCGTAACTATCCCGTTTACCCATTCCCGAGCTCACATATTGTCCCCCGAGTGTCCCACAACGTTCATTCGACTTTCTAACCTCGTTATTTATGTTTTTCCACGAGTTTTGACTATTTATTTGTCAATTTTCGAGTTACGGTCTAAAAGTTACAATAATTCTCGTTTTAGGCTTTTCAAGTGCCGAATTGAATAGTGCCTACCAAATAGAGTTAAAACTCATACGATAACTCATTTAAAAGTGAAATAATCCGTAAAAACCAATAGACGATATAAAATCAAGTCATGGTTTATAAAAATAGTGATAAAGGCAAAACTCGGTTTTAGTTTAACGTAATGTGGTTACCTAAAATAGACTCCCTAAATTGCCAGATGTCACAGCCTCCCAGCCTTAGAAGAAACCCGTCCCGGGTTCACTCCGAGTTGCTTGGTGTCATGAAAAGTTTAGGATACTTCCGACAGAGAACGTCCTCACGTTCCCAAGTGAACTCCGGTCCATGCCGGGAGTTCCAACGAACCTCAATAATCGGAATACGGCTATTCTTCAGCCTTTTGATCTCACGGTCCATAATCTCTATCGGTTCCTCAAAAAAATTCAATTTCTCATAAATAAGAATATCTTTTAAGGGCACAACTATGTTTTTCTCCGAAAGACATTTCTTAAGGTTACTAACATGAAAGTCATTGTGTATACTGTTCAATTCTGATGGTAGCTCCAGGCGGTATGCTACCGGTCCGATTCTTTCCAGGATTGGAAATGGACCAAAATATCGGGGATTGAGTTTTCCACGTTTCCCAAAACGAATCACTCTTTTCCAAGGAGAAACTTTCAACATAACACGATCTCCAACCTGAAATTCTAAAGGTTTACGTCTCTTATCGGCATAACTCTTTTATCTATCATGAGCGGTTTGCAACCGATTACGAATCTGAACTATCTTCTCAGTGGTTTCCAAGACAAGTTCGGGACCTGTAAGTTCACTCTCGCCAACTTCAGGCCAACAAACAGGAGAACGACATTTTCGGCCATATAGTGCCTCAAATGGGGCGGCCTTAATGCTAGAGTGATAACTATTGTTGTAAGAGAATTTGGCCAAAGGGAGGTGTCTCTCCCAGCCTTTGCCGAAATCAATAACACAGGATCTAAGCATGTCTTCTAAAGTCTGAATGGTTCTCTCGCTTTGACCATCGATCTGAGGATGGTAAGCAGTACTCATATCCAAATTTGTTCCTAATGCTGTCTGTAATGATCTCCAAAAGTGGGATGTAAAACGACTATCCCTATCAGAAATGATAGATATCGATACTCCATGATGCGATACTACCTCCTTAAGATACAATCGAGCAAGCTTATCAAGACTATCGGTTTCACTAATAGCTAAGAAGTGAGCAGACTTAGTTAAACGATCAACTATTACCCAGATAGCGTCATTGACGCTAACGTTCTCGTAATTTAGTGATAAAGTCCATGGTTATTCGCTCCCATTTCCATTCGGGAGTTCGGTTGAACTAAGAGTCCTCGATGGTTTTGATGTTCGCCTTTACTTTAGAACAAGTCGGCACCAACCGACATCTTGAGCTATATCGGCCTTCATATTAGGCCACCAATAAAGTTTCTTAAGATCCTGATACATCTTATCGGCTCCGGGATGAATAGAGTATTTTGATTTATGCGACTCGTGCATAATCAACTCACTGATTCCACCATGAAATGGTATCCAGCTTCTGTCTTTGAAGCATAAAGTTCCGTCAGAACGCTTCAAGAAGCCATTTTCACTTTCTACCATTCCATGACGATTCTCATAAGGACGGTTCTCTTTCGTCAATGCCTCTGCTTGGGCGGCTAAAATTTGAGACGGTAAGGGCGAAACAATGGTCATTCCTAAGGATCTAACAAGTTGGGGTTTAATGTCCTCTTTACGACTAAGTGCATCAGCCACAACATTAGCCTTACCAGGATGATAACGAATCTCACAGTCGTAATCACTAAGCAATTCCAACCAACGACGTTGTCTCATCTTCAGTTCCTTCTGATCTAAGATATGCTTCAAACTCTTATGGTCGGTAAATACTACACACTTGGTTCCATACATGTAATGTCTCCAGATCCTAAGAGCAAACACTACAGCACCTCACTCAAGGTCATGGGTGGTGTAGTTTTTCTCATTCTTCTTAAGTTTTTGGGATGCATAAGCAATCACCTTCTCACGTTGCATCAAAAAAGCACCTAAGCCTTTATGTAAAGCGTCGCAGTACACGACAAAATCTTCGCTTCCTTCGGGCAAAGCTAGGATGGGCGCACTACACAACTTCTCCTTCAGAAGTTGGAATGCTTCTTCTTCCTTTTCTCCCCATTCATACTTAACATCCTTCTGAGTTAGTTTGGTCAGCGGCTTAGCTACCTCGATGAATATCCTATAATAGCCTACTAAACCTAGAAACTGCCGATTTCGATGGGTTTTAGGAGCCCATTCCTTAATGTCCTGAATCTTAGCTGGGTCAACATGAACACCTCGACTATCTATCACATGACCTAAGAATTGCACGGACGAAATCCAAAATTCACACTTAGAGAATTTGGCATACAGCTTGTCCTCTCTCAACAATCCTAAAATGAGCCTCAAATGCTCTTCGTGTTCCTCACTACTCTTAGAGTATATCAAGATATCGTCTATGAATACTATCACAAATTTATCCAGGTATGGCTTACACACTCGGTTCATGAGATCCATGAAAACCGCTGGCGCGTTGGTCAAACCAAACGACATCACTTGGAATTCATAGTGTCCATAACGAGTTCTAAACGCCGTCTTAGGGATTTCCTCCTCTCGAACTCTAAGTTGGTGATAACCAGATCGTAAATTGATCTTAGAAAAGACACTAGCTCCCTAGAGTTGGTCGAATAGATCATCTATTCTAGGTAACGGATATCGGTTCTTCACTGTTAACTTATTCAATTCCCTATAATCAATACACATCCGAAACGATCCATCCTTATTCTTCAAAAATAACACTAGTGCTCCCCACGGTGACGAACTTGGTCAAATGAATCCCTTCTCTGACAATTCTGCCAACTGTTTAGACAGTTCCTCCAATTCTCTTGGAGCAAGTTGATAGGGTGCCTGGGCTACGGGTGCCGCACCGGGTATCAACTCTATTTGGAACTCCACTTGTCGGACAGGTGGAATCCTTGGCAGATCATCGGGAAACACATCCGGAAATTCTATAACCACGGGTACATCATTAAGGCATCTTTCACTCTTCTACTCACTTTTCTTTTCAGAAATTCGGGCCAAGAAAAGACAACCTCCTCTATCGATGTACTTCTGGGCCTTAATACAAGAGATGATGCTCAACCGGGAAGGACTTCCACAGTCGCTCCGATCTCCTTGTATGCTCAGAACTTTTCCGCCATACGGTAAATGCACAATCTTCTCATCACAAATAATGTGTTCACCGTTCTTCGATAACCAATCCATTCCGATAATGACGTCAAAACTTCCTAAGGTAACCGGCAATAAATCTATACTAAACGGGCGGTCTAGGAAACTTAAGGTACAACCTCGAACTACGGTGTCTATCTTCTCTATATTCCCATTTGCTAATTCCACATCGTAACTAAACCCTAGAGGTGTTTGGGAGATTCCTAGTAATGGCATAAAATTGGTGGATCCGAAACTCATATCCGCACCAAGTATCAAACAAGATGGAAGCATAGCGATTATTGAGAAGAACGTACGTAACTACGTTAGGGTCATCACCAGCTTCCTTCCCAATAGCGTAAACACGCATTGTTCCCATGTCTCTCTGCTGATTCCTAGCACCATGGTTTCCCTGGTTCTCCACAACCTTACGCTTCACAGGGTTTAAGCCATTATTTCCTACACCTCGGTTAACAAATCCGCCTACATTACCGGGATTTCCTCTCATCCACGGCTCTCGGCACTCATTCTTAAAGTGTCCCTTCTTTCCACATCCAAAGCAGGTGACAGTGGCCTTCGATCCGCTCTTTGTGCGATTTAAGCTGCAGCAAGTGGACGAGACCTACAGTCTTTGGCCAAATGTCCTACCTTAGAGCACTTCCTACACATATTCGGGCATAGTCCATGGTGGTATCGGTTACAACGACCACACACAGGCTTACTACCCTCATAATCTTTCCGTCCTCCATTTCCTATGGTGAACACCCTGGCTATCTCATGCCGTTTGTTGCCATTCCCTTTAGCAACTTCGTTGCTCTTCCTCTTATCACTCCTATCATTCTTACCCTTGTCTCCTACTTCTAGTACATAAGAGTCCATCAAACGATGAGCCACAATAATTGCCTCATGCAAATTAACTGGCTTCGGAACGATGACATCATTTCGAGTAGCTATAGGCAATCCATCAGTATACCTCTCAATCCTAAGTTCTTCAGTGCGAACCATATCAGGGCAAAGCAATGATAACTCTTGGAAACGACAGTATAAGTTAAGCCATGTCCTTAACCTTATGGTTCCAGAAGTCAATCTCTAACTTTTTAACTTCATTCCTAGGATAGTAAGTCTTGATCAGGAGAGTCTTAAACTGAGTCCAAGTCATACTATAAGCTACATCAATCCCTACGACTGCGATAATTGTTCCACCGGGTTAACGCTCGTCCTTCAAGGTATATGTTGCATACTTAACCTTACAATCCTCCTCACAATTACTAACAAAACAGTTCAGTTTTCTCCAACCAACTAGTCAGGTAAACTACTCCCTCAGTTCCTCTAAACTCAATGGGACCACAGAATCGGAACTCTTTGTAAGTACAACCTCGAGTTCGATTCAAGATTGGGGTTTCACTAGAGGTGTTAGAGAGATTAGTCTCGACTAGCAGTCAAATGGCGACACTGTGCCACTAACTAGTCAACATGGGTTGGGTTCACGTGGAGGTTTTGTGAACAGACCATTCTCGGCATGGTCGTTCACATTCGGGTTCTCTACCGAGGGTTATCAGAGTTCGGGTTCTCAATAGGTGGTGTGGTCGGGGCCGGACGACGACCTCGATGACCAGGGGCAACAACAGCAGCAGGAGCTGCTCGGTTGTTCCTAAGCGGGTTTCATCTTGTTGCCACCATTCTAGAGGCAAGAAGAACAGTTTCATAAGTTCACAATTCACGCTCTAAAGATAGAGTTGGGTTCCAAGGATCACCCAATAACGCCTGAATACGTAATCAAGGCCAACAGGGATAACGCTATATTAAAACGAAACAATCAAATACTGAATCATAACTAAGGATCCACATTCCAATAACCATAACTCATAGGTTTCAAAAGTGGAAATACATGGAAGGATACGAAGGAATCAAAAACAATCCTAACAACAATACTAGTAAGACAACTAGGATAATCCTACATCTCGAACCAAGTACTACTTAGTTTCAAGATGGTACAAAGCCATGAATCTAATACTATCTAGCCACGTATACGAATACCACTAAATGATCTCCTAACATCGTCAACCTCTCTCCACAAAGATGCTAACTCAACACGTCGAGTGATGAGTGTCTAAATACTCATCATTTTTGTACAATCTAAACTGCAAAATCATCTGAAAACACTCAGTAATGCATCAAAATGCTGAAAATATCCCAAAATTGTGTTTTATGTGTTTTAAATGCAAAAATATCAAAATCAGATGAAAAACGTATCAAGTTTGCAAAATTGGCGTTTTAGTCCCCAAGTTTCAAAAGTTGTCAAATCTAGTCCCGGAATTCAAAAATCAAGAAAAATATCATTCAAGGTCCCGAAATATTCTAAGTTGTTAAAAATGGTCCTTGAATAATTCTTTGGTCAAATGGCAGAAAAGGTCCCTAAACTTTGAAAAATGTCAAAATTAGTCCTTGGATATCCAAAAATGGAATTTTATGCAAAAGTGGTCCTTGTACTATCAAAGTTTGTCAAGTTTGGTCCTTTTGATATCTTTGGAAAAGTGTCAAGTTCATCCTCAAAGTTTCGAAATTGCAAATATGGTCCTTGTAATATCTATCAAACCAAACGGACACCTTCTAATATCAAACACAAGCCCAATCCAATCCTTAGCCCAAACCCAACTTGAGCCCTTGAGCGGGCCAATATCCATTTTGGCCCTGCCATATCCATTGTGAACCCCCGTTAGTATAACTAACTTCTCGGTCAAAGAAGTCAAACACGCGCCAAAATAAACCACCCTTTGTTCATCTCCCTCTCAATGCACGAAATCCAAAAACCAGAGTGGTATTTCATCTTTTTCAACACACCACTTGTATACTACCTTACCTTGTCCCCTCTACTTCCACTAACACCCAAACTTCATTTATTGACTAAAACACCTTCAAACGCTAAGAGACTTTTGGCGCCAAAATGACACTTGGACGAATATGATGATTTTGGCCAATCCAATGGATGGAAATGAGTGGGATTCTATCGAGGTTGACAAGAAGTCCAAAAAGTTGATTATAAAGGGAAGAGAAGCAAGGATGAGAGATATCTAGTGTAATTTTTAAATTTCAATGTCGTTTTAGTTTAATTTTGATTTTCAGTGTATGTTTTATCTTTAAAGCTTTGTATTTCAAGTTTTCCTTGTACAATAAAACTTTTGTAACCATCAATTTCAACTTTAAGTCAAGTTTTCAGTTTATGCAACTTTTCCTAATTCAAAAATCTCATGTATGTTCCAATGTTGTTTTTAGATGTTTTCAAGGACTGAATAAGCACATGTAAGCTCCTATAAAGCTTATTCAAGCTTTTAGAAACATTAAAATTCAGTTTAGAAGCAAAAAAAAAATCACCAAAAATACAAATAAATAGTTTAAAAATAAAAAAATCCATGGTGAAAGATACAAGAATCTTTGGAGCAGGGGTTTATATTGGATGGCCTTGGTATAGAGCTTATTGGGAAGCTTTAGGAAGTGTTTACAAGACCTCAGTTCTCATTTTGTGATAGAATCCAAGTTGTAAGCCCTTTTAATCCATTTTGGAATTTCACTGTTAAGTTGTTAATTAGTTTGAATCTTGGTGTTTTTATGTTTATTATTCATTGTTAAGTACAATTAATCAATAAAAGCAGTCACTTGTTCCTTTTAATTTGTAGTTTATAAAAATTTCATTTTAACAGTTTAAATATCATAAAGATCATTAGTGAGTTTTATGTTGTTATGACTGTTGTTTGATGCTTATTTAGTTCTAATAAATGATATTATAAGGTTTGTAATAAGTAGCATGGTCTAAATTACTCATTTGCTTTGAAAATCTTCAAATCAGTCTCAATAAGTAGTGTTTGGTTTTAGTTTGTTAAGTGTGCTAAAGAGTGTTTAAGGCAAGATTATTGCTTGTTCGTGTCACTTTAGTATCTAATATCTCAAATCAACAAGAAAAACCAGTGGTCATTTAGTGAAAAAGTCAAAATCATCTTTAAATATCACTTGTTAGTTAACTGTTAGAAGTTAGATTATCAAATTCATCATAGTAGCTTAAAATCTGTTAACCTAGCTTAATTTTATCTTATCTTAGCTTATTACAACATATTTAGTAAGTAGTATTGATCACAAGTTCATATTAGTCAACTCAATTGGTTTTCTTAAAAAGTCAAATTTGCATTTGGTCGTTTTTGAATTAAATAGACAATTTTAGTGTGTGTTTAATATTGAGTTTTAGCTTAAAATCTTTTGGGGTATTAAATTTTAGTTGCTTAACTTAATTAGAAAAATACTAGTTCATTTTTAATCAACTTATAAAGTGCTTATTTTCTAGTTTCTTTTGGACCCTTGTCGATAATGGTGCCACATGTGCACGTTGGGTAGTCCAACTTGATAAGCTAACACAGAGCTTATTAGTTGGTCATAGCTTGTGATTCTTGGTTCTTTGGGAAGCTGACCTAGCCATCTTGAGGTCCCAAGCTTAAGTTTTTATTTTGAAGCTTGTTTGATAGGGCTGCAATAAGCCTTCACTTTGTCCCATTTCTGTCTTTCAACACAAGAGTCATAAGTGCTTATCTTCTTATTCTAGCTTATCAGTTTGCTTCTTTGTGTCTTCTAGCTTCATTTGAGTTGCTCTAGCTTATTAGCATCCTATTTTAGCTTTTGTTTCAGCTTGTGAGCTTGTTTGAGCTTATTTCTCCAAAATAAGCTCATAAGCAAATCTGTTAAGCTCATAAGCTTATCAAGACTTATTTTTAGTTTGTAAAATTTTTGTGTTTATTAAAGTTTCTTATTATCAGTAGTATAATAGTTTTCAAAAAGAAAATCCACAAAAACATCATTTTAAATATAGTGATAGCGTTTATTTAATATTAATTAGCTTTTTTGATTTTTCTTTTCAGCTTATTATTAAGCAAATCTAGTTTTATATTTTTCTTAGTTTTCTGTCACCTTAAGTTATTTTTAGAAAAAGTTTCATAATTTTCCTAATCTGTTTAGTATTTATTAGAATTTTAAATAGTCAAAAGTATTAAATAATTAGTAATAAATAATTAAAAAGCATAAAAAATATCTTTTCAGTTTTAAAATTAGTTTTATAATATTCTAGATTTTTCTAAGTTAAAATTTTATTTTTCCAGGTTAATTTTGTAATTTCTTGTATTTAAGTGTATTTTAAATAGTAATTAATTAGTAATAAATAGATAAAAAGTGTAAAAAAAATATATTTTTAGTTTTAAAATAAGTTTTATAATATTTTAGATTTTTTCTGAATCATAATTTTATTTTTCTAGCCTTATTTCATATTTTCTTTTATTTTAGGTTATTATTAAATAGTTTAAAATAGTTTTTAATTAATAATAATTAAATAAATAGTTATAAAAATAATTTTCTTTTCTAATAATTTTCTTTTATTTTTAGGTTTTCAAAAATGTCATTTTCATATTTGTAGGTCTTTTATTTCTTAGATCTCAATTTTTAATTTTGTACGTTTACGTAGTTTTTAAAGCGTCGTTTTACATTTGTTTCATCTGATTGTTGTGCTTATCAATTCTGTGTCCAAATACATTCCAATCAATCAGTAGTGTAGTTATCAATCCAAATCCTTACTGATCACTATCCTTAGTGATCATTCTATCATCTGATAAGTTTTGATACACCATTGAGTCTCCGGTGGGACTTAACGACACAGGAATCCACTATATTCCTCGATCTTCATTGCATTTTGTTCCGAATGCTGTTTTAAGTTTCTTTCGGTTAGCCATTCACAAGTGGCTAGCTTGTGTGAGAAAACTTGACGGTTCGGGACGAATCAAATTTTACGCCACGGGGGAGGCTTTAGCGTGTTAAACCTTTTTCAGACCCATTCTTGCACTTATACCATCTTTTGTAAAAGGTTTTTTGTAAAGTTATCATAAATCAAAAAGTTCATTAACACTTTTCCTAAAGTGTTAACAAACCCAAAAAATATATAAAACAACAAAACAATCGTAACGTTTTCTATCTTGTATTTTCTTTGAGGTGATTCTTAAAGAGATACGATTTGGTTAAACGAGACGATACCAAAAATATTGTCCAAAAGTTTTTCAACCCATCGACAAATCCATACCTATGTCTTTTCAGTGGTACTTAATTTATACATAAAAATCAACCACCGCAAATCAAGGCGATTACACCTACCAAGGGGTGTGACCATAATTAGTTCCCGAACAACAGATTTAAAACTTGCCTTTGTGTCCTTGTGATTTGGTGTACCTTTTCCAAAGAAGCCATTTCATTTGTGATTATTGGTTAAGTTCACTTGTCGTTTTGCCTCGCATTTGTTTTGAAAATCGATTTTTATACTTAGTGCATGCGCGTTCTTCCATTCTACAAGTCCACTTTCTCGAGCTTGCAAATATTCCTCGTAGACGTAGAGGATGTTACGCTCCTTGACCGTGGATGAGGAACGTCTACCACCACCACCACTGTCGTAATGGCGAAGATAAGCCCATGAACGAGCTTCTTCAAGCACCCATCGAGGGTTACGGAGATGCTATTGTTGTCCCGACCATCGTGGGCGATACCTTTGAGCTCCAAACCGGGTTGCTTAATCTGGTAACCCAAAGCCAATTCTATGGTTTTGAGCGGGATGATCCTCATGCACACATTCGATGGTTTAACAAGATTGCATCTACCATCAAATACAAGAATGTCCCACATGAAGCTATCAAGCTTCTTCTGTTCCCATTCTCTCTAGAGGGTGATCGATCCCGAACCGTCAAGTTTAATCACTCAAGCCTGCCACTTGTGAATGGCAAACCGTAACAAACTTAAAACGCTTTCGAAGCAAATGCAATTTAGATCAGGAGAATACATGGATTCCCGAATTGTCGTTAAGTCCCACGGAGGATGGCCGGTGTTTAACACAATCAGATTGTCGAATAATCACTAAGGATAGTGATCAGTAAGGGTTTTGAGTTATTTTATAAATTCTGAGGGCTAAAATGCAAATTAAAGGAAATTAAAAAGATAAACTATCTTAAATAAACGCTATCACTAATTTTAAACTAATGTTTTTGATTTTATGTTTTTATAAAACTTGAATTAAAACTACATGACGTACAAAATAAAATGTGAAACTGAACCAATATTAATCCTAAAAATATGAAATTGATATTTTTACAAACCTAATGATAAAACAAAATTTTAAGAAAAAGAAAATTATTTTTATAACTATTTATCTAATTATTATTAATTAAAAACTATTTTAACTATTTAATAATAACCTAAATTACGAGAAAATAGGAAATAAAGCTAGAAAAATAAAATTATGACTTAGAAAAATCTAAAATAACAAAATAGAATTTTAAAACTATTTTATATTTTTCGATTATTTTTCTATTTTTATGAATTTTAAACTATTTAAATAATTAAAATGCTAAAATTGCAAAATAAACTATGAAGGAAAATTACTTTTTTTTATATTTATCTAAACCTAAGAAAAATGAAAAATTATTTTTTAACTTTTAGATTTAATTGTATTAATAATTAAAATTACTTAAAAACTGTTTTAAATTAAGAAAAATAGCAAACTGTTATGGAAAATTATGAAAATTTCAAGAAAAGTCTAATTTAATATATAGAATCTAAGAAAAATAGAAAAACATGTGCTTGTTTGGTGGAAATTGAAACTGCAATACAAATGCTTATGAAATAAGCACTTGAATCCACCAAGGGCACCAAACCAAGAAGCTAATATTAGGCTAAAATAACTCAAATGCAACTTATAACAACAGGTTTTAACCTCTGGAATACAAGATACTGATTTGATGTTTTAAGTTCAAGTGTTAAAATCACGAGTGCTACTGAGCTTAAGCACAAGTGGAAATGAAAACCAAATGTTGGAACTTGTACTAGACACGGCTAACTACTTTCAAACCAAAATGAGCTTTGTACAAGCTCAAAGAGCTTGTTGCAAGACTGCTAGAATTGGACCATGTTGACAAGCGGTTTTGAAGGTTATAAAAATTCACAAAATGTAAAAATGGTAATAAGCAAGCAGACCAGTTGAAGTTTGTATAACCTTAATTTCACTTGATTTGATCTAAAAATGAAGTAATGAAAAATCTACTCAGATGGGCTCAAAACCACTTTTCAGTTTTTGACTTTTTATCAGTTATGAAGATATTGACTTTTGTGAACTTTGCAACTGATTTAAAGGACTTAGATTGATGTAATAAGGTGAAATGAGACTACTACAAGTTATTTCTAAGTTTTTTAAACACAAAACAAGGTTTTGTTTGACAAAATGCGGTTGAGAATGATTTTTGACTTTTGAGCTTGCAGTGCGGTTTGAAGCGAGTTGTGAGTCAAATGGAACTAAACAAGCAAACCAACGGTCTCAACTCTTGAACAAACCTCTATGACAGTTTAAGTATCAAATCCAAACACACCTACATTATCGTTTGTAAATTTAAACTATTAACCTTGATTTAACTCATTCCATTAATTAAACTAACTCTAATATCCTAGTACTACTAATTAAACATATTTAATGACCAGAGATTCAAATATAAGCACAATATTAAAACTGCATCAAAATTGAAAATGAGAGAAAAGGCTCACAAGTGTCCAAGCTTATATTGCAGCTTAAACCAAACCAAGTACCTACTATTCTATATCAAATCCAACCCAAACCTTTGTCTTGCAACAACCCATTCCATTTCGAACCTGCTTGAACCAATTTCTTCTTCATTGACTATTGTTGACCATCGATCCATTATGCTTGGCTGATCAGAGGCTATATTAAGCTTGAATAAGCTTGTTTGACTTTAAATAAAGCTTATTGAAGCTTAGAGTTAGACCTTGAATTTTTGTAACGATGAACCATTTATCATGAAATGTTAATATCACTTGAATTTCCACTTGAAAACAGTTTTAATACACTTTAATAACTTAATTTGATATCGAAACAAATTACAACTTAAAGCTTAATTAAAGACTTAAAAAGAAATTACGGCGTTCATAAAATTAAAAACTAAAGACTCGTTTCTCTCTGTTTCTTCCTCCTCTTTATACTCCAATAAGCTCCACGTGTACGAGAGTATCCCACCACTTTTGTGAGCCAATGGGTGAGTTTTGAGTGTGTTGGCCGTTTTATCATTTTGGCGAAGCGGATTTGACTTATAGATGCGTATTTTATCAACTAGGGGGTGGCATTTATTGTAGTGAGTTGAGTTAATGGTGATGATGAGGGAGGAGAAAGGTGGGAGAATTGTAACGTATGTGGAAGGATAAGCGATCGGGTTTTGACTTTTAACTTTATTTGACCCGAAAAAGAAAGGTCAAGGGTCACAATGGTATAAATGGCAGGGGTCAAAGATGTTTTGACAAGGCTTGGATATTATGACAAGGACTACAATTTAGAAAGACCAAGGACCAAACACGCAATTTTCTCCAAATTTGTTTCATTTCAAGGGTCACTTTTGACAAGCTTTAATAGTACAAGGATATTTTGACATTTTCAATTTTTCAAAGGACCATTTGTGACAATTTCAAAACTTGAGGGACCTAAGTTGTAAATTTGTAATTTTAAATCTCAAGGACCAATTTTGACAACTTAAGAATCCCTAAGGACTTAAAATGATATTTTTCTTTTATTTAGATTTACCGGGATTTTTGACTTTTGACAACTTTTGAAACTTGGGGACTAAAAGCGCCAATTATGCAAACTTGATCGTTTTTCATTTTGATATTTTTGTATTTGAAACACATAAAACACTGATTTGTGATATTTTTATCATTTTGATGCATTTTTGAGTGTTTTTAGATGTTTTCTTGCCTAATTTGTACAAAAATGATGATGATATTGCTAGTCCCTAGCAATGTTTTGAGAAAAATTAATGGATTTTATCTCTTTACCAAAAGCGATTACTTACGGGTAGCCAAATGTTTTGATTCAAGTAAGAACTTTGGTACATCCAAATGATTTTGAGCAAATCATTGATTTGTCTTTACCGCGGACTATCTTAGATAAAATATCTTTGGTCCAATTATGGTAGCACCACAAGCCATAAACTTGCGGGCTAGCCAACTCTTCACTAATTAAGGATATGGTGAGTTGAATACCATACAATAAATCCAAGAGATATCTTTACCAAGAGCCGTTTGATTAGCCAATCCTTTTGTTTATTAGTCAAAGCGATAACCATACTAAGTGAAAACACTTACTCCAAAAAAAATTTTGGCCAAAAACAGGGGAATTAGGCGGTATAATTACATGATAAAATTCGTGAGAATTCCCCCTCACACTTAGAAATGAATATTGCCCTCAATATTCAAAGTACCGGCGTTATGCCGAAACATATAACGTAAAAGGGAAATACTACGCCATTATTTCAGAAGATTTTTTTTTTTTTTTAAGACTTATATACAACAAGGGGAAACTCCCCACACTAGGGTGGTACACACGGGTGAAAACCCATGTTTAACTATTGTTTTTGATTACCGAGTCGCTAGCTTGACTCGATCCCGGCATTCATTGGTTCATGGGGAAAGCAAAGTGGAAAACCAATCTCGATCGGACTTTCGTTCATAGTGTATATGAACATCAGAAAGTTCCACACCGACGAGATCGACCGGTATTTTAATAGTAGAAATTATAAAGGATAATACTGGGGTCAAAGATGGTGTCCTCATTCCCGAAAGAGAAAAGGGAAAGAGCAACCACACCATCTGTGAAGAATGGAAAAAAGATGTGCATGAGAATGCATGTCCATTCCTCATTAGTAAGAAGCAAATCACCATTTTTGACATTTTAAGCTTAAACTTGAAGCTTGTATGGTGATTGTCAGCAGAATTTCCGGTAGGGAGGGTTGGAAACGGTTCTTCAATCAACAGATTTCTAGAAAAGAATGTCCCCTCCGGATCAAAGTAAGTATTATCAATTTCTGTTGGAATCGACTCATCACTAAGAAAGGCATCGACTTCATTCCAAAAGTTGTCATCTTCCTCACCGGAGTGAGAGAAGGGATAGAAGAGTCGGAAATAATAAGACTAGGAGATGATGGATCATTTTTGAGCAATTCTTCAATGGGAAGAATGTCTCCTATTGGATTATCAACATCATCATCCAATCGGATGAAACCTAAGAGAGATTGGTTTCATCCACAGAGTTAACAAACTCGATACGATAAACTGATTTCGGAGGTGGGACAAGTGGTGTGCTCTTAGAGCTAGCAATTTCCACCACTTAGATAAAGTCTCCGATTATAGATCATCATCATCAAGAACACTCTTGACTTCCTTGGTACAACTTTCAAACCATTTGTTTGAACCGGGGTTGATTTTCAAAGCTTTTAACTCAGCACGTTTTTGGTGACTCCTCTTAACCGTGAAATTTGAGAGTGTTGCATTGATTCTTTCATATTTTTGATCAATTGTGGCAACACTATGTTTGGATAGAGGTTTGGAGTTCTGGTTGATCTTAAACGTGAGTTCTTCGTTGTCAACCCGTATGGTCAATTCTTCAGCAAATACATCAATTAGAGCACGGCTTGTTCTCAAGAAAGCTCTCCCTAAGATGAGGGAACTCTAGGATCTGCATCAAAGTCTACTACAACAAAATCAGTAGGAAAATGAAACTTTCCTACTTTTACCACGACATCCTCGGCTATCCCAAGTGGACGAGTTATGGTACGGTCCGCTAGCTCGAGTGTCATACAAGTAGATGTAAGTTTAGGAAGAGACGTTTCTTCCATCTCGAAAGTGGCATGAGGTTAATCTTGGCGCCAAGATCAGCCAAGGCGAGCATTGAACCATCCCTAAGAAATCACAAGGGATTAAAACTCCCAGGGTCTTCAAGCTTTTAGGAAGCTTAAGAAGGACCTTTGAGCATTGCTCATTGAGAGGGTTTTAGCCATTTCGGATAACTTATCTTTGTTGGTCAGTAAGCCTTTAAGTGTGGATGCAAATTTGGGCATTAGAACGAGAGCATCAACGAAGCTTATATCAAAGTGTAGTTCATTGAAAATTTGGAAAATTTTTTCCATTTGCTCTTTGTTTTTGTCTTTGAGCTTCTCATCATGCATTCTTGATGGGTAAGGAAGTTGACTAGACTTTTGAGCCGGGATGGAAGTATTTTCTGGCTCAGAATTTGTCTTCGGAACTTCGGGTTCCGGACTTAAAGCTTGGACTACCGAAGGTGGGACATGTCTTGTACTTCGTGGGCTTTAAAAATGCACCTTGTCCGTTGTATCCTTGGTAACTTGACTCATTGCTCCGGGTGGAGGAGGCATTGGAGTCGAAGGTCCATTGTGCGTCTTACCACTTCGGTTGTGATCGCTTTGCATCGCCCCTCGGGTTAGCGATCGTGTTGCTCGGAAAGTACTGAGCTCGAGGGTTGATCATTTAAAGATTTCTTAATGTCAGAAATCTGGCTAACCAACAACCTGTTCATTTCATCTTGGGATTTCATGAATTGCTTCAATAGCTCATCGATGATGATGCTGGAGGAAGTGGAGGGGAATTTTGAGGTCGTATGTTTTGATTATGACCTTGTTGTTGAAAATTCCCTTGGTTAGGATTCACATTCCCCGGAAGTTGATTCCCTCGATTGAAATTGTTTTGATTAAGGTTTCCTTGATGTTGGAAACCTTGATTTGGTCCGAAATAGAAATTACCTTGGTTTTGATAACCTTGGTTCATTCTAGGTTGGTTGATTCGGTTAGGATTCTGGTTAAAACCGAGTGGTGCTTGATAAGTGTTAGCACGGTAGTTTGGTTCATTTTGAGGACGGTATTGATTACCTCCTTGATTTGAAGTACCGGCTATAGCATTAGCTTCAAACGGACTACCATCGGTGGCGATACATTGTAGTATGCATGAGAACCACCACAAGTAACACAAACTTCAACTTTCTTCACTTCACCATATGATGGTGTCTGTGTGAAAGTGACTTTCTTTTGGTTAGCAAGAACCAAAGCTTGAACAATATCCGTGAGTTTGTCAATCTTAGCATCGGTGCTAGATGTACTCACGGAAGATGAAGTAGAAGGTCCAGTATTAGACTGAGACTGATATGTCTTTGCTCGGAAAGGGCGGACCTGGGACTTGTTTTCAATGATTTGCAAGGCTTCTTTGGTGGTCTTGCTCAGGAAATTACCTCCCGCGGAGGCATTTAAAGAGTCTTGGTCGCCTTGGTGCAGACCATTGTAGAAAGTATCCATTTGCATTAACTCGGTAAAACCATGATGCGGACACATGCAATTCTTTGTAACGATCCCATGCCCCCCGAATGATTCATCAAATCTCTGAGAAAATTTCATTATCTCATTCTTAAGACTTGTAGTTCGGGATGGAGGATAGAATTTGTTAACAAACTTTGTGACTAGATCTTCCCATGTCTCAATAGAACGAGGGGGTTGTTTCTCAAGCCAATTCCGGACTTGTCCCTCTAGAGAAAATGGGAACAGAAGAAGCTTGATAGCTTCATGTGGGACATTCTTGTATTTGATGGTAGATGCAATCTTGTTAAACCATCGAATGTGTGCATGAGGATCATCCCGCTCAAAACCATAGAATTGGCTTTGGGTTACAAGATTAAGCAACCCGGTTTTGAGCTCAAAGGTCTCCGACCACGCATGGTTGGGACAACAATGACATCTCCGTAACCCTTGATGGGTGCTTGGAGAAGCTCATTCATCGGCTTGTCTTACGCCATTATGGCGGGTGGTGGTGGTGGTAGACGCTCGTCACGGCTGAAGGAGCGAACGTCCTCTACGTCTACGAGGAATCTTGCCAAGCTCGAAAGTGGACTTGTAGAGTGGAAGAACGAAGTGCGCATGCACTAAGTTTTAAAATCAATTTTCAAAACAAATGCGAGGCAAAACGACAAGTGAACTTAACCAATAATCACAAATGAAATGGATTCTTTAAAAAAGGTACACCAAATCACAAGGACACAAAGGCAAGTTTTAAATCTGATGTTCGGGAACTTATTATGGTCACACCCCCGTTAGTAGGTGTACTTGCCTTGATTTCGCGGTGGTTGATTTTTATGTATATATTAAGTACCAATGAAAAGACGTAGGTATGATTTGTGCAAAGGGTTTAAAACTTTTTGGACAATATTTTTGGTATCGTCTCGTTTAACCAAATCGTATTTCTTTAAGAATCACCTTAAAAGAAACACAAGCTAGAAAACGTACGATTGTTTTGTTGTTTTATATTTTGTTTGGTGTTTTTAACACTTTAGGAAAAGTGCTAATGAACTTTTTGATTTATATTTAACTTTACAAAAAACTGTTTACAAACGGTGGTATATGTGCAAGTACGGGTCTGAAAAATGCTTAGAACACGCTTACAGCCTCCCCGGCAGCGGCGCCAAAATTTGATCGATCCCGAACCGTCAAGTTTAATCACTCAAGCCTGCCACTTGTGAATGGCAAACCGTAACAAACTTAAAACAGCTCAGAAGCAAATGCAATTTAGATCAGGGGAATACAGTGGATTCCCGGGTCGTTAAGTCCCACGGAGGATGACTGGTGTTTAACACAATCAGGTGTCGAATAATCACTAAGGATAGTGATCAGTAAGGGTTTTGAGTTATTTTATAAATTAATTAAAGGAAATTAAAAAGATAAACTATCTTAAATAAACGCTATCACTAATTTTAAACTAATGTTTTTGATTTTATGTTTTTATAAAACTTGAATTAAAAACCACGCGACGTACAAAATAAAATGTGAAACTGAACCAATATTAATCCTAAAAATATGAAATTGATATTTTTACAAACCTAATGATAAAAGAAAATTTTAAGAAAAAGAAAATTATTTTTATAACTATTTATCTAATTATTATTAATTAAAAACTATTTTTAACTATTTAATAATAACCTAAATTACAAGAAAATAGGAAATAAAGCTAGAAAAATAAAATTATGACTTAGAAAAATCTAAAATAACAAAATAGAATTTTAAAAACTATTTTTATATTTTTCTGATTATTTTTCTATTTTTTATGAATTTTAAACTATTTAAAACTAATTAAAATGCTAAAAATTGCAAAATAAACTATGAAAAATCTGGAAAATTACTTTTTTTACTTTTTATATTTATCTAAACCTAATAAAAATGAAAAATTATTTTTTTGAACTTTTTCTGATTTAATTGTATTAAAAGCTAATTAAAATTACTTAAAAACTGTTTTAAATTAAGAAAAATAGCAAACTGTTATGGAAAATTATGAAAATTTCAGGAAAAGTCTAATTTAATATATAGAATCTAAGAAAAATAGAAAAACATGTGCTTTTTTGGTGGAAATTGAAACTGCAATACAAGTGCTTATGAAATAAGCACTTGAATAAGCCAAAGGGTACCAAAAGGGCACCAAACCAACACAGAAGCTATATTAGGCTAAAATAACTCAAATGCAACTTATAACAACAGGTTTTAACCTCTGGAATACAAGATGTACAGATTTGATGTTTTAAGTTCAAGTGCTAAATCAGTTTCTGAGTGCTACTTTGGAGCTTAAGCACAAGTCACACAATAAGCTGGAAATGAAAACCAAATGTTGGAACTTGTACTAGACCTGGCTAACTACTTTCAAACCAAAAATGAGCTTTGTACAAGCTCAAATGAGCTTGTTGCAAGACCTGCTAATTACCTGTGCACACTCAGTATACACTGAGTGTGTGTGGCATTTGGACCATGTTGACAAGCAGTTTTGAAGGTTATAAAAAATTCACAAAAATCTGTAAAAATGGTAATAAGCAAGCAGAC
The DNA here is from genome assembly GCA_910596185.1 of Chrysanthemum makinoi. Taxonomy (NCBI): domain Eukaryota; kingdom Viridiplantae; phylum Streptophyta; class Magnoliopsida; order Asterales; family Asteraceae; genus Chrysanthemum; species Chrysanthemum makinoi. The sequence goes on from OU343225.1 coordinate 126,663,099, forward strand.
CAGTTGAAGTTTGTATAACCTTAATTTCACTTGATTTGATCCAAAAATGAAGTAATGAAAAATCTACTCAGATGGGCTCAAAACCACTTTTCAGTTTTTGACTTTTTATCATATTGACTTTTGTGAACTTTGCAACTGATTTAAAGGACTTAGATTGATGTAATAAGGTGAAATGAGACTACTACAAGTTATTTCTAAGTTTTTTAAACACAAAACAAGGTTTTGTTTTGACAAAATCTCAACAGTAAAGCTGTTAAGACAGTTGAGAATGATTTTTGACTTTTGAGCTTGCAGGTGCAGTTTGAAGACAGTTGTGAGTCAAATGGAACTAAACAAGCTTAAACCAACCAGTCTCAACTCTTGAACAAACCTCTATGACAGTTTAAGTATCAAATCCAAACACACCTACATTAACTGTTTTGTAAATTTAAACTATACTAACCACTGATTTAACTCATTCCATTAATTAAACTAACTCTAATATCCTAATTACTACTAATTAAACATATTTAATGACCAGAGATTCAAATATAAGCACAATATTAAAACTGCATCAAAATTGAAAATGAGAGAAAAGGCTCACAAGTGTCCAAGCTTATATTGCAGCTTAAACCAAACCAAGTACCTACTATTCTATATCAAATCCAACCCAAACACTGCTCTGCAACAACCCATTCCATTTCCAACCTGCTTGAACCAATTTCTTCTTCACAGTTGACTATTGTTGACCATCAATCCATTATGCTTGAAACTGAACTCCAGGCTTACAGAAAGCTATATTAAGCTTGAATAAGCTTGTTTGACTTTAAATAAAGCTTATTGAAGCTCTGGACATAAGAGTTAGACCTTGAATTTTTGCAACAGTGAACCATTTATCATGAAATGTTAATATCACTTGAATTTCCACTTGAAAACAGTTTTAATACACTTTAATAACTTAATTTGATATCATGAAACAAAAGATTACAACTTAAAGCTTAATTAAAGACTTAAAAAGAAATTACGACATTCATAAAATTAAAAAAACTAAAGACTCGTTTCTCTCTCGTGTTTCTTCCTCCTCTTTTATACTCCAATAAGCTCCACGTGTCCTTCTGAGAGTATCCCACCACTTTTGTGAGCCAATGGGTGAGTTTTGAGTGTGTTGGCCGTTTTTATCATTTTGGCAGGAAGCACTGGATTTGACTTATAGGACTGTATTTTATCAACTAGGGGGGGTGGCATTTATTGTAGTGGGTTGAGTGGGTAGTGGTGATGATGAGGGGAGGAGAAAGGTGATGGGAGAGGGATGTGTTGGCAAGTGGTTGCATGCAACATGTGGAAGGGATAAACAATGGTGGGCGGGTTTTGCAGCTTTTAACTTTATTTGACCAGGCAGTCCAAAAAGAAAGGGTCAAGGGGTCACAATGGTATAAATGGCAGGGGTCAAAGATGTTTTGACAAGGCTTGGATATTATGACAAGGACTAATATTGCAATTTCTGAAAGACCAAGGACCAAACCTGCAATTTCTCCAAAGCTGTTTCAAGGCTCACTTTTGACAAGCTTTAATAGTACAAGGACTATTTTTGACATTTTCAATTTTTCAAAGGACCATTTGTGACAATTTCAAAACTTGAGGGACCTAAGTTGTAAATTTGTAATTTTAAATCTCAAGGACCAATTTTGACAACTTAAGAATCCCTAAGGACTTAAAATGATATTTTTCTTTTATTTAGATTTACCAGGGACTGTTTTTGACAACTTTTGAAACTTGGGGGACTAAAACTGCCAATTATGCAAACTTGATACGTTTTTCACTAGATTTTGATATTTTTGCATTTAAAACACATAAAACACTTATTTGTGATATTTTTATCATTTTGATGCATTTCTGAGTGTTTTCAGATGTTTTTGCAGTCTAATTTGTACAAAAATGATGAGTATTTACACACTCATCAGAGGGACAAGCCCGGAATTGGCTTGAGAAACAACCCCCTCGTTCCATTGAGACATGGGAGGAACTAGTTACCAATTTTGTTAACGAATTCTATCCTCCATCCCGAACTACAAGTCTTAAGAATGAGATAATGAAATTTTCTCAGAGATTTGATGAATCATTCGGGGAGGCATGGGATCGTTACAAAGAGTTGCTTCGCAAGTGTCCGCATCATGGTTTTACCGAGTTAATGCAAATGGATACTTTCTACAATGGTCCGAACCAGACCAATCAAGATTCTTTGAATGCCTCCGCGGGAGGTAATTTCTTGAGCAAGACCACCAAAGAAGCCTTGCAAATCATTGAGAACAAGTCCAAGGTCCGCCCTTTCCGAGCAAAGACATACCAGGTCTCGGTCTAATGCTGGACCTTCTTCTTCATCTCCCGTGAGTATATCTAGCACCGATGCTAAGATTGACAAACTCACGGATATTGTTCAGGCTTTGGTTCTTGCTAACCAAAGAAAGTCACCTTCATACAGACACCATCGCATGGTGAAGTGAAGAAAGTCGAGAGTTGTGTTACTTGTGGTGGCCCTCATGCATACTACAACTGGTATGCCACCGATGGTAGTCCGTTTGAAGCCAATGCTCTAGCCGGTACTTCACATCAGGGAGGTAATCAATACCGTCCTCAAAATGAACCACACTACCGTGCTAACACTAATCGGGCACCACCCGGTTTTAACCAGAATCATAACATGCAAAACCGGAATCAAAACCAACCTAGAATGAACCAAGGTTATCAAAACCAAGGTAATTTCTATTCGGGACCAAATCAAGGTTTCCAACATCAAGGAAACCTTAATCAAAACAATTTCAATCGAGGGAATCAAATTCATGGGAATATGAATCCTAATCAAGGAAATTTTCAAAATCAAGGCCCTATTCCTAACAATAGAGGCCAGAATTTTCCTAATCAAACTCAAGCCATTGTTCCAACTGGACCATCATCGATGAGCTATTGAAACAATTCATGAAATCCCAAGATGAAATGAACAGGTTGTTGGTCGGTCATTGCTAATCTAAAGAAGCCTTTAAATGATCAACCCTCGGGCTCAGGAAAACTTCCGAGCAACACGATCGCTAACCCGGGGGCGATGCTAAGGCAATCACAAACAGAAGTGGTGTTTCATATGATGGACCTGCTATTCCTACTACCTCTTCTTCTTCTTCTCTCCCGAAGGTAGTGGAAAGTGAACCTAAGACACACAATGGACCTTTGACTCCAATGCCTCCTCCACTAGGAGCAATGAGTCAAGTTACCAAGGATACAACGGACAAGGTGCATTTTTCAAGCCCACGATACGACACGCCCCACCTTCGGTAGTCCAACCTCAAGTTGTCCAAAAACCCAAATCAAATCCAGGAGTTGTTTTTGAACCTCCTGTAGCTCATGTTGAAAACCCCAAATCCAAAACTTCTATTCCTTACCCATCACGTTTGAATGAGCAAAAGCTCGCGAAAAGCCGTCATCAAATGGACAAAATTTTTCAAATTTTCCAAGAATTACATTTTGACATAAGCTTTGCGGATGCTATCATGCTGATGCCCAAGTTTGCATCAACTCTCAAACACATGTTAAGCAACAAGGAAAAGCTGTTTGAAATGGCTAAAACTCCTCGAACGAACTGCTCTGCAGTTATCCCGAAGAAGCTTCTGAAAAGCTTGGAGATCCCGGAAAATTTCTCTTACCATGTGTATTTCCGTGGAATGGTTGAATGCTTTGCCTTAGCGATCTTGGTGCAAGCATCAATCGATGCCTTATTCAAGATATGGAAGAAACTTTTTCTTCCGGAACTCACTCCTACATGCATGACTCTCGAGCTTGCAGATCGTTCCATATCCCGTCCACTTGGCATTGCCGAGGACGTATTTGTGAATGTAGGAAAGTTCCATTTTCGGTGACACTTCGTGGTTGTTGATTTCGATGATCAACGGGTTCCTCTCATTGTTGGTCGAGGATTCATGAGAACGGGCCGAGCTCTCATTGATGTATTTGAGCAAGAAATCACATTACGTGTTGGTAATGAAGCTGTCACCTTTAACCTTGATCAAACTTCGAGGTACTCCGCAAACTATGATTCGGAGTCGGTTAACCGAATAGATATCATTGATGTTGTTTCTGAAGAGTACTCTCAAGAAGTTCTTGGTTATTCTCATAATTCTGTGAGTGGGGATCCCACCACATCTTCTCAACCTATCATAGCCAATTCCACTCCTTCTATCACTCCTTTTGAGGGAAGAGACTTCATCTTGGAAGAGATTGAAGCATACTTGGCTAGTGATTCTGTTCCATGGGAAATTGATCACGCTCCAATTGACATTGAGGGGACATACTTCTTATTGAGAAGTTGCTTAATGATGATCCATCATCAACCCCTCACACTAGTGATTCAATTCCAAATGAGATTAATCTGGAGGGAGATATTCTTCTTGAGAAGTTGTTAAATCAGGACACTTCTCCTCCTCTCCCTCCCCCGAGCTTCATAACAAGGAAATCAAGTCAGTTGAGAAACTGAAGAATTTCCTGAAGTCGAACTTAAGGACTTACCACCTCATCTCGAGTATGCATTTCTTGAGGGTGATGATAAATTACCCGTCATTATTGCTCGAGATTTGAGTAAAGATGAAAAGTCTGCTCTCATAAAGATCTTGAAGTCACACAAGCAAGCAATTGCTTGGAAACTCTCGGACATTAAGGGTATCAACCCTGAATTTTGTACTTACAAAATCTTAATGGAGGATGACTTCAAACCAGCAGTTCAACATTAGAGAAGAGTAAATCCAAAAATCCATGATGTTATCAAACAGGAGGTTATCAAACTTCTTGATGCAGAATTAATTTACCCGATCTCAGATAGTCCTTGGGTTAGCCCAATTCACTGTGTTCCTAAAAAGGGTGGCATAACTGTTGTCACAAATGAAGAAAACGAGTTAATTCCAACTCGATTGGTAACGGGATGGCGTGTTTGAATTGACTATCGTAATTTGAATGACGCCACTCGTAAAGACCATTTTCCTCTACCCTTCATGGACCAAATGCTTGAGAGATTAGCAGGGAATGAATACTATTGTTTCCTTGATGGTTTCTCGGGTTATTTTCAGATTCCCATTGATCCACGTGATCAAGAAAAGACTACATTCACTTGCCCATACGGAACTTTTGCCTACAAACGTATGCCTTTTGGCTTATGTAATGCTCCCGGCACGTTCCAACGATGTATGATGGCCATATTCCACGACATGATCGGGGAAACAATGGAGGTGTTTATGGATGACTTCTCGGTCATTGGGGATTCTTTTCAAACATTTCTCTCCCATTTAGAAAAAATGCTTCAAAGGTGTGAAGACACCAATCTTTGTCTAAATTGGGAGAAGAGCCACTTTATGGTCAAAGAAGGCATAGTCCTTGGCCATAAGATTTCAAAAACGGGATTGAGGTAGATAGAGCAAATGTCGATGTTATTGCTAAATTACCTCATCCTACTACCGTCAAAGGTATTAGGAGTTTTTAGGTCATGCCGGTTTCTATCGTAGATTCATACAAGATTTTTCTAAAATCGCCAGGCCTATGACCCATCTTCTTGAAAAGGATGCTCCTTTTATCTTCTCACCGAGTGCATCAAGCTTTTGAAACATTGAAGAAAAAGCTTCTGAAGCACCCATTCTCGTTGCTCCCGACTGGGATTTGCCTTTTGAGCTCAGGTGCGATGCAAGTGATTTTGCTATCGGTGCAGTCTTAGGGCAACCTTGCGAAACAAGCATTTTCAGCCTATCCACTACGCAAGTAAAACAATGACTGAAGCTCAAACTCATTACACCACTACAAAAAAAGAGCTATTAGCCGTGGTGTATGCGTTTGAGAAGTTTCGCCGCATTACTTAATCTTAACCAAATGCGTGGTGTATACGGATCACTCGGCTCTCAAATATCTCTTTGCAAAACAAGATGCAAAGCCGAGATTGCTCCGTTGGATTCTCCTCTTGCAAGAATTTGATATCATTATACGTGATAAAAAGGAGCCGAGAATCTAGCTGGCGATCATCTGTCCAGATTAGAAAACCCTCACCAAGATGTTTTCAAGAAAAAGGAAATAAATGAAACATTTCCTCTCGAGACACTCAATGCGGTTTCTTTTCGTGGAAACTCTTCTACCCCATGGTTTGTTGACTTCGCAAATTACCATGCGGGTAACTTCATAGTGAAAGGGATGTCGACCCAACAGAAGAACAAATTCATCAAAGATGTTAAACATTATTTCTGGGACGACCCCTACTTATTCAAAATCTGTGCGGATCAAGTCATCCGACGGTGTGTTTATGGACGAGAAGCTATGGACATTCTCAAAGCTTGCCATCTTTGGACCCACGGGGCCATCATAGTCCAAATTACACCGCCAAAAAGGTGTTTGATTCCAGGTTTTATTGGCCTACTATTTATAAGGATGCCCACGACTTTGTCAAAACCTGCGGACGCTTGTCAACGTCCGGAAATATCTCAAAGAAATGAAATGCCGCAAAACGCCATTCAAGTGTGTGAGATATTTGACATCCGGGGCATTGACTTTATGGGACCATTTCCATCTTCTCGAGGAAACAAGTACATACTCGTGGCTGTTGACTATTTGTCAAAATGGGTTGAAGCAAAAGCTTTACCTACCAATGATGCCCGAGTTGTTGTGAAGTTCTTGAAATCTCTTTTTGCTAGGTTTGGAACTCCAAGGGCTATAATCAGTGATCGTGGTACACATTTCTGCAATGACCAATTTGAAAGAGTCATGCAAAAGTATGGTGTAACCCACCGTCTCTCGACTGCATACCACCCCCAAACAAGTGGGCAAGTGGAAGTTTCCAACCGTGGTATTAAAAGAATTCTTGAAAGGACAATAGGCGAAAATCGTGCATCCGGTCGGATAAACGGATGACGCACTCGGGCCTTCCGTGCATGACTTATAAAACACCCATCGAGTGTACTCCATACAAGCTAGTGTACGGAAAGGCATGTCATCTTCCGATTGAGCTTGAGCACAAGGCATACTGGGCCTTGAAACATGCAAACTTCGATATTCGACAGGTGGTGATCATAGAAAAGTTCAAATGAATGAACTAAATGAACTCCGTGATCAAGCATACGAGAACTCTTTGATCTACAAACAAAAGACAAAGAAGATTCATGACTCTAAAATCAAGAACCGCGTTTTCAACGTTGGTGATCGAGTCCTTCTTTTCAATTCAAGATTGAAGATATTCTCGGAAAAGCTCAAGTCCCGTTGGTCTGGTCCATTCACTATTGCTAAGGTTTATCCTTATGGTACCATTGAGTTATCTCAGCCTGATGGTCCAAATTTTAAAGTGAATGGTCATCGGTTGAAGCATTATTTTGGAGAGGACATTCCTCCTGTGGTTGTCCCAGATCTACAAACTTTCCCCATGAACCAATGAATGCGGGGATCGAGTCAAGCTAGCGACTCGATAATCAAAAACAGTAGCACACACCATATGGGTTTTCACCCATGTTTCTGTCTTCTTACCCTATTCTACCACCCTAGTGTGGGAGTTGCCCCCATTTGTTGTATATAAGTTTTCTCTAAAAAAAAAAAAATGTGTATATATCAAAAATAAAATAATGGCCGTTGTATTTCCCTTTTACGTTCTTTGTTTCGGCATAACCGCCAGTACTTTGAATATTGAGGGCAATATTCATTTCTAAGTGTGGGAATTCTCGAATTTTATCATGTATTATCTACCCAATTCCCGTTTTGGTCCAAAAAATAAAAAATAAAAATTTTGGAGTAAGTGTTTTACACTTACTCAGCATATGGTTATCAGTCCACCATGTCTAATAAACAAAAGGATTGGCTAATCCAGGAGCAACCGGCTCTTGGTAAAAATTTCTCAAATCCGTTTATGGCTTGCAATTTGCCCAAAATTGTATGGTATTCAACTCACCATATCCTAAAAAGTGAAGAGTTGGCTAGCCCGCAAGTTTATGGCTTGTGGTAAAGGCAGTGGAAAAACCATAATTGGTATTCAGCTCACCAAAGATAATATTGATAAATTATCTAAGAGTTGGCTAGTCTAGAAGCAAACGGTTTCTGGTAAAGACAAATCAAAACCGTTTACAGCTTATGATTTGCTCAAAATCATTTGGTTATCGTTGTACCAAGGTTCTTACTTGAACCAAAACAATTGGCTACTCCAGAAGTGATGGCTTTTGGTAAAGAGTTTTTAAAATCCATTAAAAGATCTAAATCATTGCTAGGGACTAGCAATATCTTAGTGTGGGGATTGATGAGTGTCTAAATACTCATCATTTTTGTACAATCTAAACTGCAAAATCATCCGAAAACACTCAGAATGCATCAAAATGCTGAAAATATCCCAAAATTGTGTTTTATGTGTTTTAAATGCAAAAATATCAAAATCAGATGAAAAACATATCAAGTTTGCAAAATTGGCAGTTTTAGTCCCCTAAGTTTCAAAAGTTGTCAAATCTAGTCCCTGGAATTCAAAAATCAAGAAAAATATCGTTCAAGGTCCCTGAAATATTCTAAGTTGTTAAAAATGGTCCTTGAATAATTCTTTGGTCAAATGGCAGAAAAGGTCCCTAAACTTTGAAAAATGTCAAAATTAGTCCTTGGATATCCAAAAATGGAATTTTATGCAAAAGTGATCCTTGTACTATCAAAGTTTGTCAAGTTTGGTCCTTTTGATATCTTTGGAAAAGTGTCAAGTTCAGTCCTCAAAGTTTCAGAAATTGCAAATATGGTCCTTGTAATATCTATCAAACCAAACGGACACCTTCTAATATCAAACACAAGCCCAATCCAATCCTTAGCCCAAACCCAACTTGAGCCCTTGAGCCAGGCTAATATCCATTTTGGCCCCTCGCCATATCCATTGTGAACCCCGTTAGTATAACTAACTCCTCGGTCAAAGAAGTCAAACACGCCAAAATAAACCAGCCCTTCGTTCATCTCCCTCTCAATGCCCGAAATCCAAAACCAGAGTGGTATTTCATCTTTTTCAACACACCACTTGTATACTACCTTACCTTGTCCCCTCTACTTCCACTAACACCCAAACTTCATTTATTGACTAAAACCTCTTTCAAACCTGCTAAGAGACTTTTGGCACCAAAATGACACTTGGACGAATATGATGATTTTGGCCAATCCAATGGTGGAAATGAGGGATTCTATCGAGGTCGACAAGAAGTCAAAAAAGTTGATTATAAAGGGAAGAGAAGCAAGGATGAGAGATATCTAGTGTAATTTTTAAATTTCAATGTCGTTTTAGTTTAATTTTGATTTTCAGTGTATGTTTTATCTTTAAAGCTTTGTATTTCAAGTTTTCCTTGTACAATAAAACTTTTGTAACCATCAATTTCAGCTTTAAGTCAAGTTTTCAGTTTATGCAACTTTTCCTAATTCAAAAATCTCATGTATGTTCCAATGTTGTTTTCAAGGACTGAATAAGCACATGTAAGCTCCTATAAAGCTTATTCAAGCTTTTAGAAACATTAAAAGTCGGCTTTAGAAGAAAAAAATCACCAAAAATACAAATAAATAGTTTAAAATAAAAAATCCATGGTGAAAGATACAAGAATGTGGAGCGAAAGGGTTTATATTGGATGGCCTTGGTATAGAGCTTATTGGGAAGCTTTAGGAAGTGTTTACAAGACCTCAGTTCTCATTTTGTGATAGAATCCAAGTTGTAAGCCCTTTTAATCCATTTTGGAATTTCACTGTTAAGTTGTTAATTAGTTTGAATCTTGGTGTTTTTATGTTTATTAGTCATAGTTAAGTACAATTAATCAATAAAAGCAGTCACTTGTTCCTTTTAATTTGTAGTTTATAAAAATTTCATTTTAACAGTTTAAATCTCATAAAGATCATTAGTGAGTTTTATGTTGTTATGACTGTTGTTTGATGCTTATTTAGTTCTAATAAATGATATTATAAGGTTTGTAATAAGTAGCATGGTCTAAATTACTCATTTGCTTTGAAAATCTTCAAATCAGTCTCAATAAGTAGTGTTTGGTTTTAGTTTGTTAACTGTGCTAAAAGAGTGTTTAAGACAGATTATTGCTTGTTCTGAGTCACTTTAGTATCTAATATCTCAAATCAACAAGAAAAACCAGTGGTCATTTAGTGAAAAAGTCAAAATCATCTTTAAATATCACTTGTTAGTTAACTGTTAGAAGTTAGATTATCAAATTCATCATAGTAGCTTAAAATCTGTTAACCTAGCTTAATTTTATCTTATCTTAGCTTATTACAACATATTTAGTAAGTAGTATTGATCACAAGTTCATATTAGTCAACTCAATTGGTTTTCTTAAAAAGTCAAATTTGCATTTGGTCGTTTTTGAATTAAATAGACAATTTTAGTGTGTGTTTAATATTGAGTTTTAGCTTAAAATCTTTTGGGGTATTAAAGTTTAGTTGCTTAACTTAATTAGAAAAATACTAGTTCATTTTAATCAGCTTATAAAGTGCTTATTTTCTAGTTTCTTTGGACCCTTGTTCGATAATGGTGCCTGTGCACAGTTGGGTAGTCCAACTTGATAAGCTCACACAGAGCTTATTAGTTGGTCATAGCTTGTGATTCTTGGTTCTTTGGGAAGCTGACCTAGCCATCTTGAGGTCCCAAGCTTAAGTTTTTATTTTGAAGTTTGTTTGATAGGGCTGCAATAAGCCTTCACTTTGTCCCATTTCTGTCTTTCAACACAAGAGTCATAAGTGCTTATCTGCTTATTCTAGCTTATCATTTTGCTTCTTTGTGTCTTCTAGCTTCATTTGAGTTGCTCTAGCTTATTAGCATCCTATTTTAGCTTTTGTTTCAGCTTGTGAGCTTGTTTGAGCTTATTTCTCCAAAATAAGCTCATAAGCAAATCTGTTAAGCTCATAAGCTTATCAAACAGCTTATTTTTAGTTTGTAAAATTTTTGTGTTTATTAAAGTTTCTTATTATCAGTAGTATAATAGTTTTCAAAAAGAAAATCCACAAAAACATCATTTTAAATATAGTGATAGCGTTTATTTAATATTAATTAGCTTTTTGATTTTTCTTTTCAGCTTATTATTAAGCAAATCTAGTTTTTATATTTTTCTTAGTTTTCTGTCACCTTAAGTTATTTTTAGAAAAAGTTTCATAATTTTCCTAATCTGTTTAGTATTTATTAGAATTTTAAATAGTCAAAAGTATTAAATAATTAGTAATAAATAATTAAAAAGCATAAAAATATCTTTTCAGTTTTAAAATTAGTTTTATAATATTCTAGATGTTTCTAAGTTAAAATTTTATTTTTCCAGGTTAATTTTGTAATTTCTTGTATTTAAGTGTATTTTAAATAGTAATTAATTAGTAATAAATAGATAAAAAGTGTAAAAAAATATATTTTTAGTTTTAAAATAAGTTTTATAATATTTTAGATTTTTTCTTAATCATAATTTTATTTTTCTAGCCTTATTTCATATTTTCTTTTATTTTAGGTTATTATTAAATAGTTTAAAATAGTTTTTAATTAAGAATAATTAAATAAATAGTTATAAAAATAATTTTCTTTTTCTAATAATTTTCTTTTATTTTTAGGTTTTCAAAAATGTCATTTTCATATTTGTAGGTCTTTTATTTCTTAGATCTCAATTTTTAATTTTGTACGTTTACGTAGTTTTTAAACGTACGTTTTACGTTGTTTCATCGATTGTTGTGCTTATCAATTCAGTCCAAATACATTCCAATCAATCAGTAGTGTAGTTATCAATCCAAATCCTTACTGATCACTATCCTTAGTGATCATTCTATCATCTGATAAGTTTTGATACACCATTGAGTCTCCGTGGGACTTAACGACCTGTGAATCCACTATATTCCTCGATCTTAATTGCATTTTGTTATGCGAACTGTTTTAAGTTTATTACGGTTAGCCATTCACAAGTGGCTAGCTTGTGTGAGAAAACTTGACGGTTCGGGATGAATCATCGAGCGTCGCGATCATTCTTAAGCTCTGCGAACTCTCTCTCCAACTCACCAATCCTACGACAAATCACTCTATCAGCATCACGAGTTGTCGCGAACCCTCTTAGCAGGTCCCCAATCTGCTCCTGGAGCTCCGACATACCCTCACGCAAAATCCTAGTCCTCCTGACTACAGTACCCATATCAGCTCTCAAATCCTCTATACTAGCCCTAGATACTCCAACTAATCGATCTGACAACCTACTGAGACTAATATTCTGGTATATAATCCTCCTCCAGATCAGACCCGTACCGCCATACTCCTCAGGCTATGAAGCAATCTCCGATGGCATCTCAGATCCTAACGGGCTACCTATATAAGGTGAGTAAGGTGGGGAGTCGATGTCTAAAGGTTGTCCAGGGACTCGGGCTCGGCAAAGGAGAGCCTCGGTCCGGAGAATGTGCGAGGACTCTGCAAAGGAGGAGTACCCCCTTATGGGATATCCTCATCATCCTCCTCCTGAGGATCCTCATCCTCATCTACATATTGCTCCTCAATCTCATGCTCCTCCTCGACCTCATGCTCCTCCTCGCCCTCATCCATAGGGGAGAGTCCATGAGTCGAATTCTCCTTGAGTAAATTCGAGGTGGTACACTAGGAAATCTAGGCCTCCTAAGACATGGTGATATTGCTAAATGGATAGGTGATGATGGTGGTCTCACCGGACATGCGGCAAAGTGCTATAAGCAAGCCTAGGAGTCTGTGCTCGCGCTAAGGCCTGATATAAAGTGAGCTGCCTAGATGAGCTAGGACGATCTGATGATGATGAACTAGTGTGACGGGCAATCTCATAAGGATCACCCTATGCAACCGTCATGAGATTCAATGCTGGCGAACTAGCAACAACAAGGATCTCCTCAGATACAACAAAAGCTTAGTTTTGACAATGGCATAGGGTAGGTATAAGTGTTCGAAACAACTATTTCTAATAAGCGCATCAACTTAACCCAAAACATATATCACATAATGAAAGCTTTTAAAAGTGTAGGTACCGCATTACTCAAAACATGCATTTAAATAAAACACATAAGTTTCGTTCCATCACATAATCCCATATCAAATCAATCGAGTTCAAAACTCCAAAATCACAATATATCGTTTCCTTAAATCGAATTCCGTAATATCTCGATAATCACATCTCATTTTCCAAAATCAATAATCATATCTCATTTCCCAAAATCAATAATCATAACGTCTCCATAATCAGTTCACAATATCCCTTAATAGATCATCTCATAATTCAAATCGCAGTTCATAGCATATTCAAATAAGAAGCTTCTTGGCAAGCGGCTCGCGTCGGTCGAGGATTAATTTTCTCAAAAAGTGGTTATAGTTTAGGGTTTATAAAATACCTAATTCTCTATAACCTTGTGCTCTGATACCAATCTGTAACACCCCTAAATCTCGGTACAGCAGAAGACTTAATCAAGTTTTCGGGGAGTTACTATTGGATTGATATCGCACACAAGTACAGCAAAAAGATAGTCATTTAACGTTCAAAACCAATCCCAAATTTAAGTATTCAAAATATTTAATCCAAGGGTATAATTATTAGGCCCAAAACATGATTTAATAAAATAGGTCCCCAAAGTTTATCAGAGTCAGAAATGATCCTTGAACCCCGCCTTCTTGCCAAGCTTCCACAAACCACGTAATCCAAACATCTTTCAAGTGCGTGAGAAATCATGTTAGGTCAACCACTGGTGAGTTCATAGGTTTAAGTTCAACAAAATTATAGTGGACCAATAGGAGTTGATTTGCTATGCAAGACCTAAGATAGATAAATACCGATCCTACCCGGATCACCTACCATAAACATGTCCCGCATCCAGGACTACTCGGGCCCAAATGACTCTAGTCCAAACTGTGGCAAAATCTAGAACAATTGCCAACCCGGACTAGGTCGAGGTAGAAGTCTATTCTTAGCTAGGCAACAGTTATAGCAATTAGGATTGCTACCTTAGTCTAAGGCAACAACTACCGCACATCTATCTAAACAGTCAAGCATATAAGCAAATCCAAATAGTTTTCACGGTCCGAAAATAGTAGCATGATTCTTACCCCAATGTAGTTAAAACGTAGATAAAAGTAGGGCTATGAAACTCACCTCAAGCAATCAACGCACAAATAAACACTAGCAGAAGATAACGGTAATCACGGCACAGCAACTATCGACTCGGCACAACCTATTAATGTAGACCAAACTTAATATATATATTCCTCGAAATCAACGTTATCTACCCCAATGTATTCCATTTCGTTATTTCCAAAAATGTCTCATTTCACCATTTAATCCTAGTGTTTGGTATTCCTCATGTGGGTGTATCGACTCAATATGATGCTATGAATGCACTCAATCAACCAATATATAACTTAATGCAACACAATGAGACCTCTAAACGATAAACTCCATAGTCCAATAAGTTTCGGAATAAATAGTAGACCTTATCGAATTCGTCAACTTGATAAACTCATTTATTTACTCGTGTCGCTTATTATCCCATAAATCAATCATATCCTAAAGAGTCATAAGGATAATTCACCCATTAATAAGGTTACCCAACATACCTAGCGGGCTCTTATTAGATTCGTCAACCTAATAAGTCCGCTACCCACGTGGATCAACACTATTAACGTTAGGTTATCCGTAACCCGTGCACACAACGTAAGTAAATAAATACTTAAACCGTATTAAATGTCTACATTTGACATTTATTGATAAACGTGTACTCGAAACATTAATTACTTATTTATTACAAAACATTTCCAATTTAGTCGTTAGTTTCCGTTTAAAATAGTAAATAACAAGATAAGACTTGTTATCGATATTTTTGGTACAAAAGCCCACTTATTATTTATATTTCATAGTCTATTAGCATTTTCATGTTTATATATATATTTCGTCAAATTCCAATATTAATCTCATATCGTTATTCGTTTCGAGTCCACAAGCACGAGTCATGACTTTTCGGCTTTTAATCAATCAATAGTCCAAATTATACTAAAGTCCATGTTACGGCTTTGTCGGAGTCAACTATTGACTAAAAAGTCAAAGTAACGCCGACGTAGCTCAAAGTCAACAATATATATATCAAGTCGAAATTTAAAAGTCATAATAGCGCAATTCAATCCCAAAACAACTCAAATCAATCTCGCCAACCAATCAATCAACCAATTATGCCCGAAACCAATGTTATGACCCTAATGATCATGACACGGTCACGGTTAAGACCACGTGAACCAAACAAGCTCTAGAAGCTTTTCGGCTCCACGCGTCTCATCCAAACCTCAACTACATCAATCGACAAGCTACCAAAATGACCCGACCCGTACTCGTGGTCCATGTGGGTCACGTACGCAACCCATGGGGCTCGTACGTGCCCTATGTGGCTCGTACACCATGCCAATCCAACCAAACATCATCCAAATCAATTCCACAACATCCAAATCCAATCATTCAAGCTCCAATCATTAACCAAACACAAAACCCATCATCTATTATAACCAAAAATATGAAACTAGACCTAAAATGTATAAACCCATCAAATTGATACACCACACACTTACCAAACACTAATTACTTGTTTATTTAGACATTAATTAGACTTAATTCCACGTTTAAACCAAAAGCCCCAAAAATTACCATAGGGTCGAAACCCTAGAATGCCATACGTGGCTTATTATTGCTTAAACAAGCTCTAACCATGTTCCATTTACCTTATTCAAGCACCAATTGCAAAACCCACTTGAAACCCTAAAAATCCGAATCTTAATCTTTAAATTTGAGGGTGTTAATGAAGGTTTTAGTATGAGTATTATATATGGATGGAAAGAGGATGAAAAGATCTTTGATATGGTGGTGGAGGTGTAGCACCACTCGCTGGAAAATGGCCGGAATGTGGCCGGAGGTGGCGGCGGCCAAGGGTGGTGGTGGTGGCTAGGGTTTTATTTTGGAGGAGAGAGAGTAGAGAGATAAAGTGTGTTGTGTGTGTGTTTTTAATGAGAGAAAGAAACTAGCAAATGAGGGGATGAGAGGGCCTTTTATACTTGGACAAAAAGGACTCAAAAATAAATAAATTAGGTGGAGGGGGCGCCGACTAGGGGAAAAGGTGGGGGGGTCGGAGTTGTAATTTTTCGTAACTATCTCGTTTACCCATTTCCGAGCTCACATATTGTTCCCCGAGTGTCCCACAACGTTTATTCGACTTTCTAACATCGTTATTTACATTTTTCCACGAGTTTTGACTATTTATTTGTCAATTTTCGAGTTACGGTCTAAAAGTTACAATAATTCTCGTTTTATGCTTTTCTAGTGCCGAATCGAATAGTGCCTACCAAATAGAGTTAAAACTCATACGATAACTCATTTAATAGTGAAATAATCCGTAAAAACCAATAGAGGATATAAAATCAAGTCATGGTTTGTAAAAATAGTGATAAAGGCAAAACTCGGTTTTAGTTTAACGTAATGCGGTTACCTAAAATAGACTCCATAAATTGCCAGTTGTCACAATAAATCCCTATTATTTTGATGTTATCGTAGAGGATGGTAGAGTAAAAGTTATGAAAAAAAATAAAAATAAATAAAAATTAAAAAAATAGAAAAAAAATAGAGTGTAAATATATATATATATATATATATGTGTGTGTGTGTGTGTGTGTGTGTGTGTGTGTGTGTGTGTGTGTGTATACGGGCTACCATCCTACATTTATCTTTAAATTTATGTTTGTTTGTTTCAATTTATCTAGAGTTTAGAGTGTCGAGTCTTTGCTTAGCAACGCCATTCTTCTTATGCTTGTAACATAAAGATTTTTGACTTGCCACCACTAAATCGCCTATCCTACCAAACCCTTTGTTTCCCTACCGTAAGCCTAACGTTACAACGCTTTAAAATACCTCTTGGATTGTTTTTCCTAGGTGC
Source organism: Chrysanthemum makinoi (assembly GCA_910596185.1). Taxonomy (NCBI): domain Eukaryota; kingdom Viridiplantae; phylum Streptophyta; class Magnoliopsida; order Asterales; family Asteraceae; genus Chrysanthemum; species Chrysanthemum makinoi. The sequence goes on from OU343225.1 coordinate 126,680,022, forward strand.
TTACGCCAAAAGCGATGGAGGTTTGATCTAGTCTCAATCCTATGGTAATCTATGTACTAGGACCGGTTAATGAGTGTTATCTTCCATTTCCAACTTTATATATTTCATATACACCCGAGAGATGAGAGTATCCAAACACCACTTTTGAGGTGCTAGTATGTAATTTCCGTGCTTGTTATGACTTTTGCGGGGCTTATACGTGTTGTGAATTGTTCTAAACTAATGCTTCATGACCCCCAACTTATAAATTAGTTGGCTAAAAGCACATTTGCTTGAGGACAAGCAAATACCAAGTGTAGGGATATTTGATAAGGATTTAAAAGATACACTTTTGAGGGGTCATTTAAGCCCTTAATCGATCACTTTTGTATCCGTTACTACTTAATTTCGTTCCTTTTCACTTTTTAGGTCTCTTGAAGGCAAATTGCTGGAATGACACTTATTCGGACGAAAAGGCGTGAATACATAAAGAAAATGGCCAAAGTCAAGAATCAAGACACTCAAGCTGGAACAGAAGGTGACGGCGTCACAGCCAAATGGCGACGCCGTCGCAACACACTTTGAGATGACTCAGAAAGTAAATTGCTATTTTGCACTTGACGGCATCAGGTTTTAAAGAGTAGGGCGTCACAACTCAGACGACCTAGATTTGGATCCAGACGACGTCATAAGATGAAGCCGACGGCGTCACAACCATAAGGTGACTCCGTCACAACGTTGATGTGGCCAAGACGAAAACCTAATGGCGGCGATCTGACGACGTCACAATTAAAGAGTGACGCCGTCGCATATTGTAACTCTATATATAGAATTCGGATTTTTAGATTTTAGAGAGGGAGTTTTGTGGAGTAAAACCTAAACCGAACTTTGGCTGTCTTGGGCAGTATCTTAGGGTTCCATACCCTATTTTACAACAAGATAAGTGATTTACTTCATTAATTCAATTATGTCTTCAATTGTTTGTGTGTATGCTTGCATGTTTTCCATGTCCGGCTAATTTACTTGTGTGTTTGCTTAGATCTATGAAACCTAGGTATTGAATACGACCTTAGAGACACAACGCGTTAAGATAAAGGACGTGACAATTCAACCATCAACAGAAGATAACTAGGGAGTAATAGCATATGGGTAAACACATCTTTAAATCATTATACGAGCACACAACAATAAACATAGACTACACTCACCTTAGCTTAGTTAATTTAGATAAGTAGGGTAATCGGTAGAAATACCAACCCCCCAAATCCAATACCCCGAGATTCGTACCTTTCAATTTTCTAAAAAATATAAAAAAGAATAAAAAATAATCTTCCTCAACCCCAACCTTAGCGTAGTAATTTCTCACTAGCATTCCTATTCCCCTAGAGAATGATATCAATTCCCGAGGCTTACCCTAATACTACACTACAACGATTAGGTTCACTGCCTAGGGTGTTGAAAAACTTACTCGACGAAAAAGAAGTTCCTTTGACCCAGAACGCGCGTTGTACGCGTATCACTTGTTTGACAAAACTGAAGAAATGGATTTCGACTCAAGCAAATCCAGTGCTGTTACCAGAGCTCCTAAGTTGCAGCCAAATGAATATGAACTCTGGAGGATGCGCATAGAGCAGTACTTCTTGGTACTTGACTTTAAGCTGTGGAACATTGTGCTCAATGGAGACTCCTACAAATCCATTGTTTCTGAAGAAGTTGGTGGCAAAATTGTTGTTAAAGACAAAGGTAAACATGTCACTGTTGATGAAATGGCTCAAAGAGGCAATGATCTCAAGGTCAGAAGTATTCTACTTATGGTATTACCAGATGATCATCAACTCAACTTCAGTAAACACAAGGATGCTCAGACTTTGTTCAAAGCCATTGAGACTAGATTTGGTGGAAACTCTGCCACCAAGAAAACACAGAAAACTCTTTTGAAGCAAGAGTTTGAAAACTTCATTACTGGTGCTACTGAGTCCATTGACTCCGTTTACAATAGGCTTCAAAAACTTATCAGTCAATTGGCAGTGTTAGGTGTGGATATCTCTCAGGAAGATGTCAATCTTAGGTTTGTTAGAAGTCTTTCATCACCAAAATGGGACACACATGTCGTTGTATGGAAGAATAAGGCAGAGTTTGAAACTATGGGATTGGACAATTTGTTTAATAGCTTTAAGGTCATTAAACAAGATATGAAGAGAGCTGCAGCAGCATCTTCTAGTTCTGGGTCACAAACCATAGCTTTTGTGGCTCACCCAGTCACTAGTAATGAGAAAGACAGTTTTGGTATTAGTACTCCTAGTACTAATGTTAATACTGATTGTTTGGCTATCACTGCAGCGGACATCAATGAAAGTACCGTTTATGCTTTCATCTCTGAGCAGCAAAAGGGATCCCAGATCACTCATGATGACCTGAAACATATCCATGAAGATGGCATTGAAGAAATGGATATCGAGTGGAATATTGCCTTGATTAGTATAAGGGCAAGAAGGTTCATGAAGAGAACTGGGAGGCAGATCAAGATCAATGATGGAGATACTGTTGGTTTTGACAAGGGAAGGGTGGAGTGCTATAACTGTGGCAAGCTTGGGCATTTTGCCACGGAATGCAGAAGCACCAAGAACAAAGGAAGAAGTGGTGAAGCTGATGATTCTTCTTCCAAAGCAATGGTGGCTATTGATGGTGCTGGATATGATTGGAGCTTCATGGCTGATGAAGAAGAGAGTCTAATTGACATGGCTTTGGTATCTGAGGTAATTACTGAAACAAATTGCTCAGATACATGTGTTCCATTAAGTGAATATGAGTCTCTCAAAACTAAGTTTGATAATTTGGCTAAAGAGCTTTCTAAAACCAGTTATAACTTAGCAAACCATAAAAGAGGCTTAGCAGTTTTGGAAAAACAAATTGTGCATTATAAGGAAAATGAGTCAAAGTTTACTGAAACAACAAAAATGCTTAATAGGGAAATTTCCCTTAAAGACACCACCATAAGTGTGCTAAAAGAAGAACTAGAGAAAGTCAAAATAGCTAAAGATAACATAGAACTCAGTGTTGATACTCTTAAGGATACACATCACTATAACTCTGAGATAGTTGATAAAATGATTGAATCCTCTCTAGTTGGCAAAGCCAAATCAGGAATGGGATATAAAAGAGTACCTCCACCATTCAGCGGTATACCCTCACCTCCTAGTATAAACCTTGAACACACTGGCCTAGAAGAGTTTAAGGTACCCACATTTGTTCTTGACTCTTGGGTTAAGGAGACCAAAACTGAAAAGGCTGATGAAGCCTTTGAAAGTGCCAGTGACACATGTTTACCTGAGGTGTATGTGTTTAACAATAAAAACATTCAAAGAGGTGTAGAGTCTAATGAACCAAAGCAAGAGAAGGTTTCTGAACCTGTAAAACCTAATGAAAAACTTGTTAGGAAGATAGTAAAATATGCTGAGCTGTATAGAAACAGGTCATCCAGTCCTAGAGGCAATCAAAGGAACTAGAACAAGCTTAAATATGAGCAATTAGGAGATGAATTTGTCATGTATAACAAATCTTTCTTTGTGTGCGGAAGTTTTTCTCATATGCAGGCTCAATACAAACACCCTATGAGACCTCAACCAATCATGACTCCAAGAGCAGTACTTCTTAAGACTGGCATAAAACCTTTGAATACTTCAAGGCTAGTTAATACTGCTAGACCACAACCCAAAGTATTTGGTGAAAGACCCAAAAGAAACCTTTCAAAATCTTCACCATCTACTTCACCAAGGCCCTTTTATGGTAGAGCTATACAAACCTTTAAGTCCTATGATGAACAAATTAAGTTTTACAAGAAAAAGATTAATACGGTTGAACCAAGACTTAATATTGATAGGACAAAAGTTAATACCTTTAAGCCTAAAAGGCTAAAACTAAAACTGTTGGTTCAAAAGTAAGTGCTGATGAGCGAATCAAGCGCAATGTTGTTAAGCCCTTAGCTTGTTGGGTTAGAAAGACCACTCAACCCAATAGTGCATCAGTTACTCTCAAGAAATATGATTACATTGATGCACGAGGCAGATCCAAGTCAGTAATGGCTTGGGTCCCCAAAAGGAACTAATTTCCTTTATTTTGTGTGCAGGGACATTCCAACAATAATGATGATCTTGGCTATTCAGAAAGTGGATGTTCCAGGAACATGACTGGAAATATATCCTATCTTTCAAACTTTACTGATTTGAATGGAGGATATGTTTCCTTTGGAGGAGGTGTAGGTGGAAGAATTACTGGTAAAGGCACAATCAAGACTGGTAATTTGGACCTTGAAGATGTGTACTATCTGAAAGAACTCAAATATAATCTATTCAGTGTGTCACAAATGTGTGACAAGAAGAATTTTGTTCTGTTCACAGACACTGATTGCTTGGTTTTATCTCCTAATTTCAAGTTGCCTAGTGAAGATGAGATACTAATTAAGTTCACTAAGAAAAGCAATCTTTATAGTGTAAGTATGAAAAACATAGTGCCCAAAGAAAATCTTACATGTTTAGTTGCTACAGCTTCTTTGGATGAATCTATGTTATGGCGTAGAAGGCTAGGTCATGTGAACTTTAAGGTGATAAATCTTTTAGCAAAAAATAACCTTGTAAGAGGTTTACCTTTAAAAATATTTGAAAATATACAGACCTGTATTGCATGCCTCAAAGGGAAGCAACATAGAGCCTTTTGTAAGCCCAAGGGTTTTAACTCTATCACCCAACCACTGCATATGCTGCATATGGACTTAGTTGGCCCCACTTTTGTTAGCAGCCTGAATTATAAGAAATATTGTTTGGTTGTGACTGATGATTTTAGCAGATTTACTTGGGCTTTCTTCATGAATACTAAGGATGAGACCAGTGAAATCCTTAAGTCATACATAACTGCAGTAGAGAACCTTGCTGATAAGAAAGTTAAAATCATTAGGTGTGATAATGGGGCTGAGTTTAAAAACCAAGTGATGAATGAATTCTATCAATTTAAGGGTATTAAAAGAGAATACAGTGTAGCTAGGACTCCTCAGCAAAATGGGGTTGCTGAAAGGAGAAATAGGACATTGATTGAGGCTGCTAGGACAATGTTAGCAGATTCCAAGTTACTCACAACATTCTGGGCTGAGGCGGTTAATAATGCTTGTTATGTTCAGAACAGGGTACTGGTAGTAAAGCCTCATGGCAAGACTCCCTATGAGTTGTTCTTAGGTAGAAAGCCTACCCTAGACTTTCTTAAACCTTTTGGGTGTCATGTCTCTATTCTCAATACCATTGACCACTTAGGAAAGTTTGATGGAAAGTCTGATAGTGGATATCTGGTTGGCTATTCCTTGAGTAGTAAAGCCTTTAGGGTTTATAATTCTAGAACCAGAAGAATAGATGAGAATCTGCACATAGAGTTTTTTGAACATAAACCTAGTGTAGAGGGGCAAGGACCAAAATGGATTTTTGAAATTGATATGCTAACTGAATCCATGAATTATGTGCCTGTTTCTGTGGATTCTAACATTGTTTCAGGAGAAAAGCAAGGTCCTGATGCAGATTCTGATGATGATGATGACTGTGTCCTATTGCCCATTTGGAAGGACAGTTCAATTGGAAGCACTTCTTTAGAGGAGGCAAACAAAGATGATGATCAGTCTCCAAAGACCATTGACACTGATGCTGAAGGAGTAGTATTCAATGAAGATGATGCAGTTGTTGAAACTGAAGTAATCAGTACTAACGTGGTTAATACTGATAAGCCACATATTAGTACTGATGGGCCAGATGTTAATACTGATGGATTTCACGCTATTCCATCAGTTAATACAGATGTTTCTGACTCCAGTGATCCTAATGATGAAGCAGATGAGATTGATATTACTAATATAGCTTCATCCTATATTGTTCCTATTACACCACACAAAAGAATTAATCAGGATCATCCCTTAGAGAATATTATTGGGGGTGTTCATGCTGAAAGAACAACAAGATCTCAAGTTCAGCATAGTGAGACTGGTTTCTTTAGTGCCATATATGAAGAGAGGGTTCATGGTGAAACACAAAAATGTTTGTTTGCTTGTTTTGTTTCAAAGGCAGAACCAAAGAAGGTCTACAAAGCTCTTAAAGATGAAGCATGGGTCGAAGCAATGCAAGAAGAGCTTCTCCAGTTCAAACTTCAAAATGTATGGGTTCTAGTAGATCTTCTTAATGGCAAAAGAGCTATTGGCACTAAATGGGCTTTCAGGAACAAGAAGGATGAAAGAGGTGTGGTAATAAGGAATAAGGCTAGACTGGTGGCTCAAGGGTATACACAACAGGAAGGTATTGATTATGAAGAGGTCTTTGCTCCTATGGCAAGGATTGACGCTGCCAGACTGTTCCTGACCTATGCATCATACAAAGACTTCACTGTATACCAGATGGATGTGAAGAGTGCTTTCCTCTATGGAAAGATTGAGGAGGAGGAATATGTCGGTCAACCTTCAGGCTTTGAAGACCCCAACTTTCCTGACAAAGTATACAGGGTTGAAAAAGCACTCTATGGTCTGCATCAGGCTCCAAGAGCATTGTATGAAACATTGGCCAAGTATCTCTTGGGCAATGGGAAAAAGTCTCTCCAAAACTCTCTCACATGCAAGCAGTTAAAAAGATCTTTAGATATCTAAAAGGTCATGCTTACCTAGGTCTTTGGTATCATAAAGATTCTCCCTTTGATCTGGTAGCTTACTCTGACAATGATTATGCTGGGGCAAGTCTTGATAGGAAGTCAACCACATGAGGATGTCAGTTTCTTGGTGATAGATTGATTTCATGGCAGTGCAAGAAACAAAGCATTGTGGCAAACTCTAAAACTGAGGCTGAGTATGTTGTTGCTGCGAGTTGCTGTGGTCAAGTTCTCAGGATTCAAAATTAGATGCTTGATTATGGGTATAATTTTATGGGCACTGTCATTTACATTGATAACAATAGTACTATTTTCATTATTAAAAATCCAGTTGCACATTCTAAAACTAAACATATTAAGATAAGACATTACTTTATAAGAGACTATAATGAAAAGAAGCTCATCCAGGTTGATAGGATTGATACCGAGCTTAATGTTGCAGATCTTTTAACAAAAGCTTTTGAATTGGGAAGGTTTCAGTACTTGGTCACAAGTATTGGAATGCTTCAGCCATAATATGTCTTAATCTCTCACTATTTTGTAAATTTTTGTAAACTGGTGGTTAGTACTGATTGTTATCTGGTTAATACTGCTAGTGTAAAGTTAATACGGATTGGCATGAAAATATCTTGGATTGTGTTTTCTTGTTTTTGAACTAACTTTGCAGCCATAGCACAAGCAGTATGGATGTGTTTTGGTGATTAACTGATGCACCAAATGTGGTTCACTCCCCTTGAACATTCTGATGCAACCACATGATGGAACTTGCTGTTAATCTGAATTGTGTGATGCCAAAGCATAATGTGGCATCCGGTGGTATAATAAACATGAATTGATGGTTTCAGTTAGTTAGATTCATCCTGCACTAACCCACTCTTTGCCATTCTATTTGTTACAGATAGTGTGACTAGCCCAAGGGCATCTGGCTTAGAGAACAGCGAGCAAACGTGAATCCAACACTTGTGTTGGAGGCAAAACCACGAGCCGAAACCTGTCAGGAAGTCCCTTTGAATGGGACTATCCATCACAGGCAGTTCTTAGCACTGAAACCATTGGTTTTCACCAAACCAGAGGCCATATGAGGCCGACCTTTGATTAAATATCTGTCACCACACTTAATCCCTTCAAAGTGGGGTTTCAGTATTATGATTTCAAAACTATAAGATAATACTGATGGGTAAAGTTAATACTGATGGTTATAAGTTAGTACTGATAGCCTAGTTAGTACTGATGAACTAGTCGTTAATACTTATACGAAAAGTCTGTTATGCAATGATTACTTTTGCAAATTGGGTTGTTAACGCCTGCTTCTTTATATAAAGGTTTCCTAATTGGTTAATCTTTACTTATTACCAAGAATATCTTCAAGGCATTTCAATCAAAATTTAAGATCTTAACTATATATTGTATAACTTCTCAATTGCTTAAACAAAATTCTATAAAGACTTTTGTGAACTAATCCCACCTTAATAACCCTAACTCTTATTGCTATTGGCTCCTCTTGATTTTGTTGACAAGCACAACATAGTGGCGTGCTTGGAAGTACCAGAAGGAAATGAAAAGTTCACAGAGATAGTAGCTTTCCTTAATAGATGCCGAATAAGGTTTGCTTTACTTTTTAACCCTACTATCTTATGTACTCCTATTAGGAAGTTTTGGCAAACTGCAATTGTCTCAACAACTGATGAAGGGGTCCAACAGTTAACTGGTACAGTGGATGGCATTAAAATTGTTATTACTGAAGCATCCCTAAGAGAACATCTTCATCTTAGAGATGCTCAAGGTATTAACACTTTGCCAGCCACTGAAATTATTGAACAACTTTCATTGACGGGGTATCGACATGACAACACTTTTAACTTTAAGAAAAACCATTTTTCCCCACAATGGAGGTTTCTGATTCGTACCCTCCTACATTCTCTGAGTTACAAAAGGACTGGCTGGGATGCATTCCACATAAATATAGCCACATCCTTGATCTGCCTTGCAACAAGCAGGGTATTCAATTTTTCAAATTATATTTTAGAGGGTATGATTAAAAAATTCTGTTAATGAAAAAAAAATTATGATGTATCCTAGGTTTATACAATTATTTTTGGATCTTCATAAACAAAACTTACAGTCTCACAAAAATGTTTATCCACCCAAGATCCTCACATCCAAAGTTTTCTCAAATATGTTAAGGGATGTAAAGGGGTATAGTGGGACTGTAGTTCCTTTGTTTTCTTACATGTTACTTGCAGAGGGTGAAGGACCATCAAGCTCAGATGGCTCCCAACACACACCCACAAATGGTGATCACTCAGCCATACAACAACAATCATCACCCTGTAGGCATACCAGACAGGAGAGTGAGACAGCTCAGACCTATTCTCCTCCTCGAATTGAACCAGATGAGCCTATCTCAGGTACTATTACTCCCTAGTTATCTTTTATTGGTCGGTTGAATTGTTACGTCCTTTATCTTAACGCGTTGTATTCCTATTAGTCGTAGGGTGTGCGTATTCCCTAGTTCTATGAGGTTATCTCTCCTATAGGATTCACGGGATCGACAAGCCTAAGCTATTTCCTCCGAGCACCCTATCGTCTTCAAGCATACTCATGCCATAAATACAACGAAAGCCTAGTTGCACTCCTAAGCCTATATCATTTAAGACAAGAAACAACTTACAACAATCAATAACTAGGTTTCATATATCTAAGCAAACACACAAGTAATTTAGCTATACATGTTTGACAAGCAAGCATACACACAATCAATTGAAGATGGGGTAGATATGATGATAAATTGGAATAACAAACTTATCTTGATGTGTAAAATAGGGTATAGGACCCTAAAATACTGTCCAAGTCGAACTACAACTGAGTTAGGGTTGCTCTCCAAAATTCTACCTCCTAAAATACAGAAAAATTGAATTCTATATATAGATTTACAATCGCGACGGCGTCTCCTTTTGCTAGCGACGTCGTCAGGTCGCCGTCATTAGGGTTTCGTTTGGGCCAAGTCATCGATGGGACTGCGTCACTTAAGAGTTGTGACGCCGTCGGTATTTAGTTGCGAAGTCGTCTGAGTTCTAGATTTGGGTCGTCTGGAGTGAAAAGTGTGAGTGACACCTTCCATATATTAGGCGTGACGCCGTCAGGCTTTAGGACCAGAAATTCCACTAAGCCGTCGCGTGGACTTTTTGATCAAGTTTTCATAAAGGGACGGCGTCGCCCTTTGGATGGGACGCCGTCAGGTTCTGCTGAGCAGCCTTGAGTGTCTTCAATCTTGACTTTGTCATTTTCTTCATGTTTTTGCTCATTTTTGTCCAAATATGCTTCATTCCAGCATTTTGCTTCCAAAAGACCTAAAAAGTGAAAATGAATGATTTTAAGCGGTAACGGATATAAAATGTGTCGAAATAGGGCATAAATGTCCCCCTAAAAGTGTACTTTTTAAATCCTTATCAAATATTCCTACACTTGGTATTTGCTTGTCCTCAAGCAAATGTGCTTTTGACCAATCAATTTATAAGTTAGGGGGCATGAAGTATTGGTTTAAAATAGTTCACAACCAGTAAAAGTGCCACAATAGTCATAACAAGCACGGAAATGATATACTAGCACCTCACAAGTGGTGTTTGAATTCTTTCATCTCTCGGGTTTATATAAAATATAATATGAATAGAAGTGAAAGATAAACACTCATTACCTGGCATAGTACATAGATTACCATAAGATTGAGAATAGATTAAACCTCCACCGCTTTGGCGTAAGCACCTAGGAACAACTATCTAAGAGGTCTTTACAAGGGTTGTAACGTTAGGCTTATGGTAGGGAAGTAAAGGGTTTTGTTGGATAGGGGATATTTAGTGGTGCAAGTCAAAAATCTTATGTTAGCGTTGCTAAGCTAAGACTCGACTCACTAACACTAGATAACTTGAAACAAACAAACATAAACTTAAAAACATAAACGTAAAGATAGATGTAGGATGGTAGCCCGCATTTTTTTTTACATCTCTTTTTTTCTTCTTTTTTTCGATTTTTTTTCATACCTTTTTACTCTACCATCCTCTACGATAACATCAAAATATAAGGGATTTATAGGAGCATCGCTACACTTGAGTTTATATTTCTCTAACACTAATTGACCCGATTGGAAAAGATCAAAACATTTGGAGCATTTAATTATATAGAAAAAGGAAATTTGAATTTATCGCTCTTTCCCTACTCCATAAAATATTACTTATACCCATGAGTCCCAATCGTCCCAAAACTGTGTACAAAAGATATGACTCGACTTAGCAACCATGCAAGTAACTAGATAATTGAACTAAGGGTTTAACAGTGATAACAATAAAGCACTAAAGATGAGTAGGCTAAGGCGATTTGGGTGTACATTTGGGGGTGGATTGTAAACAATGCTCTTCATTGCTATTCTGGAAAACCGAAACATCACGAGAACCGCAAAAAATATAGGCTCTGAGGGGTTAACTAGGGGTATCGTGTACTAAGATGAGTACATCGCAAAGGTGTGGGGTAATTACTCAACCGATGTGGAAGATGTAATTATAATACATGTTTTAAACAAGGGTTATCCTAATGCCTCTTATCATTTAGTTACTCCTAACTACACAAGTGTAGTCTCACTAGCGATCTCGGAATGCATCATAAAACAAGTTCTAGAATCTATAATACTACCGGTACACTCACTAAGCATTAAAGATGAATGCTTTTATTCCTAAAGCTCTGGGGGTGAACCTCACATTTTTGGGGTGGAATTTGAGTGGTAAATGGTTTTTGTGCTAGTCATATAATTCCTATCCATTTTACTCATAAATGTCATAAAAATTTTAAATTTGGTGCTAAAATTGCCTTAATGAATATTTCTCATAGTTTATTACACAAATTATCAAGGACAAGACAAATGATCAAGTGAGTGAATAGTTTCTAAGTTCCCGTTCTATTCTCCCTCCCTGCACTTAAACTGAACATTGTCCTAAATGTTCCCCGAAAGCATCAAAGTTATGATAAAGGAAGGTAAGTAAGGAAAAGAAACTAGTACTCCCCTAATTAGCTCGGTATGATATGTGTGAAGTTGCGGTTAAATTCTCTTCCAAAAAGAATGCATAAGTAATAATCTTCATCCAATGTGTGTTTCTTCTTCTTGTCCAACGTAACCTGCACACTTATAAGAAAACAAACGAAAAATTCGCGTAAAATCGACGGTAAAATTATATATGACACATAACTACACTAGAAAGCAACTAAGATATAATGCTTGTTGAATGGATGTTTACAGTTTTTCTGAAAAATTAAGACCTGAGAATTTCCAAAAAATTATAAGTTGCACAAAAAACGAAAAACTGATCATGCTATTTTTACATAGCCTGACGTCGTCAGGCTTTAATCCTAACGCCGTCAGGTTGTCCTGACAGAAAGTGCTCTGCTGCGTTTTTCTGGAAAAATTCTGGAAAAATTACCTCATTAAAACCTGAAAAAATTCCTGCAAAACATCCATTATGACTCGATACAAGCATTTGACTCTAACAAACACACACACACACACATACACACATACATATACATACATATATATATATATATATACAATTTCAATTATTGTTAATCTCATGTTCATGTTCTTAAAAACATATGTGATCTTCCCTACACTTATCTTTTTTTTTAAATACCTTTATATGTAATTAAGACGACATTAAAGACAAAATAAAGTATTTTCACAAAGTCTAACATGAGCATAAACAAGAATGAAAAAGATATCACAAATAAAAAAAAAAAAAAAAAAAAAAACATTCAAACAAATAAACATGGGTTGCCTCCCAAGAAGCACTTGTTTTTTATCGAGTCACGAGCTTGACTTTACCCTTATTTAACGGATAAAGCGGAAGTTTTCCCTACACTTAAGGTTAAGTGCGGGTGATAGTAGCGATACACACCCTTAGGGTGGAAATTGGCCATGTGAGGGGAGGGTGATGGGTAATTTATATGCCTAAAAGAGTGTGCTCCTATCATACTAACCTTACCCAATTCTATTGGTGTAGCGGGTGAATCAAGTCTTCCTCCTTGAAAGTAATCATCTTCTATCAACTTCAAGTGATTCTTAGTTAAGGATCCATCTTGACCTAATATACTAGTTTAAACCCATAATGTTTCTTTTTATCAACCATGAATGGGTGATGTAAGTGTGTAAGGTCATGGGTTACTCCTATATTAGCTTCCACTCTACATGGCCTAGAGTCCACTACCTTTATCATGCAACTACCCGGACTATTTGTTTTGATGGGTGGATTGGGGCCTAATTCAATTCCTAGATCCACATCTAAAGATGGAAAATTGGGTAAGGGTTTTGGTTGAGGCTCCGGTTCATCAAAGCTAGGAACTTCCTTAGAACTAAGAGAGAGATCATGACAACAAGCATCTAAACCTACATTCTCCAGTGGTATTTGGTCCAAAGGTTCTATATCAATCGGAGTTCCTATAGTCTCTTCTACTTCTTCTGGGTAAGTTATATTCGGTGTGTGTTCCTCAAGTGATGGTAGGGCTTATGGGGTATCTGGTGGGTTTGTATTTTCTACTCTATCCTCCATCTTATCTAGATCACCTATGTATTCATTTTGTACTGTGGTAGCGCCAAACCATGACATGCACCTCGGTGCCTCAACTCTAATCATCTCCTTCCTAAACAACCTTTCTGATTGAACCTTCCAAATTGATAATAGGTCTAGACTTTCATTTTTTGGCTCCCATTTTCCACTTCTAAATTTGGGCGTGAATCTCAAAGATTTCCCATGCATCTTGAACACCACGTCCCCAAATATCCCCATTCGCTATATAGTCAAGTCTCATTTGGGTTTCGTGGTTGATACGAGTGTAAAAGAATTGAAGTGGAGACAATAAATCAAGACCATGATGAAGGACTTTTTGTAGTAAGTATTTAATTCGAGTCCATGCCTCGGGAAATGATTCATCATGATGTTTTCGAAACATATCTCATTCTTGAGTGGGAAATGTAGATTATGTAGTGGATTTTGTCGATTGGGTGAAAATTTTGGCGGATTCGCGTTCTCCATAACGGCTAATGGAATAGTCAATGAAAATGGTTACAAACAAAAGCACAAAGAAGGGGGATAGACTACAAGGAAGCTAATGAAAATTAGAAAAAAAATCTTACTTGATATGAATCAAGCAAGGGAACCTAAACGAGATAGAAGTCTAACTAGCTATTTTATTCCTCGGCAGCAGCGCCAAAAACTTGATGCGTAGGTTCGGGGTCGAGAAAACATCCTTTTCTATGAGCAAGCTTTTCAACCCTCTAGGCAGTGAACATAATCGTTGTAGTGTAGTATGGGGTAAGCCTCGGGGATTGATATCGTTCTCTAGGGGAATGGGAATGTTAGAAAGAAATTTATGACGAGAAGGTGGGGTTGAGAATGATTATTTTTTTTTTATCCTTTTTTATGTTTTTTAGAAAGCGAGGGTAAAATCTCGGGGCAATTGATTAGGGGGGGGGGGTACTTCTACCGGTTTCTCTACTTCTACTAATTATCTAATTTAACTAATTACTACGGATAGCTATGTATAATTGAAGTGTGCTCGTATGGTGATTAAATATGTGTTCACTTAGATACTATTACTCCCTAGTTATCTTTTATTGGTCGGTTGAATTGGTACGTCCTTTATCTTAACGCGTTGGATTCCTATTAATCGTAGGATGTGCGTATTCCCTAGTTCTATGAGGTTATCTCTCCTTTAGGATTCAAGGGATCGACAAGCCTAGGCTATTTCCTCCGAGCACCCTATCGTCTTCAAGCATACTCACGCAATAAATACAATGAAAGCCTAGTTGCACTTATAAGCCTATATCAATTAAGACAAGAAATAACCTAACACCAATCAATAACTAGGTTTCATAGATCTAAGCAAACACACAAGTAATTTAGCTAGACATGTTAGACAAGCAAGCATACACACAATCAATTGAACATAGGTAAGACATGATGATAAATTGGATTAACAAACTTATCTTGATGTGTAAAATAAGGTATGGGACCCTAAAATACTGTCCAAGTCGGACTATAACCGAGTTAAGGTTTGCTCTCCAAAATTCTACCTCCTAAAATACAGAAAAATCGAATTCTATATATAGATTTACAATCGCGACGGCATTGCCTTTTATGGGCGACGCCGTCAGGTCGCCGTCATTAGGGTTTCGTTTAGGCCAAGTCATCGATGGGACGACGTCACTTGAGAGTTGTGACGCCGTCGGTCTTTAGTTGCGACGTCGTCTGAGTTCTAGATCTGGGTCGTCTGGAGTGAAAAGTGTGAGTGACGCCTTCCATATATTAGGCGTGACACCGTCAGGCTTTAGGACCAGAAATTCCACTAAGCCATCGCGTGCACTTTTTGATCAAGTCTTCATAAAGGGACGGCGTCGCCCTTTGGATGGGACACCGTCAGGTTCAGCTGAGCAGCCTTGAGTGTCTTCGATCTTGACTTTGCCATTTTTTTATGTTTTTGCTCCTTTTTGTCTAAATATGCTTCATTCTAGCATTTTGCTTCCAAAAGACCTAAAAAGTGAAAAGGAAAGATTTTAAGCAATAATGAATATGTAAATTGTATCGAAATAGAGCTTAAATGACCCCCCTAAAAGCGTACATTTTAAATCGTTATCAATGTATTGCAAGGCTTGTCCTAATGAATAACGTTAATTTCAGCTTTCAGAGGTTAAAGTGGTAGTATAGAGTTTGAGAGTTTGTATATGAGGACTTAAGTTCAAATATTGTAATTAGAAGCAACCTTTTAAAGTTCTTGTAAAGCTAACAATTACAAGCTTCATAAATTTTATGAGGTGGTACTAATTTTACTTGTAAATTGTCGAATATGAAGTTAATAAAATTTTGCGTTTTTTATATTTATTTCGAGTTCAAAGATTATGGCGTATCCAATGTTGTCTTGTCTATCCAGGTCGTGTTGTTTCTAAGCACTATGAATCTGTTGGTTTACGTTTTGCGATTTTCCAATACGATTCCATAATCTATCGATTGATTTTCCGTCAAAGAAAATATTGTTATTTTATTTATCAAAAATAAATAAGAGTGGTGAGAAAACATATGAGATACAAGATTGGTGATGGCAAAAATATTAATGTGTGGCATGACATATTGTATGGTAACACACCCTTGTCAAATGTTATAAGCAAGAAAGAAGTTTTTAATGTTGGCTTCAAGGACTCAGATTGTATTGCAGATGTCCTAAATGATCAAGGTTGGAAATGGCCACCAAGCTGGTTGGAGAAGTATAACTGGCTAAGTAGTATTGCAGCCCCAAGTCTAAGTAATTACCCTGATGTACTTGTGTGGGTTGATAATGATGGAAAGGAAAAGAAGCTCTCTATTAGCAATGTTTGGAAATATGTCAGAGGGAATACTTGTCAAGTAAGCTGGAAAGATCTTGTATGGCACCCCAACTATAACATCCTCAAAAATGTTTTGCAAATGAGTAAATGTTACTGGGGTATTACTCGATTGATATCACAATACAAAGTATAGAACAACGGTTTAACTTGGAAAATCTTATTTCATAAAAATTTGTGTTTACATCTTTCAAAATATAATGCGAAAATTTTGCCTATAAAAAGTAAAGTGGTCCCCATTGCATATCGGAGTCATCTATGACCATGCCATGCCAATACCCAAGCGCCTCTAGAGTTTAGCTATCGCCTTTTTATCCTGAAAATACATGCTAAAAAGTTAAGGTTTGCTCTCCAAAATTCTACCTCCTAAAATACCGAAAAATCGAATTCTATATATATATTTACAATCGCGACGGCGTCGCGCTGCGACGTCGTAAGGGGTCTCCGCGTCATTAGGGTTTCGTCTGGGCCAAGTCATCGATGGGACGGCGTCACTTGAGAGTTGTGACGCCGTCGGTCTTTAGTTGCGACGTCATCTAAGTTCTAGATCTGGGTCGTCTGGAGTGAAAAGTGTGAGTGACGCCTTCCATATATTAGGCGTGACACCGTCAAGCTTTAGGACCAGAAATTCCACTGAGCCGTCACGTGTACTTTTTGAACAAGTCTTCATAAAGGGATGGCGTCGCCCTTTGGATGGGACACCGTCAGGTTCAGCTGAGCAGCCTTGAGTGTCTTCGATCTTGACTTTGCTATTTTTTCATGTTTTTGCTCCTTTTTGTCTAAATATGCTTCATTCCAGCATTTTGCTTCCAAAAGACCTAAAAAGTGAAAAGGAAATATTTTAAGCAATAACGAATATATAAATTGTATCGAAATAGGGCTTAAATAACCCCCCTAAAAGCGTACATTTTAAATCCTTATCAATGTATTGCAAGGCTTGTCCTAATGAGTAACGTTAATTTCAGCTTTCAGAGGTTAAAGTGGTAGTAAAGAGTTTGAGAGTTTGTATATGAGGACTTAAGTTCAAATATCGTAATTAGAAGCAACCTTTTAAAGTTCTTGTAAAGCTAACAATTACAAGCTTCATAAATTTTATGAGGTGGTACTAATTTTACTTGTAAATTGTCGAATATGAAGTTAATAAAATTTTGCGTTTTTTATATTTATTTCGAGTTCAAAGATTATGGCGTATCCAATGTTGTCTTATCTATCCGAATTAGTCGTGTTGTTTCTAAGTACTATGAATCTGTTGGTTTACGTTTTGCGATTTTCCAATACGATTCCATAATCTATCGATTGATTTTTCGTCAAAGAAAATATTGTTATTTTATTTATCAAAAATAAATAAGAGTGGTGAGAAAACATATGAGATACAAGATTGGTGATGGCAAAAATATTAATATGTGGCATGACATATGGTATGGTAACACACCCTTGTCAAATGTTATAAGCAAGAAAGAAGTTTTTAATGTTGGCTTCAAGGACTCAGATTGTATTGCAGATGTCCTAAATGATTAAGGTTGGAAATGGCCACCAAGCTGGTTGGAGAAGTATAACTGGCTAAGTAGTATTAGGCCCCAAGTCTAAGTAATTACCCTGATGTACTTGTGTGGGTTGATAATGATGGCAAGGAAAAGAAGCTCTCTATTAGCAATGTTTGGAAATATGTCAGAGGGAATACTTGTCAAGTAAGCTGGAAAGATCTTGTATGGCACCCCAACTATAACATCCTCAAAAATGTTTTGCAGCGGAAGTAAATGTTACTGGGGTATTACTCGATTGATATCACAATACAAAATATAGAACAACGGTTTAACTTGGAAAATCTTATTTCATAAAGATTTATGTTTACATCTTTCAAAATATAATGTGAAAAATTAGCCTATAAAAAGTAAAGTGGTCCCCATTGTATATCTGAGTCATCTATGACCATGCCATGCCAATACCCAAGTGCCTCTAGAGTTTAGCTATCGCCTTTTTATCCTGAAAATACATGCTAAAAAGTCAATACCAAGGTTGAGTGAATTCATAGGTTTAATAATAAAATAGTTGATCACAAGATTTCCAGTTTAATAAACAGTGGGTCTCGTTGTTGCACCCATAATCATAGTGGTTGTTATTACCTTAAGCTCATGACACGCAAAACGTTAACGGAAACTTCAAAACCATAAAGGTAATATTATAGTGCCCGCCTAGAGGTAGGTTGCCAAATCTACCTGGTTACTCAAATATAGTAGGTTTGTCTGCCTAACCGGTCAGCACAAACGGGATGTCAACCCCAATAGATCTATCCACAATTTTCGCTCTCACTCGCAAGTGACTAATGGTCCATGATACACGGGTCTTTTTGGCAAACAATACTTAGGCAATAACACATATTAGAAAAACAATATCTAGTTTTCAAGCAATTGTGATCATAAAAGCAGTAGTATTATGTATTCTCCCCCAAGGAGTTTATAAAATAGTTAAAAGAGTAAATGTGGGGCTATGAACTCACCTCAGTGGTACAGTAGGAAATGCACAACAATATCAAGTACGATATGGCAACGGCTTCAACACGAAACCTAAATATAATATGGCAAGTCTTAGGTATATATTCCGTTTAAGACCATAAATGGTAATGTTTGGAAAATGGTTTAGTTGTGAAACACTTGTATCATTATAACTTATGTGGTAATGTTTAAAGTTCAAAACAAAAGGTTTTTATAAATTATTCAAGTTATAATCCATTTTCGATATCATATCCATATATTCGAAATGGTTCCTTAAATTGTTGAAGTTCATAAAGTTCTTGTCCAATAGTTATAAGAGTTGTCAAACATTTATTTGGAAACGTTTTAGGTTTTCATATCACGGGTTGTAAATATATAAGTATGTCACTTATATATGTCGGTCTAGGAAAATATGTTTATATATATATATATATATGAGGATAGTTTGGCTACAATTTTTGTAGCCAATTAGCTACAATCCTTCATATAAAATACACAAGCAATGAATCAGGGCTCAACAGAAAATAACTGGGATCCACAAAAAGAAGCAGGGATTCACATTTACACACATAAAATCCTTCATATATATATGTGGGATTTTCTAACTTGTGCCTTAGGGGCACAAGTTAAACACACTATAAGTACATCAAAAGTACATAGTGACCGATAGGGCTGATCATCGGGCGAAAACCGGACCGGACCGAGACCGAATCCGGAAAAAAACCTAGACCGAGACCGAGACCGAATTTGGTCGGTCCGGTCCGGTCTCGGTCGGTCCGGTCCAACAAGGCTAAATTTTCGGTTTGTGGTCCGGACCGAGACCGAGACCGAATTTGCCAAAAATGGTAGATCGAGACCGGACCGCCGGTCCTTCGGTCCGGTCGGTTTCGGTTCGGTCCGGTCGATCGGTCTGGCCCATCCGGTCCGTTTGCTCACTTCTAGTGACAGACATAAAAGTTACTTATTTGTGCTTTTATGTTGATTGTCGTGTACTTTTTTGTTGTCCCCTATGTACTTATAATGTGCTTAACTTGTGCCCCTAGAGCACAAGTTAGAAAAACCATATATATATATATATATATATATATATATATTAGACATGTATTTAAGCATGAAATATAAGTATAAATAGCATTACTCTATTTAATACGGCAGATGAATAAAATTAAGAGAAAAATACCAAAAGAGGACTTTTTTCCAAGTGTGGTCTATTTTGAAGAGTTTTTTCTCATCTCTTTCCCAAAAGAGCCACGCTCAACTGCTCAACTGCTCGACCCCATGCATATTACGACACGTGGCATTTCCCGGTACTGTTCCAATTGTACACTAAGTGTCACCTCAAATCTGAAAGAAATCTCTTATTTTGTCTTCTTGCATAAGGTCAACGCTCAACCGACGACGCTCAACCGTCGGTGCTCAACTAACCCCACAACTTTTCACTTAGGAAATTGAAAAAGCAAACCAAAAGATTTCCCAAATCCAAGTGATCTGACAATTTTTTTCTTCTTTTTTTTTCTTTTGCCACTTTAACCATTGAATATCATCAAAAAAACACACACTCAACACACAGTAAACACACACATGATCCAGATGACAAAGTAGACGCAAAAAAATCAAAATGGTAAGTATTCACACTTGATTAATTTCGCTTGTTACTACAACGTAAGGTTTTGTTGCATCCCTTTTGTTGCAACTTAGGGTTTTGTTGCATCCCTTTACATCATGTTTTGTTTTATGTGAAAATTACCAAAAAAGAAGATCCATCCATACACGTTTGTGGTTTTTTATAATTTTTTTGTGTCGTGTTTGAGATGGTTTAGGAAAAATGAATAAAATGATACTGTGTTAGTCCAAAAAAGAGGAAAAATGAATAAAACGAACATGGGAAGAGCTATATATGTGTGAGTAACATATATAATGCGTTAAATGAGAGGGTTCGAAACTGTATTTGTCCCATTTAATAAGAGGTTTAGGGTTAGTTGTCAAATAGGTGTAATTAACGTGTATTGACACTTGATCTAGACAGAATGAACACTTAGCGATGAGTTCTTAGTCCTGAATACATCGGTGTCGATGCAACCATTCATATTGTTGACAACCTCTCTTCGAGCATAGATTTGGTTTTCTGCGGATATGCTTTTACTTGTAGATACTTGTAGTTTAGATGTTGTATGCCTGACTTGATGAGTGTGCTTGTAGCAAGTTGTTAATGGTCGTTGTTTGTTTTACTTGTAGACACTTCTTGTTTGTTTTAACTTTTTTAAT
Source organism: Chrysanthemum makinoi (assembly GCA_910596185.1). NCBI lineage: Eukaryota > Viridiplantae > Streptophyta > Magnoliopsida > Asterales > Asteraceae > Chrysanthemum > Chrysanthemum makinoi. The sequence continues at coordinate 126,700,839 of OU343225.1, forward strand.
ATGTTATTTCTTGTAGGCGTATGATGCTAGAGTTATTGTTAAAAGCAAAGTGCATTACTTCTTACTTATGAAGGATCGATTAGACCAGCCGCGCCGTTCCATGTTTAAAGCCACATGTTTTGGACCATGGCTCGATCTTACCTATGTCGATAACGAGGAAGGCCTTGTTCATTACATGCTTCGAAAACAATTCCATCAAAACAATGATAACTATGATCTTCCACTTGTATACTATTTGAATGGACATTCTCTCTATTTTGGTCGAAATGAATTCGCCTGTTCTTGGTTTTAGATTTGGTATGGCCAGTTTTAGGAAATGGCATAGTGGTGATATCCCTTTCCGTCACCGAGTTTTTCCAAACCATGTAGGTCAACATGTTAAATCAATTGATCTATTATCGGTTATTGAAGATGAAGAGCTGTTTCTAGATCTGTCTGATGAGGATGCGATACGGGTTTGTCTGTTGATAACGCTTGAGGTGATATTAATGGGTAAAGACTTGGGGTCTATCATTGATGATATTTTTCTAAGGATGGTCGAGGATCTTGATGAATGAAATGCATTTCCATGGGGGGAACTCCTTTGGAGGCAGCTTTATGAGTCTATTAGAAATGTCTCTTCAAATCATCCAAATGGTTTACCGTCAAAGAATTGGTGATAAAGAATCCAACGATGTTCCTACCTATAGCTTGAAGGGATTCGTTGTTGCTTTCAAGGTTAACACAAAAAAAATTGCTATCATTAGTTTACTGTTTTTTTCCTTTAATGGTAGGGCTTGAAAATTATCTTCATATGTTTCTCGTCCTCGTAACTTATATTTGTTGTGTTAAATTTTTGTAGATATAGATCATAGAGTGTGCTGACACGAGTAAAAGTAAACAGTGGTGGAACAAGGCTCCAGGGGTGATCCCAAGAGAACTTGCATGGTCGAAACACACACCATTTAGAAAGACTGATTATTTCGACCAAATTTTTGACAAGGTAATTATATATAGTATTTTATTGATTGGTTAACTTTAAACATATACACAATTTTAGATACCATATAACTAATAAATCTTTTGTAAGGACTCGAAACCCAACGTAATTATGCCAACATGCTTTGAGGCTGAAGCTGAATGGTTCACATGAAGCATTGATTTTTTCAAGTGGTATACCCCGAGAGCGCCGCCTCTTGCAAAAGGGGGACCCTGGGATGAACATTTTCTAAAAGTGGCCGTGAATAAAGCTAGGCAAAAAGTGGTATACCCCGAGGGTTATGATATGGAGAGCATGGGTAAAGAGGTAGAAGTTGTTTCAGTTGATGAACGGGTTAAGGCTTTGGAAGCCCGCACTTTGAAACTTGAGACTATTATTCGAGTTAGTTTTTTACCTTTATCAATTCTTGACCAAGTTACATTGCTATCAAACAATTACCATGTGGTATGCTAATACGCGGATTTTGTTTCTAAAAACTTTATTCTGCAGGTCATAATGAGTGACAGAGACAAAATGAACCAAGAAACCTATGAAAAGGTAAGTATAAATTGTATTAATGTGACTAAACCTTTAATTCTAATGTTCTACTAATAGGTGTTATAAACTTTTGTATGTAGGTTTATGGAAACAAAGTTAACACAGTTGATGGAGACAAAATGAAGAATGATGCATATGAAAATGTAATTAAATGGTATTTATGTGATTATACCTTTCATTCTAATGTTATACTAATAAGTGTCTACCACTTTGGTATGCAGGTTTATGGAGACATAGTTAACACAGCTGACGGAGAACAGGTAATTTAATGATATTTTGTTTTGTTCTTATTTCATTTGTGATATAATTAATAACTTGCGATAATAAAAGTTTGTTAACCTTTTTCATATCATCCGCAGCCTGTAGATCTTGCTAATGAGTATTGCAGTCAAGTCAATGATTTTTTCAAGTTGTTTGATACGCCACATGTTGATGTGGATGGCAAGGTTGATGGATTGGAAAACGTCTCAAAAGGAAAACTTGAGAAAGCTGAAAAACACGAGGAAGAGGAGGAGCAGAGGGGAGCGAGTAAGAAGTTGAGTGTTGAAGCTGAAAATAGATTGAAGGTTATTGAGAAACTGAATTCAACGCCCATCAAAAGGGCTTTGGAGCAGTGCGAAACAAAGAAGAGGAGGCTTGAACATGTTCCTAGGTCACCCTATGTGGAGAAGAGGAGTAAAACATCTGATGTTACTAGCTTAGAAGATTTGTTGAAGGGTCGAAAGTATTTACCTGTTCATACTCCACTTATGGCTGAGAAGTTAGTACAAGTCAAACCATGGGTAGAGGTATGAGAAATGATTCATTTGCTTTGAAATATCAGACAGTAGTTAACTGTCAACATGTAAACGTATTATTACATGAATGATTTACATTGTCTTTATTTGTAGGTTCTAGAACGGCCATACCAAAACCTCGATAAAATTTATGTTAACTTTGAAGTTGATCGATTCTTGGTTAAGGACGGGTGGCGTAACTGTGTGTTCCCTTGGTCTGATATCGTTGTTGATAGTCATTTCTGGGATGCTTTAACCGGTTTCGACGATAATCGTAAAGGATGGCTACGTGACGAGGTAAAGTAAATTTTATTTACTTTCCTCCATTTTTTATAAAACATGCTTTTGGTTGTCTCTGTCTGCCATTTGATTTTAAGTAAATTATACATTTTAGTGTTACATGAGATACTAGATATAAGTATCATTAATCCATCATTTACTTGAACCACTTTAGGTATTTTAGTATAGCATCCACCAAATCCATTAAATTCTTTCTCAAATGACATTATTATTTGTTAAAAAAAGTGTAGTGTAGCCATAGAGAAGAGTATATTATTCATGACTTCAAAACTTTGCTGCTTTTAGCAGTACAGATTTTACAAGTCTTGATTAACTTCATTTTTTTTCTTGTACACAACAATATTTTGAACCAGTAGTGATATCATTTGAGAAATGATTTTTGTGAATTTGGTGGATGTTATGCTAAGATGCCTAATTTACTTGAAGTATTTTGATCCAACTCTCTATTTTTAGTTTCCCCTCTAAAATCCATTGCCATGACGACGTAGCAATGGGTGTTGGTGTAAGCCATTGTACATGTTACGTCGTCATGGGGATGGGTTTTTGAGCAGAGGCTAAAAGTAGGAAGGTGTGGCAATTATGCTTGTCTCGTAACACTATCTTACTTGATATCTAGTACAGGTAGAGAAAATGAAAAGCACGGTTTTTTTTTATAAATGACTGAATATATATGTCAATTTGTTTTACCTACAGCACATTGATCTTTGGATTAGCTACATGTGGCATACCAGACCATCAGATATGGAGTGGTCTATGGTAAGCTGCTTTTTCCTACCATTACTAATGAACGGAAGGATGCCTGTCTGGTACGCAACCAAAGAAACTTACCCTCTGGGTTGGGGTGATGTTGAACGAGTTTTCATTCCCATAAATCAGCCAGAAACACATTGGTCCCTAGCTGTGTATCATATCCAGACCGGTCGAGTTACATTCTATGACAGTGGACCTGTATATGATCCTGAGACTCGTCCATTCTATTTGAATGTGAGGAAATGTCTAGAGACTAGGCTTCCGGAAGTGTTGCAAGAGGCATGTGTTTTTTAGAAGAAGGGAATTGATCCTATGACCTATAGGATTACTTTTAACAATGCTATGAATGTTCCCAAGCAGGGTGGATTGTATGATGATTGTGGTGTGTGGGTCTGCATCTTCTTATTCAGGTCTGCATCTTCTTTTTAATGGACTATTTGTCATGTTAGTATGAATGTAATCTTGAACGTAAAATAGGTGTAGTAGTTGGAAGTGGTATTCTAAGGTGTCGACTGATATATTTGGAAGTGGATTTCTAGGGTGTCGATTGATATAACTGTAATGTGAAACGTAAAACATGTTTACTAGTTTAGCAGCTACATTAGGTTAGTATTGCTATAGTAGGTGTCCACTCAAAATCACACTCTTAACTGAAGCGTATAAATGTACAGGTTAGGGAATGGCAAACTGTTGGATGTGGATAATCCAGTTCAGGCTGCATTGGCGTACCGTGAAAGAATGGTTAGGTTTTATTACAAGCACAAGATCCATGTTGGCTGAATGTTTTATGTGCTTGTTTTGTTAAACATTTAGCTGTCGAATTTGTAAACAATTGTATGGTTTATGGGTCTAAAACACGTCTGCATGGTATGGTCACTTTTGTGTTTTGCTGCTGGATAACTTGTATGGTTTATTGGCAGAATATTGTATGAATGTATGTATCCCTCCTGGCTAACTTTGGCACCTAATTTTCTGTATATATTTGTTGTTCGTATGTTTCTAAATTGTTTTTTATTCCTCCTGGATTGCATGACTAATAAGGTGCAACATAAGCAGTAGCAAACAAGGTTCAACATTAAGCGTCTTACATAGTCAAACTAAACAAGTACATTAAGCGTGTTACATCCCGGTTATAATCCAACAGACCCAGAGATTGTTTTACGACAAGTACATATTAAAACTAAACAAAAAACAAAAGCGTCTTACATGATTCCACAGCAACGAAAAAAAGGAAACTAACAACTCATCAAATGTTTCCGCTAGTTGATCTTACGGATCAGCCAAGTTAATAGGATCAAAGCTTTGCACCATATCTAATATCTCCATCGATGGTAGTTCCCTACTTGAGCTGCCTCTATTACATACATTTCCCTACAAAGTTTCAACATTTGTGAGATTTCTTTCTTCGTTAGTTACCAAGCAAAATTGTGTTTTTTGAATACAAATTTTATTCACTTACATTCTTTTTCTTTGTCAATGGTTCCCTGCATGCTGTTCGCGTGTGTCCAACGGATTGGCACCTTGAGCACCTTACCGGGGTTAGTTCCTCTCCTTGAGATCTTACACGATCTTTGTTTTTGGGTCTTCCAGATTGACGCACTACCAGTATTGGTGGCTTCACAACTTGCAAGCCACCAGGAAGTTCCCAACTTGACATTTCTCCTACAGGATAAACCAATCCTTGGTACGTACCTTCCAATGTTGTTTTCTTGAACCAATCAAAATCCAAATGATTACAATCAGACAATCTAAGAAGTGTAGTTACCGCTATCACATGACCACATGGTATGCCGGAAAGTTGCCATTTACGACAAGTACATGAATTACTAAGTAGATCGACGGTATGTTGTTTTCGACGATCATCTACCATGTAGAGTTTAAATTGTTCAATCCCATACACAACCCAGTTAACGCTCTTCAACATTCTGTCATGTACTTTCGCGGCAGCCCAATCACTAAGTTCTCCCTCGGGTGCATCTGAAATAATTTTTACAAGATAAAATAATAGAATGTTCTCTTCATCTTATATTGACAAATAAGGAAAAAGAAAACATATTTTAAAAAGTACATTACATTGATATTTGTGTCGACGGTCACAATACCACCGTTGTAAAAGCTTTCTGTACCACTCCATAAGCATTGTTATTGGTACTTTTCTCACATCCCTTGTCAATGCATTTATTGACTCTGCACTGTTTGAAGTCATGTAGTTGTACCGATTACCAGTGCAATGTGCCCTAGACCATTTATCAAACCCAGCTTCAAGAAGTTTGTTGTAAGCCGTACCATTTCTATATACCCTAATATCCGAAATCGCTCTATCAAATTCTTCCGCGGTGTAAGCTTTGCATGTTTTCCAATATTTTGCCTTTAACTTTCTACTACCATTCAAACTGCAGTTCATCATCAAATGTCTACAACAGTAACCATGAAATGAATTTGGGAAGACCGTGTTACACGCTTGTCCAATAGAATAATGTCTATCTGATATAATAGCCAAACATGGTCGTTCCCCTATGCATTCTTTCAATTTGGACAAAAACCATGTCCATGCCTCCCCAGTCTCACCTTGACAAACACCGGTAGCAATAGGTATAATTTGATTGTTACCATCCATTCCAACGACAAGCAAATTTGTCCCAAGGTACTTCCCTTTAAGATGTGCTGCATCAATTATAAGCAACGGTCGCATATACCGTAAGAAACTCCGAATCTGTTTTATGTAGAAATTATTAGTGACACAAAATATAATATATTAGAAAAATAAATAAAAAACGTAAAAGAAAAAAAATGTAAAAAAAAATACAAATGCATACCGCAACACCAAATGCTATAAAACATATTTTAAAGTGTCCTTCATCATCGGTATCAATATGTGTTACCGTACCCTCATTTTTCATCTTTAAATTATGACAATAAAATGGCAACTGCTCAAACGAGTCGTTAGGGCAACCATTTACCAATTCCAATGCTCGGTTTCTTCCACCCCATGCTTTCTTATAAGAAATGTCAATTTTATACTCTTGACTAATATCTTCCATTATGTCCTTTGGGGTATAAATTCGACTGCTATCTTTCATCTTGGGTTCGAGTAAATGTCCCAAAAGTTTTTTGGTAGCATTACGGTGATTAGGGTGAATTTGTGTTCTTGAACAATTGTGAACATCGTAAACACTTCCTAACCTCCATTTTACACCTGATTTGTTCATACCAGATAGTATCTTCCATTTGCACCCATCTTGCACACAAATTACATTGTACCTAGACTTATTTGTTTTCCTAGCCTTAAATTCAAATCCATCTTTGATAGCTTTTTTAGCAATTGCAAACATGCATAATTCTTTAGTATCAAATTCATCACCCTCTTTGAGGATGATAGAGTTGTTGTTGTATTTCAATGTATTCGGTATCTTAGTTTCAAGACTTGGTGGATCGGGTGGAGGAGGCATATTTTCGAAAGTATTTGTTGTTTGCCATTTAAGCATAAATTGATCATTTTTTTGCTGGTTTATTTACTTATTGGCACATTCATTGTTAGATTGGTTGAAATTGTCAAAAGGTTCGTTTTGTGGTTTTTCCGAATGATTATCCACACATTGGGGATCAAAATCATTACGAAATAAGGAATCATTAAGATCAAAATCATTAGAAGAAGATGGATTTACCTTTGAACTGTTGACAATCATTTTGATTAAAAGTTTAGGCAATGCAGCCTTTGGTTTACAAACTTCGTTAACAAAAAATTCAACATCATCGTCATCACCTATGCGGACCGGACCGTGTGGCATTTTGTAAGAAAAACCTAACTCGTATCCTTTGCTAATCTTGAACTTTTTCATCACAAATGAAACTAACCCAGCATATCTAATATCTCTTTTTAGCGAAACACCATAACTATTGCCATCTTCAAAGACAAGAAACACACGAAATTTTTCCATATGAATGTTATGGACGTGTGAGAATAAGTTGCAATAATTTTCTGTACTAATATATATCTATTGAAAAATTTGGTAAAAGTCGAGCAGTTGAGCGGTTGAGCAGTCGATCAGTGTTTGACGCTCGACTGGTAGTTGGGAAGTTGGATATTTAATTCCACATTTATTAAAACCACCTATGGACATTGACTCACATTTAATACCCATTAAATTTACCAACTACCTCACCACATTAAATAGCCATCTCCCCAACTACCAGTTGAGCAGTCTAGCATGGGACACGTGTCGAAATATGACTTGGGTTGACTGCACGACCGGTGGTTGGGGAGATGGGGATATTTAATGCAACAACTGCTCAACTGCTCAACTCAACTGCTCAACTGGTAGTTGAGGAGATGGATATTTAATGCCACATTTAATATAACCAGCCAGAACATTAAATTTTTCATCTACCTCACCACATAAACACATGCTCAACCGCTCAACTGCTCAACTACTCAACTACTCAACTGGTAGTTGGGGAGATGGATATTTAATGCCACATTTAATATAACCAGCAACAATATTAAATTTTTCATCTACCTCACCACATAAACACATGCTCAACCGCTCAACTGCTCAACTGGTAGTTGGGGAGATGGATATTTAATGCCACATTTAATATAACCAGCAACCACATTAAATTTTTGAGCTACCTCACCACATTTACATTACATTAAATATATCCATCTCCCCAACTACCAGTTGAGCAGTTGAGCACGTTTATATTGAATCTCAAAGAATTGTATCCCAAACAAATTCGTATGGATCGATATATGTGTCGATGTGGAGCTGGAAACATAGTGCTACGAAAATCATACAAGGAGCATAGTTATGGTCAACTTTTCTATTCATGTCCTCGTTCAAAGGTTAGATATCTTATGTTTCCCGTATAGTTAAAATGTTATTTCAAAACCATCTCTTATTTTAATATTTAACAGCCAGCAAAAAAAGAATACGGGTGTAGATTTTTTATGTGGAAGGAAGAATTTGATAACAATCCCGGTTATAATCCTTCACAACAGCCTAATTTTAATTCTCCGGGACCTTCAACTCCACCAGCTTGTACATCTGAACTAACAGAATGTTACAACTGCAAGTTCAAAGATTTGCAAATAAACATGCTAGAGACAAGAATAAAGATGTTGGAGACCAAACTCGAATTGGCAACGAATCCAGAAAACCACGCATGTATGTCAGGTGCATTGCTAAATGAGCTGTTAGATTCGGTAGGAAATCTTAGTGTGGGGTAGTAATTAACGTATGTTTAATGTGTTGACTTATGTTCTACGTTAGTCAAATTGGAATCTAATTCGTCTAATATAGTTATTTTATATCTTATATTGTTGAATACCACATCACATTTAACCAAGTAGATTAAATTATTGAATTAATAGAAAATTACATGGATAAACAAGTAGAAAATTACATTAATTAAAATTCAGATTACACTTCCACTACTTCCAACTCCACTTTCATTGTTAGCAACACTATCCTTGGAGAAAACCTTAACAACATTTTTTAAAGTAATATTAAGATAGTGATTTCCAGATTGTTTCGGAGAAAACACAGAAACGTTACGAAGGATCAAAACGGCCCCGACAGTAAGCAGCTTTTCATACCTCTCGTCATTAACCACTTTGTGATGTATTGAACCTGATATAAAACCTGAAACATCTTTCAACGATACTGTGAGATCACCCAAGACGTTTGGGGTACAAGACTTAATTATAGCAACAACGTTGTCAAGTTTCCCTTTCTTGGTAAATTTTTCGATATCGGCGAAACAACCAATCATGATACCGCCATCAGGTTTGATATACTCAACTGCACTAACCCATGGCCCACTATTAAAATCGGAATCCTCTCCCACATCATACACTACTTTTCTAATGTACTCCTGTGTCGCCATTATACCATCATCCACACCCACATCATTCGCCGTTTGAACAATACCTGCAGGACCTCGTATTATCGTAACCGGCATTTTAGCATTATTTTGAGATGTAGTGTTTCCATATGAAAATGGTAGTTGGGAGGTGGCTGACATTCGGAGATCGGAGTCATCTATATCAAGTAATTCTTCCCAATTTGGGGGTGAATTCATTTTGTTGTTTACTTTCTAGAACACTAGAAGATATATAATTGTTTGTGTGGAAATTCCATATGTTGTTAACTTATATTTATATCGACAATCACACAAGAAAAATTAAATGCACCATCTCCCAAACTACCATCTCCCCAACCACCAGTCGATTTATATCTTATATTGTTGAATACCACATCACATTTAACCAAGTAGATTAAACGACCATACACTAGCAACATGATACATTAGCAAGATAAGTTAAATATATAAATATATACATATTAATTTTTGCATAACCTGTCTACATAAAACGACCATACTCTAGCATATTAATGTTTACATAACATGTTCAAAATAAGCCATTCGTAAATGGCAAACGACCATACACTAGCATACCAACAGCAGAAGTTATATTGTTTACATAAGTTAGATTGTTTACAGAACTTAAATGTCAAATGTCCCTCGGAACTGGAATCTTGTATTTCCATAAATATTCAGCCAAATACTCACGGTAAGCCAAAGCAGCTTGGACAGGATTCTTCACCTTCAATGATAGCTTATGAGACAACCTGTACAAAAGTATACAGACCCAAACACCACAATCCCCATAAAGACAACCTTGTTTAGGGACATCAGGTGCATACTGAAAGGAAACACGATACTTATTGGCATCGATTTTCTTCTTTTTCATCACCTCACTCTCAACAAGATACATGGGTAGTTGACAAGCAAAAACTTCCCTCAAAGTTAGCCACCACCTACATGTTTCAACTTTCGGGCTCCCAAGGCTATCATATAAAGTTATAACACCTGTTTTGATAGATAGTTCGCCCAGGCACCAGTGTGTTTAAGGTTCATTGATGGGAAAGAACACCTAAACATGTAAATAGTTGCATCAGATTCATTGGAAAGCCAAATGATTATATAATGTTTACAATCACAAAAAGTTATCATATGAATTGGAAGTTTGACAGTCAAAAGTAAGGCTCAGATCTTAAAATGTATAAACGGTACAAAAAACCCGCCATGGCTGCAACCACATTCCCTAAGATGTGGCTACCCTGCCAAGATACGGGTGTCGTTTGCAGAAAAGGTTCATCATCGCCTGACTAACACAAAACCTGGTTACAAATCTCAATTTTATATCATTGACTGCTAAAAGTAAGGCTCAGATCATCAAATGTATTATCGGTACAAAACACACGCCATGGCTGCAACCACATGCCCTAAGGTGTGGCTACCCCGCCAAGATACGGGTGTCATTGAATTATAGTCCGATAAACCATTTGCAGAAAAGGTTCATCATCGCCTTTCTAAAACTAAAACTGTTTGATGGGTTCGAAAAAGTAAGCCCCCGGTTACAAATGTCAATTTCATATCAGCCGACTGCTAAAAGTAAGGCTCAGATCATCAAATGTATTATCGGTACAAAACACCCGCCATGGCTGCAACCACATGCCCTAAGACTGTGGCTACCCCGCCAAGATACGGGTGTCATTGAATTATAGTCTGATAAACCATTTGCATAAAAGGTTCATCATCGCCTTTCTAAAACTAAAATTGTTTGATGGGTTCGAAAAAGTAAGCCCCCGGTTACAAATGTCAATTTTATATCAGCCGACTGCTAAAAGTAAGGCTCATATCATCAAATGTATTATCGGTACAAAACACCCGCCAAGACTGTGGCAACCCTTCAATATGAAGGTGTCATTGAATTATAGTCCGACAACGCTCAACTGCTCAACTGCTCAAACTACATTCATATTACCAAAAGAGCCCAATTTTCCAAGTGTGTGCCATTTTTAAGACTCTTTTCTCATCTCTTTCCCAAAAGAGCCATGCTCAACTGCTCGACTCGATACATATTATGACATGTGGCATGGCCTTGTACTTTTCCAATTGTACACTAAGTGTCACATCAAATCTTTACGCAATCTTTCAAGATGCCAAAGGCCGTGATAATTAATACGTTCTTGCATGTTTTCGGTTCCAGTTCCACAAAAGGCCCTGATCAATAATACAATGCAATTCTCAAAGAAAGATGGGAAACAAAAGAGGATATTGCGAAAAAGTAATCTGCACCAAATTACTTGCCACAGCATTCTCTTCAGTGTCCCATCTTTCTTTGGTGAAATGCACTCTATCGCTGATCAGGGCCTTTTGTGGGACTGAATCTAGCAACATGCATAAAACAAGAGAAACTTACCAAAAGAGGCCCAAAATCCAAGGTTAGCATCTGTAAGCATTACGTAAGTAATGTTTGACGTTAACAAGGCTCAGATCTAGAAATGTATGAACGGTACAAAACACACGCCATGGCTACAGCCACATTCCCTGTGGTGTGGCTATCCTGCAAAGATACGGTTATGAAATTGTAGTCCAATAAACCATTTGCAGAAAATAGTCATCATCGCCTGACTAAAGCATATACAATTTATGCACATTCAGAGGCTTACTTTTCACTTAGAAAATTGATAAAGCAAACCAAAAGATTTCCCAAATCCATGTGAACCAAAAAAACACGCACACAACACACCCGTGGCTGAACCAAAACAAGGCTCAGATCAGCAAGGATCAAATCAGTAAAACAACATCAGGACGTAACCACCCATGGCTGCAAAAATAATGCTATAAAATTGCCATGCCAAGATATGGTACATCGCATCATTTGATTCATCGTCATCACAGCCTCTTAATTCTCGCATCACTGTTGCCAGTCAAAAAGCAAACCAAAAGATTTCCCAAATCCAAGTGATCTGACACTTTTTTTTTTCTTTTGCAACTTTAACGATTGAATATCATCAAAGAAACACACACACAACAAGGCTCAGATCAGCAAAACAACATCAGGACGTAACCACCCATGGCTGCAAAAATAATGCTATAAAATTGCCATGCCAAGATATGGTACATCGCATCATCTGATTCATCGTCATCACAGCCTCTTAATTCTCGCATCACTGTTGCCAGTCAAAAAGTTTTTTTTATTTTATTTTTAGTCTATTTGAAATGATACAAGATTTGACAATAATATATAGAGTATATATCAGGTATTGTTGATCAGGAATATTTGCATGTGATTTCAGATATTCAACTGTCAGTTTTGACAATAATATAGGTCAGGAATCAGCTGTCATTCAAAACCAAACAGTATTGATATGGCCTTTGGTAGGTGTGGTTTTTCCTATTTAAGAGTGGACACACTTAATTCAGCATTAACCCTACTTCACTTTATTCTAAATATGTCAAAACGTAAAAATAAAAAAGTTACATTCAAGGCTGATGCTGATGATATGGAATGGTCAATCAAGGCACTAAGAGAGGTCATATTTCCTGAGATTGAAGAGAGATATGGCCCAAATGCTGAACCAAGGGACCGATTACCAGCTAAAATTCTAGAAGAGCTAAGACAACAAGTTTACATGAATCAACAAGTACAAGGTGGTAAACCACGTGGTACTATTAACATCAAGGTACCACATTGCGAGAAAGGCAATTCAGCCTATAAAGATGTACCAAAACCAACAAGGATCTGACTATAAGGGGCCATAGTTGTCTAGGATCTTTTCATCTACGGGACGTAAATCTGTTTGCCATTTATGTTCTTCGAAATCTTTTGTACATTAATTGTTAAATACCAATGCTTATTTAGAAGTAAATCTGTTTGCCATTTATGTTCTCACATAGTCTTAACAATCATATAAAAGTAAATCTGTTTGCCATTTATGATCTCGTAACACTGGAGATTTGATGTGACACTTAGTGTACAATTGGAACAGTACCAGGAAATGCCACGTGTCGTAATATGTATGGGGTCGAGCAGTTGAGTGTGGCTCTTTTGGGAAAGAGATGAGAAAAAAGTCTTAAAAATGGACCACACTTGGAAAAATGTCCTCTTTTGGTAATTTTCTCGGAAAGAGAAAATTAACGGTACAACACACCCGCCATGGCTGCAACCACATGCCCTAAGGTGTGGCTACCCCGCCAAGATACGAGTGTCATTGGAAAGTAAGGCTCAGATCTTAAAATGTATTAACGGTACAACACACCCGCCATGGCTGCAACCAAATACCCTAAGGTGTGGCTACCCCGCCAAGATACGGGTGTCATTGAATTATAGTCCGATAAACCATTTGCAGAAAAGTTTCATCATCGCCTGACTAACTAAATTATCGCTACTCTTAAGGCAGATTAATATATATCATAATATGTGATAATTAAAGAAAGAGACACCTTATTGACGCCTTCACGTAACCACGGGATTCCGTTCGTCACTCCGTCTACATAATCGAGCGACATTTGCTCGTCAAGGATCATTGTCGCCCAAAATGGGCTAACCATGACCCAATCAGCATCATCAGGTCGAAAATGCATCATTAAATAAACAAACAATCCAACATGCTGTGATTTCAAAATTGAAACAGATCATCTATTAGGCACGAACCACCTGCAATAAAGCTTTGAACTATATACTTGTAATAAATACGTACCACATCACTTAGCCAACCCCTGTGTCCCTCGTTTCTGCCCAATAATCCTAGCCAAAACTTCGGATTTGCAGTCGTCCCTCCGCCGCCCCATGGGAACATAAACAACTCCTTGTTCTTATTCTTTTTTTGTGTATCCAAAAACAATTTTATTTCTGGATGCATAAAAGCTCTGAACATTGTCCCTAGACCAGTACGACATAGATTCTGCATTTGGACAATGGAAATAAGGATTATAATAAAATTATAGAAGCTATATCATTGTTATTAACATTATAAAAAAATGTTATCACTAAAATACCTCTTTGAACGGTTTCAGTTTAATTTCTTTCCCATCCGGTCCAATGACAGCGGGAAATACAGGTTTTAAATGTCGCCTTAGAGACCTTCTTGGTGTGGTCGAAGGTTGCTGCGCATATGGGGATTGAAGGAGCTTGCCCTGCTTCCTCTCCCATTCAAAAGGAACGCGTACAGTTTTTACCTTCTTTTCATCACAGTCAAACGCGTCAACATACTTCACATCAACAGGAGTGCTAATTCCAGGGCTAGAGACAGACTCTGGCGTCACTTGAACATGTTGGTCCTCGTCAAAAAGAAGAACATCCTGAAAAACAGTTTATCTTGAGTGAGTACTGGTTAAATTTTTATTAGATTTACATCTACAACGAATATTTACCGGATTAAAAGGAGAGTCTGATATTTGTGCCTCAGCCATCACGACATTCTCATCCTGAAGAACAGGAGACTGTGAGTTTTGTGCCTCACTCGTCGCACCCTTCATTTGCACATCTTCATCAACTTTTACACTATTATCAACCTGAAAAACAAAAAAACTTTGTGTCAATATCATGTTTGAATGAATGTCATGTTCGTTTTTTTATTTTTATTATATTATAATGTTACGAGTATACTCACCATGCTTACAGGAGACTGTAAGTTTTTGTCGTCACTCATAACGGCCTTCATTTCCACATCTTCATCAACTTTAAGAACATTATCATCCTGAAAAGAAGTTTACTTTGTGTTAATGTCATGTTCGTTTTTTTTTAATTTAAGATAATATATTAACATGTTCAAAGTATATTTACCTTGCATAAAGAAGAATGTAAGTTTTTGTCCTCACTCATCAGATCCACATGTTCAACATGTTCAACTTCACAGCGAGTCTCGACCTATAAAAAATATACATATTTTTGAATTTGCGTGTTATCAGATTAAAAGGTGAATCTATCTTTATATTAAGCAGACAACACATACTTACCGGATAAAGAGCTGAATCCATCTGTTGGGGCTCGTTCATTTCTTGCTTGTTTGGCACATCTTCATCAACGTCACAAAGATTCCCATCCTAATCAAATGCACGTGTAAATTTCTCGAAATTTTGGGTATGTATTAACTCATAAGATTGATATGTAATTCCTATCATACATTACTTGAACATCTGTATGATCTTGCGGTGAGTCAAAAAACTCATTTATTACTTCTTGCACTTGTTGTGAAGATAAATCGTTCTTAGAACTAAATATATCATCTTGCACATTCAGATTTGCATTAACATTAACATCCTTCACAACATCATCTACATCCATATCACCGTCATTTTGAGCACCCGTCTGAAAAATAAATATATACTTATGTTAAGTACTTGGTCAACTAATTGATGTGTACCGAATACAGAAAAAACCATTGTTATAACAAACCTTTGAATCATCATCTACATCCATACTACCATCATTTTGAGTACCGCTCTGAAAAAATTAAAAGTACCAAATACATTTGTTAATTAGGATCGGAGATTTATTACTGTCTACATAAATAATATGGTTTTATTATACATAACAGTTACAAAACCATACAAACTCAAACATACAAACAAGTACAGAAAACCTTAGAAACTAAAATACAACCAACTAGATAAAAACATACAAACTATAACATACAAACAACTTAATAAACTGAACAATCTGGATGCGAAAGCAGAAGTAGCGATTCGTTGAAAGGACTCATGAAGAAGGACCCTGCGTCTCCTTCAACAAGAAGATTAATTAATTCTTGTGACCGAACTTGGAAGACTTCAAGAGTGTGATCCATTTGGTAAGGCTGATCAGATTCAAAAATTGGATCCCCGAACTTCGTAAATCCAATTAATTTTAGTAAATGAGGAGTGAAAATGTTAAATAGTGTTTTAAAGGATTTTATATTGTTACCATCCAACAATATCTCCCATATACAGGCTGTGTGCCACTGATCTCCAATCATGTTGCAAAAAATGACAAGAGAGTCTCTTAGTTTTGAAATATAGAAAGGTCTTGCAATCCGATTAAGTAAGCTGTAAGGTATATCTAATACCAAAAACTGTGGTTAACCAAATCAAAAGAGACGATCATATAAGATTTTTCAGATGAGCCTAAAGTCCGTTGAGAAGCCACCCAGTAAATAAAACTACCTAATACAGCCTGACTTGACCGTTTAAGTCGGAATGAAAGACAATGCATATGTTGATTTTCTAACTTCTTCCAGCGCTTGGAGCTCAATGTAAACACTAAAACATTTCATGGTCCGTGTCCATCAAGCGGATATGAAATCATTAAAATGGTAGGGTCAAAACTGACTGGATTAACACCAAAACCGATAACTACTTTATCATATTCAGATTGACTTAACCAACAAGGGAGAACTATAGCAACTGATTTTCTTATTGACGGGTTCCAAAGAACAGCCATCTTATAAGATGTGCCAATAGGCAAAAGATTCAAAAACAGGAGACTTGTATTAGAGATGACGTTAGGAAAACTTGGAAAAAACAGACGTCGTTGGAACAAATTGACATTATCATCAACAAAAGCTAAAAACTGTGACTCAACAAATCCTTGCTGATAGTGAATAAGGAAACTACAAGGCACAGACGTGCGAACACCGAAACCAACAAGGAATTTGGAGCTGTCGATGAACGACTTCCATGTCTTTGAAACAGTTCTAAACTGAAGTAAAGCATGTACAGGAAGTTTAGAAATGATTTCCGTTTGAATTTCGAAGGGAATGTTGTCAGACATTTTTTTGAAACAGTGGAAAATAAAGACGGTCAATGTGTAGAATTATGAATGTGTAGAAGTGTAGAAGCCTTATTTATAGAGTAAGAAGTTTAGGTGAAGTTAATGAACTAATAGTGTAGGTGAAGTTATTAAATACAAAGCACTAGTGTCATAAATGAACTATACTAGTTTAGGTGAAGTTTTTATTAACTTTTACAAAAACTAAAAATTTATAATTTACAATTTACTTTTTATTACTTAAACGCTACAGATTTTAACAACATAAACTATAGTAGTTTACGTGAAGTTTTTAAAATGCATATCCAAAACAATATCATACCACATAAAACACGTATGAATAAGTAATACATCAAATGAGTCGGCATAGAAGCAAAACAAAATATAGAAACAGATTAAAAGGATTGCAAGAAATATAACCTTTTCAGCAGACACGCGTGCAGTATCAGATTCACCCCCATTCTTCTCACTAACCCCATCAAGCTTCAAATTCGTATGGATAAATTTCTGAAGTTCATCAATTTGCCGTTGCATATTAGCCATCTGATCTAAAACTGTTGCACTAGGTGGCAATTCTCCATCCATACCCGGAATCAGTCTATCCCAATCAGGCCTCAAATGCTTGACAAATTTATGTAATTGATTAATTTGTTGTTGCATTTTAGCCATCTGCGAAACAATTGTTGTTGTAGATGGCATCAAATCCCCCATATACGGCATGCCTTGCTGCGCCTTCCTAATGACCGGTGATGTATCTGCATTTGAGAGTGAACACCTTCTCCGTGGTCTCAACTTCTCCGGTCGACGGGATCTATTGACTGCTGGTGTGTCTGCGTTATACTTCTTGAAAAACTCTAAACTAGATGTCCACCAAAGTTCTTTCATCTCAGTCACTGCATATAAAAAAATTATTATACACTAACGCAAATACCTTCAAAAATCATAAACAATTTTTCAAAAAGAGTAGAGTATAACCTGTCGGCACAAGGCGAACCATTTCTGCATTACAAAAAAGAAGATCATAATCGGTCTTCTCAAACCTGTGTGCATCCTCCCACGCAACACCCCGAGGGATCACATTATCTTCTTTAACCCACCAATTTAGTGAATTGCGGCAGGTTTCCAAAAGCCAAATCTGAAGGAATTATTATTACTATTAGCATAAAAAATTACTACACTAAGGTTCATGCTACAATACTGATTTAAATTCTTAGTATTTAAACAATAGTTACGCACCTTCAAAGCGAACACAAATCCATTCAATGTATAAGTTGCAATGTAACCATCGCCCTTAGTAGCCTTTTCAGTCAAATGTCTATCTCTAACCTTTGAGATAGCATTACAAATCTTATTGTGAAACTCAACCCAAATGTACTCGCCCAATGGAAATGCATTCCATGCATAAATGTCATCTACTAAAACCAATATCTCAGGGGACACCAAATTTCTTTCCTGTTTGCCGATAAAAACGTTCTCTAACATCAGAACCAGACAAAGGCGAACAACATCATCATCTGAAAGTTCATTAAACTCAACTTGATCAGTAAGAACCCTAACTAGTTGTTCAGCTTTTATATTGTTGATTCTCTCGTTACGCCTCTCTCTAAGAAAACTTAGCATACGTTT
Organism: Chrysanthemum makinoi; assembly: GCA_910596185.1. Taxonomy (NCBI): domain Eukaryota; kingdom Viridiplantae; phylum Streptophyta; class Magnoliopsida; order Asterales; family Asteraceae; genus Chrysanthemum; species Chrysanthemum makinoi. The sequence continues at coordinate 126,719,407 of OU343225.1, forward strand.
ACCAAATCCAGATTCCCGTTTTTTAAATTGCTCTAAAGAAACATCACCAAAGCGAAGACCTAATACTAGACACATATCTTCACGACCAAACTCTAAGTTGTGTCCCCAGATATCAAAATACAATGGAGTGTTTATATCAGGGTTTTCAACAAAGCGTTGATGTTGGAGCAAATAATGAAGCAAATGGTTATCAAGCTCGTATGTTTTTATGTCTAACCATTTCCCGAAAACCGTGCTTTTAAAAAGTTCAAGACGATCAGGCTTGAAACTCAACTTTTGTCTTATAGTTTTGATATAGTGCAACTTTGATCTAGCACTGAGCTTCGCAGAATACACCTATACACAAAAAAAAATAAAAGAACATTAGATGCATACACATATTAGCATATGTTATAAACTTATGAGCAATAAAAATATACTAATGACCAATATCTTAATAACCTAAACATCTCACGTATGCAGGTGTCCAATTTTTCAGATAATCAATAAATTTCAGATATGTTAAGCACAAAAATGTGCAGAAATAGCAAACCCTAACATAGATGGTTTTCTCAAACCTAGAATAAGCATACCCTAACATGTATACTAACATAGTCGGTTTTCTAACAATAATAGTAACAATAACCACAATAAACATCAAATAACCCTAAAAAATTTTAAAAACCCTAAAACAAATTTATAATCAAAGTTACTGTACAAATCGAAAAAAATCGATTAAAAATCAAAGGGTATAAAACAGATGTATGTGTTCCTGTGCAAATCGCACTTTTTACTTACTTGTCTAGAAGCCATTATCATATAATCGAGTCGAACATCAACGGATCTGGTCTGGAAATGATCTAAACAACAAAACGGGTGTTGTGTGATCAAAGTTTCGTGACTTTTTTTTTTCTTTCTAATCCATGCACTGTTACTGTGTGTTTACTGTGTGTTGAGTGTGTGTTTTTTTTTATGATATTCAACGGTTAAAGTGGCAAAAGAAAAAAAAAAGAAAAAAAAAATTGTCAGATCACTTGGATTTAGGAAATTTTTTGGTTTGCTTTTTCAATTTCCTAAGTGAAAAGTTGTGGGGTTAGTTGGCACCGACTGTTGAGCGCCGTCGGTTGAGCGTTGACCTTATACAAGAAGACAAAATAAGAGATTTCTTTCAGATTTGATGTGACACTTAGTGTACAATTGGAACAGTACCGGGAAATGCCACGTGTCGTAATATGTATGGGGTCGAGCAGTTGAGCAGTTGAGCGTGGCTCTTTTGAGAAAGAAATGAGAAAAAAGTCTTAAAAATAGACCACACTTGAAAAAAAAAATCCTCTTTTGGTTATTTTTATCTAGAAAACGGGCCGTTATGATGTGACAATGGAGTAATATTTGTTCTGTGTAGAGTTTATTCCCTTGTCTTATCGTCATCCTTAGATAGTCAATACCTAAAGATTTTGTATTTCAACATTCAATACCAACTCTACTATAAAGTCAACTACACCTCTCACTAACAGAACCTAGACTTCTTTTTTATTGAGTTAACTAGGAAGTGTTTATATTAGTTGAGGGGTAAAGTGGGTGTTCGGATATGATACACTTATTTGGAAAATAATATATTGTAAAAAACTAATTGAATTATTCATATTTTAAAGGTCAAATGATCATAGTTAAGAATGTGTAAAATTATTGATTTTATATTTTTTTATTTGTAGTAATAATGGATGTGATAAATTTTTTACACGTATAAGTATGGATATATTATCTAAATTTTTATAGTTAAAAGTACTCAAGGCCTTACCAAAAAAAGACACAAGTACTATAAAAAATGTATTTTTTTATAAATCTTTAAATACTTTTTGTATACTTTTTCACTTTTTATCTCTTGACTTTAGGCCAGATAGAAAAACCCTTTTGTATATTAGATGGAAATTTTTTTGAAGTAGGGCCAATTGGGGAGTAAGCAGTAGAGTTGATGATGATGATGGGACAGAGAGGGGAATGATGATGGGAATACCTGCAAAAAAGGGAATGATGAGAAGACAATCCTCTTTCCATTCTCTTTGCCTTCATATCCCTCCAAATCTCTCTATATACATCCAAAATTATTTATAGTAGTAAAAAGAATAACCTGTTACTACCATGTGTCATGTGTTGCATACTAAACATACAAACAATTAAAACATGATATATGTACAATGAAACTATGAGGAGAGTTATTTTACATACCAAACTTTTCTTATATACCAAGGGACTCATCTCCTCCTTCCATTTAAAAAGAAATCAATTGTTGAGATTAAAAGCATTTTATTATTTCACTTATTTTTTATAATTTAAATATCTCTTAAACCGTTAATCGTTAAGCGAAAATATTTACACCGTCGCGACGAGCATTTAATTATCTTTCTATAGACAGGCACTTTGATATACTTTCGAAAAAAGAAAAAAAAAATCGTTTTTTTCACGTTTTTTCGTTTTTTTACGTTACTGAAATTTGCATGAAAAAAATCATATATGATAAAACACTAAGTTGATTATCACATGTGATATTAGTGTAATATCATATATGATATGTAATACCATATATGATATTATCACATGTGATATTACATATCATATATGATATTACACTAATATCACATGTGATATTCAAATTAGTGTTTTATCATATATGATTTTTTAATGCGAATTTCAGTAACATAAAAAAAACGAAAAAACTTAAAAAAAAAACGTGAAAAATACGAAAAAAAAATTTTTGTCGAAAGTATATCAAAGTGCCTATCTATAGAAAGATAATTAAATGCTCGTCGCGATGATATATTTTTTTTCGCTTAACGATTAACGGTTTGAAAGATATTAATATTTGAAAAAAAAGAATGAATGTGGGTTTTTTAAATTGTTGGGATTAATCTCATTCATTAGATCAAATAAAAATGAAGGGTGGAGATTGATCCCTTGGTATGTAAACAATCTTTTGTCCTCAAATGATCTTAAATCATAATAAAAATGTAGAAAAAGGGCAAATGTGCGGTGTACTTGTATGTCATTATTTTTAGAGTGAAGATTTTTATATAATTTAAATTTTCTAGAATAAGTATTTTTCTATGGTTCTATTGTACAAAATAAGCTACATCTTTTATCTAATAACGATGTAATGGTCATCATGCTCATCATTGTTATATTTGCATTCACTCCTATTATAAAAAAGGTTTTTCTAACTTGTGCCTTAAGTGCACAAGTTAAGTACACAAAAAGTACACTAAAAGTACACAGAAACCTACATAAAAGTGCATTTATCTGTACTTTTATGTGGATCCCTGTGTACTTTCAGTGTGCTTAACTTGTGCCTTTGGGACACAAGTTAGAAAAACCCTTATAAAATTAATCACCAAACAATCATAGTGATGATCACAAACCAAACACATAAACATACCCCATAATCAGTAACGGAGCTTGAACTTTTATTTTTAAGAAGGCCAAAGATATATATCTTCTCTTTTGAAAGGGCCAAAAGCTAATATAATTCTTCTAACATACAAATGGCACGAGAAATACACTTGGTAGTAATAAATCTTGCAAAGGCCACCACCCTTATCGCAATATGCACCCAACACACATATGAGAGCAAGGGGTATGGGGCACGTTGCTTCTCGCCAGTGCCTACATGGCACCTCGCCACTTGCTGCTGCTGCTCGCCGTGACACCAAGTGGGCTCGCCACTTTGGTTTTCGCCGGGGGAACGACGAAGAAAAGGACAAAGAATCTATCCGTTGCAATCCACTCTTTTCAAATGTAACGGCATGATTTTTTAAAAAAAAAAAAACTTTCCCCACCCTTTATAAATAATACATTATTTTTATACAATCTATCACTCTTTTCTTTCAAATCATTCACACATAACTCTTTCAACTCTTTACATCTAAGCAAAATAAACATGGCTGGTTCAAATTCGGATTCCGATCTTGATGATTTAGACGATATCAAGATGATTTTGAAAGTTGCAGGTTATGGGCAATCGGTGCAAGAAGATGAAGCCGAAAGTTCACGCAGCCGTAATTACATCTACCGTGACCGTGAAATTGCTGAAAACCGTCTTATATCAGACTATTTTTCTGATAATCCAAAATATCCGGAGTCCTATTTTAGGCGTCGATTTCGTATGAGCCGTAAACTATTCTTACAAATAGTACAAGTTATTGAAAATCATATTCAAACTGTTGATCCTCTTCCACCGCATTTTGATTTCTTTAGAGTCCGACCCGATGCGTGTGGTGTAATGAGTATGAGTGTAATTATGAAATGCACATCTGCCTTACGCCAATTGGCCTACGGCACAGCACCTGATGCATTTGATGAATATTTGCAAATGGGGTCACACACGGCACGCGATTGTCTAGATTTTTTCACTATGTGTGTAATTGAATTGTTTATGCCCGAGTTTTTAAGAAAGCCTAGTTTAGTTGACATTCAAAATATATATAACGCACATAACATGGTCCATGGGTTTCCAGGAATGCTTGGGAGCATTGATTGTATGCACTGGGAATGGAAAAACTGTCCCGTTGAGTGATAAGGGCAATTTCATAGAGGTGATAAAAAATATCCAACTATTATGCTTGAAGCTGTTGCATCATACGATTTATGGATTTGGCATGCATTTTTTGGGGTAGCGGGTGCGAATAATGATTTAACTGTTTTGAATAATTCACCGTTATTCGACGACTTTCTTGATGACATCGCCCCCAAGGTTCCGTTTCAAGTGAACGGTGCAACATTTGAACACGGGTCATCTTTTGTCAAATCATTCTCGACTGCATATTCGGAGAAAAATGTCTTGTTTAAACAAAAACAAGAAAGTGCTCGCAAAGACGTTGAAAGAGCTTTCGGGGTCCTCCAAGGACGTTGGCATATTATAAGCCAACCGGCACGTGCTTGGACTATCAACAAACTAAGAAGAGTCATGTACACGTGCATCATATTGCATAACATGATTTTGAAAGATCAAAAGTTTGCGATATCCGAAATGAGCGAAATATATGTTTGTCCGCGAGCAAATATACAACGGACATGGATTGAGCGATGCGATATACAACGAAAGAATGCCAAAGAACTGCGTGATAAAGCAACGCACGCAAGACTTCAACGAAATATCATTGAGCATGTTTGGCAACTTCATCAGCAACAACAACATTAGTTTAAATTTCGTATGTTTTTTTATTTCGCAATGTATTTTAAATTTCGTATGTTTTTTTATTTCGCAGTGTATTTTTTTATGTTGTAATTTTATTTTAAAAGAATGAAATGAATTTAGTTGTGTTTGGAAAATATGGAAAATAAATAAAATGATAGTGGGTGGGGCCCAAATGAAGAGAAGTGAGTAAGTTGTGATTGAGGGGTATTTTTTAGTTAGTGTGTTGGAGTGATGTGAAGGTGATGTGGTACACGTGAGGCCCAAATGAAGAGAATTAGGGAGGTCATGACACCCCTTGCTCTTGCTCTGAGAAGGGAAAAAAAAAAAAAAAAATTGGTGGTCTGCACCACAAACTACGTACAAAGTGGTGGTTCCATGCATGGTGTTTAGAGCGTCGTAGAGGTATATGCACGTGGTGGTTGCATCACTACGAGTGGTGATGTAGTCCGCTCTGGAATAGGTGTTTGACTTCATAAACACAAGAATTAAGTAATTATATGTCATCAGAGACTGATATGATTTCATAACATCTGTAGCAAAGTCAATCTTTTAAGATTTTTTGGTCTGAAAGAGCATGCAGTTGAGTATTTGTATAGGCATATCTTGGATGCTATATGGTATATTCATTGCTTAGTCTGTTTATTTGTTGCATTCTCTAACTTATTAGATGATGCAGTTATCAATGGTCCCTTTGATTTTTACCATGCAAGTACCATTCTCTCCATCACCAACAAAAATTTATTGTTTGACTTATTATCCTGTTGCGTAATATTCCAAATTTCCAACTCGCAATTACCTTGTTTACTTTAAAAACTATTTATACACTAGTCATGACAATACATGTCATGTCTACTTATAAGGTGGTGTGAATTTATATTATATTCAATTTTATTAACTACGTTTCTTGTAAAGTCTTTTCTGCGAAGTAGAATATAGAGTCAATTAAAAACACGCAATGTTATCATCAACAAATAAAAGAACCGAGCTAGCCATACAGTATATAGTACATGTATAGATTACGAAATGTTAGAAACTGCAGAGCATAAGGTGCCATCGTTTGCTAAAGGCATGTCATGACCCAACTTGATGTCACGTTAGTTTTTGCACATAATTAACACAACTCTTTCACTATAAAGAAAATAGCATAAATATTGGGGTTGCACATACCAAAAACCAATACATTTTAAAAATAAATCACACCTTTGTGATCCAAAATTTGGTGTGGCATGTACCACACCTGACATCCATATAGGTGCGTCCATGCCAACAACACAATCCTTCATAACATGTCGTCACTTGCTATTTGGGTCTCATTTATATATATAAATTCACACCACCTTATAAGTAGGATAAAAATCGGTCAAATCGGAAAAAAAAATCGGCTACTCGGTTAACACGGGTCAACTTTTTTCAAAAATTAAAATTGAGGTTTTTATTTCAAACGCACATCAAGCAATGATTTAACACAAAATAGGGACGTATGCTCGTTTTTCTTATTTCAATTGAATGTTAATGACATTAATTGAATTTGAAATTTGATTTTTAGATTATTAATTAAACCATTTGAACTTTGAGCCTTAGAGTACTTTGAAGCGTTCTGTTTTATTATATATAAAATTTCAAAAACCTTTAATTTCATACATAAAAAATCTAATCTGATTAATCGCCATCAAGTCAGATCTACGTTTGTGTTACCAAACGACATACCAAATCCGAAGAGATTTAGATATCACACGAAAACCATAAAATTCATGTTTAAAACATATCATATTTAGTCATAAACTCGTATAAGTGGCTCTGATACCATTGATGGAAAACTTAGGGACAAATTTTAAAATTCTTTTTATCAATTAGCATAAAACATGTAGCGGAAAATATAAAACCCTATAACAATTTTTCATGAGCCAACAATCCAAATACAGTTTATAACTAATCAAAATTAACACAACAACTTTGCGTGCGTTTTTGCTTGGAGTGGGAGATCAACATGGACCAAGAGATCACTATGTGGCCAGTTCACAACCGCTGACCAACCACATAGGAGGGGGGTTGGGGGGGGGGGGAGGAGAGGGGGAGTGTTACAATCCTTATGGAACTAGAATTTCAAAAGGATGTTACACGCTAGTCAAGAAACTAGTTTATTAATCTAAGTGCAACCCTAAACTCCATTAAAACAAAATACTAAACACCCCACATTATCGTCTAAGACACATTTAAACTCTTTTTAGGATTGCTACTACACGTAATAATTCATAAGTAAAATTGTCTCTTTTGTTTGTTTCATCTATAAGGATTTCTTGTCATGTGCAACCGAAATTTCTTAGCCGTATCTATAACTTGATGACGTATAATAATGCACTTTTTGTTGTAAAACCAGTTTGTTCAATTAAAATTATTTATGATTTATAAGACAGTTCGTTAAATAATTGTATTATGTTACATAAATAGACAACGGGCACAATGCTATATACAAAGAAAAAGATACCCTGCTGGATCAAGAGACTGCTATGCAACAAGTTCTATATTTATTTGTATCATTGTTACATTATTCAAGAAAAATAAAATATACATGTGTTGCTTTATATGAGATTTTCGGCTTGGTTTAAAATTTTGCTTAGATAAAGAGTCAACTGATTAGCGTTATCATCTTAGACCGAGTCTGGAATCGAGTCATAATGGTGTTGTGACTTAACATAGTTGAGTTGGGTTATGTCCGTTTTGAAGAATGTTGAAATTTGTCTACTCAAATATATGGTTTTTCTTATAGGTTTTTTCTATCTTGTCATTTGGACAAGATAAGAAAGTACATAAAAAGTACTAAAAATTTATAAAAATGTATTTTTGTGGGTCCGTAAGTACTTTTACTTTCATTCTTATCTGCCCCTACAAGATAGAAAAACCCTTTCTTATATTACTCATTTGGTGAAATAAGCATATATTGTAATCCGTAGATTTAATTTCTACTTAAACTCACTTAAATTCTGACAAGTGATAGTCGTAATACATATATACAGGGCCGTCCCATGGATTTCGAGGGCCCTGTACCGCAATTACATACTCGGCCCCTAAAAAACAAAAAAATTTAGCATGTTAAAAAGGTTTATTTTGCGAAAATTGCTATAACAAAGTAATCTAATGTTTGTTTCTAATCTTAGGAGTAATATTCTATGAAAATACTGAAACAACAAGCAACGGGTAAATAGCTAGTGCTTAGAATATTGAACGCAACAAAAAAAATTGTTAATTGCTTGTATGCTAATTACACAGGCAATAAGGAAAGCAAAAACCAAAACATTAGTATTAAATAAAATTAAATAAATCTCAATACTTGACCTTCGTTTAGAGTTTGGCTGGTGTTTAGAGTGAAGCAAAATAAAGAAAATATAAGTGGGCCTGGTGTTTAGAATTTGGTTGTGCACTGAATGAAGATTTGAGGCCCCAAATGGATATTGGGCCCTGTGCAATGATCACTCTGCACAGGCCCATATCCGGCCCTGCATATATAGAATTGAAGAGTATGAGAAATGACCGTAAAAGGCCAAAACGTTTAAGCGTAATTTTGGCAAAAATAGCGATAGCAAGAAACAGTAATGAAAAACAACAATAGCAGAAAATAGTAGTTGTTTGCTTTGATAAAACGTTTGGTTACAAAATTGTACAGTTATAACTAGTAAGTGGAAACACTACTTGTTTGTAAATGCTACTAAAAATAGCATTTTGATTTGAATCATTTAAAAAAGGTAAAATGATAGTTGCTTCTTTCCAAACAATCATAGTGCAAAACGATAATCGCTAGTTGCTTCAAAACGCTTGTTACCAAACATAACTGATGCCAATCTAAAGGCTGTGACATCAATGGCATTACTCTATATAGGCTATGTTTGGCGACATGTAGCGATAGTAGTAGTAGTGTAGCGTACAGTAGCGATGCAGAATCGTTAAGCTGTAGTTGTTTGTTTAAAAAATGTGTTTGGTAATGTAGCTGTAGCAGTAATTATAAATTGTAAAATTACGAAAAAGGTCATATACATATTAAAATAAAATAAATGATTAAACAAATGAGGGTATATATGTAATTTCATAAACTAAACGCTTGGAGCAACTGTGGAATGCTTAATCAAGAAGCATTTAGATTGGAGCGGTAAGACAATATTCTAACGCTTGTTGAGGTGTTACCAAACAAGCTTTTCATCTATAATAGAGCGTCGAGTTTAACTTTGATTGCGTCAGTTTGACGTCACATGCCAGGAGCCCACCAATTAAGCCCAACGTGGCCCAAGTCAAATATAGAGCATCACGTTTTTCCTTGCGTCAATTTGACGGTATTATTTGGCAGCCAAAATAGTAATACATGATCTAATGGTCTTTTGAATTGGGCTAGATCTGGATTTGGTCTGGGCTAACCCAATATTCTACTTTTAACAAGATAATTTGGAATAGCTTGACTGTAGTTGGCCAAAAATGAGTAATTTCGCGACACTTACTTAAGGATGAAGAAAATCAAAATATCGTTCGAACACTTTTTTGTTTGAAGAAAAAGTCATGAATCTAAGGATATTAAATACATCGTCCAATACACGCAAATGCTACGGGCCAACGAATTAATCTACTAATTATCATCCAGTCAGGTTTCTCTGAAAAGAACACGCTGTTAGATAATGCACGTACAAACGATTGATCGCGGCCCCGCCACAACGCGACGGTTTGCAGCCCCCCTCGTTGCTTTTAAAATATGAAGCAAAGACTTGCTTTTTTGTCAATCGCAAGATGAGAAGGAAATCTGGGCCTCGTAGTTACTAAATTCGGCCCAAATGTATAAGCAGTCTCTCACAAAGAAAACCAAGTCATTAACGGGTTCAATAGATGGAATATCCATTTATTAAACCAGGGTCTAGAAAAAAAAAATACTTCGTATTAGATTTATTCGTTTCAAAACTAGTGTCGCTTTTTAATTTTCGGATTCATTTAGAAAGTATCGAGTTATAAATTATAATAAGTTAATATTAATTTTTGGTTTTTAAGTAAATGAAACATTTAAAAAGTAACGTTCACATTTCAGTAACGAGTACAAGCAAAACTTTCTTATGTGTCATTTTTAGCTAACACTCAACACTTATTTTGTATGCTGACCTCCTTGTATATCATTATTGAACACTAACGATTATTTTTATATTTATTGGATCAAAGTTACGCATGTATGCTAAAAGCTTTTAAGCTTTAAATCTTGCAATTCTGTATCACTTACTAAGTGTACTTACCGAATTTTCTATAACGTCTTTGATATAAAGAATTGATTATTGTACATACAAAGTGGCATAGGAATATAGAATGTGCCAACAAGAGGAAAAAAGAACCACTTGCATTTAATGGATTTGGAGAAGTTTAAAATTGAAACAGGGATGCTTTCCATCTTTCAACCTTGTAACTAGTTACAGTAATAAATAACCCACAACTTTTTGGATTTTTTTGAATAATCAAACATAACTTTTTTTTTTTTGGGGGGGGGGGGGAACATTTTGTATGGAATTTTACTTCTCCCACAACTCGATATAAGCAATGTCATCGATCAAATTGTATTCAGCTCGATTCTCCACGTGCCAGAAAGGCATCATCTCGTTATCAAATGGTAAACCTGGAAATGAGCAAGGCATTTCATGGCTAACCCAGTAATCAAAATCTTGTATTTGCTTGTCCTCGTCAAAACCTAGTTGAGACTCGTAAGCAGAAAGAAAATGAAAGGAGTCACCATTTTTTTCTTTGACAGGTAACACATCATTAGCCATTGTTTCTGTTGTTGACGTTTGATCCATGTTATCATCATCCATTCCTTGAAGTAACTCCCTAAGTAGCCCTTCATCTAGTTCCATGTTTTCTAGCAGGTCTTCAAAATCCTCCGTCAAAGGCACGTTTGGCAACTCACATACCGTTTCTGGGGCCATCGATTTACGTTGACTAGAAAAGAGTTTGAGTTAATATTATCAGCTCTCAGTAAGATAAAAACTCGGTTGAAAGGATGACTAAAGACAATGAAGAATGGGCCTTATGTAGATTGTGCAATTGTTGCAATTAATCAACTTGAAAGATATGTCTACCTAAATTTATTGCAATTTAATAAACATGTGATGACTCGGGAAGTTCAACAAAAACATGTATGGTACGAAAGTTATTGCGATCTAGATTTCCATTTTTGTTAATACTCTTCCCGATAAGTGCCTGTAATTAATCAAACAGTTTGGTGAAATGTGGGTCTCCTCTTCAAAATAAGATAGAGAGAGATATTGATTTCAATTCTTTGGTGACCATACCAAAAACATGCTAAGAATCTCTGTTTCAATTTGGTATGTACAGCTAATAATTAGGATAGTGCACATGGCATTAAAAAATAAAGATTTTGAACTGCAGTTGTGGAAGTATTAGTGTCGTATAAGTGTCTATCATCGCACATGCATGATTATCATTTTAAAGCATTTCATAGCATAAAAACGTGTTAGCAGAATTGGTAAGGCGTTACGTCGTGGATGGGGTGGGCTAATGGATACCATTTCCAGAATTAGGCAGGAGGGATGCTGTCGTTATCATTTTACACAAAAGCGATCATAAAATTTGGCATGTACAATTCTTCACGTGGTGATAAGTTGGCATCTGTACTAATGCTTTACAACACATGTTACATGTTATGTAATATAACACATGACGTTATCTTTAAATCAAGCTCTTTCCCTTTCTTCTTCCTATGAGTAACTGTAGGTTGTTACTTTAGGTAAGTTCACGAGTATGGTATATTCACCCAATGTTGTTAGCAAATTTGAGAAGGTCTGTGGACTCCAGCTTGAGCTGGTTTAGGTCTGGCCCAAAATATCGTTAGCCAGCAACTCAGTGTAGCGAGTTTCATTTCAAAACTTAAATATTGAGGACAGCTGTTACATAAAAGTAAATATTAAAATCTATACATATGACACATGGTTTTCTAGTTCCCTAATCTATGACTATTTTATGAAACGATGATAAAAGATTGAACTAATAACACAGAAGATAAAATTTTCAACGTATAATTTTTATTGTATAATTCTTATTGGAGTGAATCAAATAATTACAAGTGTCTTGCGGATAAACACTTAATTGAATTACAATAAGTGTTCCTCTCTGATCAAGTAATTTTAGATAAAGGTTAGAGTTTACAAGTGAACTCTGAGTCTCTGATATGATCACGGACGATGACCTAGTTCAAGATGAGAGTACATGCTTTAATTTCTTTAATGTAATCATTAATATGGAAGAGGTATCATTCCCTCTTTATATAGGAGACAATCGATGATGTCACGTGAGGGTTGTTGAGACGTGTCAAACATTTAATTGATAAGTATATCTTACATTAAGTGTTATGTTCAAAGTTTCAAACAACTAATTGGATACTTTGGAGACATAGAAACTAAATATGTTTTGATCTCAAACCTGCTCGTAAGGACACTCTGATTGAAGACATCAAGGTGCCATCATACACTTGGATTTTACATAGGAATAAAAAGTTAAATCCGTTGTGGTATGACTGGATCTATGATCTTATCAATGCTTGTAAAAACTCTTTGTAATTAATTTGTTCATCTAGCTATTCGCTAGTTCTATTTTTTTTATATCTTATGCCATTCAAATAAATAAATAAATAAGTAAATAATTAAATGTTTCATTTATTGGAAACACAACAACATTACTTTTATGAATAACACTATCAAAAGCTCACTGCCTTGTCACCAAACTCATACTTGTCTTTACTTTTTTTAGGGTGTATCTTCTCCCGCTCATATTCTTTCTCGAAAAAATCCCACCAAAATATCTAAGAGATAGTTCGAGTTAAACTCTGTTGGTTAGATCAGAGAGAGCTGAAAGGGTCATTAGGGCATTGTTGATCCCTGATGCTCCTTTGGCCTTCAGCTTCTAGTTCTTATACATATTAGTTGATTTTACATAAATTATAACTTCTAGTTATCTTTGATTTCTTGACGATGTCTCTGACTTGAACCTTGTTAAGGCTGCTCCTTGATTTCGTCATCAGCGAGGCTTCTTGTACTTAGACTAATTTCTGAAATCCCCGGATAAGTTGTGAGACTCCGCATCTAATCTTTCGATGTTATTAGTCTATGAGATTCTTACACCACGCCTATTTCACATCATTTATGCAAATCATATTCAAGTGTAAGAAAGACAGTGAAAGTCAACAAACGCAAGACCATCATTATCAAATTAAACTTATGGTGAACACCTCACTTTCGGGGTTAGAGAATACATCAAAAAATCAATGGCCCAAATGAAGCAAAACAAAATCATTAGAGGAGGACAAAGCAGAGAAACTATGTCACCAAACAACTTATATCATTGAGCTATTACAAAAATGATAGAGAAAAGATAAAGGTGCAAATCAATGATTAATCATGTTTGAACATGACAACTTATATGTCATGAGTGTGGAAGTAATCCCGATTCATTGCTCGATTATATTATGTATTTAGTATGTTAGTCTTATAGTTAACAACCGAATAGCAGTTACAGGTAGTTATAGAAGATCACAGACAATTATGTCTGTCGGTTAAGGGTCACAATGGTTCATTTTATGCCATATACAAACAAGTTTCTATAAACAGTTTAATGATCGATCCATATACAATTATTATTCAGTAAACTCTTACAAATCAAATGATTATGGAAAACAATTGGTATCAGAGCCAAAACAGGCTCTTTGAATCCAAACACTGTGATCGGAAAAATCACTACGCCGGCCGGAAAATCTACGGATACGATAACAAAACAAAACTTACCTGAATAACAATCGGAATACATTGGAGACGGCAGTGCACAACCAGAACCGACGGAAGTCGCAAATTATACCCACTTCAATCCTGCTCTTGAAAAGACAGAAAACAGAATTGAAGGAATAAATCGACTTCAATCTACTCTTGAAGAAGAAGAGGAACACGATCGAATGAAAAAAAAACATCATAACCAAATCAATACCAGCGAACAGACGAGGACTTAGTTCTTTTGATTTGGTGAAGAACACCTTGTGGGAGCAGACCACACGAACGACACAAGGAAAACTCATTCTTGATCAATTTCTGTGGAAAGTGGCTATTGGAAGATCGACACAGAAAGAAAAAAAACAATTCTATCTCTTGTAGTCTTGTTGATAGCAGCGTGAGACCAAAAAAAAGGGGGAGAAAAACTTTTGTGTGTAGCGGCATCAAAGAACCGATACAAAAGGAAGTCATACGTTTGGAATGTTACAAAACTCTTATTGGAACTACAAAGGAAGGACGCTTCTATCTGGGAACGGTTCTTTTAAAAGGGATCACTTCTGGATATTCCATAACGCTCAGGTTAGAAATCTAAATCTTCTAGATTTCTATTATACTAGTAGTATAATTTATTTCCTATACTATTAGGAAACCCCAAAACTTTAGAAAATGAAGATCATACGAATAGAAACCATGTCTAGTGAAGATCTTAGTAGCACTTTAGTAACAAAAAAAAACCCGTAGCACCAATCTCTCATTATCAATGCCCTATTTTGAAACCGAAAAATTACACCGTTTGGGCTATCCAAATTAAAGTTATATTTGAAGCAAATGGATTATGGGAGATGATAGAACCTAAGGAAGATGCGCAATTAGATGAGAAAAAGGATAAGGCAACAACTACTTTTCTATATCAAGCATTGACCGAAGATGTGATACTACAAGTTGCGGGATGTAAGTCAGCAAAAGAACTATGGGAGGCGTTAAAGAAGAGACACGTCGGATAAGCAAAAGTGCAGAAGGCACCCAAATGAAGGAGGACGATTCGGTATGTTAATACAAATATCGTCATTAAACGCTATTTATATTTTATGATCTTTACCTAAGTTTTGTTAGCGACAAAAGTAAATTTAATTTTTATAAAGCATAAAGCTTGTCAAGATTAATAAGCTTTTCCTTAAATAATATCTTCATCACTCAAGCATTTATATTTTAATTAGTCATATATCAATTAACTTTGATATTCCTCTAAACCATAATGTATGTTAACATTTTTATATCAAGCATGTTTTAGTTTCTTAAAACAAAACATTACATATGTATTTACATTTAAACATATTTCTAAAAATAGAAAACAACATATGTCATCATGTGGTGCATCATTGAAATCTCTAGAGGATTTCATAAGATATCTTGTGTGGATTTGGACTCTACATATCTTACATGATCTAGGTTGGATTTGGTTGACTTTGGTAAGATTTTGGTATCTTGTTGTTAGACCCCGGGGACACCAAAAGTTTACACGGGCGAAACCATATTTTTGGTTCCGTGGTCCATGGTGACTGCAGAAGGTTTTGGCAATAAATAGCAAGCCAAACCAAGTTGTTTTCTCATCCCTTTCTAGCATAATCACATACATTCCTTCTCTCTAACATTTGTAACACCCCCAAATCTCGGTACAGCGGAAGACTTAATCAAGTTTTCGGGGCGTTACTTTTTGGATTGGTATCACACACAAGTAAAATAAAAGATAACCATTTAACCATTTAAAACCAATCCCAAATCAAATATTCAAACATTTAATCCGAAGATATAAATTTTAGGCCCAAAACATAGTTTAACAAAATAGGTCCCCATTGTTTATCAGAGTCAGAAAATGATCCTTGAACCACGCCTCCATGCCAAGCTTCCACACATCAAATAATCCAAACATCTCTCAAATACTTGAGAAATCATGCTAAAAGGTCAGCTTACGCTGGTAAGTTCATAGGTTTAAGTTCAAAAAAATCATAGTGGACCTGTAAGAGTTGATTTGCTATGCAAGACCTAGATAGAATAATACCATTTGCACACGCACAGATCCTACCCGGATCACCAACCATATAATCACTTACTCGGGCCCCTCGACTCTAGTCCAAAGACTGTCGTGGCAACCTCTAGAACATTTGCCAACCTCGGGCTAGGTCGAGATAGAAGTCTATTCTTAGTTAGGCACGGTTAAACCTAGACTAAGGAAACAACTATCGCACATCTATCTACTCAGCCAAGCATATAAGCAAATCCAAATAGTTTTAACGGTCCAAAAACAGTAGCATGATTCTCACCCCAAAATAGTTCAAAACGTAGTTAAAACGTATATAAAAGTGGGGCTATGAAACTCACCTCAAGCAATCAACGCACAATCAACGCACAAATATCACTAGCAGAAGATAACAGAAATCACAGCACAACAACTATCGACTCGGCACAATCTATTAATGTAGACCAACTTAATATATATTCCTCAAAATCAACGTTATCTACCCCAATATATTCCATTTCTTTATTTCCAAAAACGTCTCGTTTCACCATTAATCCTAGTGTTTGGTATCCTCATGTGTGGGTGTATCGACTCAATATGATGCCATGAATGCACTCAAACAACCAATATATAACTCAATGCAACACAATGAGACCTCTAAACGATAAGCTCCATAGTTCAATAAGTTTCAGAATAAATAGTAGACCTTATCGAATTCGTCAACTCGATAAACTCATTCATTTATTCGTGTCGCTTATTATCCCATAAATCAATCGTATCCTAAAGAGTCATAAGGATAAGTCGCCCATTAATAAGGTTACCCAACGTACCTAGCGGGCTCTTATTAGATTCGTCAACCTAATAAGTCCGCTACCCACGTGGATCAACAATATTAATGCTAGGTTATCCGTAACCCATGCACACATAACGCAAATGAATAATTACTTATCCACTATTAAATGTCCAAAATTGACATTTATTGATAAATGTGTACTCGAAACCATAATTACTTATTTATTACAAAACCTTTCCAATTTAGTCGTTAGTTTCCGTTTAAAACTAGTAAATAACAAGATAAATCTTGTTATTGATATTTTTGGTACAAAAGCCCATTATTATTTACATTTCATAGTTTTATTATCGTTTTCATGTATAATATATATTTCGTCAAATCCCATTATAAATCTCATAACGTTATTCGTTTCGAGTCCACAAGCACGAGTCATAACTTCTCGGCTTTTAATCAATCAATTGTCCAAATTATACTAAAGTCCATGTTACGGCTTTGTCGGAGTCAACTATTGACTAAAAAGTCAAAGTGACGCCGACGTAGCTCAAAGTCAACAATATATATATCAAGTCCATAATTAATAGTCATAACATCGCAATTCAATCCCAAACCAACTCAAAACAATCTCGCCAACCAATCAATCAACCAATTATACTCGAAACCAATGTTATGACCCTAATGGTCATGACACGGTCGCGGTCAAGACCACGTGAACCAAACAAGCTTCTAAAAGCTTTTCGGCTCCACGCGTCTCATCCAAACCTCAACTAAACCAATCAATAAGCTACCAAATCGACCCGACTCGGACCCAAGATCCAAGTGGGTCTCGTACGCCACTCAAGAGCCACGTACGAGCCCTATGTGGTTCGTACGTCCCATATGTCTCAACCAAACACAACCAAATCCAATCCACAACACTCAAACCCAATCATTCAAGCTCCAAACACTAACCAAACACAAAACCCATTAACTATTTTTAATCAAGAACATGCAACTAAACCCTAAAATGCAAAACCCATCAAATTAATGCACCACACATATACCAAACACTAATTACTTGTTTATTTCAGCACTAATTAGCTTTAATTTCATGTTCCACCCAAAAGCCCCAAAAATTATTCATGGGTCGAAACCCTAGAAACCAATTCGTGGCTTTTTATCACCCAATCAAGCTCAATACATGTTCCCTTGAAATATTTTGAAACCCTAAAAGTACGAATCTTAATTCTTGAATTTGAAGGTGTTAATGAAGTCCAAATTGAGTGTATGATATATGGTTGGAAAGAGGAGAAAGAGATCTTGCTTTTGGTGGTGGAGGTGGTGGTGGACGCGCCGCCAGTGGCCGGAGAATGGCCGGAATACGGCCGGCGGTGGTGGTGGTGTTATTAGGGTTTTTAGTGAGAGAAAACTAGAGAGAAAAATGGTGTTGTGTGTGTTTTCTAGTGAGAGAAACAATACGGTGAAATGAGGCTTGAGTGTGGTATTTATATTCATGAGCTAGGGACCTCAAAATAAGTAAAAAAGGAGGGGGGAGGCGCCGGCTACAAATAAAAAGGGAGGGTTCGGGTTGTAATTTTTCGTATCTATCTCGTTTACCCATTCCCGAGCTCACATATCGTCCCCCGAGTGTCCCATGACATTTATTTAACTTTCCAACATCGTTACTTACGTTTTTCCACGAGTTTTGACTATTTATTTGTCAATTTTTGAGTTACGGTCTAAAAGTTACAATAACTCTTGTTTTAGGCTTTTCTAGTGCCGAATCGAATAGTGCCTACCAAATAGAGTTAAAACGCATACGATAACTCATTTAATAATGAAATAAACCGTAAAAACCAATCGACGATATAAAATCAAGTCACGGTTTATAAAATAGTGTTAAAGGCAAAACTCCGTTTAATTTAACGTAATGCGGTTACCTAAAATAGACTCCCTAAATTGCCAGTTGTCACAGCCTCCCAGCCTCAGAAGAAACCCGTCCCGGGTTTCACTCCGAGTTGCTTGGTGTCATAAACAGTTTAGGATACTTCCTACGAAAAACGTCCTCACGTTCCCAAGTGAACTCCGGTCCATGCCGGGAGTTCCAACGAACCTTAACAATCGGAATTCGGCTATTCTTTAGCCTCTTAATCTCACGATCCATAATCTCAATCGGTTCCTCAAAAAAATTCAATTTCTCATCAATACGAATATCTCTTAAGGGCACAACTATGTTTTCCTCTGAAAGACATTTCTTAAGATTACCAACATGAAAGACATTGTGTACACTACTCAGATCCGATGGTAGCTCCAAGCGGTATGCTACCGGTCCGATTCTTTCCAGGATTGGAAAGGGACCAATATATCGGGGATTGAGTTTTCCACGCTTTCCAAAACGAATCACTCCTTTCCAAGGAGAAACTTTCAACATAACACGATCTCCAACCTGAAATTCTAAAGGTTTCCGCCTCTTATCGGCATAACTCTTTTGTCTATCACGAGCGGTTTGCAACCGGTTTCTAATTTGTACTATCTTCTCAGTGGTGTCTAGGAAAAATTCGGGACCTGTAATTTGACTCTCGCCAACTTCAGCCCAACAAACAGGAGAACAACATTTTCGGCCATACAGTGCCTCAAATGGGGCGGCCTTAATGCTAGAGTGATAACTATTGTTGTAAGAGAATTCGGCCAAAGGGAGGTGTCTCTCCCAGCCTTTGCCGAAATCAATAACACATGCTCTAAGCATATCCTCTAAAGTCTGAATGGTTCTCTCGCTTTGACCATCGGTCTGTGGATGGTAAGCAGTACTCATATCCAAATTCGTTCCTAACGCTGTCTGTAAAGACTTCCAAAAGTGGGATGTAAAACGACTATCCCTATCAGAAATGATAGATATCGGTACTCCATGACGCGATACTATCTCCTTAAGATACAATCGAGCAAGCTTATCAAGACTATCGGTTTCACTAATAGCTAAGAAATGAGCAGACTTAGTTAAACGATCAACTATTACCCAGATAGCGTTATTGCCGTTAACTTTTCTCGGTAATTTAGTGATAAAGTCCATGGTTATCCGCTCCCATTTCCATTCCGGGAGTTCAGGTTGAACTAAAAGTCCTGATGGTTTCTGGTGTTCGGCCTTAACTTTAGAACAAGTCAGGCACCTACTAACATACTGAGCTATATCGGCTTTTATATTGGGCCACCAATAAAGTTTCTTAAGATCCTGATACATCTTATCGGCTCCGGGATGAATAGAGTATTTTGATTTATGCGACTCGTGCATAATCAACTCACGGATTCCACCATGAAATGGTATCCAGCTTCTGTCTCTGAAGCATAATGTTCCATCGAAACGCTTCAAGAAGCCGTTTTCACTTTCTACCATTCCATGAAGATTCTCATAAGGACGGTTCTCTTCCGTCAATGCCTCTACTTGGGCGGCTAAAATTTGAGATGGTAAGGGCGAAACAATGATCATTCCTAAGGATCTAACAAGTAGGGGTGGAATGTCCTCCTTACGACTAAGGGCATCAGCCACAACGTTAACCTTACCAGGATGATAACGAATCTCACAGTCATAATCACTAAGCAATTCTAACCAACGACGTTGTCTCATGTTCAGTTCCTTCTGATCTAAGATATGCTTCAAACTCTTATGGTCGGTAAATACTACACACTTGGTTCCATACAAGTAATGTCTCCAGATCCTAAGAGCAAACACTACAGCACCTAACTCAAGGTCATGGGTGGTGTAGTTTTTCTCATGCTTCTTAAGTTGTCGGGATGCATAAGCAATCACCTTCTCACGTTGCATCAAAACAGCACCTAAGCCTTTATGCGTCGTAGTACACAACAAAGTCTTCGCTTCTTTCAGGCAAAGCTAGGATGGGTGCACTACACAACTTCTCCTTCAGAAGTTGGAATGCTTCTTCTTCAGTTTCTCCCCATTCATACTTAACATCCTTCTGGGTTAGTTTGGTCAGCGGTTTAGCTATCTTGGAAAATCCCTCAATGAATCTCCTATAATAGCCTGCTAAACCTAGAAACTGTCTAATTTATGATGGGTTCTTAGGAGCTGCCTATTCCTTAATGGCCTTAATCTTAGCTGGGTCAACATGAACACCTCGACTATCTATCACATGACCTAAGAATTTCATGGACAGAATCCAAAATTCACACTTAGAGAATTTGGCATACAGCTTCTCCTCTCTTAGCAATCCTAAAATGAGCCTCAAATGCTCTTCGTGCTCCTCACTACTCTTAGAGTATATCAAGATATCGTCTATGAATACTATCACAAACTTATCCAGGTATGGCTTACACACTCGGTTCATGAGGTCCATGAAAACCGCTGGTGCGTTGGTTAAGCCAAACGACATCACTTGGAATTTATAGTGTCCATAACGAGTCCTAAATGCAGTCTTAGGGATATCCTCTTCTCGAAATCTAAGCTGGTGGTAACCAGATCGTAAATCGATCTTAGAAAACACACTAGCTCCTTGTAGTTGGTCGAATAGATCATCTATTCTAGGTAACGGATATCGGTTCTTCACGGTCAACTTATTCAATTCCCTATAATCAATACACATCCTAAACGATCCATCCTTCTTCTTCACAAACAACACTGGAGCTCCCCACGGCGACGAACTTGGTCGAATGAATCCATTCTCTGACAATTCAGCCAACTGTTTAGACAGTTCCTCCAATTCTCTTGGAGCAAGTCGTTAAGGTGCCCGGGCTACGGGTGCCGCACCAGGTATCAACTCTATTTGATATTCCGCTTGTCGAACAGGTGGAATCCCTGGCAGATCGTCGGGAAACACATCCGGAAATTCTCTAACGACGGGTACATCGTTGAGGTTTCTTTCACTCTTCTCCTCACTTTTCTTTTCAGAATTTCGAGCCAAGAAAAGATAACCTCCTCTATTGATGTACTTCTGGGCCTTAATACAAGAGATGATGCTCAATCGGGAAGGACTTCCACAGTCGCTCCGATCTCCTTGTATGCTCAGAACCTTTTTGCCATACGGTAAACGCACAACCTTCTTATCACCTATGATGTGTGCACCATTCTTCGATAACCAATCCATTCCGATCATGACGTCGAAACTTCCTAAGGTAACTGGCAACAAATCTATACTAAACGGGCGGTCTAGGAAACTTAAGGTACAACCTCGAACTACGGTGTCTATCTTCTCTCTATTCCCATTCGCTAATTCCACATCGTAACTAAACCCTAGAGGTGTTTGGGAGATTCCTAGTAATGGCATAAAATTGGTGGACATGAAACTCATATCCGCACCAGTATCAAATAGTATGGAAGCATAGCGATTATTGAGAAGGAACGTACCCGTAACTACGTTAGGGTCCTCACCAGCTTCCTTCCCAATAGCGTAAACACGCGTTGTTCCCATGTCTCTCTGCTGATTCCTAACACCATTGTTTCCCTGGTTTTCCACAACCTCACGCTTCACAGGGTTTAAGCCATTACCTCCTACACCTCGGTTAGCAAATCCTCCTACATTACCGGGATTTCCTCTCATCCACGGCTCTCGACAGTCATTCTTAAAGTGTCCCTTCTTTCCACATCCAAAACAGGTGACAGTGGCCTTCGAGTCCGCTCCTTGTGCAGTTTGAGCTGCAGCAAATGGTCGGGACCTACAGTCTTTGGCCATGTTTCCTACCTTGGAGCACTTCCTACACACAATCGGGCATGGTCCATGATGGTTTCGGTTACAACGACCACTCACAGGCTTACTACCTTCGTATCCTTTCTTATCTCCATTTCCTATGGCGAACACTCTGGCTGTCTCTTGCCGTTTGTTGCCATTCCCTTTTACAACTTCATTCCTCTTCCTCTTATCGTTCCCATCACTCTTACCCTTATCTCCTAATTCTAACACACAAGAGTCCATCGACTCGAGCCACAAGAATTGCCTCATGCAAACTGACTGGCTTTGCAGCGATGACATCATTTCGAGTAGCTAAAGGCAATCCATCAATATACCTTTCAATCTTAAGTTCTTCGGTACGAACCATCTCAGGGCAAAGCAAGGATAACTCTTGGAAACGACGAGTGTAAGTCGCCATGTCAGTACCCTTAACCGTATGGTTCCAGAACCAACTTTCTAACTTCTTAACTTCATTCCTAGGACAGTAAGTCTTAATCAGGAGAGCCTTAAATTGAGTCTAAGTCATACTATAAGCTACATCAATTCCTACTGCTCTGTGGTAATTGTTCCACTAGGTCAACGCCTCGTCCTTCAAAGTGAAGGTTGCATACTTAACCTTACAATCCTCATCACAGTTACTCACAGCAAACACAGATTCAGTTTTCTCCAACCACCTAGTCAGGTAAACTACTCCCTCAGTTCCTCCGAACTCAATGGGACCACATAATCGGAACTCTTTGTAGGTACAACCTCGATTTCGATTCAGCATTGGGGTTCCACTAGAAGTGTTAGAGAGATTAGCCTCAGCTAGCAGTTCAGCGACACGCTGCGACACTAGCTGGTCAATGTGGGTTGGGTTCACAGGTGGAGGGTTTTGTGGAACAGGACCATTCTCAGCACGGTCATTCACATTCGGGTTTCTACAGGTTATCGTGTTAGGTTCTTAACAGGTGGTGTGTCGGGTCGGATGATGACCTCGACGACCAGAGGCAACAACAGCAGCAGGAGCTGCTCGGTTGTTCCTAAGCGAGTTTCGTCTTGTTGCCACCATTCTGGGGGCAAGAAGAACAGTTTCATAAGTTCACAATTTACGCCCTAAAATAGAGTTGGGTTCCAAGGGTCACTACATAAAGCCTGAATAAATACTCAAGGCTAACAAGGATAACGCTATACCAAAGCGAAACAATCAAATACCGCATCATAGCTAAGGATGCACGTTCCAATAACCATAAATCATAGGTTTCACAAGTGGGAATACATGGAAGGATTTGAAGAAATCAAAAACGATCCTAACAGCGATAACTATAAACAACTAGGATAATCCTACATCTCGAACCAAGTACTACTTAGTTTCAAGATGGTACAAAACCATAGATCTAATACTATCTAGCCACGTCTACGAGCACTTCTAAATGATCTCCAAACATCATCCATCACTCTCCATAGTGATAAAATCCCCAAACGCTGAGAGTCGCAATCCTTCCTAAGATTCACGACCTCCTTCTCCAAACCATCAACCTTGCGTTGAAGCGCTTGGTCTGCCTCCAAGACTGTCAAGCACTCTGTATGCCGGTGTCCAACCTGCTCAAAGAGTCCCGAGATACCTTCTCTTAAGTCCATCGACCTCTTCCCTATCTTAGTCAAATATATTCTCAAATCCTCTACCCCAGTCCTCGTCACTCCATCTAATCAATCTGACATCCTATTGAGACTAATATTCTGGGATATAATCTTCCTCCAGATCTGACCCGTACCTCCATACTCCTCGGGCTCAGAAGCAATCTCCGATCCTAACGGGCTACCTATCTCAGGTGAGTAAGGTGGTGAATCGATGTCTAAAGGCTGTCCAGGGGACTCAGGCTCAGGAAAAGGAGAACCTGGTCCTGGAGAATGTGCAGGACTCTGCAAAGGAGGAGTACCCCCTTCTGGGATATCCTCATTATCCTCCTCCTGAGGATCCTCATCCTCATCAACATACTGTTCCTCAATCTCATCCTCCTCCTCGACCTCATGCTCTTCCTCACCCTCATCCATAGGGGGAGAGTCCATGAGTCGGAGTCTCTGTGCAGGTAAATCCTGAGGTGGTACACTAGGAGATCTAGGCCTCCTAAGACATGGTGATGCTGCTAAACGGATAGGTGATGATGGTGGTCGCACGGACATGCGGGCAGTGCTATAAGCAAGCCTAGGAGTCTGTGCTCTCGCTAAAACCTGATGTAAAGTGAGCTGCCTAGACGAGCTAGGGCGATCTGATGATGAATTAGAGTGACGGGCGATCTCATAAGGATCACCCTGCGTAACCGTCATGAGAGTCAATGTTGGCGAACTAGCAACAACAAGGACCTCCTCAGACACATCAAAAGCTAGTGAAGGCATAGTCTGTGACAACGGCATAGGGTAGGTATAAGTTTTCGAAACAACTAGTTTTAATAAGCGCAACAACTTAACCAAAACACATATCACATAATGTAAGCTTTAAAAGTGTAGGTACTGCATTACTCAAAATATGCCTTTAAATAACACACATAAGTTCCGTTCTATCACATAATCACATATCAAAGCAATCGAGTTCAAATTCCAAAATCATAATATACCGTTTACTCAAATCAATTTCGGTAATATCTCGATAATCACATCTCATTTTCCCAAAACCAATAATCATATCTCATTTCCAAAACCAATAATCATATCTCATTTCCAAAACCAATAATCATATCTCATTTCCAAAACTAATAATCATATCTCATTATCAGAACGTTTAGGAATACCCCTAAACATATCAAAATCATAACTCAAATCTCTAAATCATAACGTTTTCATAATCAGTTCACAATATTCCCTAACATATCATCTCATAATTCAAATTGCATTTCATACCATAATCAAACTTTTACCGGGTGGAAGACCCTTTACCCAAAAAAAAATAAGAAGCTTTGGCTTGGCAAGCGGGCGTGCGTCGGTCGAGGATAAATTTTTCTTAAAAGCGGTTATAGTTTAGGGTTTATAAAATACCTAGTTCTCTATAACCTTGAGCTCTGATACCAATCTGTAACACCCCCAAATCTCAGTACAACGGAAGACTTAATCAAGTTTTCGGGGCGTTACTTTTTGGATTGGTATCGCACACAAGTAAAATAAAAGATAACCATTTAACCATTTAAAACCAATCCCAAATCAAATATTCAAACATTTAATCCGAAAATATAAATTTTAGGCCCAAAACATAGTTTAACAAAATAGGTCCCCATTGTTTATCAGAGTCAGAAAATGATCCTTGAACCAAGCTTCCATGCCAAGCTTCCACAGATCAAATAATCCAAACATCTCTCAAATACCTGAGAAATCATGCTAAAAGGTCAGCTTACGCTGGTGAGTTCATAGGTTTAAGTTCAACAAAATCATAGTGGACCTATAAGAGTTGATTTGCTATGCAAGACCTAGATAGAATAATACCGTTTGCACACGCAAAGATCCTACCCGGATCACCAATCATATAATCACTTACTCGGGCCCTTGCGACTCTAGTCCAGCACTGTCGTGGCAACCTCTAGAATAGTTGCCAACCCCGGGCTAGGTCGAGATAGAAGTCTATTCTTAGTTAGGCACGGTTAAAACTAGACTAAGGCAACAACTATCGCACATCTATCTACTCAGTCAAGCATATAAGAAAATCCAAATAGTTTTAACGGTCCAAAAACAGTTGCATGATTCTCACCCTAAAATAGTTCAAAACGTAGTTTAAACGTATATAAAAGTGGGGCTATGAAACTCACCTCAAGCAATCAACGCACAAATATCACTAGCAGAAGATAACAGAAATCACAGCACAACAACTATCGACTCGGCACAACCTATTAATGTAGACCAACTTAATATATATTCCTCAAAATCAACGTTATCTACTCCAGTATATTCCATTTCTTTATTTCCAAAAACGTCTCGTTTCACCATTAATCCTAGTGTTTGGTATCCTCATGTGTGGGTGTATCGACTCAATATGATGCCATGAATGCACTCAAACAACCAATATATAACTCAATGCGACACAATGAGACCTCTAAACGATAAGCTCCATAGTTCAATAAGTTTCGGAATAAATAGCAGACCTTATCGAATTCGTCAACTCGATAAACTCATTCATTTATTCGTGTCGCTTATTATCCCATAAATCAATCGTATCCTAAAGAGTCATAAGGATAAGTCGCCCATTAATAAGGTTACCCAACGTACCTAGCGGGCTCTTATTAGATTCGTCAACCTAATAAGTCCGCTACCCACGTGGATCAACAATATTAATGCTAGGTTATCCGTAACCCATGCACACATAAAGCAAATGAATAATTACTTATCCACTATTAAATGTCCAAAATCGACATTTGTTGATAAATGTGTACTCGAAACCATAATTACTTATTTATTACAAAACCTTTCCAATTTAGTCGTTAGTTTCCGTTTAAAACTAGTAAATAACAAGATAAATCTTGTTACTGATATTTTTGGTACAAAAGCCCATTATTATTTACATTTCATAGTTTTATTATCATTTTCATGTATAATTTATATTTTGTCAAATCCCATTATAAATCTCATAACGTTATTCGTTTCGAGTCCACAAGCACGAGTCATAACTTCTCGGCTTTTAATCAATCAATTGTCCAAATTATACTAAAGTCCATGTTACGGCTTTGTCAAAGTCAACTATTGACTAAAAAGTCAAAGTGACGCCGACGTAGCTCAAAGTCAACAATATATATATCAAGTCCATAATTAATAGTCACAACGTCGTAATTCAATCCCAAACCAACTCAAAACAATCTCGCCAACCAATCAATCAACCAATTATACTCGAAACCAATGTTATGACCCTAATGGTCATTACACGGTCGCGGTCAAGACCACGTGAACCAAACAAGCTTCTAAAAGCTTTTCGGCTCCACGCGTATCATCCAAACCTCAACTAAACCAATCAATAGGCTACCAAATCGACCCGAATCGGACCCAAGACCCAAGTGGGTCTCGTACGCCACTCAAGAGCCACGTACGAGCCCTATGTGGTTTGTACGTCCCATATGTCTCAACCAAACACAACCAAATCCAATCCACAACACTCAAACCCAATCATTCAAGCTCCAAACACTAACTAAACACAAAACCCATTAACTATTCTTAATCAAGAACATGCAACTAAACCCTAAAATGCAAAACCCATCAAATTAATGCACCACACATGTACCAAACACTAATTACTTGTTTATTTCAACACTAATTAGCTTTAATTTCATGTTCCACCCAAAAGCCCCAAAAATTGTTCATGGGTCAAAACCCTAGAAACCAATTCGAGGCTTTTTTGTGAGAGAAAACTAGAGAGAGAAATGGTGTTGTATGTGTTTTCTAGTGAGAGAAACAATAAGGTGAAATGAGGCTTGAGTGTGGTATTTATATTAATGAGCTAGGGACCTCAAAATAAGTAAAAAGGAGGGGGGGCGCCGGCTACAAATAAAAAGGGAGGGTTCGGGTTGTAATTTTTTGTATCTATCTCGTTTACCCATTCCCGATCTCACATATCATCCCCCGAGTGTCCCATGACATTTATTTAGCTTTCCAACATCGTTACTTACGTTTTTCCACGAGTTTTGACTATTTATTTGTCAATTTTTGAGTTACGGTCTAAAAGTTACAATAACTCTTGTTTTAGGCTTTTCTAGTGCCGAATCAAATAGTGCCTACCAAATAGAGTTAAAACGCATACGATAACTCATTTAATAATGAAATAAACCGTAAAAACCAATCGACGATATAAAATCAAGTCACGGTTTATAAAATAGTGTTAAAGGCAAAACTCCGTTTAATTTAACGTAATGCGGTTACCTAAAATAGACTCCCTAAATTGCCAGTTGTCACAGCATTTCTAACTTAGTTTCATATCATTATAGTGATCCTCTTTTATAGCAAAGAAGATCAAGGCATATTCAAGCTTCAAAAAATAGTTGAAAGTCTTGTTTGTTTTGTTGTTGTATGATCTAGTCTTGTTCATACATCATTATTGTACCAAACCATCATAAACTTGTGAGTGTGAGTGGTTAGAATTCTAGTCCTTAAAATACATTGTGTGTGAGAGTGGTTGTACCCTTGGAAAAGAACTCGACATCTAGCTTAGTGTCGGAAATAGTGTGTAAGCGAAGTGTAAAGGTTTCTCCGCCTGTGAAAGGAGCTTGTTAACTAGTGAAGTTAAACTCTCGAGTTGGAGACTCGGGGAGTGGAGTAGGGCAAGCAAAAAGAGTCCTTGTAGACTGAACTACTATAAACAACTTGTCGTGGTTTGATTCTTTCTTTCTCTATTTACTCTTTATATATTGCATGCATATTGTTTGATATCTTTGATCGATATCAATTGATCATTACAATAAGTTTCAAAACAAAGATTTTAATCGGTAAACTATTCAACCCCCTTCTAGTTTTCCACACGTTGGATGCATTTACCGCTAAACTAAACGGCTATGCCATTAAGGCAAAAGAATTAGGAAAAACGTTGGACCAACCGCTCTTGGTACAAAAACTATTAGACTCTACGCCAGACCGATTCATTCGAATCGTCGCATCCACAGAACAAAACAGTGATCTTGACGATGTTACCTTAGACGAGATCATTGGAAAACTCAAAGCATTTGAGGAAAGAATAAAACTTCTAAAAGGAGGACATGGAGAAAACCAGGAAAACTTACTATTCGCATACGGCGAACACTGGAAAAGAGGAAGGCAATTCGGTAATCACGGAGGTAGATCAAACTCTTCACGAGGAAATTGGCAAAGGAGCATAAATAAACACGTCTCGAAAGAGGAAGGCTCAACTCACAAAGCAAACAAAAAATGGAATAAGCGAGTCTGGGACATGAGCATAGTACAATGTCACAGGTGTAGGAAACTTGGACATTTCAAAAAGGACTGCAATCAACTGCCAAAAATGCAGGAACAATCAAACCTTATCCAAGAAGACGAAGAACCATCGTTGTTAATGGCAACACACGAGATTGAAAACAAAGAAGTATTATTGAATGAAGGACAAATTCAACCCGGAAAGTATACTACAACATATGCAAGTATCTGGCATTTAGATAATGGTGCAAGTAACCATATGACGAGGACTAAGAGTCACTTCAGGGATATTGATGAAAACATAACAGGACGTGTTCACTTTGGAGATGGATCGGTTCTATATTATTAGGATGTAGGAATCACGAACAAAAGATTATATCAGAAGTATACTACATTCCAAACCTCCAGAGCAACATACTAAGTCTAGGACAACTCACATAGATCGGGTCTAAAATCATCATAGAAGAAAACCAACTAACTTTGCATGACAAGAATAAGAAGTTGCAAATGAAGATTGAAAGGTCAAAGAATAGACTTTACAGCAACAGACTGAAAATTGGAACACCCATATGTCTCCTAGCAAATGTAGATAACCAAGCATGGTTGTGGCATGCTAGATTAGGTCATCTAAACTTCGAGGACATCAATAATATGACAAGAAAGAGTCTAGTGGAAGGAATACCAAGAATAAATCATGCAGGACAGATTTGTGATGCCTACTTATTAGGAAAACACAATAGGACTCCATTTCCAAGTCAAGCGAAGTTCAGATCGAAGAACCCTTTAGAATTAGTATATGGAGACCTTTGTGGCCCTATAAGTCCAGCCATATATGGAGACATCTGTGGCCCTATAAGTCCAGCCACACACTCCGAGAAGCAATTCATTTTCTTATTAGTAGACAACTGTACACGGTTCATGTGGGCCTACTGTCTAACATTGAAAGATCAGGTATTTAACACTTTCAAGGAATTCAGACAACATATTGAAATGGAAATGAGATTAAAATTAAGGATGCTGAGAATAGACAGGGGAGGTGAGTTTACATCTACTAAATTCACCAAGTACTGTAAACAAAATGGTATAGCAGGACAATTGACAGCACCTTACTCACCACAACAAAACTGAGTCGTGGAAAGAAGAAATAGAACAATGCTATCTACTACTAGAAGTATGATGAAAGAAATGAAGTTGCCACTAAACTTTTGGGCAGAATCAGTCAGACACGCCATCTAGATACTGAATAGAGTACCTACAAGAGCCCCGGTGGATACAACTCCATATGAGGCACTCTACACCAGAAAACCAAATCTGGAAAAACTAAGGATATTTGGGTGCACAACATGTGCCAAGGTAACGATACCTCACTTACAAAAGTTGGATGATGGAAGCATACCCATGATTTACTTAGGCGTAGAAGAAGGTTCAAAAGCATACATACTATATGAACCAAAAAGGAAAAGGAAACATGTGAGCAGGGATGTAAAGTTTATGGAAACAAAACCATAAAATTGGGATAACGACAGAGAAGAAACAAGTACACAAGACTCAGCTTGGACAAGTTTTATGGTAGAAGGAATCGACAATGGAAATACTACATCAGTCAACTCAGAAAACAATAAAGATACTTATCAGGATCAGGAACCAATTACTGCTCCAAACTCTCCAATTACCCACCCAACATATACTTACAACCCACACTCAGAGGAGGAATATGCTACTACTAGTTCATTAAAGAACTCAAAAAAGGATTTGATGATACACCAGTACGGGTTTTCAAAGACTTAAATGCAGTATATGTGAATGCATGTACAATTGAACTGGAAGTCTGCTATTTTCGAAAGAAGAACCACGTAACTACAGGGAGGCATCAACAGATAAGAAATGGATCGAGGCCATGGAAGCTGAACTGGATTCAATTAACAAGAATAACACATGGACTCTTACTACTTTTCCTACAAATCATAAGGCAATAAGACTCAAATGGGTTTTTAAGACCAACAGGGATGCAAAAGGAGAAATCATCAAATACAAAGCAAGACTAGTAGCAAAAGGATATGTGCAGGAACAAGGAATAGACTTCGATGAAGTATTTGCACTAGTTGCCTGCATTGCGATAGTTCGTTTAATTCTAGAACTGGCTGCATACCATGAATGGCAAGTACATCACTTGGATGTAAAATAAGCATTTTTACATGGGGAATTAAAGGAAGAAGTCTACGTTGCCCAAACTAAAGGTTTCATACAACCAGGAAGTTCAGGGAAAGTTTACAAGCTCTCAAAAGCGTTATATGGTTTAAGGCAAGCACCACGAGCTTGGAATATGAAACTTGATCAAAACTTAAAGTCATTGGAATTTAAGAAATGTAATCTCGAACAAGCGGTTTACACAAAGAGAAGCAAGGCGTCCACACTAATAGTTGGAGTTTATGTTGATGACTTGGTAATCACTGGCACTCCAAGGAAGGAAGTAGACTTGTTTAAATCCCAGATGGAAGACAAATTTAAAATGAGCGATTCAGGATTGCTGGCTTATTACCTCGGGATAGAAGTTACTCAGAAAGGAGGAGAGATTACAATCAAGCAAACACGTTACATCAACAAAATATTGAAAGATTCAAATATGATGGAAAGTAATGATACAAGGATACCTATAGACCCGGGAACAAGTTGGTCAAGGCGGAAGATGGAAACCCAGTTGACGTATCTTATTACAGAAGCTTAATTGGATGTCTCAGTTATCCACTACACACTAGACCAGATCTAAGTTACTCGGTTGGACTACTCAGCAGATTTATGCAAGAACCAAAAGATCACACTGTTTGATCATTACAATAAGTTTCAAAACAAAGATTTTAATAGGTAAACTATTCAACCCCCCTTCTAGTTTTCCACAATTGGTACCAGAGCCTGGTTGCTCAAGCATTTCTAAAATATATTGTATTTTATAAACTTGAAGCGATCCATGGATTCCGAAAGCTTTAAAGAAGGGCAATCTATGCAAAGACCACCACTCTTTGAAACCAATGGATTTATCTATTGGAAAATCCGTTTTGAAACATATGTAAAGTCAAAAGATATAGATTTTGGTTTGTTATCATTAAAGGAGACTTTAGTCCTACAACAAAAGACATTTCTAGTGATGATCAAAAGAAACTAATAGCTAAAAATAATGAAGCTAAAATGATACTTTATAATGCTTTACCTAGAAAATAATATGAAAGAATTTTTATGTGTGAAACCGCAAAAGAGATTTGGGAATCTTTGATCATTACACATCAAGGAAATTCACAAGTCAAGGATAACAAAATTGATCTTCTTGTTAAACAATATGAACAGTTTGTTATCCCTGAAGATGAAACCATTGAATGTGGATTTGCTCGCATTAATACTATTATTAAGTCTCTTAAAGCACTTGATGAAACTATTCATAGTAAGAACTTTGCCAGGAAATTTCTTAGAGCACTCCATCCGAAGTGGAGAGCAAAAGTAACGGCTACTGAGGAATCAAAAGATCCCTCAATAATGTCACTTGACGAGCTAATTGGAAACCTCAAAGTACAAGAAATGGTGATGGAGAAAGATTCGGAGATCATCAAAGGAAAAAGAGAGAAAGTCAAATCCGTTGCTCTAAAGGCAAGAACGAAATCTAGTGACGATAACAAATCTTGCTCTGGTAGTGAAGATGAGGAGTATGCTATGGCCGTTAGAGATTTCAAAAAGTTCTTTAGAAGAAGAGGAAAGTTCGTAAGGCAACCCCGAGATGAAAAGAAGCTATTCCGAAAAGATTGAGATGACAAAAAGGGAAAAGGTGAAAGGAAGTGCTTTAGATGCAGTGATACAAGTCATCTAATAGAAGATTGCCCCAAGCCATCTAAAAGCAAAACTCAACGAGCTTTTTTAAGTGGTGCTTGGAGTAATAGTAAGGATGATGAAGAATCAAGCAAGGATGCGATCGTTCTAAAGGCACATGAATCAAATGAGGTACATTCTGACTCATCTTACTCTTCTATTGATGATGACATTTTGCAAAAACAATATAATCAATTGTGTGAGCTTAGCTTAAAAATCATAACTAAAAACAAGTTTTTAAAGACTAAAAAAGGAATTTTTAGAAAATGAAATTTATGAGTTAAAAGAAAAGGCAAAACGATTAGAAAAAGGGAAAGTAAATGACGATGATTGTCAAGAGCTTAGTCTTGAAATAGAAAAGTTAAAACTCACACAAGAAGTTCTCATCGAACATAACTCTAAATTTAAAAGATTTAACAAAAATATTGCTTGTGCCGATGAAATAGCAAGAATTCAAAAAGTACCAGGAAACATGAATGGACTAGGTTTTAATGAAATACTAATTCCAAATAGTCAAACCAAAACGGCCTAAAAAGACAAACAAAAAGTCAAAACTGCTGCAGTACAACACGGACCAGACGAACCCAAAATTAGGGTTCCATCCATTGTAAGAATTGGTGCCGTGGTGACTGCAGCAGGACAGAATGTTTGCAAGTCCGACTGTAGTGAATTTGTCAAGGTAACAAAGAAAACCAAGGATATTGTTAAACTAAAACATGCTGTTACATTAGGAGTAGGACTTGCTAGAAATGAATTTAGATCTTAAACTACTCAACAACGGCCTAAAACACCTATTGCCAAACGCCCCTTTCCCAAGAGCAACTACAACATACAACCCAACTATCAACATGCCGGTTGGAATCAAAGCTTCCCTAGATCATATCAAACTCCAAATTACATACCATGGAACCCTTACCCATCATTTCCATACATGAACTAAATAAATGATATGTTTAACCTAAACGGACCCATGAGATATTGGGGACCAAACGCTTGAGTTATTTGTGTCATAGGTATGCTTGAAAGTTGGATTAGAACCTGATGAATGGATAAAAGATAGTGGATGCTCAAGACACATGGCGGGCAACAAAATCCTCTTCTCAACATACCAAGAGTATGACAGAGGTAATGTCACTTTTGATAGCAATCTCAAAAGCAAAATCATTGGCAAAGGTACGATCGCTCATAACTCCCTAACTATAGAAAATGTTGCTCATGTTGATAGACTAGGATTTAATCTACTTAGTATTAGCCAACTATGTGATAAAAAGTATAAAGTAGTATTTGAAGAAAATGGTAGTAAAATACTAAAAGATGGTATCACCATAGCTAAAGGAGTTAGGAGAAATATCATATATGTCATGAAAATAGATAGAACATCTAATGACAAACTATGTGTTAGCCTTAATAGTTTTTATTAGAAGTGATGGTCATTCACATTTAGGAACTTTGTAACGTGTGTTAGATATCATGATAGAATAGTCAACGCGCTCGTGGATTGGACTAAGCTAAATGGGTACTAGTTATGATAAGCTTTCCAAATATCCAATCCAACCCATGTCCAAGCCCACGAAGCCCATAGAAAGCCTTTTAGGGCATCATGTTACTTGTACTATATAAACCCTTCAAAGTCTCATTTGAGGGGTGTGCTTGAGTGTGTATGTGTGTGTTTCATATGAATATTGTTTTCATCTACTGTCCTTCATCTCTCTAAACATACACGATCCATATACATCAAGTCACTAAGTTCTTCTCTTCATCTTTCTATTCTTATTTATGCGTAACTGTTGTGGTTTATGCATAAAGCGTGTTTGAGTCTAAAGTTGTGATAAGGTATACGTGATAAAAGGGACTTTACAATTGGTATCAATCGCCTAACAATGGTTTAGGAGTGTTTGTGTTTGTTTTGAATTTTTGGTACCATACGCTTAAAGCTCTCGCTATACATCTTTGACACGCTTAAAGCTTTGATTTTTACACTTAAAAATTCAAGATTCTTGTGGTTTAAGGTTTATTTGGTGTTAAAGTTTCAGTTTTTTGCAAAAAGTTCGAAGCTTTACGTGTTTTTAATCATTTTTAAACTCGTACGAATTGGGTAGGTCATTTCTACGCATAAGCTATCTAAGCACTTTGGGTGAAAAAGGTCAACATTTTTGTGTTATTCGAGTGTTTTAAGGCTGTTTGTGCAAGAGAAATTGTTTGAATCACTGGAAATTTTTACGCGTAGGTCAAAACCCTAGTTCTACGCGTAAGAAAAGTCAACACCCTATTTCTACGCATAAGTTTCTACGCATAAGAGTTTTGTGCAGTTTCTTCGAGCTATAACGGTTACTCAATGCTTCCCTCACTTGGATAAGTTTGTGGAACACTTCGACTTTTGGATATCTTTTACACTGTGATAGTGTAAAGGATTTTTGGGCAAAACCCTAGATTTACGCATAAGCTAAATCTTACGCGTATAATTTCTTACGCATAAGTATTTTCTTACGCCTAAGCTTGTCTTAAGCATAAGTAAATCCTACGCATAAGAATTCTACGTTTAAGTTTTTAGTCTACGCATAACTCTATTGTTACGCGTAACTTGGGTATTACGCGTAAGTTATCTCTACGCCTAAGCACAATCTCTACGCCTAAGCATCGTCTACTCGTAACTTCGTGTGTCTACGCCTAAGCTCTTCATTTTCACAAAAAAAAAAAAAATCAAATTTTTGGTCAAAACTTGTGTAAAATTTAAATTTTTGTGGAGTCTAAACGTTCAATTTTTACGCGAAATTCAAAATTTGGTATAACTTGGAAAATTTTGGTCAAAAATTCAAATTTTTGGACCCATATTCAAATTTTCGGTCAAATTTGGCGTCAAAATTGTCATAACTCAAATTTTTCATACGTCCTTAGAATTGATTTTTATAGTGAATTTCAAATTTTGGGAGAAAATTTTTTACGCCTAAGAACCAAGTTTACGAGTACGACTTTCTGAAAAACTTCAAACGGCAATATCTTTTGAAACACAACTCCTTTATCGTTGAATCGATCCTACATCAACTTTATCATCTCATACCTTCATCAATGGCAACTCAACAAGACATTCATGCAGCCGGTGCCGAAAACCGTCCTCCTATGTTGGAAAAAGGTTGTTATCTTCAATGGACAAGTCGTATGCTTCGTTACATAAAGACCAAACCTAATGGGAAACTAATGATTCAATCCATTCAGAATGGACCCTTCAAGCCTCGACAAGTCCAAGTCCCTAGAAATGTTGATGCAACACCTCCTATCCCACCATCTTCTCGTGTTCAAAACGAATCAGAATACACTGAAGAGGATCAGAAACAAGTCGATGCAGATGACATGGCAATTCATATTGTCCAACTGGGTTTACCAAGAGACGTCTTTGCTGCTGTAGACAGTTGTGAAACTGCTTTCGATATGTGGGAACGTGTTAGACGGCTTTGTCATGGAACAGAAATTGGTCAACAAGACATGGAGAACAAGTTGCTAACTGAATGGGAAAAGTTCACTTCAACTCCAGGAGAATCCATTGAATCCTACTATGGAAGGTTTTGTACTTTGATGAATGAGCTTATCAGAAACAAGCTGGCACCCAGAACTATCGTTCAAAACATCAAGTTCCTGAACAATCTTCCAGAAGAATGGGGATGATATGTCACTATTGTCAACCGAGCAAAAGACTTACATCAGGTGAACTTTGATCAACTAAACGATTTTCTGAAACAAAACCAAAATGAAGTGAATGAAGTAAGGAAAGAAATATTGGCAAAGAATCATGATCCTTTGGCACTTATTGCAAGGACTCAACCTTCAGTGAATACACAACAACAAGCTTTATCATCTTCCACCAACAACAACTTGCAGCAATACATTCCACAACCACAAGCTGTTATCCCTCAACAACAATTCTATCCACCAGAACAACAAGTCATTCAACAACAACAGTATCCACAATACCAGGAACAAGGAATCACTGACCCTGAAACTGAACAAGAAGCAGCTTTGCTACAGGTATTTTCGTTATTGGGAAAAGCATTCAGCAGTCGCTATTCCACACCTACTAACAACAACCAAAGGATTTCATCAAACACTCGCAACAGGCAAATTGCACAGCCGGGTGTGAATATGGGTAATCAAGGAAAAATGGTTGGAGTTACTGGGAATCAGCAGGATATGCTATTGATTTCGCATGGGTAATCGGCGGTTCCGTATCGTGGTAATCATGGGTCGAATGTTGGAAATCAGATGGGACAGAATGTTGGGAATAGAGCAGTGGGTAATAAGAATGGGAATGTTGCAGCTCCAATCGTTGGGAATTATGGAAATATGAATCAGGGAAATCAGGTTACGTGTTACAACTGTCAAGGAGTGGGTCACATGGCAAGGAATTGTCCTACTAAGCCGAAAAAGAAGGATTTTGCGTATCTTCAAAAAGCTATGCTGTTAGCACAAAAGGCAGAATCAGGAATGCAACTGAGTGCTGAGGAACATGACTTTTTCGCTATTATGGATGATGTGGAAGACCGAGAGGACATCAATGCAAACTGCATCTTCATGGCAAATCTTCAGGAGACTAAGTACGACACCGACTCGATGCACCTCCCGTCTATGACGCCAATGCAGTATCTAAAGTACCAATCATTGATCCATGTTATAACAATGTCATATTTGATGTGTTTACTCATGACGAACAGCATTCTGTGACGCCAGCACCTACTTATGATACATACCTGGACAATCCGAGTTGTAGCAATACTAACTCTGAAACTCCAGATGTGGATCCTAGTGGAGGCTGTGTGGCACAAAATACTGAGACTGATGTGGAAACACGTGCTTATTTTGAAACATTATTCAATAACTGTGGCATTGAAATTGAGAAAGTTAGAATGGTCAATCGCGAAGTTAAGGCAGCGAATGCTAAATTGACCGCTGAGCTTGAGAGTTACAAAGAGAACGGCAGAGCCTTTGAATTTCATACAAACAAACTATCAGAATTAGAAATTGGTTATCGAGATTCTGTTTTAAGAGAAAAACAATTGCAACTCAAGTATGACACACTTGATGTGAATTTGAACTTGAAAATAAAATCTTTAAACAAGGAAATTTCTGAACTAAATGACCAACTTTCTAGAAAAAAAACACTGTTTTCTGATCTTGAAAAAGAGAAGAAACAGTTGATTACTGATTTTTCAAAACGAGAAGATTCTCTTCTTGATGAAATTCTGGATAAAAATGAAACTATCAAAAAATTGGAAAATTTGCTTCTTACAACGGGTCATTCCGCAAAAACAAACAAGATGCTTTCTAATCAAGTAAATCCGATTTTTCATACTGTGCATAAAATGGCTCTTGGTAACTCACCTCCTTGTTTCCTCAAGAACGCTCAGAAAGAACGGAATGTGTTGAACAATGGAAAACCTTTGCATGCACCCATAATTGTTCGTGATTCTCTTGAAACGTTAGAACTATCTGAAGAGAGTAGATCAAAAATGAAACAAAAGAATCCAGATCTAAAACCAATTGATTATAACAAATGGAACAAAATTAATGGAATTACTTTTGTTAATCAAAAAGAAAAGTCCAAGTTTTCCATCACACCAAGTGTTTCAAACAAAGTGTCCACACCAGTTTCAAAATCAGTTTCAAAACCAGTTCCAACTCCAGTTGTTGTCTCCAAATCTCTTTCGAAAATCGAACAAATGTCTTCAAACAATCCTTTTAACACAAGTGATGCTAGAAGCATTTTAGATGACGTTAAAACTAGAATTAGGTATCTTCAAGAGACTGTTAAAACTAAAACCAATATTACAACAAACATCTGGTTTAATAGTTTTGATAATGAAAATAAAAAGTTTTTTGAAACTCAAATTGCCCCTCCGTTAACTGCCATCAGTGCGAGGGTAATTCATTTTGAACAAGCATTTTTGAAAGAAACAGCTGACTTTGTCAAGGACCATAAATCCCTGGTAAAGCAAGCTACTGAAAGTGTTGAACACATCAAAGTTTTGGAAAATTTGAATGATTCTCTCTTCGAAGATGTGATGACTACCGATATCATGTCCATTATTTTATAAACATATTCTGTTGAAGATCATGAAAGACTCTAGTCTGAGACCTCCGCAATTGTTTCAAAATTTGAAAAAGCTCTTGAAAAACTTGAAAAAGAAAACGTGTCCTATTTTAAACAACTTGATCGAAAATTTGAGGAATGCAAGTATGACAAACTGTCGTATGAGCGTGCCTACAAGGACATGCAAGAGCAAAATGATATTTTGAGAGCTCAGCTGGAAAGTCTAAATAGAAAGGCTGTGGATACTAAGATTGCAAAACCATTGACTAAAGAGAAGGCAAATGTTCCAAAACCGGTTTTTAAACCAAAAATGTCAATTTCTCAGCCTCCTCCAAAAGTCAATGAGAAAAATGATTTGTCAAAAACAGTCACTCCACAGTCCCTGCCTATTAAAAAGAGAATTATCAAAAGTTTTGAAACAGAAAAAGCAGTTCTTTGAAACACCAAAAGTGATTACACATGGCATCTCTAAAACTAGTACACGGAATGTGACCAAAAATCCAGTTAAAGAATCAGTCGGTTCTAACAACATGGTCAACAATCACTATCTAGAAGAAGCTAGGAAAAAGGCACAGACTCGAAAAGATGGAATTCTAGGTGCAACATCTAGGGTGATGAATTCTACAAGATTTCAAGGCACTGCTAGTAGTAGTAAACCATTACCTAGGAACACAATACAAAAGACTAGGGATTGGCTTGCATCTAAGAGTAGTTGCGCAAAAGAAAATGCTATGCCCTTAGAAAACAACACTAGGAATTCTAAGTCTTTTTCGAACAAGAATCAACTTCCAAAAGACTGTAGTGACAAAGTTAAAGCTGCTGTTTTAAACAAGAATATTGAATTTGTTTGTACTACATGTAAAAAATGTGTCTTTTCAGCTAACCATGATGCATGTGTCTCACAATATCTCAAGAAAGATAATTCTCGTGCCAAGGCACAATCCACTAAGACTCCAAACCGAAACAAACCCGTTGACAAGATGAACATCAAAAGGAAACCTAATAGGTGGATCTCTTCAGGACGTAGTTTTTCCAAAAATGAGTCTTCCGCTGCATCTAATAAGAAAACAACTCCTAGATCTTACCTTAGGTGGATTCCCACGGGAAAAGTTTTCAACCAAGTTGGTCTTAGGTGGATTCCCACTGGAAAGATTTTTGATACTTGCACCAACACAGATAATAGTGAAACTCATCTAGTTAAGGAAGTAGAAACCACTACAACCGTTGATAGTGATCACCATCACCGTGAGGAATCTTGTACTTCTAACACTGTTATTTGTGAAAACTCTTCTTCTTTGGTTGCAGGTGAATCAAATATCTCAGAACCCAGCTCATCAGAGGGTTCTAATTCTGTAAACTCTTCTTCTTCATTCTCTCTATCTTCTATTTTTGATTTTCCATTTCTTTTATAAAACCATCAAAAGCAAAATACAAAAATAGAAAACTTTCAAAAATACAAAAACATTATAAAATTTCTCAAAATCCAAAAATATTCTTCTCACGACATTTCTCTCGTATAATCGATATTCTGTACGTTTCTAGAAATGTCATTCAACAATGATACGGGCATGTACAGATGCTTGAGCGAGAGTTCTTTATATGTTTTCTAAAACATGTCGTTCCTCAAAATTTCTTCAAAATAAAAACAATGGCTTTCGTATACTTCAGTACGAAACCCGGACCAAAATGATGACTTTTGATTATTTTCAAATCAAAACTCGTGCTTTTTAATGAAAATCACAAGTGTACGCTTCAGTGCACTACATTTAAAAATGGTGAGAAATCATCATCATCTTGAGCACCTTTTCAAGATTGTGCAAAAAGATTTTCAAAATCTTTCAAAATATTTTGTGCTCAAGATAACTCCCTCTAAAACCCTTTAATTGATTATGCTTTATTAAAGGGGGATCATAAAACAAAAATGTTCCAAATTCATGCTTAAATCAAATCCGTTTGTCTCCCCAAAAGATTCTAAAATGTTGTTTAATCCGTTGATATCAAAAATATCACGAATATGCTATTTTTGAGGGGGAGAAATGTGATTAAAATGTGATCAAAAAGTTTAATGATCGTTGTTTGAATCTCAAAAGAGCTCGACTTAGTCGGAACCAATGAATTGACGAGTAATCAACGTACCATTTCGAGAAAGTCGTGATAGACATGAACTTCATGGGTCTAACCTCCTTCTCAAGGAGTGTTTACAACTTCAAGTTAGTTATTAGAGCTAGTTGTCACCTAAAAACTGACAATGGAACTCTTTAACTAGGCAACGTAACCGTGTCTCGTGGGGAATTGTCTATCATGAGCCGATCAATTCAAAAAGTGCAAACTCTACCCTCGATGTGCAGATTTTTGTTAAAACTCATAAGCACATGTGAAGGGGGAGTGTTTCTGAAAATATAAAACTCGCGGAGTGTCTCAAACATGTTTTCTATCATAAACACTCTGTGAGATTTTCAAGAAAAATGGTTT
The DNA here is from genome assembly GCA_910596185.1 of Chrysanthemum makinoi. NCBI lineage: Eukaryota > Viridiplantae > Streptophyta > Magnoliopsida > Asterales > Asteraceae > Chrysanthemum > Chrysanthemum makinoi. The sequence continues at coordinate 126,761,100 of OU343225.1, forward strand.
TATGGCTACATGGGATAGTCATGGAGTTATAAGGTGACTAAGGATAGGAAATCAATCCTATGATTCGCCAGAGCCGGGGGGATCTACCCAAGGACATCACAAATAGTTAGTATTAGAAGTCCTTAGGAATGATTGGAAAAAAGGAGTAATGTGAGAAAGTAGAAAGAAGGGGTTGAAGAATTAAAAAGAAATGTAATGAAAAAGGGTGAAAAGAAATAGCCCTCCATATTCAACCTTAGGGCAGAAACCGGGTTCAATTCATCTACTACTGGTTGTCACTAAGATGACGCTGGTATTGAAGACAAAGACGTCATGGACCCAGTGACACACTGCACTAAACCTTCTAGCCACTCAATTCCTCTTAAAAGGATTTGTTTCATTCTCACTGGGAACCCTACATAATCTATCGACTTTCTCTTAGAGATCGTTGATATTGAAGAAGGAGACCCTCTCTCTTGTCTCCGCTCAGGAAAACCAAAATGCACTAATTGAGTCTAGAACCACGAGATTTATCAAAAGATCTCATAGGAACACATGACATGACATCGCTTGTTGTTCATCAATAAGGACACAAGTGATATATTCTAGAGTCCTACGCAGATCTTAGCAATCTGCCAGAACATTTATGAGAAGTTTCATATCTGTGAGCTTCAGTGATTAAATGGAAACTCCTGCCAGGGTCAACATCAAGCAGCCCTGACAGCAGGTCACTTCGGTAACTCCTCGTGGATTACGCTTAGTGTGTCTCAAACGGTCTACAGTCGGGGGTGATGCTTCGTACCTCAAATACTCATCTGAACTGTAAGTGTATTTCGGTATATCGCGTTATCTCACTTGTGGGACTCCAGTTCAGGAACGGCCTTTGTGAGAATTAGAGACGTGTTTTCACACTATGTTGTTAACACACTCGAAGTTCAAACTTGTAAGTGCCGGAATCCGCTTATTACTAACTTGTTTTATGTTTTCTTCTTATGGAAGCTTCGGAGCGGATTGATCGTGCAGACTCTCCACATGCTCATACCAACAACACATGAAAGTTCTCATCAAAATCAAAGGCTACTCAAAGTTAAAGATGATTCTTCGTCAATGTCAAAGAATCTACAAAGTTTAAAGACTCGAGAACTACATCATTGGTAACCTAAAGACAAATAGAAGTGTGAGCATGGAGGAGAAAGACGTGGAGACACCAAACCAACGAAGTTGACAATGGCTCTATACCACATTAACTGATCACAAAGCATGAAGGAACAATGAATTAAGACTATTCTATATCTACACACAAAGTTCAAGCTCGAGAAAAGTAAAGACCTAATCAAGTGGAGCATCATTTGAATGACCACCCCTTAGGGGGAGATTGTTAGCCTTAATAGTTTTTATTAGAAGTGATGGTCATTCACATTTATGAACTTTGTAACGTGTGTTAGATATCATGATAGAATAGTCAACGCGCTCGTGGATTGGACTAAGCTAAATGGGTACAAGTTATGATAAGCTTGCCAAATATCCAATCCAACCCATGTCTAAGCCCACGAAGCCCATAGAAAGCCTTTTAGGGCATCATGTTACTTGTACTATATAAACCCCTCAAAGTCTCATTTGAGGGGTGTGCTTGAGTGTGTACGTGTGTTTTCTTTGGAATATACAACATATTGTGTTCATCTTCTCTCTACACATATACACGGTTTTAACATCAAGTCACCATCTTTCTCATCTTTATTTCTTTCATCTTCACGCATAGTTTGTGTTTGTGTTAACGTGATATACGTGTTGGGTTTGTGATAAGGTTGATATATCTAAGGTCCTACACTATGCCTAACAACCTTAGATGATAACTCTACTCTTTGGCATAGACGATTAGGTCACGCTAAAATGAGACTCATCCATAATCTATCCTCAAAAGAGCTAGTTAGAAACCTACCAAAATTGAAATATGATCAATACTTTTGCGACGCTTGCAAAATAGGTAAACAATTTCATAGTAGTCAAAAAGCTAAAAACATGGTTTCCACATCTAAATGCCTAGAGCTTTTGTATATGGACTTGTTTGGTCCATCCGCTATAAGAAGCTATGGAGGGAACCTCTACAATTTAGTTGTAGTAGATGATTACTCAAGGTTCACTTGGACAATGTTTTTGAAAACTAAAAATGAAGCTTTTGACAAATTTGAAATACTTAATAAGAAAATTCAAAATTAACTAGGTGTCAACATTGTGTCGATCCGAACGGATCATGTCGTGAGTTAGACAATGAAACACAATTTGGAAACTTTTGTGATACAAATGGTATAACACATAACTTCTCGGCTCCTCGAACACCCCAATCAAATGGAGTTGTAGAACGTAAAAATAGAACTATTCAAGAAATGAGTAGAATAATGCTTAATGAACAAAACATACCTCAAAGGTTCTGATGTAACTCCGTTGATACTTCTACATACATTTTAAATAGAGTTTAAATACGTCCTTTCTTGAACAAAACACCATATGAATTATATAAAGGCAAAAAGCCGACTTTAGGATATTTTAGAGTGTTTGGATGTAAATGTTTCATTCTTAATACCAAAGACTATCTCACCAAATTTAACCCAAAGTCTTATGAAGGTGTATTTCTTGGTTACTCACAAACTAGCAAAGTATACATAGTTTTAAACAAAGAAACAATGAGAGTCGAGGAATTGTTGAACATAACATTCGACAAAAGTCCACCTCCCTCTAAGACATCACCTTTGGTAGATGATGACTTAGTTGAAAGTCAAGAAATAATTGAAAATGACAAGGAAGATGAGCCATTAAATAATGAAATTATAAACATCAAAGAATCCAAAAGTCATCGTTTAGAAAAATTCGTAGGACAACTAAATCAAAGAACATTAAGATCACAAGCCCAAAATCAAAGTAACTACTTTTGCTTTGTATCAACCATTGAACCGAAAAACATAAATGGAGCAATAAAAGATGAATCTTGGGTAACTGCTATGTAAGAAGAGCTAAACCAATTTGTTAGAAATGATGTTTGGAAATCAGTTCCAAAACCTAAAGATCAAACTATAATTGGAACGAAATGGGTTCTTCAAAATAAAATGGATGAAAACGGTGTAGTGTCTAGAAACAAAGCTAGGCTTGTCACATAAGGTTATAATCAACAAGAAGGGATTAATTATGACGAAACTTATGCACCGGTAGCTAGGCTCGAGTCTATTAGAATCTTACTTGCATATGCATGTGCTCATGACTTTAAATTATTTTAAATGGATGTTAAAAGTGCATTCCTAAATGGGTACATTAACGAAGAAGTATATGTTGCTCAACCTCCTGGTTTTACGGACCTTGGAAAAACACATAATGTCTTCAAACTTAAGAAGGCATTATACGGACTTAAGCAAGCACCAAAAGCTTGGTACTATCGGCTTAAGACTTTCTTAGTAGAACAAAAATATACCATGGGATTAGTAGATAATACTCTCTTTACCAAGAAAAGGGAATCACACATTATTATAGTTCAAATGTACGTTGATGATATCATATTTGGATCAACTTGTCAAGAGCTATGTGATGATTTTTCTAAAATCACGCACGACGAGTTTGAGATGAGTATGATGGGTGAGTTAAACTTCTTCCTAGGACTTCAAATTAAACAACTAGAAGATGGCATATTCTTTAACCAATCTAAATACAATAAAGATATGCTTAAGAAATTTGGTCTTGAAGACTCAAAACCAACTAAAACACCCATGTCCTCAGACACAAAACTCACAAAGGATGAGGCAGGTGAATCGATAGATAACACTAAATATAGAGGAATGATCAATAGCCTACTCTATATCATGGCTAGTAGACCCGACATTATGTTTAGTGTTTGTCTATGTGCTCGCTTTCAAGAAGATCCCAAAGCATCACACTTAGAAGCCTTGAAACGGATATTTAGATACATTAAAGGAATGACATGCTTAGGATTATGGTATCCCAAAAGAACGGGTGTAGAAACTATAGTGTATGCCGATTCGGACCATGCCGATGACTATGTAGATAGAAACAGTACAAGTGGTATTTGTACTTTTGTTGGACATTGTCTCACCTCATGGTTTGCAAAGAAACAAACGGCTCTAGCTATCTCAACTACTGAAGCCGAATACGTCCCAGCCGGAAAAGCATGTCAACAAGCTCTTTGGATGAAGCAAGATCTCGTGGATTACGGAATTCATCTCAACGATATCTCTATACTTTGCGACAACAAAGAAGCTATTGATCTCAGGAAAAATCCCGTCCAACATGCTCGAACGAAACATATTGAAATCCGACATCACTTCCTTCGTGACAATGTTCAAAAAGGAAACATCTCAATTGAGAAAGTATCCTCCGAAGATAACATTGCCGACATCCTAACTAAACCTCTCAAACGAGAACCATTTAATCTTCTTAGACTTGGATTAGGATTAATGGAACCAAACATGTAGTTAAAACATAGCCTAAACCTTAGAATAACCAAAACAAAATAATTTAGCTTATATCTGCTACAGTGCCCACGGCACCAAACGACCAAACTGACGGAACCAAAAATTTGGGTCCGTCTGGCCCGTGGTGACAATAGTAGCAAATATTCTTAATACAAAACATCTTCTTCTTCTTCATCACAATTCACTTTACCAAAACGAACCAACAACATACCTAACTCATTATTAAGGCTTCCTCTCCGACTAATCACTGAAGAAAACATCATTGTAAGTATCCTAACTACATTACTTCTCTTAATTCTGAGTCTAGGATTCTAATTTATGCACAAAACTATTACATGGGGATTATGTATATTCTTGTACAAGACATGAACTCAATTGGTAAATTGCATAACTAGTTACTGAGATTATGTACTACATTGTCACATTGCATAAACTAATCATGTTTCCCACTAATTAAAAGATAATAAGACATTATTCTAATTAAACAAAAAACCCCATGTCAAAATTTTGAAAAGCTTCTCACTTGTAGGAAAACAATTTTTCATTGTTAATACAAATAGAAACATAATTTTTTTCATCACTTGCATAATGTCTCTTGAATACTAAAGGTAATGCATAACTAATATGCATTCCCGGGTATATTCAAATGAAGCCCCATTGAATTAGGAGAATTTGGGTTATCTCTCGCCTTTTGCCAAACACCCCCATTAAAAACCATTTTATGCATAAAATGAGTTGAGATAACTGCAACTCCAAATTGTTTCCATATAGGCACACACTAGAACCAAAACGCTAAGTTTATTTTCGTTTTCACTAAAACTTATAAATTCTTGATCATAGGAACAAACATGGTAGCCGCTAAATTTTACGACCACACGGACACTCTTAACTACATCCCTCAACATCACAAAACCAAAGGCCTCACCAAAGAACAAGTAGAAATCTTTAAGAGTCTAGAGAAAATGTATTTCCATGAGGGTAGGACCATTCATTCCTCTTTTGTCGATGAAACTAATCTCCGTCAAGAACTAGCCACTATTAACTTCGATTTTCTCCTTGACATCGATGAACCAATTTGTCCTAGGTTTGTCCTAGAATTCTATGCTAGTGTTGTCTCTTTCATAAATGAGGATAATCAAATGGCTCTTAGGTTTAGGATAAATCAAAATGACTACTCCATGACTACCCGTGTCACTCGAGCGGGAAAGGAAGTCAACCGAGATCCATACGGTATGGAACTCAATGAGCTGAAGCCCGAATTCAAAAAGTGAGAGGAACTCGTTAGAGCCAATGTCATTAGCACCATAGGAAATAGAGACCATATCAATGCTTGCCTTTTTCACATGCTCTCACTCGTCAACCATTCAACTTAGCTTACTACATTGCTAGAAGAATGGTAGATATCCCTACTCAAGGCTCCGTTGCTCTTCCATACGAGATGCTACTCAGCCATCTCTATAGAGCATTTGCACCCATTCCACCAAGTCCAAAAGGGTTGAAGCTAGATTATTCTCTCATCCGTCACATATGTGTGCCCTTGTGTGATGAGCGAGTGTCCAAGACTAAGGCAAAAGGTAAAAGGCCAAAACTTCCAACTCCTTCATTATCATCATCAAATAGCTCCGAAGACGGTCTCCCCAATTCTTGGCTACAACCTCATGAGTACTATGCCTCTCTTCCCGAGATTGAGAATGAATCGGCTAAGTTCAAGCAAACCAAGGGAATGTTCAAGTTCCTTGGAAGGATGATGAAAAAGATTTACAAAAAGTTGGATAAGTGAGGTTTTAAGGGAGTGTTTGGAACAAGAAAAAAACAATGATGTATAATATTATTTGGGTCTTTTTACTTTGTAGGATGATAAACTAACTTGAAACATCGATGTATGCTAACCGGTTCATGCAGGAGGATAGCACACAAGTGTTATCAAATTTTACTCATTTTCACTTATATGTGAAAATCATTAGCCCTTGTTGAAAATCAATGCTCCACTATGTTTGTGTATGCGTTATTGACTATTCCTAACTAGAAATAGTTATTGCCATATGTTTTAAGAAAAATTTTAGGTTTCGGAAAAGTTCCGGATGGTTAAAAAAGTGGTATGTGAAAAATTCTGGGCACCACGGACCAGACGACACCACTTTTTTGGTTCCGTCTGTTGACAATTTTGGTGCCGCCAGACCTGTACAGGCGGACCAGACGACACCAAAATTTTGGTTCCGCCTGTGTAAAAAATTGGTGCCGTGGTGACTGCAGGTAATTTTCTAAATTTTGCTTATTCCAATATTCCAAATTACCATAATTTGCTTCAAGGATAGTTTTTACTAGTTTTTATCCATATTAGAACTAGTTTAACACACTTAGACATATAGGATATCCATTTCCCACCAAAATTCAAAAATTTCTAAAATTAACCCAAGGAACCCTTTTTCATAAAGGAAGGAACCAAAAATTTGGTTCCTTGTAATCCGTGAATGATCTGATTATCAAGATCCTACAATCATTAGAACACATTTATTGCATATATTTGTCTTTTCATTTCATCCTTCTTGTATGGCTTGACTTAGATGATATGACTAGCATTAAAAACACTTCCAAATCATTAGAAACCTCCTTTCTTCTATGGATTAACATCAAATCAAAAAATATTTCTCGATAATTTCATAATCCTATAAATTAAGACCTTCTAAGATGATCATCCTCACACCTTCCAAATTTCTCTCATCTTCTACTAGAACAAGCTTAAGCAAAAATGACTAAGTCATCCACCTCTTCTCCATCAAACAAGCCTTGCAAGAGAACGGCTAGAATGAGTGTTAGACCATGTTGCTTAGTCAACATTTGCTCATATTCCGATCCATCTCCCCTAACCATCTCATCTCCCATAAGAGATGAGAACTTTCTCACTTTGACTACTCCTACACCACCTCCAAAAACATCTATTGTAGTCACCACTCCACCACCAACAAAAACTCCCATTGCTAGCTCTCCGCCACCGGCTCCCATCCAAACATCCAAGTCACCATCAACTCCTAAATCTCCAACTCTCATACCATTAGAGCTATTCTCCACACCACCTACATCTCCAAACCCATTTTTGGAGGACTTGACTCCTAGGCCCAATAATCCACCTCCACTACCATCCTTTGGTATAATTGAGCGAATAGCTCATGAGTCTCCACGTCCATCCTTTGACCCAAACGCCGCATTAGGGCCTCAACCTCGTCTTTTCCATCCTATTCACAATGATATTCATGGACCTTTGTATGGGGAACATGCCCTACATCCAACATCCTTGTCTCCTCATATAGAGGATATCGATGAATCCATGTGGGAAGATCATCTACATTCTAAAGCGGAGATAGAAGCCGAGCTAAACCATCTCCACAACTTCTCCAATATGGTGGACTCTCACCTTAGTGAAACTATGCAAATGCAAAATGCTTTGCTAGCCTCCCTAATCACCACTTTAACCACCCACACCAACAACTCCACCATTCCACCACCACAAAATCATGAACCATATGACCCACCTAGACACAGTTGCTCAAATTGTGAGTGGACCGTCCACATTAGCGAATGGACCTGGGTGATGGTCCATGAGATCCAAGATGAAATGAGGTTCATCCTCAAGTGAGGTCCTAGTTTTTTTTTTTTTTTTTTTTTTCTAGGATTTTCTTTGTATTTTTTTTCTAAGATTTTCTTTGTATTTTTCTAATTTTCTAGCATTTTTTTAATTTTCTAGGATTTTCTTTATGTACTAACACATCATTGTGTTCCATTTCATGATTTTCATATCATGAAAATTTTAACAAGTGAATGGTGTTTCTTATATTCTTGTTGTTTGTTACTTGGTGATTGGAAATGCTTATATACTTGTGATGATGCTTATTACTAACATCCTTTTTGTAGCTTTTTCACAATCCATAAAGCTTGTCAAGATTAATAAGCTTTTCCTTAAATAATATCTTCATCACTCAAGCATTTATATTTTAATTAGTCATATATCAATTAACTTTGATATTCCTCTAAACCATAATGTATGTTAACAGTTTTAGATCAAGCATGTTTTAGTTTCTTAAAACAAAACATTACATATGTATTTACATTTAAACATATTTCTAAAAATAGAAAACAACATATTACATCATGTGATGCATCATTGAAATCTCTATAGGATTTCATAAGATATCTTGTGTGGATTTGGACTCTACATATCTTACATGATCTAGGTTGGATTTGGTTGACTTTGGTAAGATTTTGGTAATCTTGCTGTCAGACCCCGGCGACACCAAAAGTTTACACGGGCGAAACCATATTTTTGGTTCCGTGGTCCATGGTGACTGCAGAAGGTTTTGGCTATAAATAGCAAGCCAAACCAAGTTGTTTTCTTATCCCTTTCTAGCATAATCACATAAATTCCTTCTCTCTAACATTTCTAACTCAGTTTTATATCATTATAGTGATCCTCTTTTATAGCAAAGAATATCAAAGCATATTCAAGCTTCAACAAATAGTTGGAAGTCTTGTTTGTTTTGTTGTTGTATGATCTACTCTTGTTCATACATCATTATTGTACCAAACCATCATAAACTTGTGAGTGTGAGTGGTTAGTATTTTAGTCCTTAAAATACATTGTGTGTGGGAGTGGTTGTACCCTTGGAAAAGAACTCAACATCTAGCTTAGTGTCGGAAATAGTGTGTAAGCGAAGTGTAAAGGTTTCTCCGCCGGTGAAAGGAGCTTGTTGACTAGTGATGTTAAACTCTCAAGTTGGAGACTCGGGGAGTGGAGTAGGGCAAGGAAAAAGAGTCCTTGTAGACAGAACCACTATAAACAACTTGTCGTGGTTTGATTCTTTCTTTTCTCTATTTACTCTTTATATATTGCTTGCATATTGTTTGATATCTTTGAACAATATCAATTGATCATTACAATAAGTTTCAAAACAAAGATTTTAATCGGTAAACTATTCAACCCCCTTCTAGTTTTCCACACGTTGGATGAATTTACCGCTAAACTAAACGGCTATGCCACTAAGGCAAAAGAATTAGGAAAAACGTTGGACCAACCGCTCTTGGTACGAAAACTATTAGACTCTACGCCAGACCGGTTCATTCAAATCGTCGCATCCACAGAACAAAACAGTGATCTTGACGAGGTTATCTTAGACGAGATCATTGGAAAACTCAAAGCATTTGAGGAAAGAATAAAACTTTGAAAAGAAGGACATGGAGAAAACCAGGAAAACTTACTATTCGCACACGGCGAACACTGGAAAAGAGGAAGGCAATTCGGTAATCATGGAGGTAGATCAAACTCTTCACGAGGAAACCGGCAAAGGAACTGAAATAAAAACGACTCGAAAGAGGATGGCTCAACTCACAAAGCAAACAAAAAATGGAATAAGCGAGTTTGGGACATAAGCATAGCACAATGTCACAGGTGTAGGAAACTTGGACATTTCAGAAAGGACTGCAATCAACTGCCAAAAATGCAGGAACACTCAAACCTTATCCAAGAAGACGGAGAACCATCATTGTTAATGGCAACACACGAGACTGAACACAAAGAAGTATTATTGAATGAAGGACAAATTCAACTCGGAAACTATACTACAACATATGCAAGCATCTGGTATTTAGATAATGGTGCAAGTAACCATATGACGAGGAATAAGAGTCACTTCAGGGATATTGATGAAAACATAATAGGACGTGTTCGTTTTGGAGATGGATCAGTTCTATATTATTAGGATGTAGGAATCACGAAAAAAAGATTATATTAGAAGTATACTACATTCCAAACCTCAAGAGCAACATACTAAGTCTAGGACAACTCACATAGATCGGGTGTGAAATCATCATAGAAGGAAACCAGCTGACTTTGCATGATAAAAATAAGAAGTTTCTAATGAAGATTGAAAGGTCAAAGAATATACTTTACAGCAACAGACTGCAAATTGGAACACCCATATGTCTCCTAGCAAATGTAGATAACCAAGCATGGTTGTGGCATGCTAGATTAAGTCATCTAAACTTCGAGGACATCAATAATATGACAAGAAAGAGTCTAGTGGAAGGAATACCAAGAATAAATCATGCAGGACAGATTTGTGATGCCTGCTTATTAGGAAAACACAATAGGACTCCATTTCCATGTCAAGCCAAGTTCAGATCGAAGAACCCTTTAGACTTAGTATATGGAGACCTCTGTGGCCCTATAAGTCCAGCCATATATGGAGACATCTATGGCCCTATAAGTCCAGCCACACACTCCGGGAAGCAATTCATTTTCTTGTTAGTAGACAACTGTACACGGTTCATGTGGACCTACTTTATAACATTGAAAGATCAGGTATTTAACACTTTCAAGGAATTCAGACAACATATTGAAATGGAAATGAGATCAAAATTAAGGATGCTGAGGACAGACAGGGGAGGTGAGTTCACATCTAATAAATTCACCAAGTACTATAAAGAAAATGGTATAGCAGGACAATTGACAGTACCTTACTTACCACAACAAAACTGAGTCGTGGAAAGAAGAAATAAAACAATGCTATCTACTACTAGAAGTATGATGAAAGAAATGAAGTTGCCACTAAAATTTTGGGCAGAAGCAGTTAGACACGCCATCTACATACTTAATAGAGTACCTACAAGAGCCTTGGTGGATACAACTCCATATGAGGCACTCTACACCAGAAAACCAAATCTGGAAAAACTAAGGATATTCGGGTGCACAACTTATGCCAAGGTAACAATACCTCACTTACAAAAGCATACATACTATATGAACCAAAAAGGAAAAGGAAACATGTGAGCAAGGATGTAAAGTTTATGGAAACAAAACCATGAAATTGGGATAACGACAGAGAAGAAACAAGTACACAAGACTCAGCTTGGACAAGTTTTATGGTAGAAGGAATCGACAATGGAAATACAACATCAGTCAACTCAGAAAACAATAAAGATACTTATCAGGATCAGGAACCAATTACTGCTCCAAACTCTCCAATTACCCACCCAACATATACTTACAACCCACACTCAGAGGAGGAATATGCTACTACTAGTTCATTAAAGAACTAAAAAAGGGATTTGATGATACACCAGTACGGGGTTTCAAAGACTTAAATGCAGTATATGTGAATGCATGTATAATTGAACTGAAAGTCTACTATTTACGGGAGAAGAACCACGTAACTACAGGGAGGCATCAATAGATAAGAAATGGATCGAGGCCATGGAAGCTGAACTGGATTCAATTAACAAGAATAACACATGGACTCTTACTACTTTGCCAAAAAATCATAAGGCAATAAGACTCAAATGGGTTTTTAAGACCAACAGGGATGCAAAAGGAGAAATCATCAAATACAAAGCAAGACTAGTAGCACAAGGATATGTGCAGGAACAAGGAATAGACTTCGATGAAGTATTTGCACCAGTTGCCCGCATTGCGATAGTTCGATTAATTCTAGCACTGGCTGCATACCATGAATGGCAAGAACATCACTTGGATGTCAAATAAGCATTTTTACATGGGGAATTAAAGGAAGAAGTTTGCGTTACACAAACTGAAGGTTTCATACAACCAGGAAGTACAGGGAAAGTTTACATGCTCTCAAAAGCATTATACGGTTTAAGGCAAGCACCACGAGCTTAGAATATGAAACTTGATCAAACCTTAAAGTCATTGGAATTTAAGAAATGTAATATCGAACAAGCGGTTTACACAAAGAGAAGCAAGGCGTCCATACTAATAGTTGGAGTTTATGTTGATGAGTTGGTAATCATGGGAACTCCAAGGAAGGAAATAGACTTGTTTAAATCCCAGATGGAAGACAAATTTGAAATGAGCGATCAGGATTGCTGGCTTATTACCTCGGGATAGAAGTTACTCAGAAAGGAGGAGAGATTACAATCAAGCAAACATGTTACGTCAACAAAATCTTGAAAGATGCAAATATGATGGAAAGTAATGACACAAAGATACCCATAGACTCGGGAACAAGTTGGTCAAGGTGGAAGATGGAAACCCAGTTGACGTAACTTATTACAAAAGCTTAATTGGATGTCTCAGGTATCCACTACACACTAGACCAGATCTAAGTTACTCGGTTGGACTACTCATCAGATTTATGCAAGAACCAAAAGATCACACTGTTTGATTATTTTTAGGCACTTATCAGTACGAGTATTAACTGAATTAGAAAAATGGATCTTGATAAGTTTCGTACCAGGCATTCTTTCGTGGAAAGTCACGGGTCATCACGTGTTTCATTATTGATTTACATTAAAATTAGGCAGACGTTTCGAGTTTATTAACTAAAGCAATTGTGCAAATTGCTTAAGACGTGTACTTCAATGAAACCCTTATTGGCTAATTATATAATACTCACAATATCTTAAGACGTGTTCTTCAACGAAACCCTTATTGGCTAACTATATAATACTCACAATCTCTATTGTGAGTATTATATAATTAGCCATTAAGGGTTTCGTTGAAGAACAGGTCTTAAGCAATTTGCACAGTTGCTTTAGTTAATAAACCCGAAACATCTGCCTAATTATAATGTAAATCAATAATGAAACACGTGATGACCCGTGACTTTCCACGAAAGAATGCCTGGTACGAAACTTATCAAGATCCATTTTTCTAATTCAGTTAATACTCGTACTGATAAGTGCCTAAAAATAATCAAACAGTTTGGAGGCATGTGGGCCTCCTCTTCCATAGAAGATTGAATGAGACACGAGGATATCGATTTCCTTCATGATCATACCAAAAACATGTTAAAAATCCTTGTCTAAATTTGCAAAGTACAGGTAATCAGGAAAGTGTAGTTGATGTTCATTAGTTAAGGAGTGAAAGTTTTCAACTTTTCATGTATACGTTTCTAACATCGCACATGATCATTTTATTATTTCTAGTCCTTTTTAATAACAGAGGATATATAAAAGTATGTTAAAAGACTTGCAAAGTTTAATCTGTTTTAGTGACTCGACTTCTCTTCCTAATCAGCTGAAGTCTTGTTGTAATGCAATCATCCAACAACAACTTGAATTATTTGGCGTTATCGGAATAGACAATGTTTCGACATTTCTCCTCCTCGGACAGACACTCTTAGGAAGAAGGATTTTCATCCAACTTGGAACGTTTGGATACTTGTTCCAATATTATTTTGTAATAATGTATTGTAACACTTCAAATTTCTAGCTTCTTGTTAGTATTTATATAATTCCACTGTTCAAAAAAGAAAGATGTTTGAAAACAAGAGCAGAATTGGAAAGGTGCGACATGGGTGGGTGAACGCATAACATTTACTATATAATTAGGCAAGGAGGGATATGATGCTATTAAAATTATTAATTGAAACACGAGAGTATCTAGGAGTTAGGCAAGTTCAACTCATCACGTGATGTTAAAGTTGGCAAATGTTGCTTTTCAGCACATGTTACATGATTATCACATGGCATTATGTTTTAGACTTTTAGTCCAGCTACCTCGTCTACGATCTCTATATTGAGATCAAACCCGCAACCAGGGATTAATTACCTATATAATTATATATACAAATAAGGTAACCCCTTTTATGTGTTGTTAATCATAGAAACAGCTAGTTAAATTATGTTTGTATGGATGGTAAATCCTGAGTTATGTAGCCATTTGGTGCAACCGTGCAACTGGTCTACAAAATCCAGTAAATATACCAAATTCACATCAAATAACATTTATGGACACAACTAAAAGTCTAAAACTCATTAATTAGTGGACTTTGCGAGCTTAAGGTAGGTACATAAAACGTTCAGAAGACAAGAAAGAAGAAAACAAAGTTGCGATGATCCAGTAAAAGTTGGACTGAAACAAACAAAAGTGTGGAAGCAGGATCCAAGATATATAGATGGTGGAGATGATAATCAAGCAGAAGGGAATCAACTATGAGAACCACAGCTGGCTGATATAGAAAATGAAGATGATTTGAGCCTTTGACGATAAAGAGTTATTAAAATGAATGTTTAGTTATTTTACATACCAAACTTTTCTTACATACATACTTATCTCCACCATCCATCTAAAAAGAAATCAATGGCCGAGATTAAAAACATTTTATTATTTCACATATTTTTTATAACTTAAATATCTCTTAAACATTTAATCGTTAAGAAAAATAATTACACCATTGCGACGAGCATTTAATTATCTTTCTATAGACGGGCACTTTGATATACTTTCGAAAAAAGAAAAAAAATCATTTTTCTCATACTTTTTCGTCTTTTTTTTTTCTTCTTTCTTCGAAACTGGAATTTGCATGAAATATCATCATATATGATTTAACACTAATTTGAAGATCACATGTGATATTAGTGTTAAATCACATATGACATGTAATATCATATGTGATACTAGTGTTAAATCATATATGATATGCATATCATATATGATTTAACACTAATATCACATGTGATATTCAAATTAGTGTTAAATCATATATGATTTTTTCATGCAAATTTCAGTAACGTAAATAAAAACTTAAAAAAACATAAAAAAACGTGAAAAACGCGATTTTTTTTTGTCAAAAGTATATCAAAGTGCCTATCTATAGAAAGATAATTAAATGCTCGTCGTAATTGTATATTTTTTTTGCTTAACGATTAGCGGTTTGAAAGATATTTATATTTGAAAAAAAAGGATGAAAGTGGGTTTTTTTTAATTGTTGAGATTAATCTCATCAATTAGATCTAATAAAAATGGAGGGGGAGATTGATCCCTTAGTATGTAAAGAAGTTGTGTCCTCAAATGATCTTAGTGTATATATATATATATATATATATATATATATATATATATATATATACACACACACATATACGGTAGGTTATTTTCAGAACCAAAGAAATTGAGAGAAATGCGAAAACCAGCATCAACCAATCAATTTTTTTTTAATATCTATTTTTATTATTTAATTACTATTCTATTTCCGACGGTGAGTTTTGCAGAATTTTTTTACATCCGTTGGATCAAGTGAAGTTTTAATCTGAGCCGTTATAATTCACTAATTATCTTTTGCAACTTACATGAGATAATAGTGGAAGCATTGAAACCTAATATATACATGTGCTAATATATACATGAGCTAAATTAGTGGAAGGTGATAAGTTTAAAATATTGGTAATATATGAGCATTAGACGCACACGTAGTTATTTACAAACAAGAAAATAGCATACTTAAAATTTGACTAACAAAGCTTTGAAACTAAGTCACTAAAAATCTGCTTATCCAATTCCAATCTACTTGTCAACACATTAATACTCAACCAATCATTTTCACAGGACCAATATACAAGAAAATGGAGGTACGAGTACGATGCGATATATTTGATCCATTATATTACAAAGTGATGATTTTAAAATTTTCTTTTCGAATTTATACAGATGGACTATCAAATAATATGCTCACTAGCGAACGAGTTAGCCGACAATGTGAAAATGATTGTCAATGAAGAAATCAAGGTAACTTTCGAGTCTACATTTTTTCGATATCACGTTTCAACATATTGTTTTATATTTTATGAAGACCTACGTTATTTTTTTTCTTTGAATATCAAGCCGAACATGTGGGAATGAGTATTCAATCATGCGTTGTTTAATGAGGTAACATCTATTTCTACACTTTTTTGGTTTCATCTTTGAAGAAATAAATCGTATACTCATATTCGTATGAAGGCCTAATATAGTTTTTCTTTCTTTGAACATCACATGTGAAACTGGTATCTTGGAACATGTAAACATGGGTATATTCGCGTTGTTTGATGAGGTAACATTTATTTTTACTATTTTTTGTTTCATATTCCAAAAATGAATCGTGCTTTCATATTTGTATGAAGGCCTAATGTAGTTTCGTTTTCTTTGAACATTAGTCTGATCACACACATGGAACTGGATATCTATTCGTTGCTTGATGGGGTGGTTATTTTTTACTAGCAATAGCTTCATTGTCTCACTCATTTTTATATCCCATATATCACATTTATAAGAAAAAAAAGTGAGGCAAACTTGGCAACATGGCACTTCAATGCTCTTATGGACATCAAGAGTATTGAGAATTTGGTTGATGAGAAAGCCTTTTCGATTGGTTAATACAATTCTAGAGATGATATAACATAGATAAATAATGCATGTATTAGTTACACATAAATCAAATATAACTTAATATGTATCTTATGGGTTCACCTGACGTATTTATATGTAGGATAAGAATGTGGGGATGCTTTCTTAATGCCAAAATAAAGAGGAGGAAAAGAAATCAAAATTTCATATGTATACTACACAGTACACACTCAAAACAAGCTTATCAATACACTTGGTAAATTATTGTATCGTTCAACCCGGGCAACGCACGGGTATTGTACTAGTTCTAAAGGGTTGAACAGCCAAATTAGATTTTTTTGAATTTGTTTTAATGAAAAACGTTTTTTCAGGTCCGAGTTTTTAGGGAATTTTTTTTTAATAATTACTTTTCCAGCATGCATGATTTCAAAAAGTAAAGTGCATATGTGTTTTTTTATATTAGGTAAATTTACGGTAAGGTGCACATGTGTTTTTTTACATTAGGTAAATTTACATATATTTTTATTGTTCAATTGTTTGAATCTCTAATGTGTTTTGGTAAAAAATATTTAAACAAGTGCACTGAATAACAAACATAAATATTTTACATGTATCGTATACATTTCAAGACAAAAACATCATACACAAATTAAAAATCATGTCATATACAATTCAAATACAAAATTATAAAAGTAAAGAATAAATGAAAGTTTCGTTGATATATAGTTGTATCTACTAATCTTTTCGCAACTTCATGCACTTGTGTCTTTACTCTTTATTTCTTTATCGTAATTATTTTCTCGCTAGATAGTATGTACGAAAAACATGTGCACTCTTGACATCGCTCATCATGTTGGTACATGTAACCACAACCAATTAATAAACAAATTATTTAATCATAACATCTAACAAAACACATATGCACAATGTATTTCAGACTTGTTCACAAAAGACCATTTTGAAAAATTAGTACAACCTTAAAACAAAAAACACAAGTGCACACTTAAATCATAACTAAACAAAAGACATCCTTATATCATAAATAAAAACATACATGCACTTTCGATACATTTAAACTCAGAAACTGTAAAAACACATATACACATAACGCATCAAATTCACTATAAACTATGAAATCACATACGCACTCTCAATAACACATATGCACACTCTTTTTATTGATATTGTATAAGCCATAAAACCAGTTTGTTATGTATAACTCTTATCTTGATTTTATACAACCCTAAAAACACATATGCACACCCTTTTGATTAAGGTTTTATAACCCATAAAACACATATACAAACCCTTTTCATTGATGTTTTTACAAGCAATAAAATACACATGCACTCTAACCTTAAAACACACATGCACATAATTATATACATTTAACAAACATCTTTTACCGTAAACCAAAACCATAAACAATTATACAGATTTAACATGCACATAAGGGAGGTGATTTGTACACTCTAATAAATGATTAGGACACTCTAAAGTATTGCGTTTGGACATTTATACCCTCGCATAGGTGAAATTGTAAAGATAACTGTGAGGGTATAAATGTGCAAACACAATACTTTGGAGTGTCCCAATCATTTGTTGGAGTGTACAAATCATCTCCTTAATAAAATTAAGAGGAACATCAATGGCTTCAGTAGCAAAACCATAGACTATAAACCAAAACCAAACTATAAACTTCAAACCCAAACCAAAACAAAAACCATAAAACCAAACCATTATACACATTTAACAAGAATAAGAACACTTACGGTGTCAGCAAAAGTAAACGGTGGTTGTGGTGTCCAAAAATAACAGCAGCGGCGATGGGTCGGAGAGCATCAGCGGCAGTGGAGAACGCCAGCAGGTGGTGGTGGTGGAGAACGGCGCCGACGACAGTAAACGACGGTGGGTCTACGATGGCAGCAGTGAACGATGGCGAAAATAACACGGTATAGACCAAGCGCATGAAACACGACAATATTCGGTTTCAAAATAAAACAACCGCATCGTCAATACATAAAGATACGAGTCTTAGCTAATCAAAATAAGAAACAATCACGAAGTGAACAAAGATATGATTTAATCAATCAAAGAGGATGTTTATTCATAAAAGAAAAAAAAATAACATAAGCATTAATTAATCAAAGCAAAAAAAACAATCATTTAAAAAAAATTCCTAATAGTCCACGAGTTTTAGTGTCTAGAAAATGAAAAAAAAAATCCATAAATCAATACCTTACTGTGATTCATTCATGAAGCAACTCTTGAATAATTATTTTCCAAATTAAAATGATGGCATGTGAAAAACGTCTTTGATTGTCGTGACAAAATTGTTGATTATATGAGTATTATAAAGGTTTGATAGCGACGACACTGAGATGTGGATAAATTGGGATGAAGATTGAAATGTGTTGTGAGGAACCGATTCTCTAAATCCCTTTTATTAGGCTTGTCGCATTCGTTGCCTTCAAATCGATTGGTCGTCAAAAATATACACCCTCGACCGATCTTCAATTCGGTTGTCACCTTTGTGGCACTTGCGCAACATCGGTTGAGCTTTCAAAAGTGAGATATCGGTTGAAATCTCGCTCGATTTCAACCGTTGTATACCTTCTTAAATAAATAAAAAAAAAAATTTTTTTTTTAAACTTTACCACTTTTCACATCCTATAAATACCAATCTCAAACATACTTCTTAACACACAATTTCAAACACAATTCAACCTCAAAATACTTCTCAACACAAGATTTAATATGGCTTGCCGTCTCCCCATCTCTGTTGATATGCAAGTGTACGTTCAAAATCAATGCAATATCGATGGGCCGAACACGCTATTATAAGCGTCATCGAATTGTTTTTGCGAAAGCGGAGAGGAACAAATGAGACAAAACTACCAGAGTTGCAACGACATTACTCCTGAAAGAAAAGCTGTGATCGACAAATTTTTGAAAGATCAAGCCCGTAAAGATCGCGAGGTTGCTGACAAGTTGTGGCGGTGTGTTTCGATGATAACGAACAACATCAGCACCAAAATCAATTGAAGCTATGGGGAGAACAAAAACGATGGTGTAGACGAGGAAGATTGGCTCGGTTCGAGAGGATTTGCTCGTTCTCGTACTCCCTTTGACTCTCATGCATGGAGCATTCAGATTAGATTTATAATTATGTATTTCGATTGTAATGTTTTTTTTTTTTTATTTCAGTAATGTAATGCTTTTTTTAATTTGAATGAAATTTAAATTTAATGTAAAAATGTTTAAATTAAAAAAGAAAAAAAAAAAAAAAAAAAAATCTCGGCCACCGAGGCATCCGGTTGTCCTGGGTCATTTAGAGAAACCGACGCGGCAGGTTGTCCTGGTCGCCCAGGGTCGCGACTGGGACTAGCCTTAAGGGACGGTTTTGATTTTATTGAAATGAATTTCCATTAGTACCCCTATAAGCCTTGATAATTAACACACAGCCTTTAATTTTATTACATTTGTGCCACAAATGATTTTAACCATTGATCATCTCTTCCGACGGTGTAGGTTGGTTCTCGCATTTTTTTTGTTCTGAAAATAACGTTAATATATATATATATATATATATATATATATATATATATATATATATATATATATATATATATATATATTGGAATATATTAATACAATTTATTGGCTAATT
This sequence comes from Chrysanthemum makinoi, assembly GCA_910596185.1. Taxonomy (NCBI): domain Eukaryota; kingdom Viridiplantae; phylum Streptophyta; class Magnoliopsida; order Asterales; family Asteraceae; genus Chrysanthemum; species Chrysanthemum makinoi. Next base: position 126,781,336 of record OU343225.1, read on the forward strand.
GGCTACAATTTTAAGCTAAAAATGTGTCCCGATTCTTTTAGGTCCCTGATTTTTTCCTGTGGGTCCTTTATTTATTGTATGTGTATTTATTGTGAAGAGTTGATTTAATTGACAAAAAATTGTGAAATTAAGCTATCTATATATATATATATATATATATATATATATATATATATATATATATATAGGGAAGGGATGGTAAGGATTACATTTTAAGTAGGGATGGTGCGGATAATATCACAATAACATTCAAAAAAAAATTAATTCAAAAAATCTAAAAAATTAAAAAAAGAAAGAGGAAAACAATTTATTAAGAATCACTGAAAAAAATTCAGAAAAAAAATCATTTTCATGGTTAAAAGGTACAATGATATTATGAATTTTATTAATATCACCGTAATTATCATGCTTTCTTAATATCACTACTAACTAGGCTAGCAGTTAGTTTCACTAAGGCTAGCAAGTTTTAAACTAGAAATGATATTAAGTTTTTTCTAATATCAAAGTAACTTTTTAAGTAAAATTGTTAATATCCCAGTTACTTTTTACATGTTTTCTTAATATCAAAGTTAATTTTTTAATATCACCGTAAGTTTTCTTAATATCGTAATAAAAAAGGCAGTGATATTAAGTAAAATTGTTAATATCACACTAGGACTCATAATATCGTTAATATCACGATAGAACTCATAATCAAAAAACAAAATTGCTCGAAAAATCTGAAAAAATTAAAAAATGAAAGAAGATAACAATAGTAACGATCCCTCAAAAGGAAAAAAATTAAAAAATCGTTTACATGATCAATTGCTACCGTGAATTAAGCCAGATCTTGATTTTTTTTACAAAAGTCAAGATCAGATCTGGAATGAGCGGTCCAGATCCATCCGCACATCCGCACGAATTAAAAAATCCGCAGCCTGATCCTCACTCTCTCTCTCTCTCTATATATATATATATATATATATATATATATATATATATATATATATATATATATATATATATATATATGGGAAATCTTAGCTACACCAAAATGCTACTTTCATGCATAAAACCTCAATTATGATGTCATCAACATCTTAAACTTGTAAACATTCCTAATCTATCATATCCAACATCTATTATTTGATATTGTTGCAAATTTTTATGTGTGTGTTCTTGAATCAAGTTTCAGTCGCGAAAATGGGTACTAACATCTTACATTTGCAACAATGACTATCTTAGTGTAAATTTCAATGATAGATGTTAGTTATAAGATATTATTGAGTGAAAATAGATTTATGATGCTAATCGGGCATAAAATTTGATGTTTTATTCCTCAAATTAGCATAATGGTGTAGCTAAGTTGGCTACACCTTGGTGTAGCTAATATATATATATATATATATATATATATAGAGTATATATATATATATAATGAGTATAAAAATTAAAATAAGAATGAAATTAATAAATCACAACCATTCATTTTGCATGCATCTACAAAAATGGATGCATCTCCCTAAAATTCTCCTCCCATTTGAAATGGTTAGAAATCCTTCTTATTCTTCTCATTTTAGTTTTTCTTCTTGGATCTCTCTTCCCTATATATATATATATATATATATATATATATATATATATATATATATATATATACACATATATATATATAGTGTAGCGTTCTATGCAGAACTCATTTTTTGTACAGAACTTTACAGAACTATTTAAAATCAATCTGGTCCATTCATTTTTCTAATCAATGGTTAATATTAAAGATGCATAACTGTAATTAATAAAAAAATCAAGTAATATATGAATACAAGCGTAGGGCTATAATGGGAATTTTACACCATATCATCAAAACCACTCCGTAGTATACATCATATGTAAATGTGAGTCAGTTACAACCATTACTTTTCTTTATCATGCGAATTAAACCTAGCCGCCTCTCTCTACCGATGAATTTCGTCACAGATCTAAGAGGTTTGTAGTCTTGCAAATTAAACCTAGCGACTAAGGGTTTTCGTTTATTACTGATCTATTAACTACTCAGGGTTTTAGTTTATTCTTTAACCGATTTAGAGGGAGGACCAGATTGATTTTATTCATATAAAGTCCTTTAGATATGTGTCGAAGGTTGTATGATGGAGGAGAACCAACGTGATTGTGGCTGGATGAAGAAGACAGCGGCGGTTGTTGGATTAGGATGACGGCGGCTGTTGGATTAGAATGACGGCAACGGCGGCGACTGGGACGACGGTGGGCTATCCTTTCCAGGTTCTCTTTTTTATTTCATTGGTTAGTGAATTTGATTGATTAGTAAATTTACTTGTAGATCTTTTGAAAGTATATACTATTTGTTTGATCTGTAGTACTACACTCAATTTATATGTTAAAAGTGAAGTTAGTTAGTTATATAGATATGTTTTTTAATATGTCATGGGTTCATCTTTGATTTTGCAGATATGTTTTTTCGGTTTCATTAAAAAGCTGTATTGAACAATTGTTACTGAATTACATACGGATTATAATTGACTATCAACTAGTTTTGGATGTATATTTGACATGTGTTTATTGATTAGTATTAGATAGTACAAGTGCATCACTTTTTGATGTATATTTTGGGCTTTGCAAAAGGTCGAAAGTTACTTTGATGAATGTTTCATAATTTTAAGATATAAATAACTAAATCAACATTTTATTTTTTGCTCTTAATCAGCTTAAAGCAAGAAAGCAAGACCATGTGCTTATAAAAATGCAGTGCATATATGTTCCAATAAATTTGGCGAGAAAGCGAAGCGTGCACATATGTTCTTTAAAGGGTGCTCATATGTTTTGACGTATTTGATGAAAGTGAAGCGTGCATGGATGTTATTGGAAGAGTGCACAAATGTTTTTGAATGATGTGCACATCTATGTTTCAATAAATTTGACGAGAAAGCGAAGCTTGCACATATGTTCTTTAAAGGGTGCTCATATGTTTTGACGAATTTGATGAAAGTGAAGCGTGCACGGATGTTATTTGAAGAGTGCACAAATGTTTTTGAATGATGTGCACATCTATATTTAACAACATCATTTGTATTTGAATTGTATTTCATTTTAGATCAAATTTTGTGTTTACTATTTATATTTTGGTTTGTTATAAATTTAGAGTTTACATGTATATATTTATGTTTTGGTTATAAATTTCAAAGATTAAAGAATGTACATAAAAAACATATGTGCAATCATTTGTGTTACAATATTTAACAAGAAAACACATATGCACTTTTAAGCAAAGTAAGTGTGATGTGTGAACCATAAAAAACATATGTGCAATCATTTGTATTACAATATTTAACAAGAAAACACATATGCACTTTTTTTTTCTTCCAAAAACAAGCATGAAGAAAAATATATAAAATAAAAAATATATATTTTCTTTTAACTTCGAAAATTAAAAGAATTATAAAACATTTTTTTATTAAAAAAATCAAATAGAAAGGTGAAAATGTGTTTTACCATTATGCCCTTTTAAATTAAATAAAAAGTTTTAATGATACTAAATTCTCATTGGTTCAAAGTGGTTCTGTACAAAAAAGTGGTTCTGCATTGAACGTGTTATATATATATATATATATATATATATATATATATATATATATACACACATATATATATATATTTGAAAGAGAATAGAGAAAACTCTTTAAAACAAAGAAATTTACAACTAAAACCCATGTCCTAATATCAACAGAAAGATGAGAAAACGAAAGTTGGTTCTAAAATTTTAACTCTCAAATAACCTTCCAAACAAATGGCGTGTTTTTCCCTAGAAAAATATAAAGATCCACCTCACAGAAAAACACCAAAACATGGGTGGGGCCCAATGTTGTGTCATTTTTTTGTTTATTTTTTTTAACAATGATGGACACAACACATGACAGAGTTACTAAAAGGCATCAAAACCCATCATCACACCTTCTCCCTTTATCTAAACCCATCATCATCATGCTTCCAACATCATAATTTCCTTTTGAGTTGTTTCCAATATCATACTCCTTCCAACTTCATACTCCTTCCGCCCACTTGTTTTCCCTATTATTCCGACTACCAGAATCCATGGCTTATAAAGAAAAAAAAAACTACTCGACCAGTAATCTTATTGTACCAACGATCGACACACGTAAAGAATAAGAACAATAACAGGTTAAGCGGATTAGGGAGCAGAAGTTTTTGTTGGTTTAAGGTTGTGGATCTACGATGGTAGTGAAGGGATTATTGGGTGGCAGTGTTGGAATCACTCCTAAACTATAATACAAGTGTTAGTAATTAATATGTAATAGTTAGTTTAGTTAAGGCTTTTATGTTAGTAATCAAGGCTAGGCTCATGTAGAAAGCCCATGAGCCTGTGCAAAGCCCAATAAGGAAATGATGGGAACTTGGTGTGTTGCCCTAGTTCCCTCCTATAAATAATCTTGTAAACCTTCTCTTGAAGGTTGGTTGTTCACTTTTCTATTTCACTTAAGCATAAACCTTTCATATATTCGTGTGTGTGTTTTAGTCAAGTGTTCATCCGATCTTTCTTTCTCTTATTTCTTCTATTGATGCTTGTGTTACATAAATGGGAACCTGACAGTGGTATCATTCGCCAAATAGTTGGGTGAAAGGTTTTGTTTTTAAAGTTTTGTGTGTTACGCGTAAGGTTCTCGGTATTAAACTTTTGTACGCAAAAAGCTTTCATTTTTACACTTTACACTTTAATTCTGCAAATCAGTTCATCAAACTCATGTATGTTTTGATCATGATTTTAAACTATGGTTTTTGAAAATCTTTTCATTCCAACGGTTAAATCTTGCAAAATTTCATTTTGAAAGTTACGTGTATGTGTATGAATTGGGGATTTCACCTAATTGTGCTTGTGCTGTAATGGGTTGTGTTAAAACCTTTCTAAAACATGTTTTGAACCCATTTCATAATTGGGGTTTTTTCTTATCATTGTGTTCTGCTATGCTTAGATGTTTATAAATGTGTTAGAATATGCTTATAAACACATTAGGAGCCTTTAATTTTCCCAGAAACAACAAAATTGTTAGAATTCATGATTTTGGGTTCTTGGGTTCGTTCCACTCGAATCTTTTGATTCGGTGGCTGATTTGTGTTAAAACTTGTACTATATCATTCATATGTCATCTAAGATAGTCCAGATACGATTCTTGATTGATTATTTTGGTTGAATCGTTGAGTAGAAATAGGGTTTAGGGCTTAAAAACACTATACGCCTATGCTATTCTAAGTTTAATCGATTTGGTCAAAGTGCTTGTTTTGTGATCCTGATAGTGCTTGGAATTACCTGTAATCAAGTTCTTCATGTTCATGATTTTCGCGCTTACTCGTAAAATTCGCACAAAGGTGTTCTAAAATTGCTCGCATAAGGAATACTTTTATGCAGGATTACCTAAGAGAAATCCCACGCATAAGCCCTTCGCGAAGTCTACAGGGATTACGCGTATCTTGGAAAGATATGCGTAAACAAGGTTTGTTACCCATAAGCTTTACTCTTATGAGTAGACCTTACGAGTAACATTCAGCTTAACCCTACTCGTAAGCTTATGGCTTTTGAACTTATTTTACGCGTAAGAAATTCTTACGCCTAAGACTTGCTCTTACGCTTTAGCTCACGCTTACGCTTAAGCACCTTCTTTACGCATAAGGCCTCATGATTACGCATAACCTATCTCTTTTCGGTCTTTGACCGCTACCTAAGCATACGTGTTATTTGTTACGAATATGTCTATTGTTATGTAAAAGCTTACAAATGTTAATATGTTGTGTGTTTAAGTGAAAATTGGTCTTTAAATCTTCAATATTAACATGTGCACATAGCTTATCACATCAACTTCAGTCAATTGGACTAAAGTAACTAAGGATTTGTAACAATCATAAACATGATAACGTCAATCAAGAAATTGGACAATAAATCAAACTAAGTCTAACACAAAGTGTTTCCATATGTTTGTTCTTTTGTCTAATAACTTTTAGATCACAAAATGGTTGTCAATCGAGAAAACGTCAATGCCCCTAATGGCTGACATCTTTCCAGCCGGTTATGACAAAACTATTGGGAAGAACAATGGCTCACACAGCCAATGTTCAACATAAGGAACTGAGAAGTTTTATCCGATGTTGATTCTCACGAGATATTTTTGGTACTTCACACTGGTTAGACTCATTGGACATACATAGTTTCGCTGTCTCCTTATACTTTTGCTTCAATTCATCATCAACATACGCGTGTATGATTCTCGATTCATTGAAAATATCGAGGGGGAGAGAGTGTAGGTGGTGCTTGTTTCCTTGATGTGTGTGCATTTCTTCCTTGATGTGCTTTTGCTCTGAAAAACCCATCTTTTCTTCAATGTCTTCAATCAAGGGAAGAAATGAGACGATCTGCGGGCTCATACGTCTCACTTTGGTGTTATCGTCTCATTGTCACGGGGCTATCGTGTGTGAAGTTACCTAATTATGATGTTATGATGCCTCACACTCGGTCATTTTAATCGAGTAATTGCATATTCACGTTTTTATTGTTCCGATAGACCTCAAAACGGGGAAGTAGTTTCACTTCATCTCTCATGGTTTGTCCGTGAAGCATCTACATACGTGAGAAGATTTGCGTGTTCCTCAACGGATTTTCCGCATTGTGCACAAATGTGATTACGTAACAAAACGATTCTCTGGTGTGGTTTATTGCTCATCTACAAATTCCGCTACGATCGAAAATTTCAAAAGTTAGAGGAAATGTTCTCTACATCAAAGTTTCGATCTGCGAAAACGGTTGTCAGAGGGGCTGATCTAGTAACATCGTCAATTGGGGAGAGGTTAATTTGTTTCATACTTATTACATCATTTCCCTAAATGGATTTTGCACACATAACAGTGTACAACTCGTACTTGTAATGAAAGGACCCTGTGGTACGCTTCAGTGCCACAATCCTATAAAAGGAGCGAAAGCTTCTTACTTTTGAGTAAAATTATAAAAACTTTCATTTTTCAAAGTTTTGCTCAAAAGAACAAGTACTTCCCCTTATGATTTTCAAAACCTCAAAAGTTAACATCACTTGTTGAGGGGGAGTATTTGATTAAAAACTTTGT